>CM077149.1:3349952-3949952 GCA_039583875.1 Platanthera guangdongensis | reverse complement strand
TACTTGGGGTCTTGCAAATCATAACCTCTTTCCTTTACCCCTCAAGCGAACCTACGACCCTTTCAGCTAGTGAGAGCCTAACAGCGAGTCTAGTCGAGGCCGACTGCGCATTCCAGCCCTGCCAGCTGATGAGAGCCTGGACAGCGAGATATACTCGTCTTGCAAATCATAACCTCTTTCCCTTACCCCCACAAGCGAGCATACAGCCCCGCCAGCTATTGAGAGCCTAATAGTGGGTCTACTCGGGGTCGAGTGTACCTTCCAGCCCTGCCAGCTGATGGGAGCCTGGACAGCCGGATCTACTTGGGGTCTTTCATTCCACAATCTCTTTCCCTTACCCCCAAGCGAGTCTATGGCCCTGACAGGTAGTGAGAGCCTGACAGTGGGTCTACTCGGTGTCAAGTGCACCTTCCAGCCCTAGCAGCTAACGAGAGCCTGGACAGCAGTATCTACTCGGGGTCTTGCAAATCATAACCTCTTTCCCTTACCCCCAAAGCGAGCCTACGACCCTGCCAGCTAGTGAGAGCCTGACAGAGGGTCTACTCGGGGTCAAGTGCGCCTTACAACCCTGCCAGCTGATGGGAGCCTGGACAGCGGGATGAACTCAGGGTATTGCAAATCATAAATATATTCTAACATGGAGAGAAGAAATTTTTAAAATATCATATCACAATGAAATATACAATTTTACCTACCCTAAGGGTAGAAGCGTTTCAGGTCATCGCCACTCCAAGCATGGCCGATGGACACCCCTTCCATATTCTGGAGGTGGTATCCCCCCGACCCCAGGACCCTCTCAACTATGTAGGGACCCTACTAGTTAGGATTGAGCTTTCCAACGGCCGCTGAACTTCCGGCGGTGTCAACCTTTCGGCGGCGTCGACCTTGTTCAAGACTAGATCTCCCTCTTTGAACTGCTTGATCCTGACATGCTTATCGAAGTACTTGTCCATCAACCGTTTAATCTCCTCCTGCCTGATGATGGCCACGTCTCGAAGTTCCTCTATTATATCCAGCAAGAGCCGCAGCTCCCCTTCATTTTCTTCCCTCCATTCCTCGTCTCCTCTGCTAGCGGCCGCGACTCGCGGTGACTGAACCTCGAACTCCACAGGCAAGACTTCCTCACACCCATGAGAAAGTTTGAAGGGGGTCTCTCCGATGGCCGTGTTGGGGGTTGTCCGTAGAGCCCACAACACCGAGGGGAGTTGCTCTACCCAACTCCCCATCAAGTTCTCTACCTTCTTCTTAAGTAGGTTCACGATGATTTTGTTTGCCGCTTCCACCTAGTCTTTGCTTCTTGAATGGTGGATGGAGTCAAACCTGACGTTAATCCCTAACTGGGTGCAAAAGATGATGAATTCTTCGCTTGCAAATCGGGGCCCATTATCCATGACAATGGCTTGAGGCAACCCATGTCCGCATATGATCTCCCCCCCATATGAAATTTCTGATGATTTGGGAGGTCAGCTTGGCTAACGGCTTGACCTCCAGCAACTTGGAGAAATAATAAATCATGAATAGGAGGAACCTTCTCTTCCCGCTTGCCGGGGGAAAAGGTCCAACTAAATCCATACCCCAGATGGCAAAAGGCCATGTCGTCGTGATGCTTCAAAGCCTTTGGGTTGGCAGGAGTTGGAGGGGGAATATAGCTGACACTTTTGGCACCTTCTTGCAAACTCTGCCGTATCCTTCCTTAGGGATGGCCTGTAAGACTCCCCCCTCCCGGAACACAAAACATGGTCGAGGGGAGTCTAATGCCTAGAACAGCCGCCTTGCGGCAACGTTAGCACACGACTAACCTGTACTACAAGACGCCTATCCTCCTAGCTAAATATATCATCCATGTCAACCCAACATAAAGAAAGTAAAATAGAAGTCAAAATTACACACTAGTATATAAGTTCACAAATGCAACAAAAATAAGAAGCAACCAAGGCTTCTATAATATCAGAGTACATATGCCCAAAAGGCTAAAAATGAGTCTCTAACAACTCGCATCTGTCACTGACGACATATATGGTACCGTCACATCAGGCCCTGTCATCCTTGCCTGGCTGCCCTCCTGCATAACTTGTTGCTGCTCTATTTGTGGGGTTCTCTCCTAAAAGGAAGACATAACAACCGTTAGTCTTAAAGACTAAGTGGTCATAACATCCTCTCCCCCAATGACTCTTAGGCACGAGGTAGAGAAGAGGACAAAGGTATAATATAAGTATATAAGCAGTAGTACAAACAGGTGGAGAGTATATATATATTAAGGGAGTAGGAACAGCAATGAAGTACAACAAGGTCATCAATACTCTAGTCCAGCAGTTATACTCAATAATAATAATCCAACTAGCAGGTAATCTACAACAGGAAAGTAACTCAACTTATATGAATGCCCATACAAACATATAAGTTAAGGATCTGCTTATACTAAAGTAACTCGTCATATAAGAATGCCCATACAAATTTATATGATGAGAATCTTGTGTATGCAATGCAATGTTATGAATGACTTATGATGACTCACCCATTCTCACACACATGCACTTGCTATGTCGATACAGACTTGAAGTTTCCACTTTTTGAGCAGGTGGCTAACCTCTCAGATGTCATCCGTCATGGCCAGACGGTGATAGTGAAACAAGCTTTTCCACTACTAGGCGGGCATCCACAATAACAAGCCTAGGCCTCTATACCGCTCAACACTAAGAACACAACAATGAAGCTCACATGCATACTACGGCTCAGAGTGGTCTCGGGTAGATATGCACCAAGAATGAATCCCTACGCTGGCCTATCATCATGGCACAGAAGGTGCCTCTGTGAACACATCACCAAAGGATCAAGGCCAACCGTCCACTAGCACAGAGGATGCCTCGGGAAGTAAACACCAAGGACCAAGGACCAAGGCCCAACATGAGGCGATATCGCTAAAGTATAAAAGCCATTTAATTTTCTAAGGAGATCACGAATTTCGTCATCATCTTCAGCGCATTATTTGAAGGGAGTTTTAATTCTAAGTTTTCAATTTGTTTTGTTCTTATTCATATTGTAATCCAATTATAATCGAGAGAGGAAATTGCCTCCTTGTGCGTGGCGTCTAAGTCCTTGCATGGCTTAGGGGAAATCGCCGCCTTGTGTGTGGCATCTAAGTCCTTGTGTGGCTTAGAGGAAAATCGCCGCCTTGTGCGTGGCGTCCAAGTCCTTATGTGGCTTAGGGAGAAATCGTTGTCTTGTGTGCAGCGTCTAGATCGCGGTAGATCTAGGGGAGGCTAGTAGCAAGATCTAGGGAGAGATATGCTTTAGCCTGCCGGTTCTTGGTAGAAGGACTGTCGAAAACAAAAGTAAATTGTATTTTTCATAAGCCTTTGTCTCTAGCTCTATAGAGATACCTTGTATTCACTATTAGCACATTTGAAATAAATTGTTATTGTTTTCGCTTTTATATATTTCAGAGTGTTCGAGTCTGCTTATGAAAAATTAGTCTCCATTTCATAATTTCATTATTTTTGTTCAACACGTAAACTTTGCATAGTTAAAGAAAATAAATTAACCCTTATTCACCCCTCCTCTAAGGGTGCTGTAAGATCCAACACTTGGTATCAGAGGGAGGTTACTCTGAAATCGGTTTCACCACCGGGAGTAATGGCGCAAAACACTCATGTGTTTTCCGAGGGGCAAGGTCTAATTAGACCTCCCTTATTCACATGCACTAACTACAACTATTGGAAAGCTCGAATGCGATGCTTTCTAATAGCTCTAGATATCGACATTTGGGGCATGGTAGAAACATGCTATACTACCCCTATAACTGTAGTATGAAGTGTCATAATGAAAAAACCCAAGGGTAAATGGGATGAAGTTGATAAGCTTCGTTGTAAGAATAACACTAAGGCAATGAATGCCTTATTCTGTGCGTTAGATAGGACTGAATTTAATTGTGTTTGTGCATGTGAAACTGCGTATAATATATGAAATCTCCATAAAGTTACTCATGAAGGTACATCGCAGGTGAAAGAATCGAAGCTTTTCGAGTTAGAGTCAGAGTTTGAGAAGTTCAAGATGGAGGTTGATGAGGATGTAGACTTCATGTACACAAGGTTCAGTAAGATAGTGAACGATTCGATGATTCTTGGAAAGAGTTTCTCTAATGGAGATTTGGTAAGAAAGATACTTAGATCGCTTCCCCCGAAGTTTTATCCAAAGGTGACTGCCATCTCAGAGTCACACGATCTAAAGTATCTCCAAATTGAGAATCCAATAGGCAATCTGAAAACCCACGGAGTAGAGTTGACAATTCAACAACAAGAGTATAGCCTGGAGCCAAGAAAGAAAGCTTTGGCGTTGAAGTCCAAGAAGGAAGTGGAAAGTGAGTCCGATGAGAGTGACGATGGAGATGAAGAGAGCCTGTTCGTAAATAAATTTAGGAAATTCATGAGAAATCCTGAAAGATGAAATTGTTTCAGGAAATTTTTCAAGAAGAAAGAGTCAGGGTATAGGAAAGGAAAAACCCAAGCTGAAGGAGAGGATAATGAAGAGGGATCACCACTTGAGTGCTATCACTGTAGGAGAGTTGGCCACATTAAGAGCAAGTTCCCAAAATATCTGAAAGAGCAGAAGCAGAAGCCACACAAGAAGATGAAAAAGAAGACGAACAAGAAGAAGAAGTGCAAAAATATGTCCCTCCAAGCGAGCTAAGATTCTCAAAAGATCATCCACAAGATTTGATTATTGGAGAACCGTCAAGAGGGGTAAGTTCTCGTTCATCGTTACATGATTTATTCGCAAATATGTGCTTTATTTCTGAAATAGAACCTAAAAATGTTGAAACCGCTTTAAATGATAATTCATGGTTTTTAGCTATGACTAACGATCTTAATCAATTTGAACGTAATAAGGTTTGGAAATTAGTAGAAAGACCACCAAATCATCCTGTTGTAGGTGTTAAGTGGATCTTTAAGAATAAAAAAAATAGTGAATATAGAGTCACAAGAAACAAAGCTAGACTTCTAGCTAAAGGTTATTCACAAATTGAAGGAATAAATTTTGATGAAACCTTTGCACCCGCAGCACGTTTAAAAGCAGTTAGAATTTTTCTTGCATTTGCTAGCTTCAAAAGGTTTAAATTATTTCAAATGGATGTTAAAATTGCTTTTCTTAACGGGTATATTGAGGAAGAGGTTTATGTAGAACAACCTCCAGGCTTTATTGATGTTAAATTTTCTGATCATATTTTTGAATTAGAAAAAACCCTTTATGGTTTAAAACAAGCACCCCGAGCATGGTACGATAGATTAACTATTTATTTATTAAAGAATGATTGAAAAATGGGCAGTGCTGATTGTACTCTATTTATTTAACATGTTCATGATGACCTTATAGTTTTACAAATATATGTTGATGATATTATTTTTGGATCCACTAATGAAGGATTGTGTGATAATGTTATAAAAATTATGAAAAATGAATTGAAATGAGCATGGTAGGCGAACTCACTTATTTTCTTGGTTTTTAAATTACTCAAAAGCATGATGGAATTTTTATTTGTCAATCTAAATATATTCACGATGTTTTAAAAAATTTGGATTTAAAAATCTAAAACAAGCAAATACCCCCATGAGTGTCTCATTGAAGTTAGGAAAGGATGAAAGTGGAATTTCTATAGATCAAACAATATATAGAGGAATGATAAGATCACTATTATATTTGACTGCTTCTAGACCTGACATTATTTTCAATGTATGTTTATGTGTTAGATTTCAAGTTAATCCCAAAGAATCTCATTTAAATTCGGTTAAACGTATTTTTAGATATCTTATTGGCACATCTAAGTTAGGTTTATGGTATTCTCACAACAATGTCTTTATTTTACATGGCTTTTCTGATTCTGATTATGCTGGTTCTTAATTTGACAGTAAGAGCACGAGTGACACCTATCCCTTTTTAGGCCCTTCACTAATTTCGTGGTCGAGTAGGAAATAGAATTCTGTTGCCTTATCCACCACCGAGGCCGAGTACATTGCACTAGGTAGTTGTTGTGCATAAGCTCTTTGGATGAAGCAAACTTTAGAAGACTTTGGAATTATTCATGAAACAATTGAATTAAAATATGATAATAAGAGTGCAATTGACTTAACATATAATCCAGTTCATCATTCTAGGTCCAAACACATTGATGTACGTCATCACTTTATTAGAGACCATATTAAGCAAAATACGATTAAAGTCAGTTTTATAGGCACCGATTCACAGCTTGCCGATATTTTCATAAAGCCGCTTCCAGATTCCCGTTTTTCATTATTAAGATTAGAATTAGGAATCCTGGACTTATCAAGCTAATGAATCGACATAATAAGTAAAAAAGGGAAAGACTTTAATTAACAAGAAAATGATAATTAAACATTAAGAAAACCATAAATGTTGAGTCAATAATCATATTACATCAGCACTAAAATCAAATAATAAGTCCCAAAATATTATAGCACAGAATTCTTCAACTGAAACATTAAAATTTTAAAATTTGCATTATCGTCGGGCGATAGCATCAACTCTTCAAATCAGCCCGAAAACTTCAGAAGTTCCTATTGTCCCCTCCACTTGTGTCCCCTTGATCTTCAGTTGACTGTGTTCACTGCTTCATGTACGGCGAGGTCGGCGAGTAGACGATCAGGGAGGCTCTATGATCGGATTCTCCCTTTTTGCCACTTTTGTTGGAGTGGGCTTCAACTTGAGACATTTGGTCAAAAATTTAAAGAATTTTTGAACTCCTAGAAAGTTCTTCTTAACCTCCCTCTTGTGCTCTTCGAACGACTCTCGCAAGTCATCCAAACCCTCCCGCAAAGATCCACCTCTTGGAATCAGTGGGTTTTGAATAGTGGACACTTGTTCACTGCTCCTTGTAGACCCTCCTCGTGCTGATCGGTCGATGGAAGGAGTACCACTCGTATAGTAGATAGAGGGCACACAATCGTTGAAATAATTAAAAGTCCAGGTCTATCCTTGTGTACTTCTTATATAATATGCGTTGGATGTCTGCTCCAAGTGGTAGTGTGTTTAATTTCTTCTAAGACGGACTCTTTAGTCTAAATGTGTAACGAATTATCGAAAGGATAAAGTCTGCCATATCGAATGGATCCCACTCCAAGATCATGTATGAGACATAGCTCAATTGAGCCGTTATCTTCCGTGTATCACCAGACTTAAGTAAAATAGTGTGTCTCAATATGTCTTGCACTAGTCGTGCATCCTCCATGAGAGTGGTCGTAGATTGATTAAGAGTTTTGATGGAATTCCCATGCAAAACCATATTCAAGAGTGTCCAGTCTCTATCCTTCCAATAATTCTCTACAACGTCTAAGACATTATCATGTTCTATTAACCCGAACTCTTCCCTAAGATCGTAGTGAGTTATCTCAACTATTTGCCCTTGTATGCGTGATCACACACCACCCTTTAGTTCCTGAATCGAGGATCTTGTAAATAATTATAAAATTCCCTTATCAACACCGACGAAAATGTATCCGGAATAATGACAGACATTAGTCCTGCCATTGCTAACAAGTCATGGATGTGTGCGTGACGGGCAAGATCGAATTTGATGACCCATCCAATCCCCATATTCGTGTTTTCTATTCCCTGGAAAGTTTGATAGGATGAGTGCGTGTCCCTGCCGGTACTTCTGTGGGCTCTAGAACTGGAAGCCATTGCTGTAGTTAACAGACAATATTTTAAAACAAAATTTTCCAGAAATTTTTCAGTATCGCCAGTTGGCGACACCCATGTTGCCGGGTGATAGCGGAAATTGCTCTAATCAAATTTCTGACTCCAGATCTACACTTTCTGAAAGATAATAGTTGTTAACCTAAATCACCTAGAGGAGGGTGAATAGGTGAGTTGTGCGTCTTTTGCGGAATAAAAAAAATCTTAGAACACATCACATATCTATCTACTAAAATATCATAGACGAGACAAGATTTAGAGTGGTTCCCCGATCTTGGGTACATCCACTTTCCCTCACCGATCTAGCAATAAACTAGACTCGGCTACTCCACTATCTCGGATTGAAAATCAATCCTACCCTCGGAACAAAGTTCCTACAATCTCAATCCAATCCAACTGGATCTACAACTCGGAAGAAACACCTTCCTACAAACTCGGAGTGGAAAACTCCTACACTCGGAGAAAGTTTCTCCTACAGAAATAAAGTACAAGTATTGAACAAATACAAACAGTGAAATCGTCTGGTTCAGATCTGAAAAATAAAGCAGAAACTGGAATCTTATTCTTGGCGTTCGGCCTTATCAGAAGAGTTGAAGAAGGATTCTCGGCAATCAGTAGATCTGAACTTCTTGCCTCCACGATCGGACAGATGATGAGTATGAGAAAAATGATCCCGATCTGGAGAGCTTTTTCTGTCTATTTCCTCTGAAGATCGAAACCCTTGCCGGAGAAGAGCAGCGGCGGCGGCGGCTTTCGTTCCGTGAAGAGAGAGAGAAAAATATAAATTATTTTGGAAAGCGACGGCTGCAAAAATCAGAGGAATTTTCTTCTTGAAAGATCTATTTTCTGATTAGGGTTTGTCGATTGGACAAGACCTTTTATAAGAGTACTAATAACGGTCATAATCGGCTTTAATGACGTACACGTGGACCAATCAAATCACGGTATTTGAAATTTTGTCAAATTTGGACTTAGAAGAAATTTCAGGGAAAAAGGAGTCATATACACGTGTATGTATAAAACTACTCGAGTAGGTCAAGAACTACTCGAGTAAGCAAAGAAATTTTACTCGGGTATATAAATCACGACTACTCGAGTATGTTGAAGAAAACTACTCGAGTACATTTAGTCAACTACTCGAGTACTTTAGAGGATCTACTCGAGTATAAAGAAAAATTTATCGGGAAGGAGTAGAGCTACTCGAGTACAAGTTATACTACTCGAGTAGGCAGAATTGAACTACTCGAGTGGTTAGAAGACCTACTCGAGACAAACACTTAGAAATATTCTGCACACGGGAAAAAAGCTACTCGAGTAGTTAGGTTTAACTACTCGAGATAAGAGAAATCTTCTCGAGTATATGAAGGACTTACTCGAGTATGTGAAGGACTTACTCGAGTATATAAAGTACTTACTCGAGTATATAAAGTACTTACTCGAGTAAATGACTTAGAAAAAATTTCGAGAAAAAGAAATCTGGAACTACTCGAGTATGAACTACTCGAGAGAAAATAAGCTACTCGAGTATGTGACTTGGACTACTCGAGTGATTTACTTAGAGAAATTTTGAAACTGAATTCTGGGCAACTCAAGTAGGAAGAATGATCTACTCGAGTAGTTAAGTAAGCTACTCAAGTATGTTAATGAACTACTCGAGTGTTTTACTTAACTTCACGAGAGGAAAACATTTCTTACTCGAGTATGCAGAACTTTTTACTCGAGTATTTCTTAAGCAATCTACTCGAGTAGTTAAGGACCTACTCGAGAGAAGTACTTAGAGAAATTCTCTGTCAGCAATTTTTCTTCTACTAGAGGGGAATCAGCACCAAGTCTTTACACAGTCCTATAGCTTGAATATGAAGTGTATCCCAATAGAGAGACTACACATGAGTCAACACTTTGGAACACACAATGAGGGATTACACTATGTGGTCCTGTGTTTGGTGACCCATTGTAGACTGACATTGGTCTACACTTCCCATTGGAGTCCTGCAAACACATAACTCAAACAAAGCATCAAATACAACCTAATTCATCTTAGTTCCAGGGTGACTTCATCAAATATGGGTTACTGTGGACATGATTCCCAACACTTTCCCCTACTTGAAATACCAGATATGAAATTTCTATGGCTATTTAACACATTCCCTAAGGCTATTTGAGAATTTTTTACTCAAAACACTATTCATTCTCTTCTTCCCTAACACCATAACTCAACTAAAATTTTTTCTTTAAAACAACTAGATCTGAGATTAGGGTATTTAATTTCATCAATCTATGCAATCATTAGTTCAAATGCATATGATTATAGTCTACTTTCTCAAACAAAACCTAGTTTTGAACAAACCCCTAACCATGATAAAATATACTTGAAAACCTGAAAAGTTTTTCATCAAAAGTACCATGACCTATCCTACATCATTTGGATCTACAAAATCTACAAGATGAAAGAAAAATTCCGTGAAAATTACCTTGATGTAGGGGTTTCTCCGGTTTTCGCTTCGTCTTCCGCATCATTCTTCAGGAGAAAATACTGGGAAAGGTGCAATTGACCAAAAATGACGGTCCTTTATATTTTCACACTATCGCCGATCGGCGATACCCAGTGTCGCCGGGCAACAGTGAAAATTCACTTTTACGCGTGTTTTCCTTCTTTTCTTAGGTTTAGACATGGTTCAATATATATTCTTTGATTTTGGGTTCATAATAGTATTGGTCAATTGTTCAACCATCACATATCTTTTTCTACATGCATAAGTACTAGTGTTTTTATACTTGTGAAATTATTTTTTGCATGCCTCTAAGTATGAGAAATACTTTAGTTATGATAATGTTATTTCACCCACATTTGTGAAAATCTTTATATGGATTCACCTTACTGCATATGTGAATTGTGAATGTTCGACCATAACCACTAGAATTGCATGCTCCTGCTAACGCTTTATCCTAGTTTATTTTTTTGCATTGCTCATATTTGATTATCATGTATGCTCTCACAAGTGAATTCAGACTCCTTTGTCAAGCCAAACAAAACAATGTTCAAAAAAATGGTCACAAAAAGTTCAACATCTTTGGTGATGTGATTCAAAATTCAAATAAAAGAGGCTGACAAGGAACATCCACCAAGCACTACTTATGTAACACCTCCATCCGTTGCATGACATATAATAGAAGGTCCGGCTAAGGCCCCACACCATATGCCACAAACAGTCGGTGAAGTTACAGGTTAATGTCAGAGTTGTGTATCCTAACTCAAAGCATTCTAGCGACAGCTTTTAAGATGATTGAACTCAGCTTATCAGAATGTACATAATATATAAATTAGTATTTATATATACATCATGAAGGAATGTACTCCAAATACACAGCAAGTCTGGCCTTTTGGCCTTACGGTTAAGCTTTAGACATGTGACTTTCATACATCGGCACGCAGGCCGGCCACACATGAAAATACTATCATATTAACTTCTTTGGCCTTCGAGGGCCAGCATAGCAGCATCAGTAGTAGCAACAACAACATCAAGGGCTTTAGCCCCAATTTCCCGGTCGTCTCTCCTGCACCTGCACGGGACCGTCCACCGCAATGGTGTCCAACAAAGCAACAGTCAGCCTTCAGCTGGCCAATTTATAACGACCCTACCCCATACCCGGGGCAGTGCCATTCCTTACCTGCATGCATAACATTTCACAAGCAGATATATCACACAATGTACACTCACGCACAATCCACATATCACAAACATTGCCCATGCAGGCCGACGTTCCGTGCACTCAGGGCACCTTATTGGTGTACCGGATATACCAGTCACCCACTGCCATTCAAGGCCCGAAGACCAATGACAAACTTGAGCATTTTGCTCCATGGCTTTCGGCCGGAGACTTTAGTCTTAATGGTGTGCAAGCCTAAGACTCTCGCTATGGGTTCTACTGAATGCCAATAGCCCAGGCACTCATGGCGGACAGCCATAACACGGATACAGTTCAGCCTTTTCCCGTTGCTCAAATCGTTAGTTTAATGCTAAGACTAACACGGGTCGGCATCCCCTTTTCCGTTCGGCATGCAGCCTTTTGAATAGCTCATCAAGCTCACAAATAACTATACTGTCCCCGAAGGACTGGCTTCACAATCACAAGTTAACTAGAAGCCATCGCTAGTGACACTCACCATCACGTGGCGTTAGTGACAGAACTATCTTTCCATCCCAAGCCCTAACCTTATCGTTCATAGCATACAGCACAAGCACTTAGTGGGTATTTTCTTAGACTTTCACTCCAGTATTTCCTGCTACTATCCTTCACAGGAACAACCCACTGAATTCACAAGCATATCCATTTATATGCGGAGTCTTCTCCGGTGTGCAAAATAACACATCACCAATCCAGACCAACCTGTCCAGATGGGCTTCACACAGTATGCCTATTCCGTACTTCACATTTCCGGATCTACATGCAAGACATCTTGGGGCTCTCCAGAATTAACCCAAGGAAACCCCTCACTAAGCCACCTTCGGTGGGGGAAACATATGCATATGCTAAATCAAGGACTTCATATGTCCAAGGAAGAAAGATCGTTACCCTTGAAGACCTCTTTGGCGCCATGGAAATCTAGCCGATTGGAAAGCACCGCAGCGGCCTTGCCTCCACAAATCTGGCCTCAGATCTCGATTCGGAACTCGGAAGCTCCACCGACAGCCAGATCCCTTTCTCCTCCTCCTCTTTGCTCTCCTTTCTCTCTAATCTTTTAGATATCCAAGCTTGAATGATACTTATCTCTCTCAAATCCTGGACTTAATACAGCAGGGAGAAGCTTGGGCCATTGAATCCCAAATGGAGGAAACAAATGGCCACAAATCGCCCTCAAATATCTATTTTTGGGCTGACACGGCCTGTGACACGCTTGTGTTTCAGGCCGTGTACCTTAAGCGGCACACAAACTGACTTAACATGAACAGGACACGACCATGTGACACGCCCGTGTCACAGGCCGTGTGCCCTGACATGGCTTTGGACACGCCCGTGTCCCGCCCGTGTCCCGCCCATGTTCACCAGGCCTTATTGCCTTGTCCAAATCCAGAGAAGGATACGACCATGTGACATGCTCGTGTCATAGGATGTGTGCCCCACTCGACTCACCTCTCGAGAAGCGTCGAGTGCATTTACTCGAGTGGAGTTCGTCGAACCAGAGGAGGACATGGCGTCAGGACACACCCGTGTCGCAGACCGTGTTCCCTCTCGAGAACTCATCGAGTGCATTTCGTCGAGCACTCGATAGGCTGCTCAACCTTATAGAGCAGGACATGACTTGGGATACGCCCGTGTACCGGGCCGTGTTGCCCAACATTAGCTCAATTTTGGGATTTGGGGTGTTACAACCCTCCCCTCCTTACAAGAAATTGAGTCCCGAAATTTACACATAGTAAGTAAACCAGCAGTAAAAATGTTATAACGTCAAAGTGTATGTTACAACAAGATATGTATTGTACAACAGTTAAACAAACAGCTCGGGAAATTCAGCTCACATGGTCTGCTCTCGATCCCATGTTAGCTCCTCACGGCCACAGTTGTCCCATCAGTCATTGACCATCCCGATTGTCTTGTTCTGCAACTATGTTTCGGCTCTATCCTCGATCCGAATGGGCCTAACCTTCGTCATTAGTCCATATTCAACCGGTACGCGATCGCTCGCAATTACATGTGTTGGATCTTTGATGGCTTTCCGAAGCACAGATATGTGGAACACATCATGTAATCCACTCAATTCCGCCGAAAGAGTTGGCTAATAGGCAGATTCCCCAATTCGCTCCACCACTTCAAACAGACCAAGATATATCAGACTTAACTTTTTCAAACTCCGAATCCTAGACATGCCTTTGAAGGGTTTAATCTTCAAATATACTCAATCACCCACCGCGAACTCCACGTTCTGATGCTTGGCGTTGTAGTATTTTGATTGACGATACTGGGCTATCAGTAGCCTCTCCCGAATAGAGCGTATCGTCGAGTTAGCTTCTTCGATTTCTTTACAGTTATATAGTTTGGATTCGCCTGCTTCTGCCCAAGCTAACAGTGTACAACACTTACGACCATACAAAGCTTCAAACTGTGCTATACCGATGCTCGCTTGGTAGCTATTGTTGTAGGCAAACTCCACCATATAGAGATGATCTTCCCATCTCTTACCAAAATCCAGGGAGCACATTCGGAGCATATCCTCCATTGTTCTGTTAGTCCTCTCAGTCTGGCCATCCGTTTGGCGATGAAAGGCCGTATTGAACGGCCTGCTTCCAATCCGAACTCCCGACTTCCTATTATTACCTCCACAAAACAAGGCCTGTCCGCATGCATTACACATCCATTTGATAGCAGCACCTTCACACTAGATAGAAATGAATGAGAAGCACCAGTATCAAACAGTGCTCTTGCCAGACAGTCTTGAATCAGGACAAAGCCTAATGCAAACACAACATACACAAGCTACAAATAAGGTATGAAATAACAAAAGCAGCAATCAAATATGGTACCGCATGCCTCTTTCAACGTCACTTTGATTATCCCAATCGTACATGTATTGTACCAATATAAGCACAAAATGAACATTTGAAACTTCCATTAAAAGACTAACTACATGTTTGTCTACACAAAACATGCACAGTACAGGAGAACAATTATTGATGTACATAAGCGTGAAATGCCCTTCTAGTTTGTTGTTATCTAAGGGCCACCTCGGCTACCTCGGCTACCTCGGGATTTATGTCCTTCTTTGCCACACGCGTAACACATGTGTTGCTTCTTTGGCTTCTGGCCACCACCCCGACACTCGCAGGCAAGGTATCCTTTCTTGCCACAAGTATAACACGCACGCGAAGCTTGACTCTTCAATGCTTTCGTCTTGTGTTTTCACCTCCTGCGGTGAGAAGGCTTCCCAACCCTTGGAGAACTCAATTCCCTGATCGCAGGCATTTGATGGGCTCTTGTCAAGTCCATCTCCAATAGTCTAGCTGACTCCACCAATATTTGGAATCCCAATAACTTAGGACCCATCAACAGAATACATAGTTCTTGACGTAGCCCATCATAAAACCTGTTGATCTTAGTCTCCACGGTTTCAAACACAAACTCTGGATGTTGTCTCAGTGCAACAAATGCATGAAAGTATTCCTCAACCATGTACACCCCTTGGCTCATGCACATGTTCAACGACGAAGCTGATGCTCTTACCCTTGCCGTCTGCTCAAGTACACCGACTGGAATGGGACGCACCACCGAAAGAGAGAGTTGTACATATCCCTCATGTTGAGGCTTGATCATTGCGAAAACCACATCAGTGATCAATCGTACCGTCTCTACTGACAAAGGAGGTGTTGGTACCACAGTTGGTGTCATGCTTCCCATCGAATGCTGGGGTTCCTGCTGCCGCGCATTCGCGCTAGTCACCTACAGTCGTGAAACACACAATTAAGCAACAAACAAATTGCCAAAAGCAATACTAGGAATGCACAGGTTCCCCTAAACAGGTGTATTTGCATTCCTTAGTGGACATTCTTGAGTTCATTAGTGTTATAGTGGGTCGCATTTACACGTGCTCGCCATCCCACAAAAGAATTCGACCACGAATTCAAAAGGGAAAGATCGAGACAAGCTGATACCAAAATTGTAACACATCCATCCATTAAATGATATATAATAGAAGATCCGGTCGGGGCCCCACACCATATGCCACAAATAGGCGGCGAAGTTACGGGTTAATGTTAGAGTTGCGCATCCTAACTCAGAGCATTCTAGCAGCAACTTTTAAGATTATTGAACTCAGCTCATCAGAATGTCCACAATATATAAATTAGCATATATATATATATATACATCACGAAGGAATGTACTCCAAATACACAGCAAGTCTGGCCTTATGGCCTTACAGTTAAGCTTTAGACATGTGATTTTCATACATCGGCACGCAGGCTGGCCACACATGAAAAGACTATCATATTAACTTCTTTGGCCTTCGAGGGCCAGCATAATAGCATCAGTAGCTGCAGCAAAAACATCAAGGGCTTCAGCCCCCTATTTCATGCTCGTCTCTCTTGCACCTGCACGGGACAGTCCACCGCAATGTTGGCCAACAAAGCAACGGTCAACGTTCAGCTGACCAATTTATAACAACCCTACCCCTTACCCGGGGCAGTGGCATTACTTCCCTGCAGGCATAGTATTTTACAAGCAGATATATCACATAATATGCACTCACGCACAATCCACATATCACAAACATTGCCCACGCGGCCCGACGTTTCGTGCACTCAGGGCACCTTATTGGTGTACCGAATATACCAGTCGCCCATCGCCATTCAAGGCCCGAAGCCCAATGGCAAACTTGAGCATTTTGCTCCATGGCTTTCAGCCAGAGCCTTTAGTCTTAATGGCCTGCAGGTCTAAGACTCTCGCTATGGGTTCTGCTGAATGCCAATAGCCCAGACACTCATGGCAGACAGCCATGACACGGATATAGTTCAACCTTTGCCTGTTGCTCAAATCGTTAGTTCAATGCTAAGACTAATGCGGGTTGGAATCCCCTTTTCCGTTCGGCATGCAGCCTTTTGAAGAGCTCATCAAGCTCACAAATAGCCATACTGTCCCCGAAGGACTGGCTTCACAATCACAGGTTAACTACGAGCCATCACCAACGACACTCACTATCACACGACATTAGCGATAGAAATCACTTTCCATCCCTAGCCCAAACCTTATCGTTCATAGCATGCAGCACAAGCACTTAGTGGTTATTTTCCTAGACTTTCACTCCAGTACTTCCTGCTACTATCCTTCACATGCACAACCCACTGAATTCACAAGCATATCCATTTATACACGTAGTCTTCTCCGGTGTGCAAAATAACACATCACCAATCCAGAACAAACTGTCCAGATGGGCTTCAAACAATATGCTTATTCCGTACTTCACATTTCTGGATCTACATGCAAGACATCTTGGGGCTCTCCAGAATCAACCCAAGGAAACCCCTCACTAAGCCACCTTTGGTGGGGGAAACATATGCATATGCCAAATCAAGGAATTTACATGTCCAAGGAAGAAAGATCGTTACCCTTGACGACCTCTTTGGAGCCATGGAAATCTAGTCGGTTGGAAAGCACCGCAACAGCCTTGCCTCCACAAATCAAGCTCACAAATATCCTCCTCCTCCTTGCTCTCCCTTCTCTCTACTCTTTTAGATAGCCAAGCTTGAATGATCCTTATCTCTCTCAAATCCTTTACTTAATACAGCATGGAGAAGATTGGACCATTGGATCCCAAATGAAGGAAACGAATGGCCACAAATCGCCTTCAAATATCTATTTTTGGGCTGACACGGCCTGTGACATGCCCGTATCACAGGCTGTGTACCTTAAGCGGCACACGAACTAACTTAACCCGAACAGGACACGACCATGTGATACGCCTGTGTCACAGGCTGTGTGCCTTGACATGGCTTTGGATACGCCCGTATCCCGCCCGTGTTCACCATGCCTCATTGCCTTGGCCAAATCTAAAGAAGGACACGACAATGTGACACGCCTATGGAATAGGCCGTGTACCCCACTTGACTAACCTCTAGAGAAGCATCGAGTGCATTTACTCGAGTGGAGTTCGTCGAACCAGAGGAAGACACGGCCTCGGACACGCCCGTGTCACAGGCCTTGTTCCCTCTCGAGAACTCGTCGAGTGCATTTCATCGAGCACTCGACAGGCTGCTCAACCATACAGAGCAAGACACGACTTGGGAAACGCCTGTATCCCAGGCCGTGTTGCCCACATTAGCTCAATTTTAGGATTTGGGGTGTTACAACTTACCCTCTTGATAAGTCTTAATAAGCATTGTGAGGTTGAGCACCTTGGAAAGAATTGTAAAGTATCTTGTGCAACTCTCTATCTGGATATTCTTTTTGTATGTACTCTGAATTCTTGGGTACAAGCAGAGCTAGTCATGTATAACTCTATGTTATGTTGTTTTTTTCACATTCCACATGTTCATGTATTTGTAAGGCCTCTGTATATGTGTTTTTCATCAAACTATCACATGTACACAACATTATCTTCTCTAAAATTTTTTCTAATGAGAATAGGACCGAAAATGTTTCCAACATAGTCTTCACTAGTGTATGTGTCTGTGATATAAATGGATGAACGTTGCCACTGTTGGTGTTAACTCATTTACTTCTTCACTATACATTGATTCACATATTCTACCCTTGATTTCTTCTTTGTGTCTTTCCTCTTTAGCTTCTGCACCACTCTGATATCTCTTTTGACAATACCAAAGGGGGAGATATTACTAAGGAAATCATTCATACTTACGGTTTACTACTGAATTTTACATCAACTAAAAATTCAAGGTTCACTATGCTTAGATTTAGGGGGAGTACACTTGTAGGGGGAGTGTTTCATCAAAGAGAAATTTGTGCACATACAAATGCTTAGTCTTGATACTCATAGTTTCTAACACTTCATATATCATTCATGATTTCTTTCTTAGTGGATTTGTTATTATCAAAAGAGGGAGATTGTTGGAGCATGCATTCCATGCTTCGTAGTTTGCTAATAACAAATCTTGTTTGTATTTGATATTTGGGTGTTTATGATGTGCATATATCACAGGTGTAGCTCTAATGGCTTTTGGGTAATGTTTCGAGTCAGAACAGATGAGCTTAGGAGATATTGTCAGGTGATATTGGGTTTCACCCATAGGCAACAACGACATTCGATGAATTTGCGATCGACGATCGACGTTCAACGAATCTGCAATGTGAAAATCAGGAGTTTGTGGGACACGTGTCGGCCATTATCGATATCGCAAGGTGGTGCTACCCAGTGTCTCCAAGTGACAGTCCACGTTCGACGATCGACGGATCTATGATGTGAATGTGAGGAGTTTGTGGGACACGTGACAGCAGTTACCGATATCACCAGGTGGCGATACCCAGTGTCGCCAGGCGATATCGCCAAAGTATAAAAGCCATTCAAATTTTTGAGGAGATCACGAATTTCGTCGTCATCTTCAGCGCATTGTTTGAAGGGAGTTTTAATTCTAAGTTTTCAATTTGTTTTGTTCTAATTCCTATTGTAATCCAATTATAATCGAGAGAGGAAATCGCCGCCTTGTGCATGAAATCTAAGTCCTTGTGTGACTTAGGGGAAATCGCCGCCTTGTGCATGGCATCTAAGTACTTGTGTGGCTTAGGGGAAAATCGCCGCCTTGTGCGTGACATCCAAGTCCTTGTGTGGCTTAGGGAGAAATCATTGTCTTGTGTACAGCGTCTAGATCGCGGTAGATCTATGGGAGGCTAGTAGCAAGATCTAAGGAGAGATACTCTTTAGCTTGCCGGTTATTGGTAGAAGGACCGGCGAAAACAAAAGTAAATTGTATTTTTCATAAGCTTTTGTCTCAGGCTCTATAGAGATACCTTGTATTCACTATTAGCACATTTGAAATAAATTGTTATTGTTTTCTCTTTTATATATTTCAGAGTGTTCGAGTCTGCTTATGAAAAATTAGTCTCCATTTCATAATTTCATTATTTTTTGTTCACCAAGTAAACTTTGTTTAGTTAAAGAAAATTAATTAACCCTTATTCACCCCCTCTAAGGGCGCCATAAGATCCAACAATATCTTCTCGAGTGCCTTGTCAAAATAATTCAGCGGGCTATCGACTGCGGTAACACTAACGCCAGGCATGAAGTTCCCGAGCCGTCTGCTAATAAATAAGTCGGCTACCTCCACATGGTATCGCACTATCGTCGTGCGATAACACTCAACACCTTTTTTCCACTCAACACTCTCAACGCCCTCATGTCCACTCAACGCTCTCAACGCCTTGACCGCTACCGCCGCACAGCATCTTTCTATCACCGCGCAATAGCACTCAATACCTTTTGTCCACTCAACGCTCTCAACGCATGCCACCCACTCAACGCTCTCAACGCCTCGGCCGCTATCGCCACGTGATATCTTGCTATTGCTACGCGATAGCACTCAACGCTCTCAATGCCTCGGCCGATATTGCCACGTGATATCTTGCTTTTGCTGCGCGATAGCACTCAACGCTCTTAATGTCTACTACCCACTCAATACTTTCAGCGCCTCGACCGCTACCGCTGCGCGGTATCTTGCTATGATCGCGTGGTAGTGTCCAAACACTTAATGTCGAGCTGATATTTCCTCCCCGACTCAGGTACAAGCCTATCTTCCAGCGCACCCTGAGGCCAAGTCAGCTCTCTTGACTTGAAAGTGCGCACAAGTGGCCTAGCGTGAATCGGGACGTTACAAATATTATAAACAAAATAAAAGATTTCGTCCCCGAAATCATGCTAAGGCTGTGGGGGAAATAAAGTAAGAAAATATAATATGCTTTTAAAGTTACCTTGGGGAAATAACTCCGGGTAGCGCTTTTGCATCAAATCCACCGGCTCCGAAGTGTATTCTTCTTTCCCGTGGTTAGACCATTGGAACTTTACCAATGGTACACTTTTCCGCCACAAGCTCCTCGTATCGGTGTCCACTATCAGCACCGGCTCTAGTCAAACAGATCTATCGGTTGCTACCGCTCCATCTGGGGTGGGGACATATTGATCGGGCCGTAGTAGTGCCCTCCGAAGTGACCATACATGAAAGATGTTGATGAGTTGTAAATATTCATATTTTTGAGTACTTTATATATGTAGTTTTAGGTTATTTTTGTAGTTTTTAGTTATTTTTCTTCAATAAAATGTTCCTTTTTTGTATATACTCCTCTAACTTAACCTTATTTTTGTTTTTTTTGAAATTTTGCAGGAAAAATTCGAAAAAAATCAAAATACATGCCCGTGTCACCTAGGTCACGCCCCTGACCAGGCGTGTTACCTTGATTCCAGCAGAAATCAGCTACTTACAAAGAAATGATGAAGTCAACACCAGCCGTTCGACGTTCGTCGAACTCAACTCAACGCCAGACGTTCGACGATCGTCGACCTCAACTCAAAGCCAGAACAACACTCAACGCCACCTAATCAATGTTCGTCGATCGCCATACGTTCAGCTTTCGTCGATCACCGCTCGTTCATCTTTCGTCGATCGTCGTTCGACGATTCGTCGATCGTCGTTCGACGATTCGTCGATCGCCGTATAACGATTTGTCGATCGCTAATCGTTCAGATTTCATCGATCGCCGTTCGATGATTCGTCGATAGCCGCTCGACGATTCATCGATCGCCGCTCAACGCTTTCATTCGCCACTCGACGATTTTTGACCACGATGTGTCCCGTACCTGCTGCTTCCAGAACCAGGCCTGTCAACAGAATTTTGGCTTCCCCTGCACACCAGCGTGTCGTCTCTTTCCTTTTTTTATTTATAAATAGAACTTTTCTGTAAGAACCACGGGTTCAAAATTTTTTGATCCATTTTGTTGTTTGGCTGCTGTTAAGAGGTCTTTTTTTGTGTTATGTAAGGATAATTCCCCCCCCCCCCCCCCCCCCCCGTCCCTCTGTGTTTGTCTTAGCTTTTATAATCAGACTTTCTACTTAATAAAATACGTTAGTTTTTCATCCTTATATTGTACTGGAATGCCTCTAAGTGCCTGTCTTTCAGCAATCTTATGTATCTTCATTTTTCTTTTTAATATGTGTGTGTGTGTATGAGTTCTCATTATCGTTATTATGCTTTCAAATCATCAACTTTCTTAGCTTAGTTTTAGATTTCTTTAAACTTTCTAGTGGTTATTATAGTTTTTCTTTTCATGTCTATTAGATTGGTTTAGATTTAAGATTTTTGAGCTTTTTTATTCATCCTTATGGATTTGTAAAAAATGGTTTCAAAGTGATTTTTATTTCTCGTTAACTTAGATTTTCTCTTTTTTAGCTTGTAAAACTTTTGCTTCTTTTTCACTTTCTTCCACTTTTAAACATTTTTACAAAGTTAAAAAAATGGATTAGATGTTATTTCAATTTTCAAACCCTTTGATTTTCACATTTATTTGAAAACTCTTTTGCTCCAATAATTTTTATTTTTACTTTTTATGCATTTTCAGCAAATTCTAACGGTAAAAATATAAACATTTTAATTTTTCGATCACTTTGCTTTTCTCCCTTTTTTGCATGTGTGTGTGAGTGTATGAGTTAGGTTTTCATTGATTTCTAATTTCAAGTAGAGTGTGTGAGTGTACGAGTTTGCCTTTTCTTGCTTAAGTTTTTCGCCTACACGTTTGAGTAGAACTTTTCATTTTATTGCTTTTATTTCCCGCCTACTCGTTTGAGTGAGACTTGTCATTTTATTGCTTTAATTTCCCGCCTACTCGTTTGAGTAGGACTTGTCATTTCCCGCCTACTCGTTTGAGTAGTACTTGCAATTTATCGTTTTAATTTCCCATCTACTCGTTTGAGTAGTACTTGTCATTTCAAGCCTACTCGTTTGATTAGGACTTGTAATTTCAATTATGCAATTTTCTTTTTTGTAACTTATCCTTTTTTTCCTTTATTATGAGTTTGGCTGAGTGAGTGCATTTATTTCCTTTTTAGTAGATTTTCTCTTTCTAATGTTAGATTATTCCATTTCTTCTTATCTTTTTGTAACCCTTCAGCATTTAAGTTTAGAACTCGCGTCTCACCAAACTCATAAGCTATTGGATCCCTAGTTTGAATTTGGGCTAGGTTCATTAATTAAGATGTTTGACCCACTTTGTATAGCTAGGGTCAAGTATGTTAGTCCTAGAATTTAGGCTAGTCATTAGTATCAATTTTCATGGACCAGCCTGCAGAGGACTTCAGTAGGCTCAAGACTTAGAAGAATTCAGAGTTCAGATTATTAGTTCGAAGTTCTTCGAACTCAGCTTGACGATCGTCGATCGCAGATCGACGAACTCAGAAATGTTTCTCTGGGTTGAGCTCGACAATATTCGAGCTCAGGTCGATGATCTATTTCTCAAGACAGATTCTCTGCTCGACGAAATCTGGAGTTCAGCTTTGACAGATTCCTTCTAGTTTATTTTCTCTAAACTCATGTCGACGAAAACAGATTCTCTACTCGACGAACTTGGAGCGTAGAATTGGCAAGATATTTCCAATTTGTAGTTCACTGAGCTCAGGCCGACGAACAAGATTTCGCAGCTCGACGAATTCTACCTAGAGGTCGACGATTTCTGTCCCGAGTAAGATTGATAAGTTTTCCTTATTTCTGTCCCCAATTTCTTATATTATTTAGCAGTAATTATCTGAGTAATTAATGCTTATATTTTCAAGAATATAGCTGTTCTTGCCCGCATTAATTATGTATTTTATCAGACTTAATTGTTTGCTTATTTTAATGGGACAGTTGGGGAAACTCATTCAAGAATATATTCCAGCCGTTTCATTCTCCAGAATCAGTCAGTAATTAATGCTTGGAATTCAAAATTCAAAAGGAGAATTTGATAGCAGAATATATAAGAGAATTTTCTTTCAGAATGTAGAACAGATGTGATACAAGCAAGCAAGAAAAAAGAGATACAGTGATATACACAGAATACAGAACATAAGAAGTGATACAGAGAAGAGATACAGAAATATACTGAAGAATATCTGATTCTTCTCTGTGCTAAAAACTTTTTGTTTTCCCCTTGATCTTTCAGAAAAAAGAAGAAGAACATCAATCTTATATCAAGAGTCTTCTTTAACTTCTACTCCAGGAATCCTCAAGAACAACAACTCTAGATCTGTCTTCAAATTCTTGGATTTCAACAAGAGAAGGCTTAAGAACTACACCCTAAGCAAGGCTTCAGGCTTTCTAAACATCTCAACATTTCAGAAGGAGCTTTGACAATATCAATCCATTGAGTCTTCTCTATTGAATAGAGAAAAGAGAAGACACCATCAACCCTCTCAACCTCCTGTACAAAGGGTTTATTAACTCCCTTCAAAAGTTTATTGTTGGTTTTGGGCACCTGATCAAAAGCCTAAAGGGTTGTGAGATCTCCTTGTAAATAGATCTTGTGGTGACAGTCACCTGATCAAAAACCTGATAGTGGATTCCTACCAGGGTGGTACAAGAGTGGATGTACCTAGTTTGGGGAACCACTATAAAATTCTTATGTTGTCTGGTTGTTCATTTTCTCTTTGTTTTGTTGTACTGTGATAGTGTAGTTTAGCTTAGTTTCCATTTTTTATACTACTACTATTATCACTTATTTCTCTGATAAATTTTTTTTTTGGCCAAAAAGTTTTATGTTTTAAGTTAATCTATTCACCCCACCCCTCTAGAGTAAATCAGGTCTATCCCCTAACTTTCAATTGGTATCAGTAGATTATCAATTGCCTAAGTTGTCTTTCAATTGGTATCAGAGGGGTGTTCCTTTGGTTTCTCAAGCTAACACTTGAACAAATAGATCCTTAATAGATCTGATTTCTTTTTCCTTAGTTATTTTGGTTATTTCATATCATGACACAGAACAAGGATTATGCAAACATCAGACCTCTAGTTTGCAATCTGAACAAGTTTTCTATCTGGAAGGCAAGAATTAAATTATATATGAACTCTATTGATTAAGATATTTTTAATTCTATTTTGACAGGACCACCAATTCTAGAGGCTACATCTACTGTAACTTCCAGAATTCATGATGTTCCACCACCTGAGTGGACAGATGCACAAAAGAAGGCCAAGATAGTTGATGTCAAAGCCATGAACATTCTGGCTCAGACAATGTCAGATGACATTTTCCAGAAAGTGGCAGAGTGCACCTCAGCTAAGGCTATCTGAGATTCTATAAACCAGAAGGTTGCTGGATCTGCAGAGGAGAGGAAAGACAGAAGGTCAAATCTTATCTCTCAATATGAGAACTTCAAGAAAGAAGAGTCAGAGTTAGTGAGTGATATGTACAATAGACTCAGCTCAATCATCAATGAGCTGAAAATCCTGGATAAGGACATAACACTCACTAAGGTCAATGATAAAATTCTCATATGCTTCCCCAGCTCATGGGATTCCAGAATCTGGCCAATCAAGGAGGCCAGAAGTCTGAATGAGGTCTCCACTGAATCTCTACTAGGAAAGCTCAAGTCCTATGAACACTTAATGAAGACTAGAGAAGCTGCTTAGCAGAAGACTCCCTCATCAGCGAGAAAGGAGCAAAACATATCATTCAAAGCTTCAAAAGAAACAGAAGCTCCATCAGCTAGTGAATAACTTCTGAGTCTCTTAGCCAAGAGATTCTACAAGATGGCCAAGAAGGATTTCAGAAAGAAGTCATCTAGACAAGATGATAAGCCAAGGTATGATAAAACCCCAACTAAAGATATTGTCTACTTTTGTTGCAGGAAGCCAGGACACTTCATATTAGAGTGTCCAGAGAACCAAAAGAAGGAGAGAAGAAGAGAAAAGGAGCCCAGGAAGCAGCACTACAACAAGCCCTCCTCCAGCAAGCATAAAAGGAAGGAGAAAGGCTTTGTGGCTGAAACCTGGAATGAAACTGAAGATGAATCCTCATCTTCCTGTTCCAGTGAAGATGAAGAAGAGGCTAAAGCAAAGGAGATTTGCTTGATGGCTATTGATGCATCAAGCAGCTTATCAGAAGCTCAGCAGTCAAACAACGAAGAACCATCTAAATCTGAGGCATATTAGGTACTGTCCTCTTTTGATTTCAATTCAGATAGTTTTAGAACTAAATTTAAATCATTATGTATTGATCTAATAAATTCTGAGAAAAAAATTAAAACACTTAGAGAAAAACTGACTGAACAAGGTAATTTCATTTCTGAAAACATTAAACTGAAAGATGAATTAACTTTAGCCAATGAACAAATCATCTCATTAAGAACTGAATTAGCTGAGGTCAGGCAACTTGAAGAATCCATAAATGGGAGAAGAATCAAGTTGATGGACATCACAAGCACAGTGAATGTCAGACATAATGGCAAGTTGGGCTTAGGTGTTTCATCAAGCCAACCCCCATTAATTCAGAAAAACATACTAACAACTCCAATTAAATTCGTTTCTGAAAAAGATAAAGAAAAAGTAGATGATATTAAGCTAATGGAATTGAAACAAAAAAATAAGAAAAAGGGAAAGAACAAGAAGAACTATAATTATAACAATGTTCAGCAGATTTCGTCGAACTCAGATCGACGAAATGTATACAGTTCATCGAACTCAAGTCGACGAACTCCGAACGCAAACTTTTATTATAATTATTTGTTGAACTATGATCGACAAAACTAGTATGGTTCGTCGAATGGAGATCGACGACATTGGGGCACAGAGAATGATTACTTCCATTCTCTGAGTGGAGTTCGACGAACTCATCCTAATTCGTCGACCTCAGCTCAACGAACTTACCAAAATTCGTCGATCCCAGTTCAAAATAATAGAAATCTTAATTCCTACAGATTATTTAATCAACCAAGAGAATATGTTAATACATTCACCCAGTGGATAATTCCACCAAGAAGATACCATCCCCTAGGTTATAAAAATCAACTTGAATACTCTTATATCTCCAGTTTTAATTATGTAAATAAACAAGGACCTAAGATAACCTAGGTCAAGAATAGCTAATTTGTTTCATTGCAAGTGAAAGACTATCCCACCACAGAGTAACAGTGGTATTTGGATAGTGTTTGTTCAAAGTATATGACTAGCAGCAAGGACAATCTAATCAACTATAAGTCCAAGATACGACCAAAAGTAATATTTGGTGACTCCAACTATGGCCAAACTGAAGGCTATGGAAAGGTTAAAATTAGAGCAGTTACTTTCAGGAAGGTTGCATATGTAAGTAGACTAAAGCACAACCTGATATCCATAAGTCAATTATGTGATGAAAGGTTTCAGGTATCATTTAATAAAACCTCATGTATTATTACCTCAGTAAATAACAAAGTTATTTTAACAGGAACTAGAGTAGAAAACATCTATGTAGTTAACTTTAAATCTGCTAAAACTGAAATATGTCTATTTAATCAAACATGCAATAATAATGAGCTTTGGCATAAAAGATTAGGTCATGTCAACTTGAAAAATATTGCTAAACTCTCTAAGGAAAACCTTGTTAGACAATTTCCCTCTTGCCCCTATAAGAAGGAAAGCCTTTGTAGGGCTTGTCAATTAGGCAAGCAAACTAAAAATAGCTTTAAGTCACTTAATAAGAGTGATTCACCTATGATTCTGTATTTGCTCCATATGGATCTCTTTGGACCCATTGTTGTACAGAGCCTAGGAGGGAAGTCTTATACCTTAGTGATAGTTAATGTCTTCTCTAGGTTCACTTGGGTGTTCTTCTTGAGAAACAAGTCTGATAAGTTCAAGGTTCCTACACACTTTCTTAAGAGCATAAGGATTGAGTATTCTACTCCAGTTGCATTGATTAGAAGTGATCATGGTACTGAGTTTGAGTCTCTTCCCATGCAAGAATTCTGTGAGAAGGAAGGTATCAAGCATTGTTTCTCTGCTCCTAGAACTCCTCAAAAAATGGGGTATCTGAAAGAAAAAACAGGACCCTAATTGAAACTGCAGGCACATTACTTGCAGATGCTTACTTTCCCCTATCCTTTTGGGCAAAGGCTGTAAGCACAACAAAATATATACTGAATAGAAGTTTGATTCACAAGCTTAAGGGCAAGACCCCCTATGAACTACTCAAAGGAAAGAAACCTAAAGTATATTATTTTAGAATTTTTGGTTGTATTTGCTACATTCATAATAATGACAAGAGATACATTAGAAAGTTTGATGACAAAGCTGAAATAGAAATTTTTCTTGGATATTCCCAAATCAGCAAGGCTTATAGGATTTATAATAAATCAACTATGAAAATAGAAGAATCTATTCACATTTGTTTTGATGAAACTAACATGTTTTACAAGGAGAAGATTCCTTCTACCAGTGAGACTTTACAGGAACCACATCTGTATGAGAAGTTGGATGAGTTGACCCTTACCAATGAGGTTGTTACACATCCTTCTCCACATGTTGTTGAAGATAGTGAAGATGATATCATTGAACACAGTGAAGAGCAAACAACAACTACCATAATTCCACAAGAGGAATTAATTCCTCAAGCTGTTGCTGAACCAAATCCTCCTACTGAATTAGTCACACTTAGAGATCACCCTGTATCTCAAGTGATTGGAGAAATATCAGTGGGTGTGCAGACAAGGCATCAACTCCACCAGGACATGATGCATGCTTGCTTCATATCTCAAACTGAGCCCCAATCTATAAAAGATGCTGAGCAAGATCCACATTGGATTATAGCAATGCAAGAGGAGCTCAACCAATTTGAGAGATGTAGAGTTTGAGATTTAGTTCCATGACACAAAGACTACCCAGTCATTGGATCTAAATGGATATTTAGAAACAAACTAGATGCTCAAGATCTTATCATCAGGAACAAGGCAAGGCTAGTAGCACAAGTATATAGACAAGAGGAAGATATTAATTATGAACAGACATTCGCCCATATTGCAAGGATTGAAGCTATCAGAATATTCCTAGCTTATACAGCCTACAAGAAGTTCAAAGTATATCCAATGGATGTCAAAAGTGCATTCTTAAATGGTGAACTTAAAGAAGAGGTTTATGTGGAACAACCACCAGGTTTTATTTCTCCTACTCATCCCTCTTATGTTTTTTAAATTGCATAAGACTCTCTATGGTCTAAAGCAAGCTCCAAGAGCTTGGTATGAAACTTTAGCTAGCTTTATCTTAGAGCATAACTTTTCTAGAGGCATTGTAGATAGGACTTTGTTCATAAAGCATCATCATGATAAAATTTTGTTAGTACAAATATATGTAGATGGCATTATCTTTGGTTCTACTGATTCCAAACTATTCAAACGGTTTTCTGACCTTATGCATTCCTAGTTTGAACTGAGTAGCATGGGTGAACTCTCCTACTTCCTTGGTCTTCAAGAGAAGCAAACACCTGATGGCATCTTCTTATCCGAATCTAAATATGCTAAGGAGTTAGTAAAAAGGTTTGGGATTAGTTAATGCCTAAGCTAAGAGAACACCTATGGCTGCTAATGTTGTGCTTGACTCTGATGAACATGGGAAATCTGTTGATTAGAAACTATATAGGGTCATTATTGGGTCCCTGTTGTATCTCACAGCAAGTAGACCAGACATCATGTTTGCTACATGTCTTTGTTCTAGGTTCCAAGTGAACCCTAAAGAATCTCACCTTATTTTCCTAAAAAGAATTTTGACATATATAAAGAGTTGCCCATATTTAGGACTGGTATCCAACTGAGTCAGGATTTGAGTTGACTGGATACTCAGATACTGACTTTGATGGATGTAGAGTGGACAGAAAGAGCACATCAGGGATATGTCAGTTCGTTGGTGATAGGCTAGTGTCATGGTTTTACAAGAAGCAAACATCTGTGTCTACTTCAACAGTAGAAGCTGAGTACATAGTAGCTGGCAGTTGTTGTTCATAGATGCTGTGGGTTCAGAACCAACTCCTAGATTATGGTGTCAATTAAATAATTCAACTCTACTTTGTGATAATACTAGTACAATTTCCATTGCACAGAATCCAGTGCATCATAGTAGAACTAAGCATATAGATGTAAGACATCATTTCATTAGAGAGTGTGTAGACAAAAATAAAATTAATCTTACCTTTGTCTCTACTGATTTACAAAAGGCAGACATCTTCACCAAACCTTTGGTTGAAAAGAAACATCTGTTCTTTCTGAATCAGCTAGGTATGATATATGGAGAAGCATTAATTTAACTTTTTGTCTGAGGTCAAAGAATTTGTCACAGTTCGTCGAACGGAGATCGACGAAATGAGAAAAGTTCTTGAAAAAATTTGTCTATCAGAGATCGACGAAATCTCTGTGTGAAGTCTTATTCGTCGAACGGAGATCGACGATACTACTTCAGAAAATTTTTGTCGACCTGAGAACGACAAAACTTTTCCCTTCTTCAGACTGAGATCGACGAACTCTTTTGTCAATAAAATATTTCGGCGAACTCAGATCGAAGAATTTTATTTCGCAGGACGGAGTCTACCGCTTCATATTCTGGAAACCATATAACTAGGTTTTCTTCGAGCTCCATCCCGCACTTTCTGTTCCCTTTGCACTTGATCTCTGTTTTCCTTTTTGCAGGAAACAATGGCGATTCCAGCGAGTTTTCTTTCCAAATTGAAATTTGACACATGATTTGATATCGACTTTGAATCCTTTCAACATTCTGATCAGATATTCATCGACATACTGCAATTGTTTGAGGAACAACAGTTGAAGAAATTCATGACTACCGGGATAAAGATAGCCTCCACTGAGATTAGATAATGGGTGTTTACTTCTACTACTCGAGACAACGACTCAATGACAGGCACAATCTTTGGCAATCAGGTTTCTCTTACTCCCGAAGTTCTAATTGAAGTTTTTGGTTTAGTTAATGGTGATGAAGATATTGAGATTGATAGTGCTGACTTTGATGATATGTTAAATAAAATGGGTCATTCTGGTGAGAACCCTAATAAATTGTTAAAGAAAAACTTATCTGCTGAATATAAGTTTTTAGCCGATGTTGTGGGAAAAGTCTTGCTAGGCAAGCATATTGACCATGACTATATTACCAGGCACTAGTTTCTGGTAATGTGTGCTGTAGTGAATAAGAAGGTAGTGAATTGGGCAAGGATTTTGTTTGATTTAATAAGAAAGAAGAATAGTAAGAAGGAAGTTTGTTTTGGAAGAATTCTTCGAATTTTCCTTCAGGAAAAAGCATCTGAATCACTGGTCTCCCAGACCATATTCATAAATGCTTCCAAAAGGCTAACTTGTGCCTTGTTTGGAAGATGGGAGAGGAATATCTCTAAGCCATCTAAGTCTTCAACCTCTTCCAGAACCTCTGAGGATACAAGTGTTGTTACAGCCAATCCCCCACCTCTAGAAAATATCATTCCCTCCATCCAGATTCCCTCTCCTCCATCCCAACAATAACCTACTCCTCCACAAGTTCTAATTCCTTCATCTACTCCCCACCAACAACCATCCACATCACAAATTCATGCTCCAACACCACCTGTCTCTCTAGTGCATCACCCAACACCAATTCAATCTCCAGAGCACAACTCACCCCCTTCATCCTCATTACCACAACAACTTGTTGACATACAACTCACCAACCTTCTATCCATTCCATCTTTTGATCTTTTATCATCATCTCCTATCTATACACCATCATCTACAAATGAACTTATGACTGCCACCACACCTTTCCCTTCATCATCTTCCATCCATCCATCTGTATCCACTCAGACACCCTCTGAGTTTGTATAGTTGGATTCCCCTTCCATCTCAACTCTCTTGGAGCTCATCACTCCTCTCCTCAGAAATCTCATAGCAGAGGCTATTCAACCTCTTGCTAATTCCATTTTATCTCTCTACTCTCATTGTTGTTGCCCCCACTATCCCTTCTTCTTTTGGGGGCCTGGCTTCAGGACCCTCTGAAACCAGGCATTGGGAGATATCCAGTGAAGAAGTTCCAATGCTCTCTCCTCCAGCAGTAGCAATAGCAGAAGCAGATGTACAGTTGGATATAGCAGTAGATGCAGATGTATATATGAATACAGAAGTTGAGGAAGTTGAGATTGATATGAGTTGTACAGATGAGCCAGTAGATCCTCTAGAAATTTTGACTGTTGGTGATTGCTTTGTCAATCCTACAGTAGATTTATTCAGTTTATTGAATTCATTTGATTCTGCTTATATAAATTGCTTTCCAGAAGTTTGTCTAGAGAATTCTATGGCTATAGTTTGCTATACTTACCCTATAAGCCCTGAGATTGTTATGCAACTAAAAGCAAGTTTTGCAGTCATTGATCCACTCACAGAATCAACACCCAAGGCTATCTCCCCTCAAAATTACAAAATGGATGAAAGTATTATACCAAACCTGGATGATATCATACTTGCAGATATAGAGGAAGAGAATCAAACAGTTTCTGAAAGTATTGTTGTGCCAGAAGTTTCAGAATCTCAAGTGCTACCTCAAGCTGAAAAGCAAATTTCTAAGGAACCCTTGAAGGAGATTGATGATATACATGATAATCCTCCTGAATCCTCTGAAGAAAATTATGATGATGATGACTCTAAAGATTCTGATGATCTTAAAGCTAAGAATAAGATAGTTAAGAAAAGGAAAGTTGTTCCCAAGGCTGTTCCCAAGCCCAATCCAACTCATGACTCACCTTACTACATTTTACAAAAGATTACACATTACCCTGGGATGCCACAATGTATGTGGTTGTCTAAAAATGAGCAGAAAGAAAGGAAGAAGAGAAGAAGGTACATGTCTCCTCCCAAGTACTTCAGGAAATACCCTCCTCCTCCTCCATCAGCTAAGCCTCTGGTAGTGTCACTCATAGATCAGCTCCAGTCACTAAGACTTATCAAAGACACTTCAAGCCTAGTTTTCAAGGCAGCAGTGATCAACAACAGCAATCTTCAAAGATCAACCCTCCTCAAGCTTCAGAAAAGAAAAGTACTCCAGTATCTCTTGATGATTCAAAGAAGGACACTAGTCCCAAAAGGCCAGTATCCCCTCCAATTCCTTTTATAGATCCTGAACAAGAACCCACTACTAAAATGGCCAAATTTCAAGAATTAATTGGACTTTCTTTGATCAATAAAGCAAAAGTAGATGGCAAGGACCCATCTTAGTACTCCACCATGTCCTCATACAGAAAAGAAGAGCTCAAAAGGTACAATAATGCCAACAAATTTTTCAATATAGATGATTATATGAGTCTCCATCCTAAAGTTGTAGTACCAAGGGCTACTTTTTGCGATATTATTGGAGCATCTGACATGACCATGTCTAAGAGAGAAGCTGTAAACCCTAACAGAGAAATCATTTTCAGACAATCATCTGACAAAGCTGAGAATGAGAAATTCAGGAAAAATAAATAACTGTTTCTTTAGTTTATTTTCTGAACTATTTTATGTTTAATCATAAAGCATCCATTATACATATATCTGCTAGATCTTTATTTTCTGCCAGATATCTTTTATTTTGCTTTGTGAGTGTTTTATTTTGTTTGTATTAGTGACCTCAGATAAATAGGGGGAGATTGTTGGATCCCTAGTTTGAATTTGTGCTAGTTTCACTAATTAGGATGTTTGACCCACTTTGTATAGTTAGGGTCAAGTATGTTAGTCCTAGAGTTTAGGCTACTCATTAGTATCAATATTCATGGATCAGTCTGCAGAGGACTTCAGTAGACTCAAGACTTTGAAGAATTCAGAGTTCAGATTATTAGTTCGAAGTTATTCGAACTCAGCTCGACGATCATTGATCGCAGATCGATGAACTCAGAAATCTTTCTTTGGGTTGAGCTCGACGATATTCGAGCTCAAGTCGACTATCTATTTCTCAAGACAGATTCTCTGCTCGACAAAATCTGGAGTTCAGCTTTGATAGATTCTTTCCAGTTTATTTTCTCTGAACGCAGGTCAACGAAGGCAGATTCTCTACTCGACGAACTTGGAGCGTAGAATTGGCAAGATATTTTAATTTGTAGTTCGCTGAGCTCTGGTCGACGAACAGTATTTCTCAGCTCGACGAACTTGGAACTCCAGTTGACGAATTCCACCCAGAGGTCGATGATTTCTGTCCCGAGTCAGATTGATAAGTTTTCCTTATTTCTGTCCCCAATTTATTATATTATTTAGCAGTAATTCTCTGAGTAATTAATGCTTATATTTTCAAGAATATAGCCGTTCTTGGCAGCATTAATTATGGATTTCATCAGAGTTAATTACTTGCTTATTTTAATGGGACAGTTGGGGAAACTCATTCAAGAATATATTCCAGCCGTTTTATTCTCCAGAATCAGTCAGCAATTAATGCTTGAAATTCAAAATTCAAAAGGAGAATTTGATAGCAGAATATATAAGATAATTTTCTTTCAGAATACAGAACAGATGTGATACAAGCAAGCAAGAAAAAAGAGACACAGTGATATACACAGAATACAGAACACAAGAAGTGATACAGAGAAGAGATACAGAAATATACTGAAGAATATCTGTTTCTTCTCTGTGCTGAAAACTTTCTGTTTTCCTCTTGATCTTTCAGAAGACAGAAAAAGAACATCAATCTTATATCAAGAGTCTTCTTCAACTTCTACTCCAGGAATCCTTAAGGACAACAACTCTAGATCTGTCTACAAGTTCCTAGATTTCAACAAGATAAGGCTGAAGACCTACACCCTAAGCAAGGCTCCAGGATTTCTGAACATCTCAACATTTCAGAAGGAGCTTTGACAATAACAATCCACTGAGTCTTCTCTGTTGAATAGAGAAATGAGAAGACACCATCAACTCTCTCAACCTCCTGTACAAAGGGTTTATTAACTCCCTTCAAAAGTTTATTGTTGGTTTTTGGGCACCTGATCAAAAGCCTAAAGGGTTGTGAGATCTCCCTATAAATAGATCTTGTGGTGGCAGTCACCTGATCAAGAACCTGATAGTGGATTCCTACCAGGGTGGTAGAAGAGTGGATGTACCCAGTTTGGGGAACCACTATAAAATTCTTGTGTTGTCTGATTGTTCATTTTCTCTTTGTTTTGTTGTTCTGTGATAGTGTAGTTTAGCTTAGTTTCCATTTCTTTTTATATTACTACTATTATCACTTATTTCTCTGATAATTTATTTTGGCCAAAAAGTTTTAAGTTTTAAGTTACTCTATCACCCCCGCCCCCCTCTAGAGTAAATAAGGTCTATCCCCCAACTTTCAATTGGTATCAGTAGATTATCAATTGCCTAAGTTGTCTTTCAATATAAGCCGTCCTCATTCCGATGAGTGGCTAATCGCTTTTAGCCCTCGGTATCGAAGAACATTGGGACATAAAATGTTTTTAAATAATTAAAGGTCTTGTTTTTTTTATTTAATTAAGATCTTAAGGTTTACCCCGGATTTACAACACGTAGAACCACATATCGATATGTGGGCTTTATTTCCGTTATCCATATGCTAGCTAGCCAAGAGGCCGTGCGTATGGACTGATCACCCTTGGGTAAAGAGAGTTTCACACTAACCCTCGAGAGAGGAGGCGTGCAATTCTTCCTAATTGGGTCCCCCCCAATAGCGAGGTTCTTAGCATAAAGCGGGCATTAAGAAGAATCCTTCGTTGGACGAGAGCCCGGTCGAATAGTCTTAATGTTTTGTTGAGTGATAGTCCTAGAGATACGTAAGCTCATTCTTTTGGAACCTCCACGGCCAAGTTTTCCCTTTAATTGAATTGAAACCTAGGATCTCTAGTTATATAAATCTATTTTAGTACTAACGTAATTTGATACCGAGTGTTATTTCTTCATCGATCTTTTTCAATCTATTTTCAACACTTTATAATTCACCGCTTTAATTAGTTAAATCCAACAACTTAAATTTTTCGGTAAGATAATAGTACTTCCAGGAGGAGTAGAGATAATCAACCCATTCCAGGGAAATTTACGATCTCAATATTCCCCCAAATATGCTGTATTATTTGAGATAGGTGCACTTGCCTACAATTCATCGCGCGAAATTAGGACCCACCGTGCTCTCTAGATAAATTAGAGCCGGGCTTTGCGCGCATCAGACATCGTGCAAAGTTTCTAGTTCTGGTGGTAGCTCTAGCTGATAGGCCAAAGGGCCAACCCTTTCCATGATAGCATAGGGCCCTACATATCTCGGGCCGAGCTTCTTCATTCCACGTTGTTGGAACCCCGCCAGTTTTAGGGTTGATTTGAGCTAAGTTCACTATTAGGACTCTCTGATGACCCACATTGTATAGTCTAGGGTCATAAGTCTTTTTCTAGGTCTAGGTTAGGTCAACAGCTTACTTTGGTTGGATCAACCTTCAGAAGACTTAGAAGACAGAAGACCTCTAGAGAAAGCAGTTTTCAAAGAGCAGAAAAAGTTGTTCAAAGATTGCTGAAATAAACTCGACTTTCGTCAATCAGAGATCGATGAACTCAGTTATTTCTCTGAGCTGAGTTCGACGAAATCCTTACTGCAGTCGACAAACTCAGATTTCTTCCTTGAGCTGAGTTGACGATATCTTAGCAGAGATCGATGAATTCCGATTTCTTCCCAGAAGCTCAGCTCGACGAAAGAGAGGTTTTTAGTTCAACGATATTGGATCTCGGGTCGACAAAATCTGCTGAGTTCGATTAAATTCTTCCTAAATCAGTTCGACTATTCTCCCTGCAGTTTTTCCAGTATTGACTAAGGCAGTTTGTTTTCAAAATTTATTATTATATGCCTATAAATGCTCTGATAATTAATGCTCCATATTATCAAGAATATAGCCGTTCCAAGGCAGCATTAATTATGGTATTCACAGAGTAATTATTAGGCTAATTTTCTGGGACAGTTGAAGAAACAAATTAATAGTATTCTCTAGCCTTTCAACCCCATGATTTTCTGCAGTCAATCAAGCATAGAATTCAAAATTCAAATGCAAATTTCTACAAGGAATATAAAAAGACAATATTCAGAGACACTGAATAGAGATACACAGAATATACACAGAGATAACAGAAAACAAAAGAACAAGTGATATATAGAAAATTGGAAGAAGAACATAGCCCATACATCCTCAGTCTTCTCCAGTTTTCCTTCAAGAATTTTCAAGAGATAACAAATCCTCATCAGTCTGAAAGTTTCCTGAAGATCTTTTATCATTTGAAGACCTACACCCTAAGCAAAGCTCTTCTCCTGAACTAATCTTCATCTCAGAGGGAGCTTTGACAACATACAAACCACTAGTCTTCTCTCTGACTGTTGACAGAGAAGACATCATCTTTTAATTTATTTTCACCACTATATAAAGGGTTTCTTAACTCTTTTCAAAAGTTATTTCTTTTGGTTGTCAAGTCTCCTGATCAAAAGACTTGGTTTGGTTTTGTGGCACCTGGTCAAAAGCTCAAAGGGTTGCTATATCTCCCTTAGAAAATTGATATTCTGGTGGCAGGGCACCTGATCAAAAACCTGTAGTGGACTCCTACCAGGGTGGTAGAAGAGTGGATGTACCCAAGTTTAGGGGAACCACTATAAATTCTTTGTGTCGTCTGGATTGCTCTATTATTTATTTCTGTGTGCTGTGATTGTCTTTGTTTTCATTTCTCTTTGTACATATACTTATCACTTATTTTAATATGCTGTAAAAATTAATTAAAGTTTTTAAAATACTCTATTCACCCCCCTCTAGAGTTAAGGCAGATCTATCCATCTCTTTCAATTGGTATCAGCGCATAGGTTATTTGGTTTCACATGCTAACACTTGAACCAAAAAATCTTTGATAGATCTCTTTTTCTCTAGTGTTTTCTCTCTAAATCATGGCACAAAATAAAGAAGACTCAAGCACCAGACCTCCAGTGTGCAATCTGAAAAAGTTTGCACTTTGGAAGACAATGATCAGATTATATATGAATTCAATTGATGAAGATATCTATAATTCTATCTTGACAGGTCCCCCCACATCTTCTGTAACAACATCAACAAGTACCAATGCAGTTTCACCCCCGGAGTGGACAGATGCACAAAAGAAAGCAAAGATGGTAGATGCTAAAGCTATGAACATTCTGGCACAAATAATGTCAGATGACATATTTCAGAAGGTTGCTGAATGCACTTCAGCCAAGGGCATATGGGATTCCCTAAATGCAATGGTTGCTAGTTCAGCAGATGAAAGAAAGGACAGAATGTAACGCCCTGAAACTCAAAAGAGGGACGGGCAGCGTTTAGAACCAAGTTTGGTGCTTGGTAGGGGTCACACGGCCTAGGACACGGGCGTGTCCAGGGCCGTGTCTTGCTCGGGTTCGACGATCTTGTCAAGTGGTCGACAAAAAATGCAGTCGATAATCGTCGAGACAGCGAACACGGCCTGAGACACCGGCATGTCCAAGGCCATGTCCTGCTCGGGCTGTTAGTCGTGCTGTGTCGGGGTAGGAACACAGCCTGGAGCACAAGCATGTTCGGGTTGACACAGGCATGTCAAGTTTGATATGGGCGTGTTGAGAGCCCGTATCCTGGTCAGGATGCGACAGTTTCGGCATTGATTGAGTCACACGACCTTGGACACGGGCATGTCACAAGCCGTGTTCGCCCCAGAAAATTGATTTTAAGTGCGAATGATGGTCGTCCGTTTCCTTCTTTTGGGATCCAAGGGTCCAGGCTGGTCCTTACTGGGTTAAATCCGGGAATAGGGTTTGAAACCCTCATTTCCCTTTGAGTTTCTCTTTCTAAAAGCTTTAGAGAGAGGGGAGAGCAAGGAAGAAGGTGGAGGAGAGTTCCGACCGCCGGTGGAGCTTCGGAGCCCCAAATCGCAAGCCGAGTTCAGATCTACGGAGGCGAGGCTATTGTGGTGCTTTTCATCTGTCTAGATCTTCATGGCGCCAAAGAGAAATGCAAGGGTAACGATTCTCATCTTGGACATGTGAAGTCATCTTTCCCTTTTGCATAGGAAGCCCGCTCTCACGAGTATGCGGTGAGTGTGAGATATTCCTTCGAGTAGACATGAATAGTCCCTGTTGTTTTGCATGTAGAGTCTAAAATCGAAGTACAGACATAGGCATGGTGTGTGAAGCCTACCCGGACAAGTTGGTCTGGATCGGTGATGTTTCATTATGCATGAATGGTCGGAGAAGACTCCGCGCCGATGGTTGTTTTTCGGGTTTTCTACGCGGTAGATTGCAACAGGGAACCTTGGAGACTAACTCCAAGGTGCACCCGGAAAACTTGGCAGATGCGTGATTCTGCCATCTTGGTGGCCTGGGAGCCAACTTACACATAACTAGGTAATGTAAAGTGTGAGATCGATTTGGGACTCGGGGATGCTTGACCCGCGCATATGGCTTAAATTGACGTTGCGGTGGGAGAAACGGGTTAGGCGGAACCCTACCCGCTCTATGTCGTTCGATACAAGCGACCTAAAGTACGTGGGACTTGCCGTTGGCATAGATGGAGGGTATTAGGCTTAAGCTGGAAAGACTAAAATGCTCATGAGATTTGTCATCCATGGGGCGGTGGTGAGACCACGGACTTTGACCGGGTTATCCGAGAATGTGCCCTGAGAGCACGGGGTGTGTGGCCGTGCGTGCCTATGCCTGTGATGAAGTGTAATTTCTCTAATGTTTGGCTATGCTAATAAAGTGCAGGGAAGGAGCATCGCCGCCTCGAGTTTAGGGGCGGGGTCATTATAATTTGGTCAGCTATAGCTGACCGTTGCCTTTGTTTTCCACCGATTCGGTGGATTGTTGCTTGTAGGTGCTGCGGAGCCTAGTGGCAAATAGCGGACAAAAGCCCTTGTTGCTGAGCCGGCCCTCCAAGGCCAATGCTAATGTTTACTTTTATTCTCATGTGTGATCGGCCTGCATGCTGATGTTTAGAAGACACTATTTGTTTAAAGTAAACTCTTGTAAGTTCATAAGGCCAAGTACTTGTATATTTGTACGCTCATTCCATTTGGGTTATTATTTTAGTTGACATTCATGCTGTGGCTGGGTTCTTATTTTGCAACATTTAAAATGCTTCCGCTAGAATGTACTCTGTGTAGGATGTTGGTTATTGGAAGGATGGTTTCATTGAGTAACCCTTCGGTCTGTCTGTGGTATATGGGGTCGGGCCCCGACCGGACCTACTGTTATATGCTATGTGACGGATATGGGGTGTTATAATTTGGTATCAGAGCCAGGTTTCGATCCCAGCACATGTGTGTGCGTTATCGTTATAACATAAAAGAACCCATGAATGTCCACTTAGGAATGAAAATACACATGTTTGAGGAACCTGCGTGTTCCTATAATTGCTTTTTTCAATATTGTTCGGTCACTTAATGGTGTTTTGTACGACTATAGGTGACCAGGAGTGGTGCAGCGCCGTCAGAACGCCCAGTTTCTGAGGCAAGTAGCGCACCGAATGATGTGCCTGCAACACCTCCCTCAGTAGAAACCATAAGATTGGTGGCTGAAGCGGTGTTTGCTATGATAAATGCCCAGTCTACAAGGTAAATGCAGCAGCCTGCCCCTGCGGTGGAGCAGGTACCGCTTCAAGCGGCGTAACCGAGAAGGGTGGAGCAGGTGGTGGTGGAGCCATTGGTACATAGGAGAGCAACTGAAAAGCAGCTCAAGCGTGTTATGGGCTTCAATCCTCTGGTGTTCTCGGGGACGGGAACCCCATCCCAAGCTGAGGATTGGCTCTCCCGAGTAAAGAGAGTCATGACAGCTACAGAAATAGAGGAGTGGCAGATGAACACCATAGCTACTTTCCTGTTGGATGGATATGCAAGGATGTGGTGGGAAGGTTTAGAGATACATCACCTGAGGGGAAGGAAACTCACGGACTTCTCGATGGAAGAATTTTCGAGACTATTCTTGGCAATGTACCTTCCTTTGGCTCAGAGGATCGCGATGGAGAATGAATTCCAGAAGTTGACGCAAGGAGAGAGTAGCGTGGACGAGTATCTCCATGAATTTATACGGTTAGGTCAGTATGATAGCTCTACGTTTGCGGATGAGGAGCATAAGACAAACCATTTCTATGAGGGTCTGAGGGATGACCTAAGGCTACTTCTCTCGGGGCCTATGACGCAGGGCTTCTTGACCCTGGTCAATACGGCCCGGTCTTTAGAGAAGGATCTGAGGAATGTTCAAGCGAAGAAAGACTCTGGTGCTAAGAAGACAGAGTTCAAGGTGCCGACTACCTCAAAGTCTTGGTTTTGTAAGTTCTATAAGAAGGCTAGGACTTCGGGTCCAGCCCCTTCTTCCGGTGCTTCGAGGGCAACTACGGGTCGAACCCCGTGTGCATGCTATAACTGTGGAAAGTCGGGACACTTTGCCCGAGACTGTTGGAGCGTACGTCCAAAGTACGAGAGGAAGCCGGGTGTTGGAACCGAAATCTCGGTCTCCTGTGGAGTTCACCCTTGGGGAAGGGGTGATCGCGCACCTACTTCGCTCCTGCAAAAAAAACAACAAAAGAGACAAGGGAAGAACCGACCCAAGGACTCGGCAGGGAGGACCCACCACACACCCGAAAGACCTGAGAGTACTTCCCCTCCTTAGCCACAGTCCGAGCTAAGGCTACCTCAGAAAGCACTCGGGGATTAAGGAGCTAGTGAGTATCAGAGCCTGCCTTTTGAGGTGCCCCTTGGGTTTTATTTATAAAATTCTGAAAATGGCCTGCAAATAGCCAACCTCCGCTGTTTTGAACAGCTATGTGCAGCCCAACTTGGTCTGCCAATAGCATAGCTCCGCTGTTCCAACAAGCTATTCACACCCATGGGGAGGGCATCTAGGTAATTTTACCTCCGGGCCTCGACTGGGCCCACCCCAAGGATATGAAGGTCAGCTCGCCACTGCTCTCCCCTCGCGGGAGGCGGGTGCGACCTAACTCCTGTGGCTCGCCTACTCTCCTTGGGCGAGCGTGAGCCGGGCCACCGCAACCCGCCAATACCCGTGCCGAGGCGGGCCGACATCCGAGTCGTGTATATGAGAGGGGGCTGGCGGCCAGGCTTCCAACTGTAACCATAGGAGCCTCAGAGGAGGGCTCACCAAGTTGGACTCGTCGAACCTATCCCCGAATACCAGTTCAATGAATGCCGACTGAAAAGCTCTGTTCGACGAATGGGGACCCAAACTCTGCTCGAGGAATGGCGAGCCAAACTCTGCTCGACGAATGGCGAGCCAAACTCCACTCGACGAATGACGACCCAAACTCTGCTCGACGAATTCTGAGCGAGCGAGAGGCGTGAAGGGGACAACTCGCATGGTTTGCCTGCCCGACCTAGGCGAGAGCAGGCTGGCCTCCCGCCGCCTGCCCCTCGTATGCTATCCTGGTGCGGGCCGGGCGTCTTGGTCTGCTCGCCTGGATCGGCGGACCCGATCGGCGAACACGGGGTTGTACACAATAGTGACTTCCAGCCCTGCCAGCTAGGTGAGAGCCTGACAGCGGGATCTGCTCGAGGTCTAAGGATGACACCGAGTGACTTCCAGCCCTACCAGCTAGGTGAAAGCCTGACAGCGGGATCTGCTCGAGGTCCAAGGTTGATTCCCTCGAGTGACTTACAGCCCTGCCAGCTAGGTGAGAGCCTGACAGCGAGATCTGCTCGGGGTCCAAGTCTAACGCCATCGAGTGACTTCCAGCCCTGCCAGCTATGTGAGAGCCTGACAGCGGGATCTACTCGAGGTCTCAGGATGACACCGAGTGACTTCCAGCCCTACCAGCTAGGTGAGAGCCTGACAGTGAGATTTGCTCGGGGTCCATGGCTAATTCCCTCGAGTGACTTCTAGCCCTACCAGCTAGGTGAGAGCCTGACAGCGGGATCTGCTCGAGGTCTAAGGATGACACCGAGTGACTTCCAGCCCTACCAGCTAGGTGAGAGCCTGACATCAGGATTTGCTCGAGGTCCAAGGCTGATTCCCTCGAGTGACTTCCAGCCCTGCCAGATAGGTGACAGCCTGACAGCGGGATCTGCTCAAGGTCTAAGGATGACACTGAGTGACTTCCAGCCCTGCCAGCTAGGTGAAAGCCTGACAGCGTGATCTGCTCGGGGTCTAAGGCTGATTCCCTCGATTGACTTCCAGCCCTGCCAACTAGGTGAGAGCCTGACAGCGGGATCTGCTCGAGGTCTAAGGATGACACCGAGTGACTTCCAGCCATGCCAGCTAGATGAGAGCCTGACAACGGGATCTGCTCGGGGCCCAAATACACTTCACTTCTTCATGCAGACTCATTGCGACAACATTGGCGTGTTAAAGAACTTTTATTAAGAATCAAAGCACCACTTACATGTTTCAAGGGAAAAAGCGTTTTAAGTCGTCACCACTCCAGGTGAGACTTAGGGTCTCTCCCTCCATATTTTGGAGTCGATATCCCCCTGACCTTAAAGCTTCTTTTACAATAAATGGACCTTCACAGCTGGGGTTGAGCTTCCCCACGGTTGCCGACCTCCCTACTATATCCACCTTCTTCAGCACCAAGTCCCCCTCCACAAATTGCTTGACTCTGACGTGCTTGTCAAAGTACTTGGCCATCCTCCTCTTCACCTCTTCTTGTCGGATGGCGGAAAGGTCCCGCAGTTCTTCCACCATGTCAAGGGAGAGGCACAGCTCCTCCTCGTTCTCAGCCTGCCATTCTTCCCTACCTTCCCTGGCCGCAACAACTCGAGGTATTTGAACTTCAAATTCCACGGGGAGCACCGCCTCGCACCCATGAGAGAGCTTGTAGGGGGTCTCTCCGGTAGCTTTGTTGGGGGTGGTCCTCAAGGCCCAGAGATCCGCAGGAAGCTGTTCCACCCAGCTCCCCTTCATATTTTCCACTTTCTTTTTTAGGAGGTTAACAATGATCTTGTTCGCGGCCTCCACCTGCCCGTTGCTCCTGGGGTGGTGGACCGAGGCAAACCTGAGGTCGATCCCAAGCTGCTCGCAGAAGCTGGTAAACTCCGCCCTGGCGAACTGGGGCCCATTGCCCGTGATAATAGCCTGAGGCAGCCCATGGCGGCAGATGATCTCCCCTCATACGAAGTTCCTGATGACCTGGGCAGTCACCTTGGCCAGCGCCTTCACTTCCAACCACTTGGAGAAATAATCGATCATCACCAGTAGGAACCTCCTCTGCCCACTGGTCTGGGGGAACGGTCCAACCAAATCCATTCCCCAAATGGCAAAGGGCTAGGGGGCTGTGATACTTTTGAGTCGCTGAGCCGGCTGTAGCTGGAGGGGAGTAAACAACTGGCATTTATGGCACCTTCTTGCGAACTCCGTTGCATCACGGCCCAGGGTGGGCCAGAAGTACCCCTGCCTGACAATCCTCCCTTCCAGGGTCCGACTCCCGAAGTGGCTCCGACACTCCCCGAAGTGGACTTATTCCAAGATTCTTTGTACTTCCCCCTCGGCCACACATCGAGCTAACATCCCCGAGAGAGTCTTCCTGTACAACTGCCCGTCCTGGAGGAGGAAGTATGCCGACTTGTTCCTGAGCTTCTTCTTGTCTACCCCCTCCGGATACTCTCCCGCGGAAAGGAAAGTTACGACCAGGTCCATCCATGAAGGCCGCTGGTCTATCTCCATAAGCTCCCCCTCTTCGATGGAAGGGCGGAACAAGTCGGTGATGGCACCCCACACCCGGGGACCATGCTTCGCTAGCTGATCGACCTGCTCGTTCTCCTCCCGGGGCACGTGCTTGATGGAAAAAGTTTGGAACATGCCTATAACCACCTTTACTTTGTTTAAGTATAGCCGAATGGTAGGCTCTCTCGCCTCAAACTCCACGTTGATCTGGGAAGCTACTACCATTGAGTTAGTAAGGACCTCCACGTCCAACACCCCCAGCTCCCTGGCCAGGCGCAACCCCGCTATCACGACCTCATACTCAGCCTGATTGTTGATGATGGGAAAGTGCACCACCACCGTCTGCTCAATTCTAGTCCCTTGAGGGCTCTCCAAGATCACCCACACTCCTAGGGAATGCCTCCCCGAGGCGCTATCCACCTTTACCTTCCAAGGAGTCGGACGAGTGAGCTCTTCCTCCGCCACCTCAATCACATAATCGGCCAAGAAGTCGGCCATTGCTTGAGCTTTGATCGAGAGGCGGGGGACGAAGGAGACGTCGAACTCACTCAACTCCACCAACCACTTGGCCAGTTTGCCAGAATGCTCCACCCCCTCAAAGATGTTACGGAGCGGATGGTTAGTCACCACTCGGATTGAGTGTGCCTGGAAATAGGGTCGCAACCTTCGGGCTGAGATGACCAGGGCAATGGCCAGCTTCTCCAAAATTGGATACCGGAGCTCGGCGTTTCTCAGGACCCGGCTCACGTAATATATAGGGAGTTGCTTCTTCCCCTCTTCACAAACTAGGACGGAGCTTAAGGCCTCCGCCCCGACCCCGAGGTATAGAAATAGGTCTTCCCCTTCCTTCAGCCCTTGAAGCAATGGAGCTTGAGTCAACTGCACCTTGAGGGCCTGGAATGTCTCCTCGCACTCCTTTGTCCACTTAAATTTCTGACCCCCCCTTAACGTTTTGAAGAAGGGGGAGCACTTCTCCCCAGCTCGAGAGAGGAACCTACTTAGACCTGCCAGCTTCCCTATCAGTCGCTGCACCTCCTTAGTGTTTCGTGGTGATCCCAGCTCTAAGATGGCCTTGACCTTATCTGGATTTTGCTCGACCCCCACAGGGGTGAGGAGGTGTCCCAAGGACTTTCCCCTGCTAGCCCCGAAGACGCACTTCAGGGGGTTCAACCGCATCTTGTACTTGTGCAAGGTAGCAAAGGTCTCCTCTAGGTCCTGTAGGTGAGAGTCCACATCTCGACTCTTGATCATGAGATCATCCACGTACACCTCCAGGTTCCTCCCCTTTTGTTCTTTGAAAACCCTGTCCATCATCTTTTGATAGGTCGCCCCTGTATTCTTTAGCCCGAAGGGCATCATCTTGTAACAGTACCATCCATCCCCCGTGATGAACGAGACATCCTTGACGTCCGGGGTACCTGAAAATGCATCTAGAAAACTCATTATAGAAAAACCAACGGCTGAGTCAACCAGCACGTCGATCCGAGGCAAGGGATAATAGTCCTTAGGACAAGATTTATTAAGCAAGTAGTAATCGATACACATTCACCACCGGTCGTCCCCTTGTTTTTTACCATGACTACATTTGAGACCCAGCCGGGGTATTGGATCTCAGATATGAAGTCGGCCTTCAGATGCTTCGCCACCTCCTATCTGATGGGCTCCGCCATCTTGTCCGCGGTGGACCTCTTCTTTTGTTGGACGGGGTATGTTCCCGGGTCCAAGTTGAGGTGGTGGCAAGCCACATCCGCATCAACCCCCGACATCTCCGCGGTGCTCCATGCGAAGATGTCCACGTTCTTCTAGATGCACTCCAGCATCCGGCCTTGGTCCTTCGGGGTCAGCCCTATGCTGACGCAGACCTTCTCCACCCTGCCTTTACGTGTGTGGACCTCCAGCTCCACCACCTCTTCCGCAGCTTCCAACCGGGACTGCTCCCCCCACTCTTCAACATCCCCCTCCTCTGGGACGAGGACCTCCGCCTCCACCTCTTCTTCCACATCCATCGCCTTGGCCGACTTTAGGCGATCCCCTCCTGCTGCCTCTACCTCGGTGCAGCTCTCCACCTCCAGCTCCTCCCCGCCAGCTTCCTGCTCCGCCTCCTCCATCCTTCGCTCCATCTCCTCGGCTCCCTCTTGCCAAGAGATGGAGTTCACGGCGATGACTTAGCATTCCCGAGCCACCTTGGGGTCCCCCCTGACCCTGACCTAATTCTCCTCGGCATTGAACTTCAAGCACTGATGGAACGATGAGGGGATGCAGCGAAAGGCACTGATAAGGGGCCTCCCAAAGATGGCGCTGTAGCTGTTGGGGGCATCCACAATGACGAACCTGCAGTTCCTGGACTCCCCCCCAGGGTAACATGGAGGACCACCCCTCCTTCTACCTCCTTCCTCTCCCCCAAAAATCCAAACAAGGGCCCATCCAAGGCCAACACCCTCTTCACATCCACCTTCATTGCATCAAACACCTCCTTAAAGACGACGTTAACGGAGCTTCTGTTGTCTGCGGGGATCCCGTAGACTGTAAAATTTTTAATGGCTGTCTGGATGACCAACGCATCCCAAAAAGGATCCTCATGATCCGTCATATCGCTCCTCGAGAAGGTGATTCTCTCCTCTGGGGCGGGGTCTGGGATGTGGAGCCAACGCTCTGGCGATACATGGTGTGGAGGCTTGTCTTCCGGGATGCCTCAACCCCCCCCCCCCCCCCCCCCCCCCCCCCCGTGGATCACTCCGGGGAGTGTGGGAGCCACACCGAGAGTCCGCCCTTCCATCGAAGAGGGGGAGCGTATGGAGATAGACTAGAGGCCTTCATGTATGGACCCGGTCGTAACTTTCCTTTCCGCGGGAGAGTATTCGGAGGGGGTAGACAAGAAGAAGATCAGGCACAAGTCGGCATACTAACTCCTCCAGGACGGGCAGTTGTACAGGAAAACTCTCTCGGGGACGTTGGCTCGATGTGTGGCCGATTGGGAAGTACAAAGAATCTTGGAAGAAGTCCACTCCAGGGAGTGTGGGAGCCACTCCGAGAGTCAGACCTTGGAAGGGATGATTGTCAGGCAGGGGTACTTCTGGCCCACCCTGGGTTGTAATGCAACGGAGTTCGCGAGAAGGTGCCATAAAGGCCAGCTGTTTGCTCCCCTATAGCTATAGCCAGCTCAACGACTCAAAATTATCACAGCCCCTTGGCCCTTTTCCATTTGGGGAATGGATTTGGTTGGACCGTTCCCCCAGGCCAGTGGGCAGAGGAGGTTCCTACTGGTGATGATCGATTATTTATCCAAGTGGTTAGAAGTGAAGGCGCTAGCCAAGGTGACTTTCCAGGTCATCCGGAACTTCATATGAGGGAGATCAGCTGCCGTCATGGGCTGCCTCAGGCCATTGTCACGGACAATGGGCCCTAGTTCGCCAGCACGGAGTTTACCAGCTTCTGCGAGCAGCTTGGGATCCACCTCAGGTTCTCCTCGGTCCTCCACCCCAGGAGCTGTAACATCCCATTTTCAACTTGACCCCTAAGTATGATTTTGTTCTGACTAGGTCATGACAAAACCACAAGAATCTCAAAAGACCAGGCAAATAAGGCCCAAGGTGAAAATCACCTTGGTCTGCCTATAACACATCTCCAGCATTAGACCTACAGTTTGACTTTAGGGCTTCAACTTGACCCCATGACCCTACCCAACACCCCTATCACCTTGTGTATCCCATAGGGTCACTAAGGACCCACTATGGGCAGTCAAAGTGGTCAAGTTGACCCAAGTCAACCCTAACCCTAAATGGGTCAAACTGACCTATACAGGGCCAATTGACCTTCCCTTGGCCAAATGGACCCCACACATACCTTACTAATCCTAGAGTGAGACCAATGGGTCACCAAGAACCCATTGGGGTCAACCAAAAGGCTAAGTTGACCCAAGTCAACTTTAGCCCTAAAGTGGTCAAAGTGCCCTAATTAAGGGTCAAGTGACCTCCAAAGGGCCAAGTCAACCCTACCTAAACCCTAGGGGAGGCCAATGGGTCACCAAGGACCCATTGGGTACAACCCCAAAGACAAAATTGACCCAGGTCAACCCTAGTCAAGGTTTAGGTCAGGCTAGCCCAAATGGGCTAACTCAAGCTCAAGCCCAATTCACTTGGGCTAACCATGCAATAATGGATAAAATGATCATGTGGGCTGCCATTAGGCTAGGTGGGAGTCAAATTCAGTCTTGGTGAGTAGGAGAGAGAAAAATCCCAAAAATGGAGGAGAGAGAAAGAGAGGGGAGTAATGGGGAAGACTTTGAGGCTCACCCTTCCCCTTCCCCAACCTCCCCCATTCAATCCACTTTGACAAGGGGAGTGCAGCCCCATTGCAACCAGCTGGCCTTTGACTAAAATGAGCCATGCCTCATCCTCCACCCACCATGGCCGAATTTTCCTAAAGGGGGCCATTAATGGACATGACAACCTACACCCACCCCCTCCCCCTTCTCTTTATCTTAAAAGCTTCACTGGACTCCAGGGGTTCATTTCCAACCCTTACCTGAAGGAGCCAAGCTATCCCACTGTGTAATCATAGAAATCCGGCCACCACCACCACCACCATGTCAACTCGGTGATCGGCGCGACTCCAGACCGCCGCAAAGGTCCTCCCCTTCCTCTTCTTCTATGGTTAGATCATAAGAATCAATAGGGCCAAGAATCGGGCTCAATTGAGCCCGATTGGAGTGAGAAAATTTCTGAATTTCAATGGCTTTTCAAAAAAAAATGGAGTGGTTGGATTGCCAGAAACCGCCACTCCGGCGGCCGTGCCACCGCCCGGCGATAGCCCCCACCTCAACGAAGGTGGTGGCGGTGGTGGCCGGCCATGGAGGGGGATATATGGTCGTGAAACAAACTTGGAATACGCTCCAGGTCGGATAGATCATACCCATCGGCTGGAGGAAGAAGAAGAGCAGGAGCCACTGGATCCTGCTTTAAGATATGTGCAGGATCAAGAAAAATTATATATTAATTAGTGTATTTTCTACCTCCTATTTTCAACCATGTTTGATTAAATATTAAAAATACTTAGATGCAAAACTAGGAAACGTGTCCAACATACAAATTGAGGCCCTTGAAGTCTAGTTTAATTTAAAATTTGTTTCAACTAATTTGGATAAGAATTCTGACCACAACACTCATTTTGGTGAGCTCTATACGTAGGGCTAGTCAGAGAATAAAATGAGTACCCCCACTTCACCACATGTCCAAATGACTTGAAATTTGGACAGATAGTCAAACTTACCTATACCTAGGTTATGTCCAAAAATGGAAATTTTTGGAGAAAACGTTGCTATAGTTTTAGTAAAAATTTAATAATATTAGTATGAATTAATAAATGGGTCTAATGACCTCGAAATTCTCCCAAATTTTGGTGAGAGGTTCTTGGGGTCATTATTAGACTCTGTATAAAATGTCATCCCATTTGGTGATGATTTGGTTGAGGATTTAGTAAACCCTAGATTTGGCTAAAAGGGGGTAAGTAGGTCAAAATGCCCCTTGTGGGTTTAAGTGGCCAAATCACCTCAACAGAAGCTGAAATTTGGGCCACTAGTTTGTTATGACAGTAAGCACCCCCTCATGGATTATGGGGTGGATTGGGGTGGGTTTACTCTAGGACTCAAGTTCAAACCCTAAGGTTGAACTTTGGGGGCATGTGAAGGACATAGGGTGATATGTTCTTGAATTGACTTGGGGTTTAGTCCATGTAATCCTAGGAGGTTGAAATGCCCTAGGAAGGGATTGGGCAGTAGTTGGACACATACACCCCACTTAAACCACTAAATAAATATTTAGGTCTTTACACCCTAGGAATTAATTAGTGGGTCATATGACCTTGATTCATGATGAAATTTTGGTAAAAGTATTTTTATAGTGTCAATTATCTCTGGAAATTTTGTTATGAATTTTAGATCAATAAAAAAGTACTTCATTCACAACCCTTCAAATTGCACTATCTACTTAGGAATTTATTTTGAATTAACCACACATTGGAATCTTGTGAAATTTGGTCAGAGGACCTTTGATGTGATTATAAAGCTCTGTAAATTTTTATGGAATTTTTGTAAGTGTATTATAAGTACTTGTTTCATTATATTGATAAATGTAAGTTATGTTCATCAATTATGTTTAGAGGTTTAAATATTGCTGAAAAATTATGAGGCCTTGAATTTACAGTAACCTAGATGCCTAGTATTTATTATAATTTTGTGAAGTATTTTGCATGACTGAAAAGGGTACACCATGTACAAAAACTAGGGCATTTGGATTTCTTAGGAAATTTATTAATTACCAAATTAATTAAGAAAATTATGAACCTCTGGATTTAGATTACACATCTCATGATAGATCCCCATTAAATATTGTAGGGTCATTGGATGAAAATTTGGGGTACCTCCCTTTGTAGACGTCATATAGCTTAGGGAGGTCTGTATTTAGTAAAACTGCAGAATTTAATTTGGAATATGAATTTGGGCACATGAGTTGGGGTTAGATGTTTGCTGGTTAGATAATTAAAAATGAGTTCACCATTGGAAGATAAGATGAGTAGGGTGTTGGTTTGGCTAGTGTTAGGTGGTGCTCCGGATCGACGAAAGATCGCCTTTCCCGTGGGGAGGAAGTGTCAAATACTCTAGGGTTAGATCCAGTACAACAAGGGTTTGGGAAATCTGATAGCAACCAATAATAGTAAGTTCCTTGCGAAAGGGAGCTTTCGGAGTAATCCCATCGTAGTTCCTAGTTCCTTCAAGAGCCCTTCACGGGGAATAACTTGGGCAATCCCGGGCTAACCTAAACAGTAAGAATAAAACATTTCCAGAGCAATTAGTATAATTAGGGTTACACATTCACACACCCCGGTAGCTCGGGAGGTTGATTGGGTTAATTTGAGTGCCATCCATACGGTTCGTACGGAAGGTAGATGCACAGACGAATAGTCTGGGGAGCCAGTGACTCAAAAGATTTTGGATACAAAATAAGGTGGTGGGTCTTCGGTATCGGACGGTCATTCACACCGACGTCGATACATTGACTCGGCGGTGTGGGACACTTAGCCAAAGAAAGTCTGGTGGATATGACCAGCATTAGTACGCGGATACTCTAGGTTGTGTTCTTCCAGGGGCGTACGGGAGGGCTAGGCCTGGTAGTGTGGATACCCGCCTAGGAGTGGGGGGCCCGACCCACTGCCTCTGTTTGCCACTACGGAGGTTCCTTGGAGTGAAGCTAGCTGCCCAAATAGGGGGAACTAAAGGTCTGTGCGCATAGAGTCGTGTTCATGGTTGCACTTGCATGAATCATGGCATAGCATACTCGCATACAACCGACACCCCAACGTATAAATTGGTATGAGAGTTTTTATACGATGGGAGCCTTGCTGAAGACCCCTTAACTTATATGTTTGTATGGGCATTCATATAAGTTAAGGTTACTTATTTGTTGCTTATTTGTTACTTATCTTTCTTACATATGCTGCTTATTCTACTTGCTTACCTTCCTGCATACTACTATAGAACTGCTAGCTTATACGTTTCTTACTTAGCCGTTTATACAATATAAATAACTGCTAGATTAGTTCCACCGTCACCTGCCACTTTGTACTCTCCAGCTTTGTAGCTTCCCTTTCCTCCTCCCCGCTCGGTGCCTAGGAGCCATGGGGGAGGGGTAGGGGATGATATGACTTAGTCTTTATGACTAATGGTTTTCGGACCAGAACATTACTGGGGCTCCGGATGGGAGACAGGGACCAGCAGCTCAGGGACCAGCTCCAGCAGACTACGGTGTGCATGGAGGTGGGCCAGTCTAGTACCAGAGCACCATTGACCAGCTCCGTGAGTGATTAGCACTTTTTATAGCCTCCGTGAGAGATTGTAGTGAGGATCTGATGTACCGGGCTTAAGCTCATTTATATTTATGTTTTGTTACTTCACAGCACCCTCTTTTCTACTTATGGACATGTTGTGATTTCTCTTATTATATATGACTTCTGTGGACTCAGCTATTTCATTCTTGAATATTGCTCTCTTTGTGAAGATTGAAAACACCGGCAGAATCGACGTTTTGTAGTGGCGGCTTTCCCGAGAGTCGGGGCCACCGCAAAATGGCGGTTCTAGGCATAAGACCCCGGGGTAAAAAAATAAAAATGGGGTCTTACAAGTGCTATCAGAGCAAAACTTGATCGAACGAGAAGTAGTCCACAAAAACCCTAGGCCACCCCTGCGCGAGCTTAGTTTGCGGACAAACTAGTAGCGGGAGCAGTGGTGTGCCCATAAGGGGAATCACATGTAAAAAGACCATCTTATCTCCTTCTTTTATTCCATTTGTACGCTATCTAACTATTGGAATTTTCATTATAGCCTGCGATGAACCCTACTCCATAGTAGGGAACACCCCAGGATCAGAATATGGTTCCACCTCCACCGGCTCCAGCTCCGTTTCAGCAGACGGAGATGGGGCAAACACTTACGGCCATTCTGGAGGCCTTCAGAGCTCAGCAAGCCCCGACTCCACAGCCAAATCCCGAGGCCAACTGGATAAGTGCCTTCCGGGCACTTTCCCCTCCATCCTACCAGGGGACGGAGTCGGCAGTTAGAACGGAGGAATGGTTGGATACCATTTACGAGATACTTGCGGGGATTCGATGCCCCACTAAAGAGGCAGTTGCTTTGATAGTCTCCTGCTTGGAGTCGCACGAGAAGAGGTGGTGGAAGTCACAGCTGGACACCACCTTTGCGGATATGGATTGCGTGGATATCTCTTGGGGAGAGTTCAGAGCAGCATTTTTGGGAAATTTTGTACCTCAGTTGGCGAGGGATGAGCTGGAGGATAGGTTTCTGCGGTTGAAGCAGGGCAACAGTGTAACGCCCCCGATTGTTTCGATGATTTTATTTGTTTGGTCAACGTCAGATTTATGACGTCGTGGCATTACTTTTAACATCGAGTGTTGGATTTGAGTAGTTTTGGACGTGCTCGTCCAGTTTCGTCGCAACCCGAGCATTTTTGGAGTCTTGGCGCGCGATCGAAGTTTTGGGTTTTGTTTATGTTCGCCGCATGTTTTGGCGGTTAATATCTCGAGAATGGCTCGTAGGATTTTGGTTTTGACTTCACCGTTGTGTCCGTAGCTGCAGTTTTCGCCTACGGCGTGAGTTTCGTTTAATTCGGCGCGTTTGAGCCTTTGTTTGGATCTCATAGTTACGTGTTCAACTATCTGAACACGTTCTGAACACGTTAATTTCTATATTAAGGTTTTGGGCTTGTGTGATTCTCGGGAAGCCCTCCTTGAGGAGTGGATTTTCGTCGAACCGAGTTTTTCTTCGGTTTTTCTTGGCGCTGTGTCGGGTTCGACGATCGTCGAGCGGAGCTCGACGATTGTGTCCCTTTTTGCTGGGTGTTGTTTCGAGTTCGACGATCGCGATTGTCATTTTTTATGGGCGCTGTGCTGAGGTCGACGATCGTCGAGCGGAGCTCGATGATTGTCATCTTTTCTAGGCGTTTTGTCAAGTTCGACGATCGTCGAGCGGAGCTCGACGATTGTCACTTTTTCCTTGGCGCTGTCTGGAGGTCGACGATCGTCAAGTGGAGCTCGACGATTGTCGTGCTGAGCTCGATGAATTCGTCGAGCGGAGCTTGCTGTAGGTCTAGCGGATCTCTGTGTTGAGTTCGACGATTTTCGAATTGGGTTCGATGATTTTCGAACTGAGTTCGACGATAGGGCCCTGCTTTCTACGTTCGACGATTTTCGAACAGGTTTCGTCGAGTGGATCCTCCCTTGTACTCGAGTAAGTCCCTTGTACTCGAGTTGTTTTCCCATGCTGAACTAGAGTAACCCTTGTACTCGAGTAGCTTCCCCGTGCAGTACTCGAGTAACAGCCGTATACTCAAGTAATTCTCTTGCCTTATACTCGTGTAATTCCCTTATACTCGAGTAATCCCAGTGCCATACTCGTGCGATTCCCTTAGTGCTCGAGTACTCCTTCCCCGTTACTCGAGTAGTTGTAATGGACCACTCGAGTAGGTCTCTGTTACTCGAGTAGTGGTGATGAGCTACTCGAGTAGGCCTTCTGTTACTCGAGTAGTTGTATTGAACTACTCGAGTAGGTCTTCTGTGACTCGAGTGGTGGTATTGATCTACTCGGGTAGGTTTGGTCTGATACTCGAGTCATCCTTCCCCCCTGCTTCGGGAAAACCGGTTCAGCTGAACCCGGTTTATTTTGTTATTTTCCCGGTTACCACCTTTGGTATAAAAACCTTCTTCATCCTCTCCGATTCATTTCCTCGTGAACCAGAGCGGCGTGAGCGAGATAGAGGTTGTTCGTCCTTAATCCTTCTTGTGGCCGTTAACGGTGCTCCGGTGCTCGGAATTTCAAACCGATCGTAGATCTAGAAAGCTCTCGTCGAGAGCTGCACCCTCGTTGTAATTGCTTCCCCATTTCTTGAGATTTTCTCGTTAGGGTTTTTCGGCCCTAATCCCATTTTCGACATTTTTGTCTAGATTCCAACTCCTCCCGCAGTCTTTTGCCCCGATCTTCGACGTGGAGCGATTCAGAGGACTTATCCGATAAAACCAAGGCAAGTGGTGGTTTTCCCCTCGTTTCTCTTTGTCCGATCTGATGGTAACGACTATACTTTCATATTCTTTAAATTCTCTGCATTTATTCTTCAAAATCATTATTATGCCTAATCATTTCAACGATCCTTTGTTGTTGTAAGGTGTTGTCTTGGAAAGCCCGATTTTGTCTGGTTTTGGTTAATTGTTCCTGGTATGTTTTATTGATGGCTATGCATGTTTCAGCTTTCGTCTTTTAGTGCATTAGAATTTACCTAGGACTGTAAATTGCTCCTAGAGGTTGATCAACCGCGTCTTGGGTTCGGTAATGTCAAGTAGAATCTATCGAGCCAAATCTCGAGGTATTTGTGTTGTGGTTTCTTTGGATTTCTTGAATGCGGGAGTTAGTGGACGATTTCACCTCCGCAGTGTTTGTTACCTTTTTTAGTGCCCTGTGGAAGTCTACAGGGTTTTTAGATGTCTGCGGTGTATGGTGGAGAGTATGAGACTCCCTCGCAGTTAGACGGATTATATATCCGTTTTGTTTTTGGGTGGTGAGTCCAAGAGTGACCACCTCGCCATTGTTGTTTTTGGGTGATGAGCCCAAGAGTGACCACCTCGCCCGTTGTTATTTTTGGGTGGTGTGTCCAAGAGTGACCACTTCGCCCGTGTTGTTTTTGGGTAGAGCCGACCACAGGTGCCTAATAAAAGTTTTGTATTGTCCTTTCTGGTAAAATATTCTTGTAGTAACCTTATAGCCTCGTGCATCTAGTGTACTCTTGTGGAACGTGACAAATCACGTAGGAGCTCTTTTTCTGTTGATGCCCTATTTACTTTTGTAGTTTACTTCAGTGTTTTTTTGTTCTTGGGTTGGTACCCCTGTTGACCCTTGCTTATTTTGGCTTATTACTTTTCCTGCCACCATTTGTACCTTCTTGCTGAGGTGTTCTATTTTTTGGAATGCCTCAGGTTCAGAGCAGTAGCAGTTAGTAGTGCTGGTTTTGGAGTGTTCTGAGCAGCAGTGTTGGCCGTGGTTGTTGCCTCGTCTAAGCGAGGTAGTTTGTTGTTTGTTTAGTTTTACTAGTTCAGACATACTTTTGTTCGTGGGTTCGTGTCAGCTTGTTAGCGTCCATTGAATTGTTAGTTGTTGATACTTTCTAGCTGCTCATTTCTTTAATTGTGAATGTGGATTACTTGTTCTCTGGGAGAATTTACGTTAGGAATGCATGTTAGGTATTTTCAACTATAAAATCTACTACTATTACTTCATGCATCACATAATTTTAAAACTCTAACATGTTATTTCTAGCGACCATAAAAGCTATCTTTCCTACTATAATAAATTTAGAGTCTTGCATGACATGAGTTGTCCTTTAGGGACGTTTTCACTCATGTAGGGTGTTTGAGTTAATCTAATCAAGTATTTTTCCGTAGCGTATGATATATTTTGATTCGTGGACTAGATGAGCCACTAAGCCGAGGGATACGACTAACTTCTACACTTAATTGATTTTCCTTAAACTAACTTAGAAAAAAGAAACTTTCTTCATGATTAGTTTGTTGTCTGCCTGAGCATCCGCAGTTATCTCCTGCTGACGTGGCATCATGACACGCATTTTCCCTTACTCTGATAAGCTTTATTTGCGGTGAAAATGCGAGTTGTGACAGTTGGTATCAGAGGGAGGTTGCTTGACAATTTGTCGGGCAACCTTTACTTGTTGGTATTAGGTGTTTAGCATCATATCATACACACACCGATATGTCATCAGCTCGTCTTGGCTGAAGTACGAACACTACACTCATAGCATAACATGAAGTATACGGGGCATATTATGTAGTATGGGATGCATAATATGTGTCTGTATATGGATCCACCATAGGGGCAACATGTGAGGGTTATGTAGTATGGGATGCATAACCTCACCACATGAATGCGACTAGCACGTTTCTTTTTCGTTGCATGAGAATGTTATGTAGTATGCGATACATAACATTTTCATGTGTACGCCGCCCATGACATGCATTAGGGCCTTTTTAGAATGCATAACACAATCATGCATAGCATAACATTGTATAAGCATAACGTGCCAAGCTAAAGATTTGCGGGATGACATATGTACACACATGGTTTTAAATCAGAAAACGAATATAAATGCATGCATTCATGTCATAGGCACAAGAGTCAATAGGATGAGAGGATATCATCCTAAGTAGGACATAACATCATTATAAAATCCCAGAGCAAGTTGCAGCATAAGCAAGTGTCTTTTAAGTATGCTCTGAACTAGTCGTGTGGCCTTGTTGTAAGCTAGGATTTTGATGAGTTGTTCGTTTGCCTTTTAGAAATACCGCCAAAGCATCCTGCAACGAGGTCGACTCCCCAGTCGGAGGGTGAGTCATCAGGTGCGCAAAGTGACGCGATTATCGAGAGTCTGCGTCAGAGCAATGAGGCTCTGTCAAGACAATTGGTTGTGATGCAATCGCAAATTGAGTCCTTGTTGTCTACCGCTCCCACGCAGCAACCTTCAGTGCAAGAGCCCGCCTCGGGCCAAGCCGTGCCCGATACCCCTGCTCCTATGGTGCCCCCGATGGCGATACCACCAGAAATGAATTTCATATCGCACTTCCAGCGGTTGGGGGCTCCCACCTTCGACGGGAGTGCCGACTTTGTGATTATAGATGATTGGATCATCTCCATCGAGGAGATGTTTTCGTATTCTGGAATTCTAGAAGCTCAGAAGGTGATGATTGCAGCCTATCAGTTAAAAGGTCTGGAAACGATTTGGTGAATTCGGGAAAGAGAGAGCCTGAAAGAAGGATGTACTTGGGAATCTTTTAAGAAGATGCTGTTGAAGAAATTTCTACCCTAGGTCGAGCAAGACCGCCTTATGAATAACTTCCTGCATCTAAAGCAGAGACAGCTCACCGTGAGCGAGTACGAGATTGAGTTTAGCAAACTGAGCAGGTTTGCTCCTGTTTTGGTAGCTTCTGAGGAGGGTAGAGTGAAGCATTTCTTGGGAGGATTAAGAAGCGATGTCCAGCAGTTGGCATGCGCTTAGCAAGCTGAAAGTTATGCTGAAGCAGTGGGAGCTGATTTAAAAGTGGAGGCGATTGAAAACGCTAAGAACCGCGGTGCTGCAGCAAGGAAGGAGAAAATAAAAGGCGTTGAGGATGGTAGCTCCAGGGCATCTGGCCCTTCTTCGAAGAAGAAAAGTAAGCAAGTGTGTAGCTTCTGTGGTCGTCCTGGCCACCCCTACAAAATGTGCTTCAAGAGGACTGCCACCCTGAAGCAGCAGCAGGTGCATGCCATCCAAGGTGCACCCCAGGGAGAGCTTGTGTGCTCGTTCTGTGTAAGGAAGGGTCATGATGTGACTTGTTGCTGGATGAAAGAAAGGGTTTGCTTCCAGTGTGGGCAGAAGGGACACCAGAAGTCTTCATGCCCCCAGGCACAGTCCCCACTGCAGCCTGCCCCACTTCGAGCTCTGCCGTCGCCACCAAAACTGGATAAAGAAAAAGGAAAGCTGAACGTGATGACCAGCAAGGAAGCCCAAACCTATATGCAAGTGATATCAAGTTAGCCTCAGTTTAATTTATCATTTTTAGTTATCGTTGTTGCCCTAGTTATCGTTCGTTTAGTTATGTTTGTTATGGTTTTAGGGGAGTTTAAGGTGCAGAATAGGTGGGCTCGCGTTCTTTTCGATTCGGGTGCCACCCATTCCTTTATGGCCCAGAGATTTGTCGATAAACATCGCCTGGATGTGGACCAATTAGGAGGCTCCTTCAATGTCAAGCTCCCTTCCGGTGATTCTGTGATATCTAACCAAGGAGTTTTGAGATGCCCTATTTATCTTGGCAATTTTCTAGCCTTTGCGGATCTGATGATTTTGGATCTGTCTGATTTTGACGTGATTCTGGGCATGGACTGGCTGTCCAAGTATGATGCGGTCATCCAGTGCAAGGCTAAGCGATTGGATTTTAGGATGGACGACGGTCAACCTATGAGCGTCTATGGATTTCAGGACAGAGTCTCTCCTATCATTTCTGCGGTACGTGCTTATCGTGCTATGGAGTCTGGTTGCGAGGCGTTTTTGGTTTCTATTTCTGCTCTAGAGACAGGTTTTGTTACGCCACGTCTTGAGGATGTCTCGGTGGTGCGAGAGTTTCCAGATGTCTTTCCTGATAGTCTTTCAGGACTTCCTCCGGAAAGGGAGATAGAGTTTGTGATAGACCTCGAACCAGGTACTCGTCCTATTGCTAAAGCACCGTACCGTATGGCTCCGCGTGAGTTGGACGAGTTGCGTACTCAGCTCGATGAGTTGCTGAAGTGTGGTTTTATTAGACCCAGTACTTCTCCTTGGGGTGCTCCTGTTTTGTTCGTCAAGAAGAAAGATGGATCGATGAGACTTTGCATCGATTATAGGGAATTGAACAAGGTAACCATTAAGAATAGATATCCCCTGCCAAGGATTGATGATTTGTTCGACCAATTGAGTGGTAGCTCGGTGTTTTCAAAGGTCGATCTTCGTTCAGGCTACCACCAGTTGAGGATTCGTGAGGCAGATATCCCTCGAACCGCTTTCCGTTCACGGCATGGACATTATGAGTTTCTGGTGATGTCTTTCGGTTTAACCAATGCACCCTCTACTTTCATGGATTTGATGAATCAGGTGTTTAAGGATTTCTTGGACCGATTTGTTATTGTGTTCATAGATGATATCTTGGTGTATTCTCGCAACGTTGAGGAGCATACTCAGCATTTGCGTCTGGTTTTGTCGACCCTGAGGGAGCATAAGTTATATGCAAAGTTGAGCAAGTGTGAATTCTAGTTACCTCAGGTGTCCTTTCTGGGTCATGTGGTAAGCAAGGATGGTATTTCTGTAGACCCGACCAAGATTTCCGCGGTGATGGAATGTGAGAGACCTTCTTCACCTAAGGAGATTAGGAGTTTCTTAGGCCTAGTCGGCTATTATAGAAGATTCGTGGAAGGATTTTCGGTGTTGTCTGCTCCTCTAACTAGACTTACTTAGAAGAATACTGCATTCATTTGGAGTGATCAGTGTGAAGAGGCTTTCTAAGAGCTGAATAAGAGATTATGTACTGCTCCGATTTTAACCTTACCTACTGAAGGAGTTGAGTATGCTGTGTATGTTGATGAATCACATATCAGACTTAGTTGTGTGTTAATGCAAGATGGCAAGGTGATCGCGTATGGATCGAGACAACTAAAGACCCATGAGAGAAACTATCCTACACATGATTTGGAGTTTGCTGCTGTAATTTATGCGCTGAAGCTTTGGAGACACTTATTGTACGGCGCGTTGTGCAAGATCTATACGGATCATAAGAGTTTGAAGTACGTCTTCACTCAGAAAGAACTAAATCTGCGCCAGCGTCAGTGCTTAGAATATGTGGCGGATTATGAAGTGGAAATTCTTTATCAGCCAGGAAAGGCTAATGTAGTAGCCGATGCCTTGAGTAGAAAGACCGCTAAGATATTTAATCTGTCGGTGCGGTCCTTGGTAGAAGAATTTTTGTTGATGGATAGTGAGGTTGGGAGTAGTACTGTGCCTGCTAGTCTAGAAGAAGAAGAACCCTCTTGGATTTCCCTTACTCGAGCACATCAGAAGGATGATCCTGATTTGTTGCACCTCCGGAATAGAACTATGAAGGGAGAGCTATCTGATTTCTCTATAGACGAGTTGGAGACCTTGAAGTATCGGGATAGATTTTGCGTCCCCGCCTTTGGCGATATTCGAGCTAAGATCTGTGCTGAAGCTCATGGTTCCAGTATAGCCTACCACCCTGGTTCCACTAAGATGTATAAAGATCTAAAGGAAATTGTTTGGTGGTCAGGAATGAAGAATGATGTCGCAAGGTTTGTATCGGAATGTTATACTTGTCAGCATGTTAAAGCTAATCACAGAAGGCCTGGTGGTAAATTGACACCGCTGGATATTCCAAGTTGGAAATGGGAGAGTGTTTCAATGGATTTCATCACCGGTCTGCTAAAATCTCCCTGTGGGCACGACTCTGTTTGGGTGATAGTCGACAGACTGACAAAGTGTGCTCACCTTGTTCCATTTAAGATTGGGTACTCGATGAAGAAGATAGCGGAGTTATATCTTAAAGAGGTCATCAGGTTGCATGGTGTGCCTGTTAGCATCGTATCAGATCGGGACTCTAGATTTACATCTCATTTTTGGAAGAGTTTACAGGAGGGGATGGGTACCGATTTAAGGTATTCCATCGCCTATCATCCGCAGACTAATGGTCAGACGGAAAGGGTAAATCAGATTGTAGAGGATATGATCAGGTGTTATATTTTGGATCATGGTGGTTCTTGGGATGAGCATCTCAGACTCATGGAGTTTGCTTATAATAATAGTTATCAAGAGAGTCTGCAGATGGCTCCGTTTGAGGCCTTGTATGGGAGGCTTTGTAGGACTCCATTGTTTTGGGCTGAAGTTGGTGAGAGACCGTTGTTAGGTCCGGAAGCCCTTGAAGAGATGAATTGTGCTGTGACTCATATTCGGGAAAAGCTTCGTGTCGCTCAAGAGAGCTATGAGAAGTATGCTAATCGACGAAGGGTCGATCTGGAGTTTGCTGTTGGAGACTTGGTTTTTTTGAAAGTTTCCCCGATGTCTAGCGTTAAAAGGTTTGGAAGGAACCACAAGTTAGACCCCCGGTATGTGGGACCTTTCCAGATTCTTGAGCGCATCGGAGTGTCAGCTTATAGGCTGGATTTGCCTGCGACCTTCCCTGGTGTCCATGATGTGTTCCATGTGAGCCAGTTGCGGAAGTGTGTTCGTAGCGATCGTCAAGTCCTTGACTCGATACCCCAGATTCAGCCCAACCTTACATATGTGGAAGAACCTATTCGTGTTCTGGATTCTCAAGAGCGTGTGTTGCGGAGAAAGTCCATCCCTATGGTCAAGATTCTTTGGAGAAATCATGGCGTCGAGAGCGCGACGTGGGAATTGGAATCGGTGATGAGGGAATCTCATCCGCACCTCTTCTCTTAGTTTCGGGTATGTTGTTATGTTTTCAGTTATGTTGGATTTTATCGATTTTGGTTTGGTTTTGGAGTTGTGATAAGTTTCAGGACGAAACTTCTTTTTAGGGGGAGTGACTGTAACGCCCCCGATTTTTTCGATGATTTTATTTGTTTGGGCAACGTTAGATTAATGACGTTGTGGCGTTACTTTTAACATCGAGTGTTGGATTTGAGTAGTTTTGGACATGCTCGTCCAGTTTCGTCGCAACCCGAGCGTTTTTGGAGTCTCGGCGCGCGATCGAAGTTTAGGGTTTTGTTTATGTTCGCCGCATGTTTTGGCGGTTAATATCTCGAGAATGGCTCGTAGGACTTTGGTTTTGACTTCGCCGTTGTGTCCGTAGCTGCAGTTTTCGCTTACGGTGTGAGTTTCGTTTAATTCGGCGCGTTTGAGCCTTTGTTTGGATCTCATAGTTCCCTGTTCAACTATCTGAACACGTTAATTTCTATATTAATGTTTTGGGCTTGTGTGATTCTCGGGAAGCCCTCCTTGAGGTGTGGGTTTTCGTCGAACCGAGTTTTCTTCGGTTTTTTTGGCGCTGTGTCGGGTTCGACGATCGTCGAGCGGAGCTCGACGATTGTGTCCCTTTTTGCTGGGAGCTGTTTCGAGCTCGACGATTGTCGTTTTTTCTGGGCGCTGTGCTGAGGTCGACGGTCGTCGAGTGGAGCTCGATGATTGTCATCTTTTCTGGGCATTGTGTTGAGTTCGACGATCGTCCATTGTCACTTTTTCCTTGGCGTTGTCTGGAGTTCGACGATCATCGAGTGGAGCTCGACGATTGTCGTGCTGAGCTCGACGAATTCGTCGAGCGGAGCTTGCTGTAGGTCTAGCAAATCTCCATGTTGAGTTCGACGATTTTCGAATTGGGTTCGACGATTTTCGAACTGAGTTCGATGATCGGGCCCTGCTTTCTGCGTTCGACGATTTTTGAAAAGTTTTCGTCGAGTGGATCCTCCCTTGTACTCGAGTAAGTCCCTTGTACTCGAGTTGTTTTCCCGTGCTGAACTCGAGTAACCCTTGTACTCGAGTAGCTTCCCCGTGCAGTACTCGAGTAACAGCCGTATACTCGAGTAATTCTCTTGCCTTATACTCGTGTAATTCTCTTATACTCGTGTAATCCCAGTGCCATACTCGTGCGATTCCCTTAGTGCTCGAGTACTCCTTCCCCGTTACTCGAGTAGTTGTAATGGACCACTCGAGTAGGTCTCTGTTACTCGAGTAGTGGTGATGAGCTACTCGAGTAGGCCTTCTATTACTCGAGTAGTTGTATTGATCTACTCGGGTAGGTTTGGTCTGATACTCGAGTCATCCTTCACCCCTGCTTCGGGAAAACCGGTTCAGCTGAACTCGATTTATTTTGTTGTTTTCCCGGTTACCACCTTTGGTATAAAAACCTTCTTCATCTTCTTCATCCTCTCCGATTCTTTTCCTCCCGAACCAGAGCGGCGTGAGCGAGATAGAGGTTGTTCGTCCTTAATCCTTCCGGTGGCCGTTGACGGTGCTCCGGTGCTCGGAATTTCAAACCGATCGTCGATCTGGAAAGCTGTCATCGAGAGCTGCGCCCTCGTGGTAATTTCTTCCCCGTTCCTTGAGATTTTCTCGTTAGGGTTTTTCGGACCTAATCCCCTTTTCGACCTTTTTGTCTAGATTCCAACTTCTCCCGCAGTCTTTTGCCCCGATCTTCGACGTGGAGCGATTCAGAGGACTTATCCGGTAAAACCAAGGCAAGTGGTGGTTTTCCCCTCGTTTCTCTTTGTCCGATCTGATGGTAAAGACTATACTTTCATATTCTTTAAATTCTCTGCACTTATTCTTCCAAATCACTGTTATGCCTAATCATTTCAACGATCCTTTGTTGTTGTAAGGTGTTGTCTTGGAAAGCCTGATTTTGTCTGGTTTTGGTTAATTGTTCCTGGTATGTTTTATTGATGGATATGCATGTTTCAGCTTTCGTCTTTTAGCACGTTAGAATTTACCTAGGACTGTAAATTGCTCCTAGAGGTTGATCAACCGCGTCTTGGGTTCGGTAATGTCAAGTAGAATCTGTCGAGCAAAATCTCGAGGTATTTGTGTTGTGGTTTCTTTGGATTTCTTGAATGCGGGAGTTAGTGGACGATTCCACCTCCGCAGTGTTTGTTAACTTCTTTAGTGCCCTGTGGAAGTCTACCTAGTTTTTGGATGTCTGCGGTGTATAGTGGAGAGTATGAGACTCCCTCGTAGTTAGATGGATTATATATCCGTTTTATTTTTGGGTGGTGAGTCCAAGAGTGACCACCTCGCCGTTGTTGTTTTTGGGTGGTGAGCCCAAGAGTGACCACCTCGCCCGTTGTTGTTTTTGGGTGGTGTGTCCAAGAGTGACCACTTCGCCCGTATTTTTTTTGGGTAGAGCCGACCACAGGTGTAACGCCCCGTAGTTTTCGTTGAATGATTGCATACGCTTGATGGGCGTTACGTTGGATTTAACCGATGTTCGAGCATTGTTTTCACGCGGGCTTGCGAGTGGCTGTTTTGGTAGCCTAGTTGCACGATTGCCCAACAAGCCGGAGTCCAATTTGGGGACTCGGTGAGGCCTCTTAGGGAATGCTTGCACTTTTTCGAGCCCGGGTAAGGTTGCTCAAAACGGGTTGATTGTATGGAAGATGTGTGGTGTAACGAAAACAAAAAGGGGTAAAAAGACCTTAAGGAAGAAATGGTCTAGGACGAAACAGAAACACTTTTCAAAACAGTGAAAAATGGTCATTTTTGAGTGACACGGCCTGGGACACGGGCGTGTCCCAGGGCGTGTCCAGCTCGGGATGCATTTTGGCCTTGTGGTCGTCGAACTTCGTTCGACGAGGTTACGGGAGGAACACGCCCCCCGACACGAGCGTGTCGGGGCGTGACCCAGGGCGTGACCTGGGGCGTGACCTCCTTGACTCGACGAATTTGATTGGCGTCGAGTTGAGCTCGACGAATGGGGTACACGCCCCGTGAAACGGGCGTGTCACGGGCCGTGTCCCGCTGGGTCGACGAATTTAGCTCGACGACTGTCGAGTGTCGAGTGTCGGGTGTCGAGTGTCGAGAGAGTGGTACACGGCCTGTGACACGGGCGTGTTACAGGGCGTGTCCCGCTATGTCGAAGTGTCGACACTTTTGGTCGACGAAATGTCGAGACACGGGTTACACGCCCTAGGTCACGAGCGTGACCGACCCGTCACGGGCGTGTACCCGGCCGTGTACCTTGTGGATAAACTGGACATTGTCGGATTCTTCGCCGCTTAAGGTACACGCCCTGTGACACGGGCGTGTCACACGGCGTGACAGGGCCGAAAATCGACTTTTTCAGTTTTTTTTTGTGTCGTTCGTTTCTCTGATTCTGGATCAAGTGGTCCAGCTCTGTCCTGGAAGAAGTAAAGCCGAGAAGAGAGTTTATTTTCTCCGCACTTCATCTTTCTCCACCCTCTTCATCATCTTCTTCCTCATTCCAAAGGGCGCTCAAGGGAGCAAAGCTAAGGCAAGGGAAGGAAAGAGAGGAGCAGCCGTCGCGGTGTTGTATCGGTTCAGGCAAGCGGTGTTCTCCACCCTTGCCAATCTTGTTTTTGTTCTTTGATTCTTGCAAGTGTAGCTAGTTTTCTTGCCACTCTTGTTTTTTGTTCCTTTTCTTGATTAAATTGCACTTTGTCTAAGATGCTAGCTTTGTTCATCTTGTCTTGACTCTCACCTATTAGACACTCATGAATAATCTTGTCTTTCAAGAATTTCCCAATCTTTGTGCTTACCTCTTGTTCATCTAATTTTGCCATGTTTTACCTTGTATTCCTCTATTATTTACCTTTCGTGTTCATACAATTAGAGATCTTGTTGTGTTTAACCGGCGTTGTTACTTGTGGGGTTCGCTTATGGGGAAGTAGAGACCCAAATTCTATCAAGTTTGACATAACTTGGGCAATTTGTAGTCATGAGTGAGGACGATGAAATGAAACGGGTTTAGCTTGGATTATGGTGAGTTTGGCGAGGCGAATTGTGAACCATGGCAGGAGCGTTGGTGTGAGGATTCGGTAAGGGGTGGTGTGGTTTTAGCCTTGGTGGCCACCGGGTTTTGATTTGTGGTGTAGAGCACCGTTTTGGCCCCGATTTGGGCTGGCTTTTATTGGTGCGTGCCACTTTAGGGCCGCCACCAAAAGACCCTTGCGGAATCGAACTTAACCGCTGCTTATGTTTCACTAGTATAGTTGTTTCTTGTTCTAAAGATGATGGAATGGGCATGTGTATTGCCTTTTTGCTCCTGCGGGTTGAGCAGGACTTGATGAGAATTTCATGCACTTGATGCGTTACATGTTGGGTTGGCAGTGTTTAACACTTATTTTCCACCCTGTTCTTTTCACTTGTTTACATGAAAATTCTACGGGGTCGGTAAGCCCCTTCATTATATTGTATGAACGTAATGTTCTATTTTTTTGTAGATTTGATGATTGCTGAGGTGTTCTTTTTCGAATGCCTCAGGTGCACGTTGTAGCCGGTTGAGCGGCTAAGGCTTGGGTAGAGTCTCTTTGGAGCTAGCCGAGCTTGCTTAGCGAGGTAGTGCTTTACCTTGTTGTACAGACATACATACGCCCCAATGGGTTCGTGTCAGCTTGTTGGCGCCCTTTGGTGGTTTTCTTTACTTGCTACATATGAATGCTAGACTGCTACTATGGATCATTTGAATGAGATGATGTCTACTTGCTCTTGAGAAGGGTTTATGGTAGGTTGCATTAGGTATTTTTAAGCTAAACAAAACCCAGTATTGTATAACATTCATAACATATTTTGGTCACCTAACAAGTATTTTCCAAACAACGTAAAAAGGATGATTTCTTATATTATTATAAATCTAGAATGCATATAGGAGATCGTCATAAGTAAACTAAAGTATTTTCCGCCGCGTACAAACACACGTTTTGATCCCTAAGGCCGAGGGATACGGCCATCAAACTAAACGGTTTTCTTGCATATAACTGATGATTTTCAACTACTAGTAAGCATCGAGGCTTTGCACGAGCGTGTGCAGTTATCTCCTGCACGACGCGGCATCATAACACGTAGTTCCTCTTACTCTGATACGATGTACTCGTTGGGGAAATGCGGGTTGTGACAGTTGGTATCAGAGCCAGGTTTGCTTGACAATTGGTCGGGCAAACTTGCCTTTTTGTAATCATATTAAGCATCATATCATACACACATCAAGGTGCCATCAGTTTGTCTTAGCCGAAGCACACACACTACACTCATGGCATGAACAGAAGTATATGGGGCATATTATGTAGTATGGGATGCATAATATGTGGTTGTATATGGATCCACCATAGGGGCAACATGTGCGGGTTATGTAGTATGGGATGCATAACCTCACCACATGGATGCGACTAGCACGTTTTCTTTTCTTTGTTGCATGCAATGCTATGTAGTATGGGATGCATATCATTGTGATGCGTATGATCGCTCATGGCATGCATTAAGTACTTTTCTAGAATGCATAGCACAACACGCATAACATAACATTGCATGAGCACAACGTGCCAAGCTAAAGATGTACATGATGACACCTGTACACTCATGGTTTTGGGTCAAATAAATTCATGCATTCATCGTTGAGGTACCAGTTAGTGGGATGACGGTGAGTCATCTTAGGATAGGCATAACATCATTTACAAACTCTCAGAGCAAGTTAGTAGTTGATGTTCATATTTATCCATGTATTCTCTGTACATAGCAGTTGTGTGTTTTGTTGGGTTTGAGCTTGATGAGGGTGAATGTGTTTATAGGATGTCGAAGCGTCCAGTGACAAGGCAGACTCCCCAATCCGAGGGCGAGTCTTCGGGTGCGCAAAACAATGCCCTGATGGATAGCCTACGACAAAGTAATGAGGCTTTGACTAGGAAGGTGCAGGATGTGCAGTCCCAGCTCCAAGCTATGTCATCAGCGATGTCTGGGATAGCACCAAGAGTGCAAGAGACTGTCAGAGGCCCCGCTGTTTCTACTCCTTCCGTGGCGTTGATACCCGCAGTTGTGGTTCCTCCTGCGATGACTTTTATCTCGCAGTTTCAGCGACTTGGACCACCTACCTATGATGGAAAAGCGGACTTTGTGATCTTGGATGATTGGGTGATCACGTTGGAAGAGATGTTTGTCTATTCTGGCATTACCGAGGACCAGAAGGTGATGCTTGCCGCGTACCAACTAAAAGGACTGGCAAAAAGTTGGTGGTTGCGAGAAAAGGAAAGCTTAGTGGAGGGATGTTCATGGGAAGACTTCAAAGAAATGTTACGACGCAAGTTTCTGCCGTCAGTGGAAAGGGACCGCCTGATGAATGACTTTTTGTACCTGAAGCAGAGGAAACTCACAGTTAGTGAGTATGAAATTGAGTTTAGCAAGCTAAGTCGGTTCGCTCCGAGCTTGGTGACTACGGAAGCTGACCGAGTAAAGAGATTTCTTTGCGGACTCCGGAGCGATGTTCAGCAGTTCGCAAGCGCTTATGGAGCGACGAGTTACACCACTGTGGTTGAGGCTGCTTTGAAGGTTGAAGCTATAGAAAATGCAAAACAAAGAGGGCAGCTGATGAGGAAGGATAAGAGAAAGCTGGTGGGAGGGAAAAGCTCCCAAGAAGCAGACGTAAGGAAGAAGAATAAGGAGACGTGTAGCTTCTGTGGCCGGTCAGGCCACCCATTTGAGAAATGTTTCAAGCGGTTGGGGATGCAGAAGAAGGAGCAGGTGCACGCCATTCAGGGTGCGCCAACCAGAGACTTGGAGTGTACAGGTTGTGGGGGAAGAGGTCATGATGTGGGCCGCTGCTGGGTCAAAGACAAGGTGTGCTTTCAGTATGGCAAACAGGGACATCTCAAGGCAAGGTGCCCACAAAACCAGCCCGTGCTGCAGCCAATGCCACTCTAGGCTTTGCCTCCGCCTCCGCGTTTGGACAAAGGAAAAGGGAAGTTAAATGTGATCTGTTCAGAGGAAGCTCAGATGTCACCTCAGGTTATCTCAGGTTCGATTCCTTCCTCTGGTTCACGTTTTGTTTATGACTCTTACGCGTAGTTCTTAGCTACATATGTGCCCTTATATGAAACTTTAAGGTAAAGAACCGTTGGGCACGTGTTCTCTTCGATTCTGGCGCGACCCATTCATTTGTGGCTCGAACCTTTCTGGATCGGTATCATTTGACACCAGATCGAGTGGGGAATGCCTTTTTGGTGAAGTTTCCTTCCGGTGCTTCTGTGGTTGCAGACTGGGGTCTTCTAGATTGTCCCATTTTGTTGGGAGATTTCTTAGCGAAGGCTGATTTCAAGGTGATCGATTTGGAAGATTTTGACGTTATCTTGGGCATGGACTGGTTATCCCGCTATGACGCCGTCATCCAGTGCAAGAGAAAGCGCTTGGATTTTATTAAGGACAATAGTCAGCCGGGAAGTGTTTATGGTGATTCTTGCCAGGATTCTCCAGGGATTTCAGCGGTATGTGTTCGGACGTTGTTTGTTTCCGACTGTTTTGCTTGTCTAGTCTCAGTTGTGGGGACTAGTGCTGTTTTGCCACGTTTGGAGGAGATTCCTGTTGTGCGTGAATTTCCAGATGTTTTTCCTAATGATCTTCCTGGTCTTCCACCTGATCGTGATGTCGAGTTTGTCATTGATTTGGAGCCGGGTACGCGGCCTATTGCGAAAGCGCCGTACAGAATGGCCCCGCGTGAGCTAGCAGAGTTGCGTGCCCAGCTGGATGTCCTATTGGCAAAGGGGTTTATCAGGCCAAGTTCATCACCTTGGGGAGCACCTGTGTTATTTGTGAAGAAGAAAGATGGGTCGATGCGGCTTTGCATCGATTATCGGGAATTGAACAAGGCGACGATTAAGAACAAGTACCCACTGCCAAGAATTGATGATTTGTTTGATCAACTACGTGGCAGTTCAGTGTTCTCGAAGATTGATCTCCGCTCGGGCTATCATCAGCTCAAGGTCCGGGAGTCTGATATTCCGCGAACTGCATTTCGATCAAGATATGGCCATTTTGAATTTCTTATGATATCGTTTGGTTTGACCAACGCACCATCAGCCTTCATGGATATGAAGAACCGGGTGTTCAAGGACTACTTGGATAGGTTTGTGGTGGTTTTTATTGACGACGTGCTCGTCTACTCCCGCAGTGCTGAGGAGCATGAACAGCATCTGCGGTTGGTATTGGCCACTTTGCGAGAACAAAAGTTGTTCGCCAAGCTAAGCAAATGCGAATTTTGGTTGCCTCAGGTTGCATTTCTGGGTCATGTCATTAATCAACATGGAATTTCAGTGGATCCCGAAAAGATTGTTGCAGTCATGGAGTGGAGGAGACCGGAGACACCCAAGGAGATTCGGAGCTTCTTGGGATTGGCCGGCTATTATCGCCGATTTGTAGAAGGTTTTATTACGTTGGCTGCACCGATGACTCCCTTAATCCAGAATAATGTGGCGTTTGATTGGAATGACAAGTGTGAGGCATCATTCCTTGAACTCAAGAACAGGTTATGTACTGCTCCTGTGTTGATATTACCGACAGAAGGGATAGATTATGACGTTTTTGTGGATGCGTCGCACGTTGGACTTGGATGTGTTTTAATGCAAGACAAAAAGGTGATTGCGTATGGGTCTCGGCAGTTGAAAAGTCATGAAAAGAACTACCCGACGCATGATTTAGAGTTCGCAGCGGTGATATTTGCATTGAAGTTGTGGAGACACTTACTTTACGGCGCGCAGTGTAAAATATTTACGGATCATAAAAGTTTGAAGTACGTCTTCACGCAAAAAGAACTTAATCTGCGGCAACGGCGATGGCTTGAATATATAGCTGATTATGATGTGGAAATTCAGTATCATCCCAGGAAAGCTAATGTTGTGGCCGATGCTTTGAGTCAGAAGACTGGTAAATTATTTCATCTTTCAGCCGACCGTCTAGTGGAGGAATTTCTGTTGATGGGTATTTCCGTGGGAAGATATGAACCGTAAAGTCATTCGGCAGTAGAAGAACCTTCATGGATGGTGCTTGCAAGACAACATCAAAAGGATGATCCTGATCTTTTACATTTATTTCTTCGAACTGAAAATGATGAATTACCGGATTTTGCTATTGATGATGGGGGCACGTTAAAGTATCGCGGTCGATTTTGTATCCCCGCAGTTGAAGACATTCGCGATATGGTGTGTAGGGAAGCACATGGCTCAAGTATGGCCTACCATCCAGGCTCAACTAAAATGTACCGTGATTTGAAACAAATTGTCTGGTGGTATGGAATGAAAACAGATATAGCGCAATTTGTATCTGAATGTCATACCTGCAAGCGGGTGAAAGCTGATCATGGGAGGCCTGGTGGCAAGTTGACGCCATTGGAGATTCCAACATGGAAGTGGGAAAGCATTTCAATGGATTTTATTACAGGTTTACCAAGATCTCCATGAGGACATGACTCCATATATGTGATCGTGGATAGGTTGACCAAGTGTGCTCACTTCATATCATTTAAGGTCAACTACCCGATGAAGACAATATCGGAGCTATATTTGAACGAGATCATCCGACTGTACGGTGTGCCAGTCAATATCATTTCAGACCAGGATTCCCGATTTACTTCTCGTTTCTGGAAGAGTCTACAAGAGGGTTTGGGGACGGATTTGAGGTATTCCACTGCTTACCACCCTCAGACGAATGGCCAAACGGAACGAGTAAACCAAATCGTGGAAGATATGATTCGATGCTATATTCTTGAGTATGGCGGAGCATGGGATGAACGTTTGCGGCTTATGGAATTCGCATATAATAACAGCTATCAAGAAAGCTTGCAAATGGCTCCGTTCGAAGCTTTATATGGGCGATGATGTCGGACTCCTCTATTTTGGGCTGAGGTTGGCGAACGACCTTTGTTGGGCCCAGAGGCGCTCGAGGACATGGAAGTTGTCGTATGACTTATTCGGGAGAAGCTCCGGATCGCCCAAGAGCGATATGAAAAGTACGCCAACCGGCGAAGGTCGAAGTTAGAGTTTGTAGTGGGGGATTTCGTCTTCCTGAAAGTCTCCCCAATGGTTGGAATTAAAAGGTTTGGAAAAGAGAGCAAATTAGACCCAAGATTTGTGGGTCCCTTCAAGATTCTTGCGCGAGTTGGTGCATCCGCTTACAAAGTAGAATTACCCGTGAACTTTCCTGGTGTTCACGACGTGTTTCATGTCAGCCAACTTCGCAAGTGTGTGCGAAATGATAAGCAAGTTTTGGATATTGTGCCGCAGTTGGCACCGAACCTTTCTTATGTGGAGATGCCCATCCGTATTTTGGACTCCCAAGATCGCGTGTTGCGGAAAAAAAAGATTCCTATGGTCAAGGTGCTATGGAAAAATCAGAATGTGGAAAGCGCTACCTAGGAGCTCGAGTCAACGATGAGGGCGGCTCACCCTCAGTTGTTCCCGTAAATAAGCTGGTATGTGAATTGGTATTTTTGTTTGATGACTCATTTGATTTATATAAGAACTATTGAAAAGTTTCGAGGCGAACCTTTTTTGTTAGGGGGAGTGACTGTAACGCCCCGTAGTTTTCGTTGAATGATTGCATACGCTTGATGGGCGTTACGTTGGCTTTAATTGTTGTTCGAGCATGGTTTTCACGCGGGCTTGCGAGTGGCTATTTTGGTAGCCTAGTTGCACGATTCCCCAGCAAGCCGGAGTCCAATTTGGGGACTCGGTGAGGCCTCTTAGGGAATGCTTGCACTTTTTCGAGCCCGGGTAAGGTTGCTCAAAACGGGTTGATTGTATGGAAGATGTGTGGTGTAACGAAAACAAAAAGGGGTAAAAAGTCCTCAAGGAAGAAATGGTCTAGGACGAAACAGAAACACTTTTCAAAATAGTGAAAAATGGTCATTTTTTGAGTGACACGACCTGGGACACGGGCGTGTCCAGCTCGGGATGCATTTTGGCCTTGTGGTCGTCGAACTTCGTTCGACGAGGTTACGGGAGGAACACGCCCCCTGACACGGGCGTGTCGGGGCGTGACCCAGGGCGTGACCTGGGGCGTGACCTCCTTGACTCGACGAATTTGATTGGCGTCGAGTTGAGCTCGACGAATGGGGTACACGCCCCGTGAAACGGGTGTGTCACGGGCCGTATCCCGCTGGGTCGACGAATTTAGCTCGACGACTGTCGAGTGTCGAGTGTCGGGTGTCGAGTGTCGAGAGAGTGGTACACGGCCTGTGACACGGGCGTGTCACAGTGCGTGTCCCGCTATGTCGAAGTGTCGACACTTTTGGTCGACGAAATGTCGAGACACGGGTTAAACGCCCTAGGTCACGAGCGTGACCGACCCGTCACGGGCGTGTACCCGGCCGTGTACCTTGTGGATAAACTGGAAATTGTCGGATTCTGCGCCGCTTAAGGTACACGCCCTGTGACACGGGCGTGTCACAGGGCGTGACAGGGCCGAAAATCGACTTTTTCAGTTTTTTTTGTGTCGTTCGTTTCTCTGATTCTGGATCAAGTGGTCCAGCTCTGTCCTGGAAGAAGTAAAGCCGAGAAGAGAGTTTATTTTCTCCTCACTTCATCTTTCTCCACCCTCTTCATCATCTTCTTCCTCATTCCAAAGGGCGCTTAAGGGAGCAAAGCTAAGGCAAGGGAAGGAAAGAGAGGAGCAGCCGTCGCGGTGTTGTATCGGTTCAGGCAAGCGGTGTTCTCCACCATTGCCAATCTTGTTTTTGTTCTTTGATTCTTGCAAGTGTAGCTAGTTTTCTTGCCACTCTTGTTTTTTGTTCCTTTTCTTGATTAAATTGCACTTTGTCTAAGATGCTAGCTTTGTTCATCTTGTCTTGACTCTCACCTATTAGACACTCATGAATAATCTTGTCTTTCAAGAATTTCCCAATCTTTGTGCTTACCTCATGTTCATCTAATTTTGCCATGTTTTACCTTGTATTCCTCTATTATTTACCTTTCGTGTTCATACAATTAGAGATCTTGTTGTGTTTAACCGGCGTTGTTACTTGTGGGGTTCGCTTATGGGGAAGTAGAGACTCAAATTCTATCAAGTTTGACATAACTTTGGCAATTTGTAGTCATGAGTGAGGACGATGAAATGAAACGGGTTTAGCTTGGATTATGGTGAGTTTGGCGAGGCAAATTATGAACCATGGCAGGAGCGTTGGTGTGAGGATTCGATAAGGGGTGGTGTGGTTTCAGCCTTGGTGGCCACCGAGTTTTGATTTGTGGTGTAGAGCACCGTTTTGGCCCCGATTTGGGCTGGCTTTTATTGGTGCGTGCCACTTTAGGGCCGCCACCAAAAGACCCTTGCGGAATCGAACTTAACCGCTGCTTATGTTTCACTAGTATAGTTGTTTCTTGTTCTAAAGATGATGGAATGGGCATGTGTATTGCCTTTTTGCTCCTGTGGATTGAGCAGGACTAGATGAGAATTTCATGCACTTGATGCGTTACATGTTGGGTTGGAAGCGTTTAACACTTATTTTCCACCCTGTTCTTTTCACTCGTTTACATGAAAATTCTACGGGGTCGGTAAGCCCCTTCGTTATATTGTATGAACGTAATGTTCTAATTTTTTTGTAGCTTTGATGATTGCTGAGGTGTTCTTTTTCAAATGCCTCAGGTGCAGGTTGTAGCCGGTTGAGCGGCTAAGGCTTGGGTAGAGTCTCTTTGGAGCTAGCCGAGCTTGCTTAGCGAGGTAGTGCTTTACCTTGTTTTACAGACATACATACGCCCCAATGGGTTCGTGTTAGATTGTTGGCGCCCATTGGTGATTTTCTTTACTTGCTACATATGAATGCTAGACTGCTACTATGGATTATTTGAATGAGATGATGTCTACTTGCTCTTGATAAGGGTTTATGATAGGTTGCATTAGGTATTTTTAAGCTAAACAAAACCCAGTATTGTATAACATTCATAACATGTTTTGGTCACCAAACAAGTATTTTCCAAACAACGTAAAAAGGATGATTTCTTATATTATTATAAATCTAGAATGCATATAGGAGATCGTCATAAGTAAACTAAAGTATTTTCCGCCGCGTACAAACACACGTTTTGATCCCTAAGGCCGAGGGATACGGCCATCAAACTAAACGGTTTTCTTGCATATAACTGATGATTTTCAACTACTAGTAAGCGTCGAGGCTTTGCCTGAGCGTGTGCAGTTATCCACTGCACGATGCGGCATCATAACACGTAGTTCCTCTTACTCTGATACGATGTACTCGTTGGGAAAATGCGGGTTGTGACAACATGTGCCTAATAAAGGTTTTGTATTGTCCTTTCTGGTGAAATATTCTTGTAGTCACTTTATAGCCTCATGCATCTGGTGTACTCTTGTGGAACGTGACAAATCACGTAGGAGCTCTTTTCCTGTTGATGCCCTGTTTACTTTTGTACTTTACTTCAGTGTTTTTTTTGGTCTTGGGTTGGTACCCCTGTTGACTCTTGCTTATTTTGGCTTATTACTTTTCCTGCCACCATTTGTACCTTCTTGCTGAGGTGTTCTGTTTTTTGGAATGCCTCAGGTTCAGAGTAGTAGCAGTTAGCAGTGCTGGTTTTGGAGTGTTCTGAGCGGCAGTGTTGGTCGTGGTTGTTGCCTCGTCTCAGTGAGGTAGTTTGTTGTTTGTTTAGTTTTACTAGTTCAGACATACTTTTGTTCGTGGGTTCGTGTCAACTTGTTGTCGCCCACTAAATTATTAGTTGTTGATACTTGTTAGCTGCTCATTTCTTTAATTGTGAATGTGGATTACTTATTCTCTGGGAGGATTTATGTTAGGAATGCATGTTAGGTATTTTCAACTATAAAATCTACTACTATTACTTCATGCATCGCATAATTTTGAAACTCTAACATGTTATTTCTAGCGACCGTAAAAGCTATCTTTCCTACTATAATAAATTTAGAGTCTTGCATGATATGAGTTATCCTTTAGGAACGTTTTTACTCATGTAGGATGTTTGAGTTAATCTAATCAAGTATTTTTCCGCATCGTGTGATATATTTTGATTCGTGGACTAGATGAGCCACTAAGCCGAGGGATACGGCTAACTTCTGCACTTCATTAATTTTCCTTAAACTAACTTAGAAAAAAGAAACTTTCTTCATGATTAATTTGGTGTCTGCCTGAGTGTCCGCAGTTATGCCCTGCTGACGTGGCATCATGACACACATTTTCCCTTATTTTGATAAGCTTTATTTGCGGTGAAAATGAGGGTTATGACAAACAGGATAGTACTGGAGTATTACCAGGAGTTTACTCACCTAGCCCGTTATGCAGACTCTTACCAGTGAGAAGACGCTGGCTGTTGAAGCCAAAATTGACCTCTGTGGAGTTCGGGGTCCCCGAAAAGGGGTGACCTCACACCTACTACACTCAAGAGAACGTCACAGACCAAAGGATCAAGAAGCTAGAAACAGACCCTCGGCTCTAGCGCGGAGGTCCCACCTCACACCCGGAAGGCTACCTGAGCTCTTCCCCTCCCTTACTAAAGGGCTAGGCTGGGTGCCTTGGAGAGCTCTCTCTACTCTCTCAAGAAGAAGCTAAGGGAGGAGGAAGCTAAGAAAAGGATCCCCTCCAAAAGCACCCAAGGGGGTCTATTTATAGTTTTCCAAATCCCATGGACCAAAATGACCGAAAAGCCCCTAGGGCTAAAAAGCTCCGGGCCAATAGGAAACAGCCACACCGGGGGGTAAAGGGGTAAAAACCACCCCGCCCCTCATCCACCAAGGGGCCGAGCATAGGGGCGACGAGGGCAGGGGCGAGACCCCCGGCCTAGGCCGGTCTCGCCCCACCAAGCCGCGGGCAGGGGCGAGACCCCTGGCGTAGGCCGGTCTCGCCCCACCAAGATGCGGGCAGGGGCGAGACCCCCGGCCTAGGCCGGTCTCGCCCCACCAAGCCGCGGGCAGGGCGAGACCCCCGGCCTAGGCCGGTCTCGCCCCACCACGCCGCGGGCAGGGGAGAGACCCCCGGCCAAGGACGGTCTCGCCCCCCCCCCCCAAGCAGCGGGCAGGGGCGAGACCCCCGGCCAAGGCCGGCCTCGCCCCACCAAGCCGCGGGCAGGGGCGAGACCCCCGACCTAGGTCGGTCTTGCCCCACCAAGCCGCGGGCAGGGGCGAGACCCCCGGCCAAGGCCGGTCTCGCCCCCCCAAGCCGCGGGCAGGGGGGCAGGGGCGAGGCCCCGGCCCCCCAAAAAAGGGCCACTGGGGGAGGCCGATTTTTCCTCCCCCTACTAGTATGTTTCCACGCCAGAGCCAAAATTGGCCACCGAGAGTTCAAAATCTCCAAAAAGCTTAAAAACTGTATAGGGGAGAATACGGGGTTGTACACAATCTCCGCTCTTTTCGAGGTTGGCACAAGCTCGGAACGAAACATCCAACCCAACGTATTCGCTGAGTGTAATTTTCTTGCTCGCCTCTCCGGGGAGTCAACCTGTCATGCCAGCTGATGGGAGCCTGGGTGACGAGACCCCCTCCGGGTAAAAACACTTCACCCTCCGGAGGGGTCAACCTGCCATGCCAACTATGGGAGCCTGGGTGGCGAGACCCCCTCCGGGTAAAAACACTTGGCCCCCCAGAGGGGTCAACCTGCCATGCCAGCTATGGGAGCCTGGGTGGCGAGACCCCCTCCGGGTAAAAAACACCTGGCCCCCCGGAGGGGTCAACCTGTCATGCCAGCTATGGGAGCCTGGGTGGCGAGACCCCCTCCGGGTAAAAAACACTTGGCCCCCCGTAGGGGTCAACCTGCCATGCCAGCTATGGGAGCCTGGGTGGCGAGACCCCCTCCGGGTAAAAAACACTTGGCCCCCCGGAGGGGTCAACCTGTCATGCCAGCTATGCGAGCCTGGGTGGCGAGACCCCCTCCGGGTAAAAAACACCTGGCCCCCTGGAGGGGTCAACCTGCCATGCCAGCTATGGGAGCCTGGGTGGCGAGACCCCCTCCGAGTAAAAAACACTAGACCCCCCGTAGGGGTCAACCTGCCATGCCAGTTATGGGAGCTTGGGTGGAGAGACCCCCTACGGGTAAAAAACACTTGGCCCCCCGGAGGGGTCAACCTGTCATGCCAGCTATGGGAGCCTGGGAGGCGAGACCCCCTCCGGGTAAAAAACACTTGGCCCCCCGTAGGGGTCAACCTGCCATGCCAGCTATGGGAGCCTGGGTGGCGAGACCCCCTCCGGGTAAAAAACACTTGGCCCCCCGGAGGGGTCAACCTGTCATGCCAGCTATGGGAGCCTGGGTGGCGAGACCCCTCCGGGTAAAAAACACTTGGCCCCCCGGAGGGATCAACCTGCCATGCCAGCTATGGGAGCCTGGGTGGCGAGACCCCCTCCGGGTAAAAAACACTTCACCTCCCGGAGGGGTTAACCCGCCATGCTAGCTATGGGAGCCTGGGTGGCGAGACCTCCTCCGGGTAAGGGACTTGGCTTCCACGAGAGATCAACCAGCCCTGTCAGCTAGTGAGAGACTGACAGCGGAATCCATCCCGAGGTGAGACCTACCCCACCCTCCGAGAGATCAACCTGCCCTGCCAGCTAGGTGAGAGCCTGGCAGCGGAATCTATCTCGAGGTGAGACCTACCACACCCTCCGAGAGATCAACCTGCCCTGCCAGCTAGGTGAGAGCCTGACAGCGGAATCTATCTCGAGGTGAGACCTACCCCATCCTCCGAGAGATCAACCTGCCCTGCCAGCTAGGTGAGAGCCTGACAGCGGAATCCATCTCGAGGTGAGACCTACCCCACCCTCCGAGAGATCAACCTACCCTGACGGCTAGGTGAGAGCCTGGAAGCGGAATCCATCTCGAGGTGAGACCTACCCCATCCTCCGAGAGATCAACCTGCCCTGCCAGCTGGGTGAGAGCCTGACAGCGGAATCCACCTCGAGGTGAGACCTACCCCACCCTCCGAGAGATCAACCTGCCCTGCCAGTTATGTGAGAGCCTGGCAGCGGAATCCATCTCGAGGTGAGACCAACCCCACCCTCCGAGAGATCAACCTGCCCTTCCAGCTAGGTGAGAGCCTGACAGCGGAATCCATCTCGAGGTGAGACCTACCCCACCCTCCGAGAGATCAACCTGCCCTGCCAGCTGGGTGAGAGCCTGACAGCGGAATCCATTTCGAGGTGAGACCTACCCCACCCTCCGAGAGATCAACCTGCCCTGCCAGCTGGGTGAGAGCCTGACAGCGGAATCCATCTCTAGGTGAGTCCTACCCCACCCTCCGAGAGATCAACCTGCCCTGCCAGCTAGGTGAGAGCCCTGCAACGGAATCCATCTCGAGGTGAGACCTACCCCATCCTCCGAGAGATCAACCTGCCCTGCCAGCTGGGTGAGAGCCTGACAGCGGAATCCACCTCGAGGTGAGACCTACCCCACCCTCCGAGAGATCAACCTGCCCTGCCAGCTAGGTGAGAGCCTGGCAGCGGAATCCATCTCGAGGTGAGACCTACCCCACCCTCCGAGAGATCAACCTGCCTTGCCAGCTAGGTGAGAGCCTGACAGCGGAATCCATCTTGAGGTGAGACCTACCCCACCCTCCGAGAGATCAACCTGCCCTGCCAGCTGGGTGAGAGCCTGACAGCGGAATCCATCTCTAGGTGAGTCCTACCCCACCCTCCGAGAGATCAACCTGCCCTGCCAGCTAGGTGAGAGCCCTGCAACGGAATCCATCTCGAGGTGAGACCTACCCCATCCTCCGAGAGATCAACCTGCCCTGCCAGCTGGGTGAGAGCCTGACAGCGGAATCCACCTCGAGGTGAGACCTACCCCACCCTCCGAGAGATCAACCTGCCCTGCCAGCTAGGTGAGAGCCTGGCAGCGGAATCCATCTCGAGGTGAGACCTACCCCACCCTCCGAGAGATCAACCTGCCTTGCCAGCTAGGTGAGAGCCTGGCAGCGGAATCCATCTTGAGGTGAGACCTACCCCACCCTCCGAGAGATCAACCTGCCCTGCCAGCTGGGTGAGAGCCTGACAGCGGAATCAATCTCGAGGTGAGACCTACACCACCCTCTGAGAGATAAACCTGCCCTGCCAGCTAGGTGAGATCCTGGCAGCGGAATCCGTCTCGAGGTGATACCTACCCCACCCTCCGAGAGATCAACCTGCCCTGCCAGCTAGGTGAGAGCCTGGCAACGGAATCCATCTCGATGTGAGACCTACCCCACCCTCCGAGAGATCAACCTGCCCTGCCAGCTAGGTGAGAGCCTGACAGCGGAATCCATCTCGAGGTGAGACCTTCCCACCCTCTGAGAGATCAACCTGCCCTACCAGCTAGGTGAGAGCCTGACAGCGGAATCCATCTCGAGGTGAGACCTTCCCACCCTCCGAGAGATTAACCTGGCCTGCCAGCTAGGTGAGAGCCTGGCAACGGAATCCATCTCGAGGTGAGACCTTCCCACCCTCCGAGAGATCAACCTGGCCTTCCAGCTAGGTGAGAACCTAGCAGCGGAATCCATCTCGAGGTGAGACCTTCCCACCCTCCGAGAGATCAACCTGCCCTGCCAGCTAGGTGAGAGCCTGGCAGCGGAATCCATCTCGAGGTGAGACCTACCCCACCCTCTGAGAGATCAACCTGCCCTGCCAGCTAGGTGAGAGCCTGGCAGCGGAATCCATCTCGAGGTGAGACCTTCCCACCCTCCGAGAGATCAACCTGCCCTGCCAGCTAGGTGAGAGACTGGCAGCGGAATCCATCTCGAGGTGAGACAACTAGGCATCAATGAGTGGTACCACCGGCCCTGCCCAGCTAGTGAGAGCCTGGGCAGCGGGACCGTCTCGGAGCAAAAGGACTAGGCATCTCAATCATACCTTTCCAAATCCTACATCCTCCAACGGGGAAAAATAGGTTACATGGACCCCTGACTCAGCTGTTCAGGGGTAGCGCTTGTTACAAGATAGGAAAAAAAAAGAAAAGACCTTCCCAAGGCGAGGCTTCTTCAGGGGGCCTGGGCATGATGACCGTCTTTCGCTTCCTTCTCCTCGGACACTTCCATCCTGCTCAAGCTTTCCATGACCTTCTCCATCTCCTCCGCCTTGGCCAACCAAGAGATGGTGTTCACGGCCGTGACGTAGCACTGCCTTGCCATCCTGGAGTCTCCCTTGACTCTGACCTGGATCCCTCCGGAGCTGAACTTGAGGCATTGGTGGAACGAAGAAGACACGCAACAGAAGGCGCTGATGAGGGGCCTTCCGAAGATGGCGTTGTAGCTGCTTGGAGCGTCAACAATGACGAACCGACAGTTCCTTGAAGCCCCTCCCAACTTTACTTGGAGTCCGACCCCACCTTCCACTTCTTTCCTCTCCCCGAAAAATCCAAACAGGGGTCCGTCCGAGGCGAACACCCTCCTTGGCTCTACCTTCATCTCGTCAAACGCCTTCCTGAAAATGACGTTGACGGAGCTCCCGTTGTCAACCAAGATCTGGGAGACGGAGTAGCCCTCGATGGCCGTCCGGATGACCAGCGCATCATAAAATGGATCCTCATGATCCGGCAGGTCCTTCACCGAGAAGGTGATCTTCTCTTCCTAGGGAGGGGTTTGGGATGTGGAGGCGACGCTCCACCAGTACATGACATGGACGCTTGCCTTCCGAGTGGCCTCGATCCACACTCCACCATGGATCACCGCTATACCACCTCGGGGTCCTACATCGACCCGGTCCTCACACACATCATCACCCCCTCCTTGGGGCAGAACCTCTTCAACCCGCACTGGTGGCTGCAGCTGGGCAGGGCCTCTTGCCCCCCTCACCTCCAGGAACTCGGGGCAGGTAGCTGTGGCGTGCCCCTCCGCCTGGTGGAAGTCACAGTACGACAACTCTACCCTTACCCTTCTCCTTCCATGGCGGTTCCTCCTCTCCCTTCGACCAATCTCCATCGCTTGCTGTGGTGGGGGGAGGAGCTGCCTAGGGGCTTGCCTTTGGAAGTTGAACCTCCCTTGGCCCCCATGGAAGTTTCCCCCTTCTTGGGCGTAACCTCTTCCCGGGCCCTGAACGGGTCCTCCTTGCTGCCTCCAACCTGGTTTCGGACCCTCCTGAGCTCTCCGCTCCTCTCTCCTTCTTCCTTCCTGAGGTCTCGAGCCACCATGCTCCTTTGCCTCCGTCTCTGTTAGCTTTGCCAACTTCTTGACAAATGCCGGGTTGGCTGCCTCCATGGCAATCTCCTCTGCCGCCCTTTCCATCAGCTCCTCGAAGGAAAGGGGGGCCTTCCGGGTCAAGCTCATCTTGAAGAAGCCCTCCTTCAGCCCAACGGTGAAGGCCATCTGGAGAGCATACCCTGGCATCTCCTGGACCTCCAGGATCTCCTCTTGGAACCTGTCTACATAACGGGCCAGCGACTCCTCGACCCCCTGCCTTATCAGGAAGATGGACTCAGGACTCCTCTTCCGCTTCTTGGAGGTGGAGAAGCGAAGCAGAAAGCTCCGGCTCAAGTCCTCGAACCCATAGATCGACCTCGGAGGGAGTTGATGGAACCAGTCCCTCGCCTTCTCCTTCAACGTGATCGCAAAGAGGCGACATTTGAAGGCGTCCGTCATCGGCCTGATGGAGACGGCATCCTCGAACCACTGCAGATGCTGGACGGGATCATCCTTCCCGGTATAGTAAGCCATGTCTGGCTCTCTGAACCCCTCAGGAACGGGAGCTGAGATGATTAGCTCGCTGAAGGGTGACACCCTAAGGGGTGGTCTCGCGTGGTCAACTCGCTCCACCTTCTCGCCTGGGAGGTTGGCACTCGCCGGGCTGGAGAACAGCTCCCAACCGGTGAGGTCTCGCTCGACCCCATCTCCCATCCTCTCCTTCCCTGGCCTTCTTCCTGGTGCACTTCCTTCTCCCCCCGCTGGGGTCATCTCACCTAGACCCCTGGGAGTTGACTCATCGAGGGGGGGAGCTAGCTCCTGGGGGGTCGTGGTGGAGCTACCAACTCGAGGAGCAATGCTTCGCAGCATCTCCATGATGCCTTGGATGGAGGCCATGAACTCTTGCCTCCCCACAAAGGGTCCTGGGCTGGGGAGCTCACCGAGATCATCACTACCTCCCTGACCTCCAGTCATGACACTCTCCCGAGATCTTCTGTGCTGGTCACTCTCCACGTTCACCACACCAAAGTGTTGAAGCCAAAATTGACCTCTGTGGAGTTCGGGGTCCCCGAAAATGGGTGACCTCACACCTACTACACTCAAGAGAACGTCACAGACCAAAGGATCAAGAAGCTAGAAACAGACCCTCGGCTCTAGCGCGGAGGTCCCACCTCACACCCGGAAGGCTACCTGAGCTCTTCCCCTCCCTTACCAAAGGGATAGGCTGGGCGCCTTGGAGAGCTCTCTCTACTCTCTCAAGAAGAAGCTAAGGGAGGAGGAAGCTAAGAAAAGGATCCCCTCCAAAAGCACCCAAGGGGGTCTATTTATAATTTTCCAAATCCCATGGACCAAAATGACCGAAAAGCTCCTAGGTCTAAAAAGCTCCGGGCCAATAGGAAACAGCCACACCGGGGGGTAAAGGGGTAAAAACCACCCCGCCCCTCATCCACCTAGGGGCCGAGCACAGGGGCGACGAGGGCAGGGGCGAGACCCCCGGCCTAGGCCGGTCTCGCCCCACCAAGCCGCAGGCAGGGGCGAGACACCCGGCCTAGGCCGGTCTCGCCCCACCAAGCCGCAGGCAGGGGCGAGACCCCCGGCCTAGGCCGGTCTCGCCCCACCAAGCCGCGGGCAGGGCGAGACCCCCGGCCTAGGCCGGTCTCGCCCCACCAAGTTGCGGGCAGGGGCGAGACCCCCGACCAAGGCCGGTCGCGCCCCCCCCCCCCCCCCCCCCCCAAGCCGCGGGCAGGGGCGAGACCCCCGGCCAAGGCCGGTCTCGCCCCACCAAGCCGCGGGCAGGGGCGAGACCCCCGGCCTAGGACGGTCTCGCCCCACCAAGCCGCTGGCAGGGGCGAGACCCCCGGCCAAGGCCGGTCTCGCCCCCCCCCCCCCCTTCCAAGCCGCGGGCAGGGGGGCAGGGGCGAGGCCCCGGCCCCCCAAAAAAGGGCCACTGGGGGAGGCCGATTTTTCCTCCCCCTACTAGTATGTTTCCACGCCAGAGCCAAAATTGGCCACCGAGAGTTCAAAATCTCCAAAAAGCTTAAAAACTGTATAAGGGCGAATACAGGGTTGTACACTGGCTACGCCAGGAGGTTCTACAAGGGGCTGCACGACGACATGAGACAGTCCCTCCTCTTCGTCTCCGAGGGAAGCTTGGCCAGGATTCTAGAAATGGCTAAAAAAAGGGAGGCAGATCAGCTTACGGTCAAGAACCGGAAGAAGCCGGCTAACAATGCAGTGATTGGAGGACGTAGATACCGTCCTCGAGGACAGATCATCGGGGAAAGAAGGAACGGGGATCAACCCTGTCAGGAGATTGGACCGGAGCAGAGGAAACAGGGGGTTTTGGCCCCCCAGCCCTTACAGATGCTGGAGATACCGAGGATAGCAGAGCAGGCATCGGTGTGCTTCCATTGCAATCAGTCGGGGCATTTCAATAGAAATTGTCCCATGAGGCGAGCACCACCACCAGCACTTCAGGGTGTCCCACCTCCTCGGAAGTTTGGGGGCCGAGGGCATGACCGAGGACGGGTATATCAGGGCAGAGGCCACAGGACAAAGAGGGAGCAGATGTACGCACTAGATCTGGCACAACCTCGGAACCCGGAGCAGGTTATACCAGGTATGCCAGTACATTCAATTTCCTTCTTTCCTATGAACTAGTTCTCACAGACACAAACTAGTTAGAAATTGAGAAAAGGAAAACTACAACTTGAACACTAAGTCACTTAATTACCTCAGTCGTGGTTTTCATCAGCGGCAAGCCCGCTCACACACTCTTCGACACCGGGGATTCACACTCGTTTGTGTTAGAGGACTTCGTGAAAGGAATGGCAGGCGTGGTGCAATTCACAGGAAGGGTAATGAGGGTGCGTCTGCCCTATGGATCGGAGCTCGTGACCTCTTCTCATTGCAAAATGGAGGCGGAGATCGGCGGGAAGATGTTTGAGGCACCAGCGATGATCCTGAGGATGCCGGACTATGATCTCATACTGGGCATGACGTGGTTACACTGGAAGCATGCCCAGATCGACTGCTTGGCGAAGAGGATCACCGTGAGGCACGGGGACTCCTCTATTGTTATCGAAGGTGTTACACCAGCCCACCTATTATTACTATCGTCTGTGCAGGCCGTCAAGGCCCACCTATAGGGAGATGAAGTTTATCAGGTTCTCTTCAATATGGTCGTGGCCAAGGATTCTATATCAGATATTCCAGTTGTGCGGGACTTTGCCGATGTATTTCCGGAGAATCTACCAGGGATACCCCCGCACCGGGAGAAGGACTTTCAGATTCAGCTCGTGCCGGGGGCTAAGCCGGTATCCAGGGCTCCATACCGAATGGCCCCGAAGGAGTTGGTGGAATTTAGAAGCCAGCTTTAAGAGTTAGTGTAAGCCGGGTTCGTCCGACCAAGCTCTTCACCGTGGGGAGCTCCGGTGCTATTCGTTAAGAAGAAGGACGGGACACTTCGGTTGTGTATTGATTACCGGGACCTGAACAGGCTAACGGTCCGGAATATGCATCCCTTGCCAAGGATAGACGAGCTATTTGACCAACTGGAGGGAGCTAATTGGTTTTCCAAGCTGGACCTGAGGTTGGGGTACTACCAGATACGCATTCAGGAGGAAGACATCCCTAAGATGGCCTTCAGCAGTAGATACGAATTGTACGAGTTTACCGTGATGCCTTTCAGGCTCACGAATGCACCCTCCGCGTTCATGGCCTTAATGAATCGGGTGTTCGAGGAATATCTAGATGTCTTCGTCATTGTATTCATTGATGACATCCTTATCTACTCAAGGACTGAAGAGGAGCATGCGAGACATCTGTCTTTGACTTTAGAGAAGCTTCGAGAGCATAAGATGTATGCTATATTTAGCAAGTGCCAATTTTGGCTAAAAGAGATGGCATTTTTGGGCCATATTATCAGTGGAGCGGGTTTGGCGGTAGATCCGGCGAAAGTCCAGGCAGTACGGGATTGGCCACCGTTGAAGACGGCCACATATGTTCGGAGTTTCTTAGGACTTGCCGGTTATTACCGGAAGTTCGTTGAAGGGTTCTCTCAGATTGCTCTCCCTCTCACATCCCTGACGAAGAAGGAGTGTCCTTTCATTTGGTCACCATGATGCAAGTCTGCCTTTCTGGAGCTGAAGGGCCGGCTTACCTCGGCTCCCATCCTTGCTCTTCCATCAGGGAAGGAAGGATTCCAGGTGTATACAGATGCTTCCTATCAGGGGATGGGTGTCGTTTTGATGCAGAATGGGCACTTAATAGCCTATGCTTCCCGTCAGCTAAAGAAACATGAGCAGAATTATCCGGTGCACGATTTGGAGATGGGGCAGTTGTTTTTGCACTAAAGATCTAGCGACACTATTTATATGGTGTGCACTGCAACATATTCTCAGATCATAAAAATCTGAAGTATGTGGACACACAGATGGAGCTGAACATCAGGCAAAGACGTTGGGTGGAGTTTTTGTCGGACTACCAGTACACCATGCATTACCATCCCGGGAAGGCAAACGTGGTGGCAGAAGCTTTGAGCCGGAGAGCGAATACATCAGGAGCAGGCCCACAACTGATGACCTTAGAGTTGGTAAAAATGTTTAAGAGATGCAGATATCCTTAGTGTACGAGGACGATCCAGAATTTTATAAGGAGTATCTTAGATCGATGGTTTCCACCGATGATATTCGGGATCGCATCAGGGACGGGCAGAGGTTGGATGCGAGGGCAGAACCAATATTTAGTGCCTTGGAGGAAGGCATGGCAGGGGATTACTTGTTGAGAGACAGACTACTATGTTTCCGAGGCAGGGTTTATATACCGGTAGGAGGCCAGATTCGGGAGGACATCATGGAAGAGGTTCACTACAACAGATACTCAATGCATCCGGGGATCACCAAGATGACAGCGGACTTGAAGAGAATGATGTACTGGCCAGGCATGAAGAAGCAAATTACGTAATTTGTGACACATTGCGAGGCTTGCCAATTCGTAAAGGAGGAGTGCAAGAATCCGGCTGGATTACTACTGCCACTTTCGGTGCTGGAATGGAAGTTCGAGGATATAGCCATGGATTTCATACATGGACTACCCCGGTCTCGTGCGGGGAATTATTCGATATGGGTAATCGTCGACAGACTGACAAAAGTAGCCAGATTTATTCCAGTTGCAAAGGATACTCCGGTCAGAGTTCTTGTGTTGTAGTTCGTCGAGCAGTTTGTTCGCTGTCATGGAGTTCCCAGGACGATCGTTTCAGATCGGGATGGACGGTTTACATCCACAGAATGGAGGTCGGTTCAGGCATACCTGGGCTCTTGATTGACGTTTAGCATGGAGTTTCACCCTCAGACCGATGGACAGACGGAGCGCACCAAACGTACATTGGAGGATCTTCTACGCCTATGTATTTTGGACCGCGACGATACTTGGGAGAGATTGCTGCCGCTAATCGAGTTTTTGTACAACAATACCCATCAGTCCAGCATAGGCATGGCCCCTTACGAGGCGTTATATGGATGGAGGAGCAGGACCCCACTATCATGGATTCAGGATGAGGATCCGCAGGCACTCGACTCAGAGTTTGTGGAGGATACTGATGCTCAGGTTAGATTGATCCGGGACAGGATGTGGAAGCCTAGAGCAGGCAGGCCAAATACTATGATGCGAGGCATCGTCGGGTGGAGTTCCAGGTGCGAGACCGGGTTTTCTTGAAGATACAGCCGATGGATGGAGTCTCGCGGGTTCGCGGGCGGAAGAAGCTCAATCCGAGATATATGGGGCCTTACAGGATCCTGGAGCGGATCGACCAATTGGCTTATAGACTGGAGATACCACTAGAGTTAGCAGGATTGCACGATGTCTTCCACGTCTCCTCATTATGAAGGGCTCTACTACGCCATGAGCAGCTAATTTCCGCAGCAGACGGTCCAGTGGCCTCAGATCGATTAGTCAGCATGGAGCCGATAAGGATCGATGACACGGCAGTGCGGGTCTTGCGACACAAGAAGGTTCCACTAATCAAGGTTCTGTGGAGAAACCATGGGTAGGAGGAGCACACTTGGGAGCCACAGGACTTGATGCAGCAAAAGTACCCGGAACTCTTCGAGTCAGGTATACCCTCAACTCTTAGGGATGTTACAGGCTTTTATTTCAGTAGAAATCCCATAGGCTTAACTTCAATTTTGGGGACGAATTTTTTTTATATATATTGAGATTTGTAACATCCCATTTTCAAGTAGACCCTAAGTATGGTTTTGTCCTGACTAGGTCATGACAAAAGCACAAGAAGCTCAAAAGACCAGGCAAATAAGGCCCAAGGTGAAAATCACCTTGTTCTGCCTATAGCACATCTCCAGCATTAGACCTAGGGTTTGACTTTAGGGCTTCAACTTGAGCCCATGACCCTACCCCAACACCCCTATCACCTTGGGTAGCCCATAGGGTCAAGTTGACCCAAGTCAACCCTAACCCTAAATGGGTCAAACTAACCTATACAGGGCCAATTGACCTTCCCTTGGCCAAATGGACCCCACACATACCTTCCTAATCCTAGAGTGAGACCAATGGGTCACCAAGTACCCATTGGGGTCAACCAAAAGGCTATGTTGACCCAAGTCAACTCTAGGCCTAAAGTGGTCAAAGTGCCCTAATTAAGGGTCAAGTGACCTCCAAAGGGCCAAGTTAACCCTACCTAAACCTTAGGGGAGGCCAATAAGTCAACAAGGACCCATTGGGTGCAACCCCAAAGACCAAATTGATCCAGGTCAACCCTAGTCAAGGTTTATGTCAGGCGTGTCCAAATGGGCTAACTCAAGCTCAAGCCCAATTAACTTGGGCTAACCATGCAATAATGGATAAAATGATCATGTGGGCTGCCATTAGGCTGGGTGGGAGTCAAATTCAGGCTTGGTGAGTAGGAGAGAGAAAAATCCCAAAAATGGAAGAGAGAGAAAGAGAGGGAAGTAATGGGGAAGACTTTGAGGCTCACCCTTCCCCTTCCCCAACCTCCCCCATTCAATCCACTTTGACAAGGGGAGTGCAGCCTCATTGCAACCAGCTGGCCTTTGACTGAAATGAGCCATGCCTCATCCTCCACCCACCATGGCCGAATTTTCCTAAAGGGGGCCATTAATGGCCATGACAACATACACCCACCCCCTCTCCTTTCTCTTCATCTTAAAAACTTCACTGGACTCCAGGGGTTCATTTCCAACCCTTACCTGAAGGAGCCAAACTATCCCACTGTGTAATTGAAGAAATCCGACCACCACCACCATGTCAACTCGGCGATCAGCGCGACTCCAGACCGCCTCAAAGGTCCTCCCCTTCCTCTTCTTCTATGGTTAGATCATAGGAATCAATAGGGCCAAGAATTGGGCTCAATTGAGCCCGATTGGACTGAGAAAATTTCTGAATTTCAATGGTTTTTCAAAAAAAAATGGAGTGGTCGGATTGCCGGAAACCGCCCCTCCGGTGGCCGCGCCGCCGCCTGGAGATAGCCCCCACCTCAACGAAGGTGGTGGCGGTGGTGGCCTGCCGTGGAGGGGGATAGGTGGTCGGGAAACAACCTTGGAATAGGCTCCAGGTCGGATAGATCATACCCATCAGCTGGAGGAATAAGAAGCGTAGGAGCCACTGGATCCTGCTTTAAGATATGTGCAGGATCAAGAAAAATTATATATTAATTAGTGTATTTCCTGCCTCCTATTTTAAGCCATGTTTGATTAAATATTAAAAATACTTAGATGCAAAACCAGGAAAATTGTCCAACATACAAATTAAATCCCTTGAAGTCTAGTTTAATTTAAAATTTGTTTCCACTAATTTGGATAAAAGTTTGACCACAACACTCATTTTGCTGAGGTCTATATATAGGGCTAGTTAGAGATTAAAATGAGTGCCCTTACTTCACCACATGTCCAAATGACCTGAAATTTGGACAGAGAGTCAAACTTACCTATACCTAGGTTATGTCCAAAAATGGAAATTTATGGAGAAAACTTTCCTATAGTTTGGTAAAAATTTAATAATATTAGTATGAATTATTAATGGGCCTAATGTCCTCAAAATTCTCCCAAATTTTGGTGAGAGGTTTTTGGGGTTTTTATTGGACTCTGTATAAAATTTCATCCCATTTGGTGATGATTTGGTTGCGGATTTAGTAAACCTTAGATTTGGCTAAAAGGGGGTAAGTAGGTCAAAATGCCCCATGTGGGTTTAAGTGGCCAAATCACCTCAACAGAGGCTGAAATTTGGGCCACTGGCTTGTTATGACAGTAAGCACCCCCACATGGATTATGGGGTGGATTGGGGTGGGTTTGCTTAGGACTCAAGTTCAAACCCTAAGGTTGAACTTTGGGGGCTTATGAAGGACATAGGGTGATATGTTCTTGAATGGACTTGGGGTTTAGTCCATGTAATCCTAGGAGGTTGAAATGCCCTAGGAAGGGATTGGGCAGTAGTTGGACACATACACCCCACTTAAACCACTAATTAAATATTTAGGTCTTTACAACCTAGGAATTAATTAGTGGGTCCTATGACCTTGATTCATGATGAAATTTTGGTAAAAGTATTTTTATAGTGCTAATCATCTCTGAAAATTTTGGTATGAATTTTAGATCAATAATAAAAGTACTTCATTCACAACCCTTCAAATTGCACTATCTACTTAGGAATTTATTTTGAATTAACCACATATTGGAATCTTGTGAAATTTGGTCAGAGGATGTTTGATGTGATTATAAAGCTCTGTAAATGTTTATGGAATTTTTGGAAGTGTATTAGAAGTACTTGTTTCATTATATTGATAAATGTAAGTTACATTCAAAAATTATGTTTAGAGGTTTAAATATTGCTGAAAAATATGAGGCCTTGAATTTTCAGTAACCTAGATGCCTAGTATTTATTATAATTTTGTGAAGTATTTTGCATGACTGAAAATGGTACATCATGTACAAAAACTAGGGCATTTGGATTTCTTAGGAAATTTATTAATTACCAAATTAATTAAGAAAATTATGAATCTCTGGATTTAGATTAAACATTTCATGATAGACGCCCAATAAATATTGTAAGGTCATTGGATGAAAATTTGGGGTTCCTCCCTTTGTAGACGTCATATAGCTTAGGGAGGTCTGTATTTAGTAAAACTGCAGAATTTAATTTGGAATATGAATTTGGGCACATGAGTTGGGGTTAGATGTTTGCTGGTTGGATAATTAAAAATGAGTTCACCATTGGAAGATAAGATGAGTAGGGTGTTGGTTTGGCTACTGTTAGGTGGTGCTCGGGATCGACGAAAGATCGCCTTTCCCATGGGGAGGAAGTGTCAAATACTCTAGGGTTAGATCCAGTACAACAATTAAGGGTTTGGGAAATCTGATAGCAACCAATAATAGTAAGTGCCTTGCAAAAGTGAGCTTTTGGCGTAATCCCATCGTAGTTCCTAGTGCCTTCGAGAGCCATTCACGGAGAATACCTTGGGTAGTCATAAGCAAACCTAAACAGTAAGAATAAAACATTTCAAGAGCAACTAGTATAATTAGGGTTACACATTCACACACCCCGGTAGCTCGGGAGGTTGATTAGGTTGATTTGATTGCCATCCGGACGGTTCGTACGGAAGGTAGCTGCACGGATGGATAGTCCGGGGAGCTAGTGGCTCAAAAGGTTTTTGATACAAAATAAGGTGGTGGGTCTTCGGTATAGGACGATCGTTCACAGCGACGTCGATACGATGACTCGGCGTTGTGGGACACTTAGCCAAAGAAAGTCTGGTGGATATGTCCAGCATTAGTACGCGGATACTCTAGGTTGTGTTCTTCTAGGGGCGTACGGGAGGGCTAGGCCTGGTAGTGTGGATACTCGCCTAGGAGTGGGGGGCCCGATCCACTGCCTCTGTTTGCCACTACGGAGGTTCCTGGGAGGGAAGATAGCTGCCCAAATAGGGGGAACTAAAGGTCTGTGCGCATAGAGTCGTGTGCGTGGGTTGCACTTGCATGAATCATGACATAGTATACTTGCATACAACCGACACCCCAATGTATAAATTGGTATGAGACTTTTTATACGATGGGAGCCATGCTGAAGACCCCTTAAATTATATGTTTGTATGGACATTCATATAAGTTAAGGTTACTTATTTGTTGCTTAGTTGTTACTTATCTTTCTTACATATGCTGCTTATTCTACTTGCTTACCTTCCTGCATACTATTATAGAACTGCTAGCTTGTACCTTTTTTACTTAGCCGTTTATATAATATAAATAACTGCTAGATTAGTTCCACTGTCACCTGCCACTTTGTACTCTCCACCTTTGTAGCTTCCATTTCCTCCTCCCCGCTCGGTGCCTAGGAGCCATGGGGGAGGAGTAGGGGATGATAGGACTTAGTCTTTATGACTAATTATTTTCGGACCACAACATTACAGGGGCTCCGGATGGGAGACAAGGACCAGCAGCTCAGGGACCAGCACCAGCGGAGTACGGTGCGTATGGAGGTGTGCCAGTCTAGTACCGGAGCACCAGTGACCAGCTCCATGAGTGATTAGTACTTTTTATAGCCTCCGCGAGAAATTGTAGTGAGGATCTGATGTACCGGGATTAAGCCCATTTATATTTCCATTTTGTTACTTCGCAGCACTCTCTTTTCTACTTATAGACATGTTGTGATTTCTCATATTATATATGACTTTTGTGGACTCAGTTATTTCATTCCTGAATATTGCTCTCTCTGTGAAGATCGAAAAGGCCGGCAGAATCGGCGATTTGTAGTGGCGGCTTTCCCGAGAGTCGGGGCCACCACAAAACGGCGGTTCTAGGCATAAGACCTCGGGCTAAAAAATAAAAATAAAAATGGGGTCTTACAGGAGCAACGGGCAGGTGGAGGCCGCGAACAAGATCATTGTTAACCTCCTAAAAAAGAAAGTGGAAAATCTGAAGGGGAGCTGGGTGGAACAGCTTCCCGCGGTTCTCTGGGCCTTGAAGACCACCCCCAACACAGTTACCGGAGAGACCCCCTTCAAGTTCTCTCATGGGTGCGAGGCGGTGCACCCCGTCGAATTTGAAGTTCAAACACCTCGAGTTGTTGCGGCCAGGGAAGGCAGGGAAGAATGACAAGCTAAAAACAAAGCAGAGCTGCGCCTCTCCATTGTCATGGTGGAGGAACTACGAGACCTTTCCGCCATCCGACAAGAAGAGGGGAAGAGGAGGATGGCTAAGTACTTTGACAAGCATGTCAGAGTCAAGCAATTTGTGGAGGGGGACTTGGTGCTGAAGAAGGTGGATGCAGCAGGGAGGTCGGCAACCGCGGGGAAGCTCAACCCCAGCTGGGAAGGTCCATTTATTGTAAAAGAAGCTTTAAGGTCTGGGGGATATCGACCCCAAAATGTGGAGGGAGAGACCCTAAGTCTCACCTGGAGTGGTGATGACTTAAAACGCTTTTTCCCTTGAAACATGTAAGTGGTGCTTTGATTCTTAATAAAATTTCTTTAAGACGTCAAAGCTGTCGCAATGAGTTTGCATGAAGAAGTGAAGTGTATTTGGACCCCGAGAATAACCCGCTGTCAGGCTCTCATCTAGCTGGCAGGGCTGGAAGTCACTCGGTGTCATCATTAGACCTCGAGCAGATCCCGCTGTCAGGCTCTCACCTAGCTGGCAGGGTTAGAAGTCACTCGAGGGAATCAGCCTTGGACCCCGATCAGATCCCGCTGTCAGGATCTCACCTAGCTGGCAGGGCTGGAAGTCACTCGGTGTCATCCTTAGACCTCGAGCAGATCCCGCTGTCAGGCTCTCACCTAGCTGGCAGGGCTAGAAGTCACTCGAGGGAATCAGCCTTGGACCCCGAGCAGATCCCGTTATCAGGCTCTCACCTAGATGGCAGGGCTGGAAGTCACTCGGTGTCATCCTTAGACCTCGAGCAGATCCCGCATTCAGGCTCTCACCTAGCTGGTAGGGTTGGAAGTCACTCGAGAGAATCAGCCTTGGACCCCGAGCAGATCCCACTGTCAGGCTCTCACCTAGCTGGCAGGGCTGGAAGTCACTCGGTGTCATCCTTAGACCTCGAGCAGATCCTGCTGTCAGGCTCTCACCCAGCTGGCAGGGCTTGAAGTCACTCGATGGCATTAGCCTTGGACCCTGAGCAGATCCCGCTGTCAGGCTCTCACCTAGCTGGCAGGGCTGGAAGTCACTCGATGGAATCAGCCTTGGACCCCGAGCAGATCCTGTTGTCAGGCTTTCACCTAGCTGGCAGGGCTGGAAGTCACTCGGTGTCATCCTTAGACCTCGAGCAGATCCCGTTGTCAGGCTCTCACCTAGCTGGCAGGGCTGGAAGTCACTCGAGGGAATCAGCCTTGGACCCCATGCAGATCCCGCTGTCAGGATCTCACCTATCTAGCAGGGCTGGAAGTCACTCAGTGTCATCATTAGACCTCGAGCAGATCCCGCTGTCAGGCTCTCACCTAGCTGGAAGGGCTGGAAGTCACTCGAGGGAATCAGCCTTGGACCCCGAGCAGATCCCGCTGTCAGGCTCTCATCGAGCTGGCAGGGCTGGAAGTCACTCAGTGTCATCCTTAGACCTCGAGCAGATCCCACTGTCAGGCTCTCACCTAGCTGGCAGGGCTGGAAGTCACTCGATGGCGTTAGCCTTGAACCTCGAGCAGATCCCACTGTCAGGCTCTCACCTAGCTGGTAGGGCTGGAAGTCACTCGGTGTCATCCTTAGACCTCGAGCAGATCCCGCTGTCAGGCTCTCACCTAGCTAGCAGGGCTGAAAGTCACTTGATGGCATTAGCCTTGGACCCCGAGCAGATCCCGCTGTCAGGCTTCCACCTAGCTGGCATGGCTAGAAGTCACTCGGTGTCATCCTTAGACCTCGAGCAGATCCTGCTGTCAGGCTCTCACCTAGCTGGCAGGGCTGGAAGTCACTCGATGGCGCTAGCTTTGGATCCCGAGCAGATCCCGCTGTCAGGCTTTCACCTAGCGGGCAGGGCTGGAAGTCACTCGGTGTCATCCTTAGACCTCGAGCAGATCCCGCTGTCAGGCTCTCACCTAATTTGCAGGTCTGGAAGTCACTTGATGGCGTTTGCCTTGGACCCCGAGCAGATCCCGCTGTCAGGCTCTCACCTAGCTGGCAGGGCTGGAAGTCACTCGGTGTCATCCTTAGACCTCTAGCAGATCCCGTTGTCAGGCTCTCACCTAGCTGGCAGGGCTGGAAGTCACTCGGTGTTATCCTTAGACCCCGAGCAGACCTCACTGTCAGGCTCTCACCTAGCTGGCAGGGTTGTATGTCACTCATTAGGGAAAGACATCGACTCCTCTCTAGCTAACGGGGGAGGTCTTGATGCGCAATGTAGTGTCAGAAGTCGGGGAACTAGATGTCCAAATTATGAGTAACTGGAGTCGCAGAGTTAACCAAAAAGGGGGGGGGGGTCTAACGTAGTCGTCTAGCGCCCAAAATGACGGCCAAAATGGGGCGAGAACCCAGGCCGCATTGCAAGAGCGTCAGCCCGCAAGAAATCCGATGGCTCAGGCGAGCGACGAGCCGACCCGCCTCTCCTGGTGAGTGAGTAGTCACCTCAGCGGGGCCGGGATGCAGAGGCAGGTCGCCGCTAGCAGGACGACCGATTTGGTCTCCAATGACTCCCAAGCCAAATCTGTAGGCGTGCGACCTCGTCAACATAATGCGAGATGAATGACCGCGAGTACGGAAAGGGAGAATTTACATCACGCAATAAAAGCAAATATGCCAATAAGACGAGCGAGGAAGCATTTATAGGAACGAGAATAGACAAAAATCACAAAGTCATGGCGCGGCTCGCGCTTACATTTCAAACAACCAAAAATATACAGATATACATATAACGGGCGAGTCATAGGGGCGAGGGCGATGCGAGATCCTGGGCGAGAATTCCTAGGGGCGTTGGTAGGACTTATCCCCGGGGTCCGGTATACGAAGGAACAGTGCCGGCACCACCTCGCTCGCCGAGAGTCCCACGCCCTCGCTCTTGAGGAGGTCGGCACGCCGCAACATCTGCATTGTATACTTCACGGTGCTGGCGACGTTCTTCTGCATCAACACCTCCAACTCGTAGTCAGAGTGATGTTCAAGCGGGCAGCTGCTACTGGCTGGCGAAGGGGCGGCTGTGGCAGCCTACAGTTCGAGCACCAGCGCCTCCTACGCCAGCTTGTCCTGGCCAAGGGTGGCGATCTCGGCACCCATCCGGCTGGCCGTCGCCGCATCCTGCGAAAAGGAAGAAGGTCGAAGGATGGATTCGGGAAAGGAAACGACAACTAGAAGTAAATGCGGGCTGAGAGATGTACCACCCCTCCCAAGTACTGAGCGAGGGTCGCCTCGGCCGTGTCGGCTCTCTTCCTCTGGAGATCCGTCTCCCCCTGAGCAAGTTTGCGGGCCTCCTCCTTCTCGTCCGCCAACTTCTTAAGAGAGGTGGCGTTCCACTCCAACTAGGTGCAGCGCCGCCCAACCATATAGGTCAGCTCCAGGCCGCGGAGTTGGGCTCGCACGCTTTCGTGCACCAACACTCGCGTCTCCTCCTTGTCGTAAATGGCGGCATCCTCTTGCGAGTAAAGGACAAACGAGAAGTCATAGGCCTCCCCGCCGATAGTATCCTGCTCCAACCAGCTCAGCAGTAGGGTCGAAACTACCGCGCGATTTGACTCTTTGTCCTATAGCAGAAGCGGGACGCCGAGCTCGTCCAGGTACTTCTCGCCATAACCAAAATTACGTTGCCCTCTCAGCACCGGATTCGCGGCAGCATGCGCCCCTTCTGGCAGCCCAGAAGTGCCAGCCGCCTTGCCGGGGGTTTCGCTGGTGTAAGCGGTCAAGAGGCCGAAACCCTCGGCCGATTGATCTGTCGGGGCCTTGCCTTTCCTTTGGCCCACGATGGATGTCTCCACCGTAGTCTTCGCCTTCTTGGGCGGGGGAGGAGTAGGCTATTCTTAGGGGTGCAAGTTGAGTTGAGCCGGCTCGAAAGCTCGATGAGCCGGCTCGAAAAAATCTTGACTCGAGCTCGAGCCTGTCGAGCTCGAGCTCGATTACGAGTCGAGCTCGAGCTCATCTAATGTTTTTCATGAGCTCGCGAGCCGGCTCACGAGCTTTTTATTTATACATTTTAAAAAAAATAAAAAAAATAAAAAAAATAAGAAAATATATCTCATTAGCTAAAAAGCTCGCGAGCAGCTCGAGCTCACGAGCTCGAAACTCGAGCTCGAGCTCGAAAAATTGGCCTTGAGCTCGAGCTGAGAAAAATGAGCTCGTCGAGCTCGAGCTCGAGCTCGAGCTCGAGCTTGTAAATTTTGCCAAGCTTGACTCGAGCTCGACTCGTTTGCACCCCTAGCCTGGATGTCGCGCTGAGCGGCGTCTGTGACTTGAGCGCGGGCGAGAACACTGGAGGCAACCCTGGTACTCTCATAAGGGGGGTGAAGGGGAACGTCCCGCTCGCCTGCCAAGGAGAGAAAGGGTGAAGCGAGAGTACAAAACAGTGAAGCAGAGTAATGGCAAGTACGCGACCTCGAAATTCTTCCCAGCGAAGAACCCCCACAGGTCGGCTTCATGGCCCCCCAGGCTGCGCGGGCGGTAACTTGCCTCACTGAGCTGCACCGGCGAGAAAGGGACGTTGCCGAAGTCCCCCTTGACGAACAAAAATTTCTTGAGCCAGTTGTGGCTCTTATTGAAAGTCTCCCGCACCTTGAGGTGGGCGCTGGAGAAGTAGGCGGTCCCATCCCGGTTCGCACGGAAGGAGAACAATTTGCGGAAGACCGCAAGACTGAACTCGACCCGCTCCTCCCGCAAAAAACAGGCGAACCCTACCATGACCGCCACAGAGTTCGGGGTCATCTGGCATATGACGACCCCGAAGTACTTCAACACTTGACGAACCTCCGGCCACAGAGGAAGCCGAAGGCCCACCTCAAAGTGAGCCGGCGGAATGGCGAGCTCATCCCTAGAGAGATCGTTGATCTTCTCCCCTTCCCCGGGCCGTCTCGCCGAGAATCCAGGCGGGACGTGATCGCCGAGAGCATCTAAGTACTCGCGCTCAGAGATAACGGCGTGGGGGAAGCCATGCTCCGAGAACGTCCAGGCGCACTTACTTCGCCCGTCCGCGTCGCCGCTGCCGCCACCCATTCCACAGACCTTTTGCCGAGCAAGCGAGAAAATCTCAGAAGGGCGCACGCGAGTCGGGCTTCGCAAGGAGCAGGAGAGGAGGAAGTGCTTAAGTGCGGTGGAAGGACAAGAACCAGCAAGGCCTATTTATAGAGAGAAAAAAGAGCGGGAAAATTTTCCGCGGGCGGGAAAAGTGTGTATAACAAAAATCAGGCCTGACAGTTCAACTTCCCCGCCCGCAACCGCGCCGCCGAGACCATTCGACAGCGGGTCATGCCCGACCGCATCCGCACGAAAAGTGGGCGGGCGAGCTGCGGCCCGCACCCGCCCAGAACTCTGAGAGAGCCGGGGAGACTCTCAACCGGCGAGCCCCTGGCCCGCTCCCGCTAAGATCAGGTTGGCGGGTTGGGCAAGTCCATCCTATGGCCTCGCACTCACCTGAAAGAGTGGTGAGCGGATGACGCGGGTGCATCCATACCCACCTCAGAGAAGATCGAGCAACAGCACGATAAAAACGACATACACCAGAAATCAGAAACTAGACCCGTGGACGGGCGAGAAAAGTCGCAGATTATTACAGACATTGGATGAGTTTTTAAAATAATAACCCCCCCCCCCCCCCCCGAAGCGAGTCGCCTCGAAGCGAAGACGTGGCCTGACCCGGCGATAGGCCGCGAACAAAGGGGAAGAGAAGGTGGATCAGTACTGGATCCACTTCCACCTGCCCCGCCATTGCGTTCCGGTACGCGGTGTCACGCGAGGATAATGGTAATCGCGCACCACCACCAACTCATGATGGGCCAGGCCAACTTGTTCCGTGACACTCTTTAGACGCTCCTTGGCCCGCGTAATATGCACGCCAGGTGATGTGACCTCACCACCTTCTGCTACGCGCGGAGCCCCCTCCAAAGCGTCGAGCCGAGCCTCGGTCTCGGCCTTGTCCCGGTCGACTATCTTGACGATCTCCTGAAGCAACAGAGCGTGTTTCTAGAACAGCCGTGTCACTTGCCTCTTCATCCCCACCGCATCAGCCGGGTCGCGCAGGTAATCCGAAACACCCTCCACGTCAGGAGGAGGCAAGTACCCTTCGCTCATCTCAGTTTCAGAGGAGATCGCGTTGTATCCTGCAAAGAAGAGATTCAGAGGGGACGGGCGAGAACAAAACAAGCGCCAAGTGCGAGCTTACCCGGGGTTGGCATGCCGTCCATACCGGGGGAAGGTCGGGAGGAACCTGGCCGACCCTGAAAGGGTTCTCCTTCGAAGGCTGCAAGAGATTTCCCTAGCCTAGGGGGAATCAGCGATCGAGGGGTGTTCGGGTGGGGGACGTCCCAGACCAGAGGGGTTGGAGACCCACTCAGTTGACGGAGGAGGGGAGTGATCCTCTCCCCACCGCCCTCATCTTCACGTGGCAGTACCTACGAGAGAAAAGGTCAGAAATGGAACAACCAATCGGGAGGGATGTGTACATACCTCCGGGACGACCTCGGTGCCAGCTGCCGAGCTGGAACCCGGGAAGTTATTCGCCGGGGACAGCCTAACAATCCTTCCTTTTACTGGCCTGAAGAGAGTGCCGAGAGACCCGCACGCCAACCAAGGGGCGGCCTCGAGGGCCTCCTCCCGAGTCTTCTAGCCCGCGGATGCAAGACGGGCTCGCACCTCCTCGCTGACTGGCATAGAGCAGCTACAGTTCGCTTGGAAAGATGAAATGGGGTGAGGATTCATCTAAGGGCTCAGTGGTGTATTTATAGCCAGGGAGTGGGACCCACCAGAAGTTTTCATGAGATCTCAGCACAGCACTCGCCGAACACGCAGGTTGGATGATTCTTTTCAAGCTTGGTCAAGCTCAAAAAGAGCGGGGATTGTGTACAACCCCGTGTTCGCCGATCGGGTCCGCCGAGCCAGGCGAGCGGACCAGGGCGCCCGACCCGCACCAGGATAGCATGCGAGGGGCAGGCGGCGGGAGGCCAACCCTCTCTCGCCCAGGTCGGGCAGGCAAACCATGCGAGTTGGCCCCTTCACCCCTCTCGCTCGCTCAGAATTCGTTGAGCAGAGTTTGGGACGCCATTCGTCGAGTGTAGTTTGGCTCTCCATTTGTCAAGCAGAGTTTGGCTCGCCGTTCGTCGAGCAGAGTTTGGGTCGTCCATTCGTCGAACAGAGCTTTTCGGCCGACATTCATCGAACTGGTATTCGGGGATAGGTTCTACGAGTCCAACTTGGCGAGCCCTCCTCCGAGGCTCCCATGGTTACAGTTGGAAGCCTGGCCGCCAGCCCGCTCTCCTATACGCGACTCGGCTGCCGGCCCACCTCGGCATGGGTATTGGCGGGTCGCGGTGTCCTGGCTCGCACTCGCCCAAGGAGAGTAGGCGAGCCGCAGGAGTCAGGTCGCACCCGCCTCTCATAAGGGGAGAGCAATGGCGAGCTGACCTTCATATCCCTGGTGTGGGCCCAGTAGAGGCCCAGAGGTAAAATTACCTGGATGCCCTCCCCATGGGTGTGAATAGCTTGTTGGACCAGCAGAGCTACGCTGTTGGCAGACCAAGTTGGACTGCACATAGCTGTTCAAAACATCTGAGGTTGGCTATTTGCAGGCCATTTTCAGAATTCTATAAATAGAACCCAAGGGGCACCTCAGAGGGCAGGCTCTAATACTCACTAGCTCCTTAATCCCCTAGTGCTTTTTGAGTTAGCCTTAGCTCAGTCTGTGGCTAAGGAGGGGAAGTACTCTCAGGTCTTCTGGGTGTGTGGTGGGTCCTCCCCGCCGAGCCCTTGGGTCGGTTCTTCCCTTGTCTCTTTTGTTGTTTTGTTTGCAGGAGCGAAGTAGGTGCGCGATCACCCCTTCCCCAAGGGTGAACTCCATAGGAGACCGAGATTTCAGTTCCAACACCGGGAGCAACCTATGAGGAGAAGGGCAAGGCGGTGGAGTCAACCGCATCCCACTAAGCTCTGACTCAACCTAGAGTCTATAACCTTGGCCAGTAGGAGGCCATAAAGCAAGCTGATGTGGTGACAGGTATGGTTTAAATTTATAGCAAGTTAGCTTTAAATACTTGTTACCTTGCTCGTGTTAGCTTATTACAGCTTGTATATGCTTTGTTTTGATTTGCGATAATCCGGCGAGAGCACTCTTTGATACGGGAGTTTCGCACTCCTTTTTGTCCGAAGGATTTATATCGTGCATTGGAGTACCTTCTTCGATGGAAAAGGACAAACTGGATATGTTGTTGCCAAATGGGTGTTCAATGCGCACATATAGAGTCTATGGTGTAAAGATACGTATTGGGAGTCAGGAGTTTGATTTACAAGCGTCGCTACTGCCGCTAGTGGAGTTCGACATGATATTTGGTATGGACTGACTCTCTGAGCAGCAGACATATATTGATTGCAATCGCAAGGAGGTCAAATTGGGAACTGGTCGTGATACGATATTTGCGGGCTTGAATGGGTCGATCAAGACTTTGATGTCTACTCTTCAGGTGGTTAAGGCGGTTCGTGTTGGTGCAGAGCTGTTCTTCACGCTTGTGGAGGCTTAGAAGCCTAAGCCTGCTTTGGACAACATCCCAGTGGTATCTGAGTACCCTGATGTGTTCCCTGGCGATCTCCCTAGAGGCCCACCTCAGCGGGAGATTGGCTTCACTATTGAGCTAGTGCCAGGTGCTAAACCTGTGTCACGCTCTCCGTATTGGTTAGCGCCTAAGGAGATGGCGGAACTGAAGGTTCAAATTCAAGAGCTGTTGGGACAGGGTTATGTGCATCCAAGTTCATCGCCTTGGAGCGCACCAGTCCTTTTTGTTAAGAAGAAGGACGGAAGTTTGCGACTCTGTATCGATTATCGAGAGCTGAACAAGTTAACGGAGAAGAACAAGTACCCGATCCCAAGGATTGATGATCTGTTCGATCAGTTAGTCGGGTCATTGGTGTACTCGAAATTGGATCTTTAATCCGGATATTATCAGTTGAGGATAAGAGAAAGTGATATCCCCAAGACATCTTTCAGCACGAGATACGGGCATTACGAGTTTACCGTCACGTCGTTTGGGCTGACTAATGCGTCATCCGTGTTCATGGATCTGATGAATAGAACTTTCAGAGAGTACCTGAACCACTTCGTGATCGTCTTTATCGACGATATATTGGTGTACTCGCAGAGTGATGAGGATCACTTTAAGCATCTGCATTTGGTATTGGAGATGCCGAGGAGGAACCAACTGTATGCCAAGTTTTCCAAATGCGAGTTTTGGTTGTCCTCAGTAGCATTCCTTGGTCACATAGTTAGTGGAGAGGGAATTGCGGTGGATTCAGCGAAGATTGTTGTTATACGTGAGTGGCCTGTGTTGTCTACGCTAGCGGAAGTCCGGAGTTTTCTGGGGCTTGCCGGCTATTACAGGCGCTTCGTGGAGAACTTCTTGTGAATAGCGTTACCCCTCACAACTCTGACGAGGAAAGAGCAGAAGTTTGTTTGGACACTTGAGTGTGCACGAGCTTTCGAAGAGTTGAAAAGTTTGTTGGCCACAATGCCTGTTCTAAGTTCGCTGAGTGGGACCGAAGGCTCTGAGATCTATAGTGATGCTTCGAGCAGTGGATTGGGTTGTATTTTACTACAACATGGAAGTGTGATAGCTTATGGCTCACGTCAGCTGAAGGTAAATGAGAGGAATTATCGGATCCATGACTTGGAGTTAGCGGCCGTAATATTTGCCCTGAAGCTGTGGAGGCATTACTTGTACGGTGTGAAGGTCGATATCTATACCGACCACAAAAGCCTGATGTACTTATTGGATCAAAAGGATCTAAACAAGTGGCAGCGGAGATGGATGGAGTTCCTGGGTGACTACACATTCAAGATTCATTATGTGCCTGGGAAAGGCAATGCGGTTGCGGATGCGTTGAGTCGCAGGGCCCCAGCGCAAGCAAACTGGTTGTCGGTTCATGACGAACGTTTGATTCGGGAGTTGGAGGCATCGAAGATTTCTTGTGTTGACAAGCAAACTAGTGCCGAAGCGCAATTGAACTGGACAGAAGTTCAGTATGACCTGGCTGATTGGATTCGGCAGGCTCTGGATTTGGATAGCAACATGAAGCAAATCATGGTTGAGGCTTTAGATGGGTCAAATTCCCAATTTGAGGTTGTGGATGGATTGATATGGAAGGACAGTCGTTTGTGCGTCCCAAATGTGGGCAAACTGCGGGTGGAATTGATGTGCGAGGCTCATCATATCCAAGTACTCGATTCACCCAGGGAGCACGAAGATGTACCGTGAAATGAAGAAATTGTTCTGGTGGCTAGAACTTAAGAAGGATGTGGCACTTTATGTGGTGAAGTGTCAAACGTGCTGTAAGACCCCAACCTCCCCCTTACCAAGGAGGGCTACCGGGCCTTATGCCCAGAACCGCCGTCTTACGGTGGCACTAACGCACGGGTTAGTCGACACCGCAATACGCCGATCCTGCCGGCTAATACGATCATTTAACCTGTAGGCCAATATAAGAAGAAGAAGTAAAGCGGTATATAAATCCAATAGTCCACAAGTTGCATAGTACAAATCATATGTATGAAATAAAAGGTACATCAACATAGTCCACACAAAGAGTACAAAAAGAAAGAGTAATAAGGGCTTATGCCCAGTACATCAAATCCACTCTCTCTCTCACAAATAAAAGCGGAAGTTATACTAGTACATCAGAATTCGTCCCACCTGAGGATGCACAGTAGTGCCTTTATACCAAGTCCCTCAAACCCTACACGGGTGAGTATATGTCATGAATCTCTCCAACCCTACACAGGTGAGAAGGTACAACAAATGTCTTAACCTATTAGACTACTCTTGTCTACGGGTTATTACACTTAGTGATTTAAGGTTAATCCCAGGACTTCACAGGGTATACCCGGTGAAGGGCTCTCGGGGGCACTAGGAACTACGATGGGATTACGCCCAAAGTTCCCTTTCGCAAGGATTTTTACTTTAGTTGATGACTACCCATGTTTCTCCCCAGCTCTCATTGTTGCTCTGGAATAATCCTAGTGACTTAAGATATTACCGGGAAACCGACGGTCTTCCGTCGACCTCCACTATGGTTGCTACCTAAAGACTTGCACTTTTAATCCCGTCACTAAGACAATACTACCCACCAGGGATTATTCATATTGCACTCCTTCATTTCTTCCGATAATCAATCCTCTGGTAATCCCCTAAAGTATGCCCTATTTATGCTATATGCAGACCATGTCCTATTATTACCCCAAAAATGGAATCTTCCAATCCTTAGGGCATCTTGCCCCTAAATATTTATCCTAGGGTGGTATGGGCTAATGGAACTATCATATGAATTCTCATAATTTTCCTTGGTCAATTAATCCCTCAATTAAATCTTTTAATTTATTTCCTAGGTCACTTTACACATGAAGTAGTATAATTTAAAATCCACTGACCTAGGAAATTTTTCCTGTGTTGTATATTGAAAAAATATTTCTGTCTACAGGGTTTCATAATTTTCCTTTGATTATCTATACCAATTCATTATTTAATACCAAATCTACATAATTTCCATTTTCCAAATGAAGTACAAGGAATATGTAATCCAAAATTACAGGAAAATTACAGAACATATAAAACATTAATTTATGACTATTGGCAGAGTTTCATCAACTTTTATTAGTGTAATGGCCTAATAATTCCATTCTTACATATTTACCAAAATGTCATTATATTAATTTAAAACTTATCAGTACACCCATAAATTCTGAAATACTTATGCAAAACTAATAATACAATTATACAACACTAGGAATATTTCCAAAGTTTTCTGAGGTGTATATCCATCAATTCAAGAATAAATGAAATAAGGGTAAAATGGGCATTTCAAGGTATTTTACTCAAGAAGTTCTTCAAACAGAAGATCAAATTTTTCCTAAGTCAAATATAACCTTCATTTCAACTTGGCAAAGTTTGAAGATTTTTACTTGAGGAAAACATATTTTTCAAATTTATTTTCAAAAGGAGCTATATTTTTAAAAATTCCAATTAATGGGATTTTTGATTCCAAAAATCCCATAATTAATCTGAGGGGTGAACTTTACCCTAATGAACCACTGGAATCAAATCCATGATTTTTGAATGCCTCCATTAGGCTGAATGCACAATATTTAAATTATTGCTATTGGCACACCAAGGCAATATATACACCAACACATGCAAGTGGATTTTCCAACATGCAGTGATCCAAATGTGCTGAAATTTTTATCATGCACCAATTATTTCCCCAAGGACCTACCACCAAAATTTGGGGCCATGAGGAGTCATATAACTCCAAATATTTCATTTATTTAGATTTTGATATTATGACAACAACTATAGAAAACGTTGTTTCAAAAATTCCCCATTTTGTCAGGGGCTAGGTATGACCTAATCATGCATGTACCCAAAATTTGGGGCCATGTTGATTGCTGGTTTGACTTGGGCTTCCAAATGAATTTCTGTCCTTGTCTAGGACCAGTCCTAGGAGAAATACCCTACAGGCCAGACTACTGGACCAAAATTAATGATTAAGGTGTCAAATTAAAGTTAACAGGTAGGCTACATTTTTCATTTAGGGTTCAGGTTTTGTAAATGCTTCTAAGAGGCCTAATGCCACTGAATATTTGTGACAGCGTTACTAAAGTTTAATATATTAAGAAGGCACGAATCTTAAAGCAATATTGGAGGGCATCCATTCATCTTCTTCCTCCAGCCAAGGGCCGAGATTGTCCCGACCTGGAGCACCTTCAAACCTCATTTCCCGTCCACCCCTTAGCCTCCACGGCCGGCTACCACCACCACCACCTCCGTTGAGGTGGTGGCCAACGTTTGGCGGCGAAATGGTGGCCGGAGGCGGCGGTTTCCGGCGAACTTGCACTCCATCAAAATTCCAAAATCCATGAAAAAGCTCACCTTGGATCTGGCTCATTTCAGCCAGATGTCTCGCCTAATAGATCTAGGAAACTAGCACGGGTAGAGGTGAGGTGAAACGGACCTGGATTGGGGCTTGGCGGCGGGTTTGGCGGCGGTTGGCCATGGAAATTTTCCTCTCCGGCAAGCTTGCTCCGGAACTCTATTCTCCACCAAAAGCTTTGATCCAGATATCGAATTCCACTCCTTTCCACCTTCTGAAGCTAATGGAGGGGTCGGTTTGAGCTGAGGATGGTTGTATAGGGAGATACTATATATGTGAGCTCGGTTTGGGCTTTGGTTGTGTCACCAAGGATGCCAAGTGGTCACCATTCTGCCAATTCCTCTTGGAATTTACTGAGGAGACCAGCCAGCACCATTGTGGGGCTGATGGAGCCAAGTCCATGTGGCTTCTTCCTCTTAACTCACCTTCTCTCTCCTCCTTTGGGTAATTTCTCTAAAATGCCCTCATGCATGTACTCTCTCTCCTAATTCAGAGGGGTAGGGCTGGTCTTATTCACTTGGGCTAGCCATGGGCCAAATTTGGTGGGCTTGGTCCAAGGGGGGGTGGCTTGGTCTTCATTTCCCTCTTTTAGGTCAAATAGTTGACTATGTTGACCTTAAATTGACTTGGTCAACCATGGTGGGTGGGCTGACCCTACTTAGTGGTAATGGGTCTAGTGGCACCACCCAGCTTGGGTTGGGTCAAGGGGGTGCCCTACTTAGGCTAATTGGGCTTATGAGTGTGGGTTTGACCAAATTAGGCCCAAGGTTGACTTTGGTCAACTGGGGTCAAAGTGTTGACCTAGTGACATGCCCTAGGGTCCACTTAGATTGTTTTTAGGGTTAGGGCAATGTGGTGGGGTCATGGTGTGGCTAGGGTTCTTATTTAGGCTAGTTTGACCTAGTTTGACTTGGTCCTATAGTGGGCCCCACATGGCTACAACCCACTACCTAGGGTCAGACCTAGCTAATTTCCCTAAAACCCACCCCATGCCTAACCCAATCTAAGTTGAGGGGTCCAAAAGTAACATGGGATGTTACAAATTCCAATAAACAAGAAAATAATTTCGTCCCCGAAATTTAAGTTCGGGTCTACGGGGTTATACTTGCAAGAATTTTTAAGAAACTTTAAAACATAAATTGAAAGTACCTGATGCAAATAGCTCCGGGTGTTGCTCCAGCATCAGATCCCTCGGCTCCCAGGTGTGCTCCTCCCGTCCATGGTTGGACCACAACACTTTCACAAGAGGGACCTTCTTCTTCCGCAACACTCAGATGGCTGTATCGTCAATCCGGATCGGCTCCAATCTAACTGATCTGTTAGGCTCTACCGGTCCGGCTGTAGTAGTAATGTGCTGCTCCGGCCGAAGGAGAGCTCTTCGCGAGGAAGAGACATGGAAGATGTTATGTAATGCACCCAACTCCGGTGGCAGCTGCAGTCGGTAAGCTAAGGGGCCGATCCGCTCCAGGATCAGGTATGGCCCCATGTATCATGGACTGAGCTTCTTATGCCTCCGCTGTAACGCCCCCGGTTTTTCTGTGTTTTGTTTGATTTTGGATTGGCGTTACGATGACGCATTTCCGGCCCTTCGCCGTTGTAGAGCGCGGTCCTAGCTCTGTAGGTTCCTCGTGTAGCCTGGTTGTAGCCAGATGGCAAGTTTCCCCAGCTAGCCGGGGTCTGTTTTGGTGACTCGGTTGGGCCTCTTAGGGAAATGCTTGTGTTTTGGCTTCGGGAGGTGTTAGCCCGAGTGTTCGATCGTCGGATGTTGTTTTCGACCGCGCCGTTGTTTTCGTGGCTTGGTTGTTTAGCTACGGTGCGAGTTTTGGTCGAAATCCGAGATCGTTTGCCTTCGCGTCGTTTCGGCGTTGTTTTGTTAGCTGCATGTTTGTAATGTTTGTTGTGCTGTGCGTGGCCGTTGTGGCTGAGCTTGTAGGCAGGTGCCTTGTCCCTTGTTGGCTAGGTAGTAGCAGGTTTCTTTTTTCTGTGTAAGTTTGGGTGATACGGCCTGGGTCACGCCCGTGACCCAGGGCGTGTCGTGCTCGGGTAGAGCTCCCGTTTCTCCGGTCGACGAATTTTTGGTCGACAGGGTTTTTTTGTAGGAACACGGCCGTGACACGGGCGTGTCACGGGCGTGTCCCCCTTCGGTTCGTCGAGCTGCGCTCGATGGTCATCGGGCGGTGTTTTAGTGAGAACACGACCCTGTCACGGGCGTGTCGTGTCGAACACGGGCGTGACATTGGGGCGTGTCTCTCTGTTCGACGATCGGCGCTCCACGATCGTCGGGCGGTGTTCGAGTTGGTACACGGCCTGTGACACGGGCGTGTCACAGGGCGTGTCCCTTGCTTCGTCGAGCGGAGATCGACTTTCGTCGAGTGGGTAGGTGCGTGAGCACACGCCCCGTGACACGGGCGTGTCGGGCCGTGTCACGGGCGTGTCTGGGGGCGTGTCCCGTGTTTTCGTCGAGTAGAGATCGTCGTTCGTCGAGTGTGTGAGTACACGCCCCGTGACACGGGCGTGTCGGGCCGTATCACGGGCGTGTCTTGGGCGTGTTCCGTACTTTTTTCCTGAAACCATCTTTTGTTGCCGTGAACTGCTTTTCCTCCTCATTTTTCATCATTCCCGAGTCTGGAGAGCTTCCAGCGGAAGGGTTTTGAGAGGAGGCGGTGGTTGTTTTGACCGGCGATTTCGGGAAGGTTAGAGCTCGTTTTTCTCGTGTGATAGCGGATTCGGTTTGCTCTCGGCTAGATCTTCCCTTCCATGTAAGTTTTTCTTGATTTAGGGTTCGATTCCAGAATTTCTAAATATCTGATTTCTTTCTCCCCTCAAGTTTCAGCTTTGGTCTTCTAGGTGGCCGATCTTGCCGCCGGAGCCAAGCCGTGGTGCGGCTGTTGTTTGTTTTTCCGAAGAGGTAGAGGCAAGTGGCCCCTTGCCCTTGCCAAATTTATTTCTAACCCATGATCTGTTTTTATTTCTTGTGCATAAGCTCTGTTCTCCTTGTGTTTCCTCCCTAGGGCAGCAGGTTGAATCATTTCATCAAGCTTCTAATCAAGTGCTGAGTCTTTAATTCTTTTTCTGGAATTTTAATCAATGTTCTCTTTTGTCGGATGTTTAGTGTCCAGTGGGTAGCTAGAGTTAGGGTGAGGTTGCTGTTAGCTACAGTTTAGGGTTAGCTGCGGTAGCTCCGAGTAGTTAGGACGGAATGGAGGGTTGGGATTAAATCTCCAACTCTCTGTTTTCGCGCATGAGAGGGCTTAGGCTGCGTTTTTAGCAAGACTTACGTTTACCCTAAGTGGAAAGCGCTGACAGCGTCGAGTGAGCCGAGCTCACTCAACGCCGTCACCTAGCTTAGGACTTGCGGCTAAGTATTTTTAGGCGTCAGGTGAGTGGAGTTTACTCAACGCTGCGTCGAGTGGGCTCGACATTTTTCTGTCTTGAGTTCATGTGTACCTTAGGATTGTTAGTGTGACTTTTCCCTTCCTTTAGGGGGTGGTATTGGGTGTTCGGCAAATTTTTGCTTGCCGACTCTTGGGTTGTGGCAGGTGGTGCAATGTTTAGTGGCCTCTAAGAGGGGCGGATATTGATGTGGAGAGCTGTGGCCACGACCTGTTTGCCCTGGTTTGGGTTGGTGTGGGACCCTAAAGCTGCCACTGGCGACCCCTTAGCCCTTTTTGGATCTGATTCTGGTTATGAATTCAGATCCATGTTTTTTTGACCACTGCCACTTACCCACGTATTAGGAATGTTAGACTCTTTCGTTGAGCTTGTTGCTTTTATTGCTCGCACCTGGTGTGCTTCGCTGTGCTTTAGACAGTGCTCTTTTCTTACTGTCATGCTCTTTCTTTTGCTTATAGCAGCTTGTTGTCGGGTTGGTAAGCCCTTCTTTTTGCTCTTAACTCTAATGCTTTATTTACACTTTTGATTATTTCCTTGCTGAGGTGTTCTTTTCTTGAATGCCTCAGGTCCAGGTTGTAGCCGGTTCAGCGGCTAGTTCTTTTGGAGGGGCTGGTTCGCGGCCTCTTGGGTAGCTGAGACAGCTGATCCCGATTCTGTGAGGTAGTTCTTTACTTTTCTGTATAGACATACATACTCACCAGTGGGTTCGTGTCAGGTTGTTGGCGCCCACTGGTGGCTTCTTGCGATGCTGGGTATGAACTTAAACTGCTGTTTTTGCCTTTTAGTGGTTGTTTACTTGCTTCTGGGATGGCTTTTTGCTAGGTTGCATGTTAGATATTTTAAACCCTAAAAGCATTATTATATGTATATCATGCATAGCATAATTATAAAACAAAGTCACTATATTTCCTTAGCGTAAAAAGACTATATTTTTATATCTATTATATTCACTTTAGAGTCGTGCATACCATGAGTTGTCCCTCGGGGACACTTATGCTCACTAGGGTGTCAACTTAATTGAACCAAACTATTTTCTGCTGCGTATACTTATACTTTCAATTGTGGACCAGCTGATCCACCGTGCCGAGGGATACGGCCAATCAACATAACTGCTTTCCTTTCATAATAAATCAACGATTTTCCTTAAAATTTAAGGTGTGGAGTTTTGCCTGAGCGTGTGCAGTTATCCCCTGCACGACGTGGCATCACGGCACGCGTTTTCTCTAGCTCTGATACGATTTTATCGTTAAGAAAATGCGGGTTGTGACAGTTGGTATCAGAGGGAGGTTGCTTGACAAATGGTCGTGCAACCTTTCCCTCGTTTGCATTAGTGGTTAGCGTCATACCATACACACACCGATATGTCATCAGCACGTCTTGGCTAAAGCACGAACACTACACTCATGAGCATAAAGAAGTATACGGGGCATATTATGTAGTATGGGATGCATAATATGTGTTTGTATATGGATCCACCATAGGAGGCAACATGTGAGGGTTATGTAGTATGGGATGCATAACCTCACCACATGAATGCGGCTAGCACGTTTTCTTTTTTCGTTGCATGGGAATGTTATGTAGTATGGGATGCATAACATTTTCATGTGTACGCCGCCCATGGCATGCATTAAGGCCTTTTTTTTAGAATGCATAGCACATCATGCATAGCATAACATTCATAAGCACAGCGTGTTAAGCTAAAGATTTGCAAGATGACATATGTACACACATGGTTTTGAGTCAAAAAGAATACAAATACATGCATTCATGGTTTAGGCACATGAGTTAGTATGATGGTGGTGAACCATCTTAGATTAAGCATAACATCATCATGATAAAACAACTCCCAGAGCAAGTTTTGCAGTTGAAGTTCATATTTAAGTGTGTTTGTCTGTATCGGGTAGTCTTGTTCTAGCTGTTGGGCTAGGTTTTGTCTAAGTTGGGCTAGGTTTTGTCTAAAGCTTGTGCGATTATAGGATGGCGAGACGTCCCGCGACGAGATCGACCCCCCAATCCGAGGGTGAGACGTCAGGAGCGCAGAGCGAGGCGTTGGTAGAAAACCTGCGGCAGAGTAATGAGACCTTATCGAGGCAGGTGGTGGCTATGCAGGCTCAGATTCAATCTCTTGTAACAGTGATGGCAGGATGTTCTTGGGAGTCATTTAAGTCGATGCTGTTGAGTAAGTTTCTGCCTTCAGTCGAGAGGGACCGGCTGATGAATGACTTCCTTCATTTGAAGCAGAGGGAACTTATAGGTGATGAGCATGAGATTGAGTCTAATAAGTTGAGTCAGTTTGCTCCTGGTTTGGGGAGTGTTGAAGCAGATCGAGTTAAGCAATTTCTGGGTGGACTAAGAAGCGACATTCAGCAGTTAGCAAATGCTTGTGGAGCAATCAGTTATGCCAGCGTGGTTGAAGCTGCCTTGAGGGTTGAGGCCATTGAGAATGCCAAGAATAGAGGTCAGCAGTTGTGGAAGGATAAGCGAAAGTCCGGTGGAGGGAAGAGCCCTCAGGAACCCGATGCGGTCTCGAGAAAGAAGAGCAAGGAGGTTTGTAGTTTCTGTGGCCGACCAGGCCACCCCTTTGAGAAGTGTTTCAAAAGGTTGGGAGCACAAAAGAAGGAACAGGTGCACGCGATTCAGGGTGCCCCCAAAGGAGACTTGGTGTGTGCCTTTTGTGGTAGGAAGGGGCATGAGGCTGCCCGTTGCTGGTTAAAAGATAAGGTCTGTTTTCAGTGTGGGCAGAAGGGTCATCTCAAGGCGAAGTGCCCGCAGTCCCAGCCTATTATGCAGCCAGTACTCCTCCAAGCTTTGCCACCGCCTCAGCATTTGGATAGAGGAAAGGGGAAGCTGACGGTGCTTTCGGCAGACGAAGCGCAGACTTCGACCTAGGTTATCTCAGGTTTGATTTCTTCTCAGTCGTTTCGTTATGCTCCCTTTGTGGTTATAGTTTTCATTTTTAGCGTTTGTTACCTTAGATGCGCGCGCTATTAGTAGGACGATTTAAGGTAAAGAACCGCTGGGCGCGCGTTCTCTTCGATTCAGGCGCTACCCACTCGTTTGTGGCTAGAGCCTTCGTGGAGCGGTTCGGTCTGGGCCTAGATCGTGTTGGTGGTGCCTTTTGCGTTAAGTTCCCCTCTGGTGACTCTGTGGTTACGGACCTGGGTGTCCTGGATTGTCCGATTTTGTTGGGGGAGTTTCTAGCCAATCTGAAGGTGATTGACCTGGAGGACTTCGATGTTATCTTGGGCATTTTGAGTTTTTAGTTATGTCATTTGGTTTGACTAATGCGCCCTCAGCTTTTATGGATCTGATGAATAAAGTTTTCAAGGACTTCCTGGATAAGTTTGTGATTGTCTTTATAGACGACGTTTTGGTATATTCTAAGAATGCGGAGGAGCATGATCGGCATTTGCGTCTGGTCTTGGCGACTCTGAGAGACCATAAGCTATACGCCAAGCTGAACAAGTGCGAATTTTGGTTGCCTCAATTTTCTTTTCTCGGCCACGTGGTGAATAAGGAGCGAATATCGGTGGACCCAGAAAAGATCGCTGCTGTTATGGAGTGGGCGAGGCCTGTTACTCCCAAAGAGATCAGAAGCCTCTTGGGCTTGGCTGGATATTATAGGAGATTTGTAGAGGGATTCTCTACTTTGTCTGCGCCGTTGACCAGGTTGACGCAGAAGAATGCAGCCGTCATATGGGATGGCAAGTGTGAGGAGGCTTTTGAGGAATTAAAAAAAAAAAAAAGGTTATGTTCAGCTCCAGTTTTGTCTTTGCCTACTGAAGATAGTGAGTATGATATATATGTGGACGCGTCGCACGTCGGACTGGGCTGCGTTTTGATGCAGGGCGGGAAGGTGATTGCGTACGGGTCGAGGCAGCTAAAAAAAAAAAAAAAAACTCATGAGAGGAATTACCCTACGCATGGCCTGGAGTTTGCAGCTGTGATCTATGCGTTGAAATTGTGGAGGCATTTGCTGTATGGCGCGCAGTGCAAGATTTTCACGGATCATAAGAGTTTGAAGTATGTCTTCACTCAGAAAGAGTTGAATCTGCGCCAGCGGCGGTGGTTGGAGTACGTGGCCGACTATGATGTTGAAATCCAGTATCATCCGGGTAAGGCGAATGTGGTGGCCGATGCCCTAAGTCAGAAGTTAGGAAAGATTTTCAATCTCTCCGCCGAGCGTCTTGTGGAAGAGTTTCTTTTGATGGACATTTCTGTGGGAAGCTGCGATTCGCAGAGTAGCTTGGCAGTGGCAGAACCTTCGTGGATTGCGCTTACGCGACTGCATCAGAAAGATGATCCCGATCTTTTGCATTTGTACCTTCGAGCTGAAAAAGGTGAATTACCAGATTTCTCTATAGATGATGCGGGTACCTTGAAGTATCGTGGCAGGTTTTGCATTCCCGCAGTTGGGGATATCCGGGATATGGTGTGCAGGGAAGCCCACGGATCTAGTGTTGCCTACCATCCAGGGTCTACCAAAATGTACCATGATTTAAAGCAGATTGCGTGGTGGTATGGGATGAAGAAGGACGTAGCCAGATTTGTTTCTGAGTGCTTCACTTGCAGGCGTGTGAAGGCCGACCATGGGAGGCCTGGTGGCAAGCTAACTCCCTTAGAGATTCCGATGTGGAAGTGGGAGAGTATCTCGATGGATTTCATCACAGGCTTACCGAGATCTCCTAAAGGGCATGATTCAGTTTGGGTGATCGTAGACAGATTGACGAAGAGTGCTCACTTCGTACCTTTTAAGATCGATTATCCGATGAGGAAAATAGCCGAGCTGTATTTGGATGAGGTTATTAGATTGCATGGTGTACCCGTGAGTATCATATCAGATCGAGACTCCAGGTTTACGTCTCGTTTTTGGAAGAGCCTTCAAGAAGGGTTGGGTACAGATTTGAGATATTCCACAGCCTATCATCCCCAGACCAATGGTCAGACGGAGCGAGTAAATCAGATTGTGGAAGATATGATCCGATGCTATATTCTGGACCACGGAGGAGCATGGGATGAGCGCTTGCGGCTTATGGAATTTGCGTATAATAGCCGTTATCAGGAAAGCTTGCAAATGGCTCCTTTTGAAGCTTTGTATGGGAGGCGCTGCAGGACTCCCTTGTTTTTGGGCTGAGGTTGGCGAGAGACCTTTGTTGGGTCCAGAAGCACTCGAGGAAATGGAAACTGCTGTGAAGCTTATTCGGGAAAAGCTTCGGATAGCCCAAGAGAGATATGAGAAAAATGCCAATCGGCGTAGATCGGATTTGGAATTTTTGGTGGGGGACACAGTGTTCTTAAAGGTCTCCCCGTTGATCGGAGTCAAGCGTTTTGGCAAGAACAGGAAGTTGGACCCGAGGTTCGTGGGGCCGTTTCCGATTGTTGAGCGGATTGGGATATCAGCTTATAGGCTGGCGTTGCCCGAAAATTTCCCTGCCGTGCATAATGTCTTCCACGTCAGTCAGCTGCGGAAATGTGTATCGAATGGCAGGCAAGTTTTGAATTCTGTGCCTCAGTTGGAGCCGAATCTTTCTTATGAGGAGGTGCCTGTCCGCATTCTGGATTCTCAGGTTCGTGCACTGCGGAAGAAGTCTATTCCGATTGTTAAAGTTTTATGGAGGAATCAAGATGTAGAAAGCGCGACTTGGGAGTTGGAGTCGGCTATGAGGGAGGCTCACCCTCATCTTTTTCCCTGATCTTGTGCCTGGTATGTTATGTTTTCTTTATATTTATGTAGCCTTTTTCCTGGCTCTTTCTCTCTCCTTCTCTATAGGAGTGTTGTGAGTAAAGTTTCGAGGCGAAACTTTCTTTTAGGGGGAGTGGCTGTAACGCCCCCGGTTTTTCTGTGTTTTGTTTGATTTTGGATTGGCGTTACGATGACGCATTTCCGGCCCTTCGCCGTTGTAGAGCGCGGTCCTAGCTCTGTAGGTTCCTCGTGTAGCCTGGTTGTAGCCAGATGGCAAGTTTCCCCAGCTAGCCGGGGTCTGTTTTGGTGACTCGGTTGGGCCTCTTAGGGAAATGCTTGTGTTTTGGCTTCGGGAGGTGTTAGCCCGAGTGTTCAATCGTCGGATGTTGTTTTCGACCGCGCCGTTGTTTTCGTGGCTTGGTTGTTTAGCTACGGTGCGAGTTTTGGTCGAAATCCGAGATCGTTTGCCTTCGCGTCGTTTCGGCGTTGTTTTGTTAGCTGCATGTTTGTAATGTTTGTTGTGCTGTGCGTGGCCGTTGTGGCTGAGCTTGTAGGCAGGTGCCTTGTCCCTTGTTGGCTAGGTAGTAGCAGGTTTCTTTTTTCTGTGTAAGTTTGGGTGACACGGCCTGGGTCACGCCCGTGACCCAGGGCGTGTCGTGCTCGGGTAGAGCTCCCGTTTCTCCGGTCGACGAATTTTTGGTCGACAGGGTTTTTTTTGTAGGAACACGGCCGTGACACGGGCGTGTCACGGGCGTGTCCCCCTTCGGTTCGTCGAGCTGCGCTCGATGGTCATCGGGCGGTGTTTTAGTGAGAACACGACCCTGTCACGGGCGTGTCGTGTCGAACACGGGCGTGACATTGGGGCGTGTCTCTCTGTTCGACGATCGGCGCTCCACGATCGTCGGGCGGTGTTCGAGTTGGTACACGGCCTGTGACACGGGCGTGTCACAGGGCGTGTCCCTTGCTTCGTCGAGCGGAGATCGACTTTCGTCGAGTGGGTAGGTGCGTGAGCACACGCCCCGTGACACGGGCGTGTCGGGCCGTGTCACGGGCGTGTCTGGGGGCGTGTCCCGTGTTTTCGTCGAGTAGAGATCGTCGTTCGTCGAGTGTGTGAGTACACGCCCCGTGACACGGGCATGTCGGGCCGTGTCACGGGCGTGTCTTGGGCGTGTTCCGTACTTTTTTCCTGAAACCATCTTTTGTTGCCGTGAACTGCTTTTCCTCCTCATTTTTCATCATTCCCGAGTCTGGAGAGCTTCCAGCGGAAGGGTTTTGAGAGGAGGCGGTGGTTGTTTTGACCGGCGATTTCGGGAAGGTTAGAGCCCGTTTTTCTCGTGTGATAGCGGATTCGGTTTGCTCTCGGCTAGATCTTCCCTTCCATGTAAGTTTTTCTTGATTTAGGGTTCGATTCCAGAATTTCTAAATATCTGATTTCTTTCTTCCCTCAAGTTTCAGCTTTGGTCTTCTAGGTGGCCGATCTTGCCGCCGGAGCCAAGCCGTGGTGCGGCTGTTGTTTGTTTTTCCGAAGAGGTAGAGGCAAGTGGCCCCTTGCCCTTGCCAAATTTATTTCTAACCCATGATCTGTTTTTATTTCTTGTGCATAAGCTCTGTTCTCCTTGTGTTTCCTCCCTAGGGCAGCAGGTTGAATCATTTCATCAAGCTTCTAATCAAGTGCTGAGTCTTTAATTCTTTTTCTGGAATTTTAATCAATGTTCTCTTTTGTCGGATGTTTAGTGTCCAGTGGGTAGCTAGAGTTAGGGTGAGGTTGCTGTTAGCTACAGTTTAGGGTTAGCTGCGGTAGCTCCGAGTAGTTAGGACGGAATGGAGGGTTGGGATTAAATCTCCAACTCTCTGTTTTCGCGCATGAGAGGGCTTAGGCTGCGTTTTTAGCAAGACTTACGTTTACCCTAAGTGGAAAGCGCTGACAGCGTCGAGTGAGCCGAGCTCACTCAACGCCGTCACCTAGCTTAGGACTTGCGGCTAAGTATTTTTAGGCGTCAGGTGAGTGGAGTTTACTCAACGCTGCGTCGAGTGGGCTCGACATTTTTCTGTCTTGAGTTCATGTGTACCTTAGGATTGTTAGTGTGACTTTTCCCTTCCTTTAGGGGGTGGTATTGGGTGTTCGGCAAATTTTTGCTTGCCGACTCTTGGGTTGTGGCAGGTGGTGCAATGTTTAGTGGCCTCTAAGAGGGGCGGATATTGATGTGGAGAGCTGTGGCCACGACCTGTTTGCCCTGGTTTGGGTTGGTGTGGGACCCTAAAGCTGCCACTGGCGACCCCTTAGCCCTTTTTGGATCTGATTCTGGTTATGAATTCAGATCCATGTTTTTTTGACCACTGCCACTTACCCACGTATTAGGAATGTTAGACTCTTTCGTTGAGCTTGTTGCTTTTATTGCTCGCACCTGGTGTGCTTCGCTGTGCTTTAGACAGTGCTCTTTTCTTACTGTCATGCTCTTTCTTTTGCTTATAGCAGCTTGTTGTCGGGTTGGTAAGCCCTTCTTTTTGCTCTTAACTCTAATGCTTTATTTACACTTTTGATTATTTCCTTGCTGAGGTGTTCTTTTCTTGAATGCCTCAGGTCCAGGTTGTAGCCGGTTCAGCGGCTAGTTCTTTTGGAGGGGCTGGTTCGCGGCCTCTTGGGTAGCTGAGACAGCTGATCCCGATTCTGTGAGGTAGTTCTTTACTTTTCTGTATAGACATACATACTCACCAGTGGGTTCGTGTCAGGTTGTTGGCGCCCACTGGTGGCTTCTTGCGATGCTGGGTATGAACTTAAACTGCTGTTTTTGCCTTTTAGTGGTTGTTTACTTGCTTCTGGGATGGCTTTTTGCTAGGTTGCATGTTAGATATTTTAAACCCTAAAAGCATTATTATATGTATATCATGCATAGCATAATTATAAAACAAAGTCACTATATTTCCTTAGCGTAAAAAGACTATATTTTTATATCTATTATATTCACTTTAGAGTCGTGCATACCATGAGTTGTCCCTCGGGGACACTTATGCTCACTAGGGTGTCAACTTAATTGAACCAAACTATTTTCTGCTGCGTATACTTATACTTTCAATTGTGGACCAGCTGATCCACCGTGCCGAGGGATACGGCCAATCAACATAACTGCTTTCCTTTCATAATAAATCAACGATTTTCCTTAAAATTTAAGGTGTGGAGTTTTGCCTGAGCGTGTGCAGTTATCCCCTGCACGACGTGGCATCACGGCACGCGTTTTCTCTAGCTCTGATACGATTTTATCGTTGAGAAAATGCGGGTTGTGACATCCGCACCCGAGAGACACCGTGTATTGGACGTATCTTCAAGAAAACTCTGTCTCCAACCTGGAACTCCACCTTCCGGTGCCGAGCATCATAATACTTTGCCTGCCTGCTCTGGGCCTCTAGTAGCCGATCCCTGATCAAACGAATCTGAACCTCAGTATCCTCTATATAATCAGATCCAAGAGCCCTGGTATCCACATCCTGAACCCATGATAGCGGTGTCCGGCATCTCCTCCCATAAAGTGCCTCATATGGAGCCATCCTGATGCTAGCCTGGTGGCTGTTATTGTACGAGAACTCAATCAGTGGCAGCAGCCTCTCCCAAGGCTTCCCTGTATCCAATATGCATAGTATGAGTAGGTCCTCCATGGTCCAGATGGTCCGCTCGGTCTGTCCGTAGATCTGAGGATGGAAGGTGGTACTAAAAGTAAGCCGAGATCCCAAGTAAGCATGCACGGCCCTCCACTCGCTCAAAGTGAACCGACCATCACAGTCTGAAACAATCGTCCTGGGAATGCCATGATATTTGACGAACTGCTCCACAAATAATCTCACCAGAACTGCAACTGGGGCATCCTTACGAACTGGGATAAAGCGCGCTACCTTGGTTAGTCTATCCACTATGACCCATATAGAATCATGCCCAGAGTGGGAGCGAGGCAATCCGTGTACAAAGTCCATAGCAATGTCCTCGAACTTCCATTCTGGAACTGGCAGTGGCTGTAGTAAACCTCCCGGGCTCTTGCATTCTGCTTTCACACGCTGGCAGGTCTCGCAATGGGTCACAAAGTCTGTGATCTCCCTCTTCATCCCAGGCCAATACATAGTGTTGGGTATTGTATCCACAATGTACCTGATTTGAAGAAGCTCCTGGACAAGCTAAGGTCAATAGACAATGTATTTGATAAACTCTTTCAAGTTGTGCTTGCAGTTCTTCCACGCTAAGTGCACACCAATGTCAGGGTGCAGTAGGTCAATATACACGGGTCTGCACGACGTAATCCCTCGTTGAGCAGATCAGTGTGTTGGCCTACGTGTACTCTCTCTATTGGAGTGCACTTACTTTCAAGCACAGGGCTATAACTATGCAGGAGCAGACAAGGAGCAAGGATGGGTCAAGGAGCACCTCATGGGTGGAAAGACGAAAATTCGTCTAAGTGTAAATCGACGAGAATCACCAAGTGATTCTCGCCGATTCGGCGAGAATCACTAGTGATTCTCGCCGATTCGTCGAGAATCAGTGGTTGATTCTCGCCGAACTCGATCCAGCCACTTCTAAGCGAGCACCTCTGCTTCTAAGTAAGAATCGACGAGAATCACCAAGTGATTCTCGCCGATTCGGCGAGAATCACTCGTGATTCTCGTCGAATCGTCGAGAATCACTGGTTGATTCTCGCCGTCTCGACCTGGTCTAAAGCAGTGCGTGCAACCAAGGAAAATTCGACGAGAATCATCTTTGATTCTCGCCGAATCGTCGAGAATCACCTTTGATTCTCGGCGACTCGGCGAGATTCACTTTCGATTCTCACCGATTTTGACTTGGGCGTTTTTCTGAAACTTCCTGAACCGGATTCTGCCGCTGTCAATGTTCTGGACCGGGATTTCGGGATTCTTCTTGTGGGTCCCACAACGGTCAAATTGAAACTATCTACAGTATATATATACGGGTATTTTGAACAGTAGACCGACACAGAAAGAAGCCGAGCAAGAGAAAACCCTAAAATCGCGAAATCGCTCCGCCGCCGCCGTCGCCGCTCGCGCTATTTGGACGCCGCTGTTGATCGCGTTTCTTCTCGATCTCCGGCGACAGAAGCTTAGCAAAGCTTTGAGTCTCACGTGTCTATCCAGAGATCTCTTGTCTCTCGATATGTTGATCGGGAAAAACTTCCCCGTCCGAATCGATCGAGACGACCGATCCTCGTGTGACCGTTGGAAGACCAAGCTAGTTTCGCTACGAAGATTGGATCTCTAAGTTCAGCAGCCGCTCATCATCATAGCCGCCGATCCCGAAGCAAGCCGCCGCTCGTCTTGCCGCCGCCGGCTCCGGGGAGATCCTCTCCAAGAGAGACCAAGGTTGTAGACTCTTCGTTGACTTCACGAACACGTCGTCGAACGAAGAGGAACACCGTAGTCTCCAAACGAAGTTTGTATCTCCATTCTATTTTACTTTTGTTGTAAAGGAACGATTGTTCCGTATTGTAAGGGTTGGGTGCAACCCGGTTTGTGGGAGTGTTGACTCCTACGTGTGGAAGGGTTCCTTCCGATAGTGCAGGGATTGGATTTCAATCCTGTTGGAGAAGAGACCGAGTCGTCCCTTGTTGGGAGATAGGTCGAAGGGGGAAAGTGGATGTACCCAAGTCGGGGAACCACTATAATTTGCATGTGTATTCTGTGTGCTGTGCTTTTTATTTTTATTGTGCAGGTACATTCGTAAATTCCGCAAAAGCGTTGCACGTCACCTATTCCCCCCCCCCATAGGTGCACATAGTTGACACTAGGTGGACTTTCAAGTGGTATCAGAGCCAGGTTGCTCATCAAAAGGTTAACACCTTGAGTTGAATCCTGCCACTAGTGTCAACAAGGAGGCAAACATCTACCATGGACGGGCTCAAGTTCTCCGGCAAGATCCCAGTGTGCACCAGGCTCAACTTTCCTATCTGGAAGGAAAGGATCAGGTTCTACATGGAAGCAGTGGATCCTCGACTCTTCATGATCGTGCTGGAGGGACCTTATGTCCCCACTAAGGCCTCCACCATTGATCCCACCAAGAAAGTGCCGAAGACACTTTCTGAAATGGACAAGGATGAGATGGTACTAGTGGGACTTGACATGAAGGCACGGAACATTCTGGTCAGCGCAGTTGATGACTCTATGATGCAAAACTTCAGCAACTGCAGGACATCACAGGAGATTTGGCAGTGCCTGATCATCCTAATGGAGGGCACGGATGAAGTGAGGGATGATCGGAGATCCCTCCTGAACCAGAAATATGAGGCCTTCAGACAAGGGCCTAAGGAAGAGATCGGAGTCACATACGAGAACTTCCTCAAGATTGTCAACGCCCTCAAAGGCTACGGAAGAGTGTTCACTAATGGTGAACTCAATGATAAATTCCTTAGGTCCCTTACTAAGGAATGGGACACAAAGATCTGCGCCATCAGAGAGTTTGGCAGACTAGCTAAAACTGATCCACAAATTCTGTTTGGAAAGCTGATGTCCTATGAGCTTCAGCTGAACACCAGAAAAGCAGAAGAAGAAGCAGAGAAGGCGGCAGCCAAAGAAAAACTGTGGCTCTAAAAGCCAGTCACTCCAGAAAAGGCAAGGGTGCGGTTTCGTACTGTGCCAGGAAAAAGGATGAGGAGGAGGACTCCGAGCCATGCTCCTCCAGCTTAGAGCTGTCGGAGGAGGATTTCTCCCTCATCACTCGAGAGTTCAAGAAGTTCCTCAAGATGAGGAATCAAAGAAGGAGAGACGGCTCCTCCTCCAAGCATCAGAAGAAAAACTATTCTTCTGACAGGTATGCATCTAGACCGAACAAACATCGCTCCTCTGACATTATTTGCTTTGGATGCAATAAGCCAGGACACGTCGTGGCCGACTGCTATCAAGGCAAGAGGGAAAAAGGGAAAGAAGAGGAGCACAAGTCCTCTAGAGATAAGAATAAGGAGCGGAGCTACATCGCCAAACGGCCAAAGACACTGAGTGAGTCTGACTCCTCAGACTCAAGTGATGATGAGGAAGCCTACTTCGGGCTGGTGGGTCGCTCGGACTCAGAAGGAGAATGCCCCCCATTTACTGGGAAGGTAAAAGCTCACACCCCTCTCTCCGACTCCGACTCTAACCCTGAGTCTCAGGATGATGAACCTGAGGATAGCCCTTCGGCCCGTGAAGCGGAGCTCCTCGAGAAATATGAGCTTCTGCTCAACACTTTCGAGGAGTGTCGTAAGAGACTGAAGGCTGAGAAGAAGGAAGTGAAATTCCTTAAGGGTGAGTGTGTATCCCTAAGGGAAGAGGTCACTAGCTTGATTTCTCTCCGACAGGAGCACCTTGACCTGACTTCAAAGCATTCAGAGTCTTTGAAGCTCCTTGATCTTAAGCAGGAGGAAGTCGACAAGTTGGAAGAACTACTTGCGGCAGAAAGGAAGATCGTCAAGAGCTTCTTTATGCCAAAAACAGTTCTTCCAGTCGTTGATACCTTCTCTGCTCAGGCCAAAGGAGCTGGCTTGGGGCATGTAGGGGTATCTGGTTCCTCATCCAGGAGAAACAGGAACCAGAGGAAGAATAAGGCCGCCAAGAAGGCCTCTGCTGATGAAAAGGGTAAGGCTCCTCTTAGTCCTGTTGCGTTCAGAAAGCCTGGCTTTCCTTGCAACCAACATGACTTTGAGTCAACGTTTGGCCATCATTTCCGGCCCTCGGTTGCAAAGCCAAAGAGCCGATATGACGGTTGGACCTTTCCCCGGAACTTCGGTGAGAGTGCCTTCAAGGCACCTTATGAGGAAATCCACATGGGAAATTATGGTCCGTTCTCTAGCGGCCATAATGGAAAGCAGGCACCAAAAGCCAAGCCTGTTATACAGAAGGTGACGAAGTCATGTGACTGTTGTCACCATGAGGCCTCCACCTCCAGATCCAAGGCCCCAGCTGTACCCACCGTTCCCAGGGTAAGGCAGGAGCCTAGGAAGAGGTACAAAGATTCGACTGTTGGTGCTGTGGCAAAGTCGGTCACTTTGCCGTGGATTGTTGGTTTAATCCAAGGAATTACGAGACTCCCTATGTTAGCAATGCGAGACCGACCACTCGTAGGGTTAACCAACCGAGGGGGAGTGTGCTAACCAGGGATCTAGGACCCAAGTTCGATTGGGTTCCTAAGGCAAATTAATTTTGTTTTGCAGGAATGTCCAAATGCCACCAAAACGCCGATCTGGTATTTGGACAGTGGATGCTCCCGGCATATGACTGGGACAAGAAGCCTGCTGCGTGATTACACTCCAGTCGAGAATGGACCCAAAGTCATCTTTGGAGGGTCAGATCGAGGAGTCACCAGAGGTTACGGTATGATTTCCAACGGTATAATCTCTATCACGGACGTGGCTTATGTTGAAGGTTTAAACCATAACCTAATCAGTGTAAGTCAGTTATGTGACAAAGGTTATGACGTTAAGTTCTGCAAGGATAAATGTCTGATAATTTCACGTACCTCTTCTGAGACGGTATTATCAGACATTAGGAGCAGAAATATTTTCTGCTTAGATTTTCTCAGTAAAATTCATCTACCCCCGTATGACTTGTGGCAACAGGCAGTGCCTCTCTTTGTGATCAATGGCACAAGAGATTGGCACATATTAATTTCAAGACAATTAGTATGCTGTTTTCTAAGAACTTAGTAAGGGATGCTCCCAGTATCAAGTGCATCAAAGATAGCCCCTGTCCTGCATGCCAGATGGGCAAACAGACTCGGGCTACCTTTAAGAGCATCGCAGACAAAGACTCTTCCCGATGTCTTTACCTCTTACATATGGACTTGTTTGGTCCAATGCAAGTTCATAGCTTGGGAGGCAAGTCCTATACGCTAGTGATAGTTGATGATCATTCTCGGTTTACATGGGTGTTCTTTTTGAAACGAAAGTCAGATACGTTTGACATCTTCACTACGTTTGACATCTTCACTAGTTTTGTCAAGCAGGTTCAGAACGAATTTAACTGCTCAGTGGTCAAAATCAGAAGTGACCATGGAACAGAATTCGAATCTGGTGCTATGACAGAATTTTGTGAAGAACAAGGTATCTTTCATGAGTTTTCCTCCCCGCGCACTCCTCAGCAAAATGGAGTTGCGGAGAGGAGAAATAGAACTCTCATTGAAGCCTGCACGACAATGTTGAAAGACGCGTCTCTCCCAGAATACTTCTGGGCAGAGGCCGTCAATACAGCTTGTCATGTACAAAACCGAGCACTGATCAACAAGCATCATCGTAAGACGCCTTACGAGCTATTGAAAGGCAGGAAACCAACCATGTCATACTTGAGGATCTTTGGTTGCAGATGCTATGTACTGAATAATGGGAAGTACCCGCGTACTAAATTTGGTGAAAAATGCTTCGAAGGCATATTCATGGGCTATAGTTCCCATAGTCGGGCATATAGGGTCTTCAATAAGAAAACCCTAGTGGTAGAAGAATCAATAAATGTTGTATTTGATGAAGGAAGTTTGCTTAACAGCAATTCTTCCAGTAGTATTCTTGAAGATGCAGGTGCACGACTTGAACAGCTGAGTCTGGATGAGACCGCTAAAGATGACGCTCCTAAGTACGTCAAAGTTTCCACCTCCACGTCATCTGAAAATGTTGAAGATCAAAATGGAACAAATATCTTAGAAGAAGGAGAAGCCCAAGAAGTAGTCGAAGCTCCAAACGCCAGACTTCTTGAGCTCCGGCACGTGAGGGATCATCCTAGAGATCAGATCATCGGAGATCCTCGTGTCGGTGTCAGAACTCGAAGAGGTACTATTAACGAAGTATTGCATCTTAGCTTCCTGTCACAGGTTGAGCCAAAGAAGTTCGACGAGGCGAACAAGGATGCGGCATGGATTCTGGCCATGCAAGAGGAACTACATCAATTCGAACGTTGCAATGTTTGGACGCTAGTTCCCAGACCATACAAGCAGAATGTGATTGGCACCAAGTGGATCTTCAGAAACAAGCTGGATGAACATGGTGTCATCGTAAAGAACAAGGCCAGGCTGGTGGCTCAAGGTTACAGACAGGAGGAGGGGATTGACTTCGACCAGACCTTCGCACCAGTAGCAAGGCTCGAGGCAATCAGATTGTTCCTGGCGTATGCTTCACACAAAGGATTCACAGTCTATCAAATGGATGTGAAATCAGCATTCTTGAATGGAGATCTGAAAGAGGAAGTATACGTCGCTCAACCCCCAGGTTTTGTCGATCCTACTCATCCCAATCATGTTTATTTTCTTAATAAAGCTTTATATGGGTTAAAACAAGCTCCACGAGCTTGGTATGAGACTTTATCTAGTTTTCTTCTTGAGAACAAGTTCTCTAGAGGTAAAATAGATAAAACATTGTTTCTCAGGGAAGTCAAAGGCAAGATTTTGCTGGTGCAAATCTATGTCGATGACATAATTTTCGGCTCCACGGACAGCAATCTTTGCAAAAAGTTTTCTAAACTTATGCAAGGAAAGTTTGAAATGAGCAGTATGTGAGAGCTTAAGTATTTCTTAGGACTTCAAGTGAAACAGTCTGAGGATGGAATCTTCATCTCTCAGACGAAGTTCACAAATGAACTCCTTAAGAAATTCGGTATGGAGAGTGCAACCTCTATGAGGACTCCAATGGGATCCACTATGTCTCTGGATAAGGATGAGAAAGGTAAACCTTTCGATGAAACCAACTACAGAAGCATCATTGGATCCCTGCTCTACCTTACTGCCAGTAGACCGGATATTATGTTCTCCACATGTGTTTGTGCCCGATATCAGGTGAACACTAAGGAATCTCACTATGTCGCTGCAAAGCGAATTCTATGATACCTTAAAGGTACTCCTAATCTTGGCTTGTGGTACCCGAGAAACAATGATGTCGAGCTAATAGGCTTTTCAGATGCTGATTTTGCAGGGAGTAGGGATGACAGGAAAAGCACTTCCGGGACGTGTCAATTCCTCGGAAGAAGGCTTATCTCATGGAACAGCAAGAAACAGAATTGTGTTGCAACCTCCACAGCAGAGTCTGAGTACATCTCGGCAGGCAGCTGTTGCGCACAACTCCTATGGATCAGAAACCAAATAGCCGACTACGACCTTCAGTTCAAAGACATACCAATGTACTGCGACTCCTCCAGTGCAATTGCCATTGCCAACAATCCTGTATCGCACAGCAGAACGAAGCATATAGAAGTGCGCTACCACTTCATTCGGGAGCACGTGGAGAACAAGGACATCTCTCTCTGTTATGTCCCCACGGACAAGCAGATTGCTGATATATTCACAAAGCCCTTAGACGAGGCCAAGTTCAATCTTTTCAAGACTGAATTGGGGATGCTCAATTATGAGGAATGAAGACTACAGAAGCTCCAGGCTCGTGCACGATCTGAGGGGGAGCAAGGGGTCAAATGCTACCGACCCCGATTTGCAGAAGCCGAAAAGGGGGAGATTACCCTCGCGGCTAAGGCTAAGGTGGCTCCAAGCTTCCAAGCTTGCTCCCAAGAAATTGGTATTGGTAACTCACTCAACTCAATTTCAAGTTTATGGTTTTCATTCTCATATGCTCTATTCACCTTAGCTTGTAGGGTTTAGGCTTCTTCAAATAGGGGGAGATTGTTGGGTATTGTATCCACAATGTACCTGATTTGAAGAAGCTCCTGGACAAGCTAAGGTCAATAGACAATGTATTTGATAAACTCTTTCAAGTTGTGCTTGCAGTTCTTCCACGCTAAGTGCACACCAATGTTAGGGTGCAGTAGGTCAATATACACGGGTCTGCACGACGTAATCCCTCGTTGAGCAGATCAGTGTGTTGGCCTACGTGTACTCTCTCTATTGGAGTGCACTTACTTTCAAGCACAGGGCTATAACTATGCAGGAGCAGACAAGGAGCAAGGATGGGTCAAGGAGCACCTCATGGGTGGAAAGACGAAAATTCGTCTAAGTGTAAATCGACGAGAATCACCAAGTGATTCTCGCCGATTCGGCGAGAATCACTAGTGATTCTCGCCGATTCGTCGAGAATCAGTGGTTGATTCTCGCCGAACTCGATCCAGCCACTTCTAAGCAAGCACCTCTGCTTCTAAGTAAGAATCGACGAGAATCACCAAGTGATTCTCGCCGATTCGGCGAGAATCACTAGTGATTCTCGTCGAATCGTCGAGAATCACTGGTTGATTCTCGCCGTCTCGACCTGGTCTAAAGCAGTGCGTGCAACCAAGGCAAATTCGACGAGAATCATCTTTGATTCTCGCCGAATCGTCGAGAATCACCTTTGATTCTCGGCGACTCGGCGAGATTCACTTTCGATTCTCACCGATTTTGACTTGGGCGTTTTTCTGAAACTTCCTGAACCGGATTCTGTCGCTGTCAATGTTCTGGACCGGGATTTCGGGATTCTTCTTGTGGGTCCCACAACGGTCAAATTGAAACTATCTACAGTATATATATACGGGTATTTTGAACAGTAGACCGACACAGAAAGAAGCCGAGCAAGAGAAAACCCTAAAATCGCGAAATCGCTCCGCCGCCGCCGTCGCCGCTCGCGCTATTTGGACGCCGCTGTTGATCGCGTTTCTTCTCGATCTCCGGCGACAGAAGCTTAGCAAAGCTTTGAGTCTCACGTGTCTATCCAGAGATCTCTTGTCTCTCGATTTGTTGATCGGGAAAAACTTCCCCGTCCGAATCGATCGAGACGACCGATCCTCGTGTGACCGTTGGAAGACCAAGCTAGTTTCGCTACGAAGATTGGATCTCTAAGTTCAGCAGCCGCTCATCATCTTAGCCGCCGATCCCGAAGCAAGCCGCCGCTCGTCTTGCCGCCGCCGGCTCCGGGGAGATCCTCTCCAAGAGAGACCAAGGTTGTAGACTCTTCGTTGACTTCACGAACACGTCGTCGAACGAAGAGGAACACCGTAGTCTCCAAACGAAGTTTGTATCTCGTGTACATTCTATTTTACTTTTGTTGTAAAGGAACGATTGTTCCGTATTGTAAGGGTTGGGTGCAACCCGGTTTGTGGGAGTGTTGACTCCTACGTGTGGAAGGGTTCCTTCCGATAGTGCAGGGATTGAATTTCAATCCTGTTGGAGAAGAGACCGAGTCGTCCCTTGTTGGGAGATAGGTCGAAGGGGGAAAGTGGATGTACCCAAGTCGGGGAACCACTATAATTTGCCTGTGTATTCTGTGTGCTGTGCTTTTTATTTTTATTGTGCAGGTACATTCGTAAATTCCGCAAAAGCGTTGCACGTCACCTATTCCCCCCCCCCCCCCCCATAGGTGCACATAGTTGACACTAGGTGGACTTTCACATATACCTCCGCAAATCTGCCCACATCTTGGTGATGCTGGGGTGCACTGAATATCTGGAGCAATGAGCCTCTCTGAGTATGTCATCCCGGATACTGCCCCCTGCTGGTATGTAAATGCGCCCACGGAATCGAAGAATATCATCCTGTAGCGTGTAGTCCTCAACCTTGCCCCTCTCCAGGGCACTAAAAATCGGATGTAATGCAGCATCCAGCCTCTGATGTGTTCGGATGCGCTCTCGTATATCATCGCCACTGATCACTGAGCTCAAATACTCTCGATACACCACTGGTTCGGTCTCAGATACCATGGTAATGTGCATGTCTTCCATCATCCGTAGCAGCTCTATAGACATCAACCGAGGCTCCGGTCCAGAAGTGCCGGCCCTCTTGCTCAAGGCATCTGCTACCGTGTTCGCTTTTCCCGGATGGTAGTGGATCTTATAATCATAGTCGCAGAGGAATTCCAGCCATCTCCTCTGTCGCAGGTTTAAGTCCTTCTGTGTATCGATATATTTAAGATTCTTGTGATCTAAAAAGATGTCACAATGAATCCCGTATAAGTAATGCCTCCATATCTTTAGGGCAAATACCACAGCCCCGAGCTCTAAGTCATGTACTGGATAGTTATGCTCATGCTTCTTCAACTGTCTTGAAGCATAAGCAATAACATGTCCATGCTGCATCAGGACAGCACCCATCCCCTGATAAGAGGCGTCTGTGTAGATCTGGAATCCTTCACTCCCGGATGGAAGCGCAAGAATGGGGGATGAGATGAGTCGGTCCTTCAGCTCCTGAAAAGCCGTCTCGTACTGCTCTGACCAAAAAAAATCTGCATCCTTCTTCGTCAAGAACGTGAGGGGGAGTGCTATCCTCGAAAACCCCTCCACGAACTTACGATAATACCCTGCTAGTCCCAAGAAACTGTGAATGTCAGATGCGGTCTTCGGCCGTGGCCAATCCCTCAGTGTCTCTATCTTGCTGGGTCCACTGCTAATCCAGCCTCACTGATCGTGTGTCACAGGAAAGCCACCTCCTGTAGCCAGAACTGGCACTTTGAAAACTTTGCGTACATCTGGGACTCCCTCAGCCTCTGCAAGACCAGCGTCAAATGCTCCGTATGCTCTTCCTGAGTCCGGGAATATATCAAAATGTCGTCGATGAATACAATCACGAAACGGTCTAGGAAGGGCTCGAATACACGGTTCATTAGACTCATGAATGCGGCAGGGGAATTCGTGAGCCCAAAAGGCATCACCGTGAACTCGTATAATCCATAGCGTGAACTAAATGCCGTCTTTGGTATGTCCTCTTCCCTGATGCGGAGCTGGTAGTAACCGGATCGCAAATCTAGCTTAGAGAACCAGAAGGCTCCCTGCAGCTGGTCAAATAGCTCATCTATCCGAGGCAGAGGATAGGTATTGCAGACCATTAACCGGTTCAGCTCCCGGTAATCTATGCATAGTCGCAATGACCCGTCCTTCTTCTTCACAAAGAGAACTGGCGCTCCCCACGGCGATGAACTGGGCCGCACAAATCCTGACTCGACTAGCTCCTGAAGTTGAGTCCTGAACTCTGCTAACTCCCTGGGAGCCATCCTGTAGGGTGCCCGGGACACCGGCCTCGCTCCCGGTGCTAGCTGAATCCTGAAATCCAAGTCTCTGGCAGGTGGTAGCCCGGGCAATTTCTCCGGGAATACGTCGGAGAAATCCCGGACCACCGGAATATCTGAAATAGTCGTCTCTGCTCCCACCATCTCAAAGTAGATAAGATAAACTTCTTCTCCCTGCTCGTGGGCCTTCACAACATGTACAGAAGATAACAATAGATGGCAGATAGGCTGAATACCTTCAATGATAACATGAGAGTCGCCATGCCTTAGCGTGATCCTCCTGGACGGACAATCTATCTGAGCATGGTTCCGATGTAACCATGTCATACCCAAAATCAAGTCGAAGTCCTGCAGCTTCAGAATAGTTGCTGGCGCCTCAAATGCCTTGCCGCCAATCTCGGCCTCCATATCACAATGTGCAGTGGTCCGCAGCTCTGACCCATCGGGTAGACGCACCCTCATCTCTAGTCCAGGAAATCTCTCCACGCCTTCGAGTCCGTCTATGAAGGCCTCGGATACGAACGAGTGCGAAGCACCCGTGTCGAAGAGAGTATGAGCGGGCTTGCCGCTGATCATAACTATGCCTGAGGTTTGTTTACGTTAAAATTAATTGTTACCCTATAGTTCCACGTACTATATAATTGAAAACTCAAGAAATTTATTAATTAACCTTAAGTACCTGTGATAACCTCATCGGGGTTCCTCTGCTCTGTGAGGTCCAAGGCGTATATCTGCTCCTGCTCGCATCTCCTGCCGTGATATCCCCGGCCTCGGCCTCGTCCTCGGCCTCGGCCTCGGCCCTGCTGTACTGGGGCCACTGGAGGTGGAGGAGGAGGAGGAGGATGGAATCGATGCGGGCACTCCGACCTAATGTGCCCGGGCTGGCGGCATCCGTAACAAACTACCTGCCGGTGGACACGGTCATCCTGTCTCCTCGGATCATGCATCTGTAGAGGTGGGGGAGCCAATGCTGGAGGAGGCCCCTGCTCCTGCCTGAAGTTGGGACGACGACGTCCCCCACACTTCTTGTATCCGATAGTCCTGCCTCTCTGAGAGCCCCTACTGCTCTCTCCTGATGTCGACCCATCAAACGGTCTCTTCCCTCTGCCTTGCACCATCAGCTGGTCAGCCTCCAGCTTCTTTGCCATCTCGATGATCTGCCTAGATGTGCCATGAGAAATGAACAGCAAGGTCTGCCTCAAATCATCCCTGAGGCCCCGGTAGAACCTCTTGGCATACCTCCTATCATCGGTATCCTAAATCCCTGCGAACCTGGCCAAATGAGAGAACTCTCTCTGATACTCGATCACCGATCTAGTCCCCTGCCTGAGGTTCAAAAACCTCTCCTCCAAGGCATCTATGTCCGTAGCAGAGATGAAGTGATCCAGAAATACCTCGCCAAACTCCTCCCATGATATCTCTGACAGCTCCCAGTCTGCATATGTAGACTCCCGCACTGATTTCCACCATCTCTTCGCATGAGCCTCTAGTACAGAGGTGGCTAGAGGTACTGCCTCGCCGACCGGGCAGCTGATGCCGGCTAAAATCTCGTGTATGGCCTCCAGCCATTCCTCCGTCTTTACCGCATCCTCTATCCCACGGTACGTTGGTGGGGACAGGCTTTTGAAGGCACTCAGCCAGCTCGACCCCGGATTTGGCTGTGGAGCCGGGACTTGTTGGGATCTGAAGGCATCCAGAATCGCCGTCAAAGTCTGCCCCATCTCCGTATGTAGGAATGGAGTGGCAGCTGGATGGGGAGGGGCCACATTTTACGGCGCGGCGACCTGTGGAGGTTGCATAAAGGTAGGGTTAAAACAGAACTGGTCTAACTCATTGTACTTTGTGGACCATTTTATGTGACTTTTGCACATGGGCACACCACTGCTTCCGCTGCATAGTTTGTCCGCAAACTAATGCTCGGGCGGGGGTGGTCCCGTGTTGTGGACTTCTTTCTCATATGATCGTGGTTGAAGTGATACCAGTTTGTAAGACCCCAACCTCCCCCTTACCAAGGAGGGATACCGGGCCTTATGCCCAGAACCGCCGTCTTACGGTGGCACTAACGCACGGGTTAGTCGACACCGCAACACGCCGATCCTGCCGGCTAATACGATCATTTAACCTGTAGGCCAATATGAGAAGAAGAAGTAAAGCAGTATATAAATCCACTAGTCCACAAGTCGCATAGTACAAATTGTATGTATGAAATAAAAGGTACATCAACATAGTCCACACAAAGAGTACAAAAAGAAAGAGTAATAAGGGCTTATGCCCAGTATATCAAATCCACTCTCTCTCTCACAAATAAAAGCGGAAGTTATACTAGTACATCAGAATTCGTCCCACCTGAGGATGCACAGTAGTGCCTTTATACCAAGTCCCTCAAACCCTACACGGGTGAGTATATATCATGAATCTCTCTAACCCTACACGGGTGAGAAGGTACAACAAATGTCTTAACCTATTAGACTACTCTTGTCTACGGGTTATTATACTTAGTGATTTAAGGTTAATCCCAGGACTGCCCAGGGTATACCCGGTGAAGGGCTCTCGGGGGCACTAGGAACTACGATGGGATTACGCCCAAAGTTCCCTTTCGCAAGGATATTTACTTTAGTTGATGACTACCCATGTTTATCCCCAGCTCTCATTGTTGCTCTGGAACAATCCTAGTGACTTAAGATATTACCGGGAAACCGACGGTCTTCCGTCGACCTCCACTCTGGTTGCTACCTAAATACTTGCACTTTTAATCCCGTCACTAAGACAATACTACCCACCAGGGATTATTCATATTGCACTCCTTCATTTCTTCCGATAATCAATCCTCTGGTAATCCCCTAAAGTATGCCCTATTTATGCTATATGCAGACCATGTCCTATTATTACCCCAAAAATGGAATCTTCCAATCCTTAGGGCATCTTGCCCCTAACTATTTATCCTAGGGTGGTATGGGCTAATTGAACTATCATATGGATTCTCATAATTTTCCTTGGTCAATTAATCCCTCAATTAAATCTTTTAATTTATTTCCTAGGTCACTTTACACATGAAGTAGTATAATTTAAAATCCACTTACCTAGGAAATTTTTCCTGAGTTGTATATTGATAAAATATTTCTGTCTACGGGGTTTCATAATTTTCCTTTGATTATTTATACCAATTCATTATTTAATACCAAATCTACATAATTTCCATTTTCCAAATGAAGTACAAGGAATATGTAATTCAAAATTCCAGGAAAATTACAAAACATATAAAACATTAATTTTTGACTATTGGCAGAGTTTCATCAACTTTTTATAGTGTAATGGCCTAACAATTCCCATTCTTACATATTTACCAAAATGCCATTATATTAATTTAAAACTTATCAGTACACCCATAAATTCTAAAATAATTATGCAAGACTAATAATACAATTATACAACACTAGGAATATTTCCAAATTATTCTGAGGTGTATATCCATCAATTCAAGAATAAATGAAATAAGGGTAAAATGAGCATTTCAAGGTATTTTACTCAAAAAGTTCTTCAAACAGAAGATCAAATTTTTCCTAAGTCAAATATAACCTTCATTTCAACGTGGCAAAATTTGAGGATTTTTACTTGAGGAAAACCTATTTTTCAAATTTATTTTCAAAAGGAGCTATATTTTTAAAAATTCTAATTAATGGGATTTTTGATTCCAAAAATCCCATAATTAATCTGAGGGGTGAACTTTACCCTAATGAACCACTGGAATTAAATCCATGATTTTTGAATGCCTCCATTAGGTTGAATGCACAATATTTAAATTATTGCTATTGGCACACCAAGGCAATATATACACCAACACATGCAAGTGGATTTTCCAACATGCAGTGATCCAAATGTGCTGAAATTTTTATCATTCACCAATGATGTCCCCAAGGACCTACCACCAAAATTTGGGGCCATGAGGAGTCATATAACGCAAATATTTCATTTATTTAGATTTTGATATTATGACAAAAACTATAGAAAAAGTTGTTTCAAAAATTCCCCATTTTTGTCAGGGGCTAGGTATGACCTAACCATGCATGTACCCAAAATTTGGGTCCATGGTGATTGCTGGTTTGACTTGGGCATCCAAATGAATTTCTGCCCTTGTCTAGGACCAGTCCTAGGAGAAATGCCCTACAGGCCAGACTACTGGACCACAATTAATGATTAAGGTGTCAAATTAAATTTAACAGGTAAGGCTACATTTTTAATTCAGGGTCCAGGTTCTGTAAATGCCTCTAAGAGGCCTAAAAATGACATGCAATGCCACTGAATATTTGTGACAGCATTACTAAAGTTTAATATATTAATAAGACACGAATCTTAAAGCAATATTGGAGGGCATCCATTCATCTTCTTCCTCCAGCCAAGGGCCGAGATTGTCCCGACCTGGAGTACCTTCAAACCTCATTTCCCGGCCACCCCTTAGCCTCCACGGCCGGCTACCACCACCACCACCTCCGTTGAGGTGGTGGCCAACGTTTGGCGGCGAAATGGTGGCCGGAGGCGGCGGTTTCCGGCGAACTTGCACTCCATCAAAATTCCAAAATCCATGAAAAAGCTCACCTTGGATCTGGCTCATTTGAGCCAGATGTCTCGCCTAATAGATCTAAGAAACTAGCACGGGTAGAGGTGAGGTGAAACGGACCTGGATTGGGGCTTGGCGGCGGGTTTGGCGGCGGTTGGCCATGGAAATTTTCCTCTCCGGCGAGCTTGCTCCCGAACTCTATTCTCCACCAAACGCTTTGATACAGATATCGAATTCCACTCCTTTCCACCTTTTGAAGCTAATGGAGGGGTTGGTTTGAGCTGAGGATGGTTGTATAGGGAGATACTATCTATGTGAGCTCGGTTTGGGCTTTGGTTGTGTCACCAAGGATGCCAAGTGGTCACCATTCTGCCAATTCCTCTTGGAATTTACTGAGGAGGCCAGCCAGCACCATTGTGGGGCTGATGGAGCCAAGTCCATGTGGCTTCTTCCTCTTAACTCACCTTCTCTCTCCTCCTTTGGGTAATTTCTCTAAAATGCCCTCATGCATGTACTCTCTCTCCTAATTCAGAGGGGTAGGGCTGGTCTTGTTCACTTGGGCTAGCCATGGGCCAAATTTGGTGGGCTTGGTCCAAGGGAGGGTGGCTTGGTCTTCATTTCCCTCTTTTTGGTCAAATAGTTGACTATGTTGACCTTGAGTTGACTTGGTCAACCATGGTGGGTGGGCTGACCCTACTTGGTGGTAATGGGACTAGTGGCACCACCCAGCTTGGGTTGGGTCAAGGGGGTGCCCTACTTAGGCTAATTGGGCTTATGAGTGTGGGTTTGACCAAATTAGGCCCAAGGTTGACTTTGGTCAACTGGGGTCAAAGTGTTGACCTAGTGACATGCCCTAGGGTCCACTTAGATTGTTTTTAGGGTTAGGACAATGTGGTGGGGTCATGGTGTGGCTAGGGTCCTTATTTAGGCTAGTTTGACCTAGTTTGACTTGGTCCTATAGTGGGCCCCACATGGCTACAACCCACTACCTAGGGTCAGACCTAGCTAATTTCCCTAAAACCCACCCCATGCCTAACCCAATCTAAGTTGAGGGGTCCAAAAGTAACACGGGATGTTACACGTGCGCCTTAGTGAAGGCGGAGTGCCAGAATCCTAGAGGTTTCTTGAAGTCCTTGCCTATCCCGGAGTGGAAGTTCGACGATATTACAATGGACTTTGTGCATGGGTTGCCAAGGTCGTAGAAGGGAAACGACGCCATCTGGGTGATCGTAGATCGATTGAAGACGGATGGTCAGACCGAAAGTGTCACACTTCATTCCAAATAGGCAGGATGATTCAGTGGAGAAATTGGCAAAACTTTATGTGGATAACATTGTTCGACTTCACGGTGTGCCCCACAGCATCGTGAGTGACCGAGATGGTCGGTTAACGTCCAATAACTGGAGGTTGGTTCAACAAATGTTGGGAACCAAGCTGAGTTTCAGCACGGCCTTTGATCCGTAGACGGATGGTCAGACCGAGAGAGTCAACAGGACGATGGAAGACTTGCTTCGCATGTGTGTCTTGGATTTTGGGAAGCAGTGGGAAGATCACCTGTTCTTGGTGGAATTTGCTTATAACAATAGCTACCAGGCGAGTATTCAAATGGCGCCCTTCGAGGCCCTTTATGGTAGGAGATGTCGCACGCCGTTATCGTGGTTGGAAACGAGTGAGTCGAAGTTGTACAAGCGGCAAGAGGTGGAAGACACAACCTCGTTGGTACGAACTATTAGAGAAAGATTGCTAATCGCTCAGGACCGACAAGGTAAGTACTATAATGCCAAGCATCAGAATGTTGAGTTCGCTGTTGGAGACTGGATGTATTTGAAGATTAAGCCATTCAAGGGTGTCTCACGGGTACGGTGCCTGAAGAAGCTAAGCCCGGGGTGTAACAACCCCATCCGTTCATATGGTATATTCTAGAAGGTCCGGCCGGGGCCCCACAGTATATATCACAAAACAGGCGGTGAAGGTACAGGATGATACCAGAGTAGCGCAACGCACCTATCACAAATTATTCTAGCGGAAGCCTAGACTACAACTTGAACTCCTCAGGAATGTCCAAACATAAAACTCCACATTTTATACAATATAGGAATGTCTTACAACAAGTCAAAAGAGTTGGCCTTATGGCCTTTACATGGCTTTCACACAGTGGCCTAAAACAATTGGCGCGCAGGCCGGCCACACGAAAAGAAAACACACAACATAACATAGAGCCTTCGAGGGCTCGCAACAGTAGCAGCAACAGCAGCAGGAACATCAACCTCTATGCGTCCCGCTCGGCTCTCCTGCACCTGTACAGGGACAATCCACCCAACGGTGGCAAACAAAAGCAACGGTCAGCATTCAGCTGACCAAATTATAACAACCCTACCCCTTCTCTCGGGGCAGCGGTATTCTTCCCTGCAGGCATAGCAAATCACAAGGATGACAATATATATATAGCATTAAAATGTGCTTTCACGCACACAAGCCATCACAACCGTTCGCCACCCGGCCCAACGGTCCGTGCACTCAGGGCACATTCTTGGTGTTCCGGCAAATCTCTTGCCCACCACCGTATCAGGGTCATAACCCAACGGTAAATCTCTTGAGCATTTACTCCATGGCATGCAGCCGGAGTTAGTCTTCCTACACCGGGATGGCCCGTAGCCCCCCATTGTGTCATGGCGCGCAGGCCGAAGACTCTTGCTATGCGCTCCAACAGACCGCACCTTTTGGTCTCACATCGGACGGACATAGCGCAGGTCGGATCCTCCACCCCCCGTTGCTCAAATCGCCTTGCCTTCTCCGAGTACAGCGTACTCATGGCTATATCAAAGGCGCGGGTCGGTCTCACCAATCCTGTTCCTGGCATTCAAGCCTGGGCATATCTCGATACCCATTTCCTTAGCACAACAGCGGGTCTTTCCTGGGCCTCCCAGTACTTCCTGTGACTCTCTTCACAGGTGGACACCGCACAAGCACAAATGTCAGGGGTCTTTCCTGGCTATCATGCCAGTACTTCCTGTTACTCGCTTCACAGGTGGACACCCTACGACATCAAGCATCACAAAAGGGCATTTCCTGGTCACACCAGTACTTCCTGTGCCTCATTCACAGGTTGGACCCAAAAACATCACATGGCTATTTTTCCTAGGCTACCACCCCAGTACTTCCTGCTACTCCTTTTCGCAGGCATAACCCGCAGACTCCTTAACCTACACGTTATCACGTAGTCTTCTCCGGTTCGTATGCAACATCACCAATCCAGACCAACCTGTACAGATGGGCTTCACACAGCATGCCTATTCCGTACTCCATTTCCGGATCTACATGCTAACAAAGGGGATGTCAAGCATCCACCCAAAGATTTCCAAAATCAGCCACCTCTTGGTGGGGGAAATCACAAAGCTATGCCAAAAAGAAGCCTTCACATGGCTAGGAAGAAAAGTCGTTACCCTTGACGACCGCTTCGGTGTCATGACCACAAAGCTTGCTTGCAAGACTCGCAAGAGCGTTTCCTCCGCAACGCCGGCTTCGGATTTCTCGTCGGTAACCAGCAGCACCACCAGCAGCAGCCCCCTTTCCTTCTTCCTCCTCCTTTCTCTCTCTCTTTCTCTTAACTTGAAGAAAGTTCACGGCCAAAACAAATGAGAATCACTTCTCAGTTTTCGGCCTTTAGGAAAAAGAGAAAGAAGCTTCAGCCCTTGGATCCCAGCTGAAGGAATGGACGGCCACGATTTTGCCGAAACACAGATTTTGACCCGACACGGCCTCGGACACGGTCCGTGTGCCTCAAGCGGTGGTCAACCGACTTATCCAAACCAGTGACACGCCCATGGGACACGCCCGTGTCATGGGTCGTGTCACCAACACGCCTTCGAACACGCCCGTGTCTGTGGCCGTGTGCCTGGGCGAAAAAAATCCCAAATCATCCCGAGAATTCACACGGCCTGTGACACACCCGTGTCCCAGGCCGTGTGCCCTGACACGGCACAAAGACACGCCCTGTCGAAATCCTTCGGCGGGCTGAGTTCGTCGACCCGATTTGACACGCCCTGTGACACGCCCGTGTCACAGGCCGTGTGCAACTTCTCAACACTCGACACTCACGTCTCGACACTCGACGATCGTCGAGTAAAAATCGTCGAGCACGCGACACGGCCTTGGACACGCCCGTGTCTTGGGCCGTGTGCCTCCTCTCGACACATCGTCGAGCGTAAAATCGTCGAGACAAAGCCCGATCGTCGACACAACCTCGATACGCCCTGCGACACGCCCGTGTCGCAGGCCGTGTCAGCTGACACGCCCTGGGACACGCCCGTGTCCCAGGCCGTATCACCCAAAAATTCCTGTTTCCGAAATTTGGACTGTTACAATCCTCCCCTCCTACAGGAAATTTCGTCCTCGAAATTCAGACACAGGAAGGCAACAGTAAACAGCAAGAAATATGTTACAACATGCCAAATTTGATGTTACAACATCCTCTTTCTATATTACACAAACAGCTCAGGGAACTCTTCGCGCATGGTTTGCTCGCGCTCCCATGTCAGTTCTTCACGGCCGCAGTTGTCCCACCGGACTTTCACCATGCCGACCGTCTTGTTCCGCAACTGTTTCTCGGCTCGATCTTCGATCTGAATGGGTCTAACTTTCGTTGTTAGCCCATACTCCACCGGCACACGATCATCCGCGATCACTTGAGCTGGATCTTTCACGGCCTTCCGAAGCACCGAGATGTGAAAGACATCATGTAACCCACCCAAGTCCGCCGACAGAGCTAGCCGATAAGCCGCTTCGCCCACTCGCTCAACCACTTCAAAAGGACCCAAATATCTTGGACTCAACTTTTTCAATCGTCGAATCCTGGAGACACCTTTGAATGGCTTGATCTTCAAGTAGACCCAATCGCCAACCGCAAATTCCACGTTCCGGTGCTTGGCGTTGTAGTACTTCGCTTGTCGATCTTGAGCAATAAGCAATCGCTCTCGAATCGTCCGTATGGTTGAGTTTGCTTCCTCAACCTCATTTGGATTAACAACCCGAGCTTCGCCCGCTTCTACCCAAGCCAAGGGAGTACGACACTTCCTTCCATATAGAGCTTCATATGGTGCCATCCCAATGCTCGCCTGGTAGCTGTTATTATATGCAAACTCGACCATATAGAGATGATCTTCCCATCTCTTTCCGAAGTCAAGGGCGCACATTCGGAGCATGTCCTCCATTGTTCTGTTGGTACGTTCAGTTTGGCCATCCGTTTGGGGATGAAAGGCCGTACTGAAAGTCAACTTCGTGCCCAACAGTCGGTGAACTAGCCTCCAATCATTTGACGTGAATCGCCCATCTCGATCACTTACGATGCTCCGAGGAACACCGTGAAGCCGCACAATCTGGTCAACATATAACTTTGCCAAACTTTCAACTGAATCATCCCGCCTGTTCGGGAGAAAATGTGCTACTTTCGTTAGCCGGTCAACAATCACCCAAATGGAATCATTTCCTCGCTGCGATCTTGGCAACCCGTGCACAAAATCCATGGAAATATCATCAAATTTCCACTCTGGGATTGGTAATGACTTTAGATAACCGCCCGGCTTTTGGCATTCCGCCTTCACCATCGCACATGTTTGACATTTGGCTACATAAAGGGCAACATCTTTCTTGAGCCCTGGCCACCAGAAAAGCTTCTTCATATCGTTGAACATCTTTGTGCTCCCGGGGTGAATGGAATACTTTGTATAATGCGCTTCATACATGAGTTCTTCCCTCAATTTCCCCACATTCGGGACGCACAAACGGCCCTCTTTTCGCAAAAGACCGTCAATCCAGGTGAATTTGCCCTCTGGCCCTTCATTCACATAGCGTAAGAGATCGTCATCCAACTCCGTTGCCCGTCGAACTCGGTCTGCAAGGTCACATTGCACCTCGGTCCAGTTCAAACATGCAATGGCAGTGGAATTCTTGTCTACACAATAGATCTCTAACGCCTCCAACTCCTGGATAAGACGTTTATCATGCCTTTGTAACCAATTCGCTCTAGCCGGAACCCGCCGACTCAAGGCATCCGCGACAACATTCCCCTTCCCGGGCGTATAGTGAATCTCGAAAGTGTAGTCCCCAAGGAACTCCAACCACCTTCGTTGTCGCATATTCAAGTCTTTCTGCTACAAAAGATACTTTAGGCTCTTATGATCGGTATAGATCTCCACCTTCAAGCCATAAAGGTAGTGTCGCCACAACTTGAGTGCAAAAATCACCGCCGCTAGTTCCAAATCATGGACGGGATAATTTCGCTCGTGCACCTTCAGCTGGCGTGAGCCATAAGCAATAACCTTTCCGCTCTGCAGAAGAACGCAGCCTAAGCCGCTCCCTGAGGCATCACTATAAATCACAAATCCATCGGTTCCACTGGGCGAAGACAACACCGGCGCCGTGGTCAACCGAACCTTCAGCTCTTCAAAAGCTCGTACGCACTCTGGCGTCCAAACGAACTTCTGATCTTTTCGCGTCAGTGTGGTTAGCGGCAAAGCGATCCGCGAGAAGTTTTCCACAAATCTTCTATAGTAGCCCGCAAGTCCAAGAAAACTCCTGACCTCGGCCACGGAAGACAACATTGGCCACTCCTGTATGGCCCTTATCTTCGCGGGATCCACTGCAATGCCCGCTCCACTCACCACATGACCCAAAAATGCCACTGACGATAGCCAAAACTCGCACTTCGAGAACTTGGCATATAGCTGATTTTGCCTCAACGTGTTCAACACCAACCGCAAGTGAATCTCATGCTCGGCTTTGGACTTCGAGTATACCAGGATATCATCAATGAACACAATCACAAACAGATCCAGGTACTCGCGAAAAATACGGTGCATCAAATCCATAAACACCGAGGGCGCATTACACAGTCCAAATGGCATGACTGTGAACTCATAGTGCCCATAACGCGTTCCAAATGCGGTTTTGGGAATGTCACCTTCCCTAATTCTTAACTGGTAATAACCAGACTTCAGGTCCAACTTCGAATAGACGGTCGATCCCACCAGCTGATCGAACAACTCATCAATCCGGGGTATCAGATACTTATTCTTCTCGGTCAGCTTATTCAGTTCACGGTAATCGATACACAACCGCAACCCACCGTCTTTCTTCTTTACAAAAAGCACAGGCGCGCTCCAAGGTGACATACTTGGGCGTATATAACCTTGCTCCAACATTTCTTGGAGTTGAACCTTCAATTCAGCCATCTCTTTTGGCGCAACGCGATATGGCGAGCGGGCCACAGGTTTCGCACCTGGCACCAACTCGATTGAGAAGTCAATCTCCCGCTGGGGTGGTAGCCCAGGGAGATCCGTGGGAAACACATCTGTAAATTCTGCCACAATCGGAACCTCGCACAAACTGGCCTTAGGCTCAACAGCCTGAACTAGTGCAAAGTAACACTCCGCACCCTTCCGAACAGCCTTGACTACCTGGAGTGCAGACATCAACGTCCCGCCCACTCCTCGCATACCCGCGAACTTTGTCTCCTGTTCGGTATTCTGGCCCAACGTAATTTCTTTGGACTGGCAATCAATCATAGCATGCTGCTCCGCAAGCCAATCCATCCCAAAAATCACGTCGAATTTCGATATTGGCAAAACAAATGCAGTTAAACAAAAATCCCGACTTCCTACTTGAACCGCCACATCGCAAGCTTGATCCGCAAGCATCCAACAGCCATTCGGCAACACCACTCTGACGCTATCTGTCTTTGCACGACTGGGTATCCCAAGCCGCGTCATAAACTCACTAGACAGAAAAGAATGCGATGCACCTGTATCAAACAGTGCTCGCGCCAGCGTGTCCCGAATCATCACAAAGCCTAGGACAAACATGTCACACATACAAACCGCAAACATAGGGGTACTAAGCAAAGCATACAACCAATATCATATGCAAAACTAAACTCATACCTGTGACCACGTCACTCTGCTTGATGGCCTCTTGCAGGCCAAGATTGTAGACCCGGGGTTGCGCCTGCGAGGCAGAGGAATCCACCACCGCCTTTCCTTTTTCCGCATAAGATGCTCCCGCCTTCTTTTCACTCTTTGGCGGCATCCGACAATCTCGCGCAATATGCCCCATGCGGCCACAATTGAAGCAGACCCGAGTATCTGGCTTGGAGGTAGCCCCTGACGTTGCTCCCGTTGCAACGGAGGAAGGAGCTTGTCCACTAGGCTTGGACTTCTTGCCCCATCTCTTCTTATAGAATGGTTTCTCATATCCTTCTCCAGTGCACTCGCAGTGTCAACCAATGCTTGAAAACCTTGGTTCACTGAACTGGACACAAGGAACCTCAACTCGTCCCTCAGTCCTTCATAGAACCTATTGGTCTTCCTCTGTTCATCAGCAAAGATAGAACCCGCATACCGCCCCAAGCGAGTAAATTCATGCAAATAGGCGTCAACACTGTCATCACCTTGTGTTAACCTTTGGAACTCATTTTCCATGGCTATCCGCTGTGCCGCAGGAAGGTGCTTCGCGAGGAAGAGCCGGGAGAATTCTTCCATTGAGACTTGGGTTAACGGACGACCCGCCAAATGATGCAACTCCATCTCATCCCACCACAATCGAGCTTCTCCTTTAAGCAAGAAGGTAACTAAAGTAACTTTCTGATGCTCCGCCGTTCCTATCGCCGTCATCACTCGCTTGACGCGCGATAACCAATCCTCAGCCTGCGTTGGAGTTCCCGCTCCCGAGAACGTAGGCGGATGGAAACTCATAAACCGCATTAGCTGCTTCTCAGCCGCTCGAGGAGCCACAGCCACTACAGGTTCAGGCCTCGCCGCCACCTGTTCCGCAGCTAAATAAGGCCTCCGCAACTAAACGCACATGTTCCGCAGACGGTGGAGGAGTAGGCACCGCGGCTGGTGCCGTACTTTCATCAGAATACTGGGACTCAGACGGCCCAGCTCCACTTCGTGTCACCTAAGGTGGACAAGACACACACATTAGCGGTCGTACCCAAGCAAACAACACAAAATAAGAACACGCAGGTTCCTCAAACACACAAATATGCATTCCTATCATGGACATTCAGTAGTTCATTCGTAGACTTTGGTTTGCACAAACACGTGCTCGCCACCCCACAAAAGAAGTCGGCCACGACTTCGAGAGGGAAAGACCAAGACGACCGATACCAAAAATGTAACAACCCCATCCGTTCATATGGTATATTCTAGAAGGTCCGGCCGGGGCCCCACAGTATATATCACAAAACAGGCGGTGAAGGTACAGGATGATACCAGAGTAGCGCATCGCACCTATCACAAATTATTCTAGCGGAAGCCTAGACTACAACTTGAACTCCTCAGGAATGTCCAAACATAAAACTCCACATTTTATACAATATAGGAATGTCTTACAACAAGTCAAAAGAGTTGGCCTTATGGCCTTTACATGGCTTTCACACAGTGGCCTAAAACAATTGGCGCGCAGGCCGGCCACACGAAAAGAAAACACACAACATAACATAGAGCCTTCGAGGGCTCGCAACAGTAGCAGCAACAGCAGCAGGAACATCAACCTCTATGCGTCCCGCTCGGCTCTCCTGCACCTGTACAGGGACAATCCACCCAACGGTGGCAAACAAAAGCAACGGTCAGCATTCAGCTGACCAAATTATAACGACCCTACCCCTTCTCTCGGGGCAGCGGTATTCTTCCCTGCAGGCATAGCAAATCACAAGGATGGCAATATATATATAGCATTAAAATGTGCTTTCACGCACACAAGCCATCACAACCGTTCGCCACCCGGCCCAACGGTCCGTGCACTCAGGGCACATTCTTGGTGTTCCGGCAAATCTCTTGCCCACCACCGTATCAGGGTCATAACCCAACGGTAAATCTCTTGAGCATTTACTCCATGGCGTGCAGCCGGAGTTAGTCTTCCTACACCGGGATGGCCCGTAGTCCCCCATTGTGTCATGGCGCGCAGGCCGAAGACTCTTGCTATGCGCTCCAACAGACCGCACCTTTTGGTCTCACATCGGACGGACATAGCGCAGGTCGGATCCTTCACCCCCCGTTGCTCAAATCGCCTTGCCTTCTCCGAGTACAGCGTACTCATGGCTATATCAAAGGCGCGGGTCGGTCTCACCAATCCTGTTCCTGGCATTCAAGCCTGGGCATATCTCGATACCCATTTCCTTAGCACAACAGCGGGTCTTTCCTGGGCCTCCCAGTACTTCCTGTGACTCTCTTCACAGGTGGACACCGCACAAGCACAAATGTCAGGGGTCTTTTCTGGCTATCATGCCAGTACTTCCTGTTACTCGCTTCACAGGTGGACACCCTACGATATCAAGCATCACAAAAGGGCATTTCCTGGTCACACCAGTACTTCATGTGCCTCATTCACAGGTTGGACCCAAAAACATCACATGGCTATTTTTCCTGGGCTACCACCCCAGTACTTCCTGCTACTCCTTTTCGCAGGCATAACCCGCAGACTCCTTAACCTACACGTTATCACGGAGTCTTCTCCGGTTCGTATGCAACATCACCAATCCAGACCAACCTGTCCAGATGGGCTTCACACAGCATGCCTATTCCGTACTCCATTTCCGGATCTATATGCTAACAAAGGGGATGTCAAGCATCCACCCAAAGATTTCCAAAATCAGCCACCTCTTGGTGGGGGAAATCACAAAGCTATGCCAAAAAGAAGCCTTCACATGGCTAGGAAGAAAAGTCGTTACCCTTGACGACCGCTTCGGTGCCATGACCACAAAGCTTGCTTGCAAGACTCGCAAGAGCGTTTCCTCCGCAAAGCCGGCTTCGGATTTCTCATCGGTAACCAGCAGCACCACCACCAGCAGCCCCCTTTCCTTCTTCCTCCTCCTTTCTCTCTCTCTTTCTCTTAACTTGAAGAAAGATCAAGGTCCAAAACAAATGAGAATCACTTCTCAGTTTTCGGCCTTTAGGAAAAATAGAAAGAAGCTTCAGCCCTTGGATCCCAGCTGAAGGAATGGACGGCCACGATTTTGCCAAAACACAGATTTTGACCCGACACGGCCTCAGACACGGCCGTATGCCAGGCCGTGTGCCTCAAGCGGTGGTCAACCGACTTATCCAAACCAGTGACACGCCCATGGGACACGCCCGTGTCATGGGCCGTGTCACCAACACGCCTTCGAACACGCCCGTGTCTGTGGCCGTGTGCCTGGGCGAAAAAAATCCCAAATCATCCCGAGACTTCACACGGCCTGTGACACGCCCGTGTCCCAGGCCGTGTGCCCTGACACGGCACAAAGACACGCCCTGTCGAAATCCTTCGGCGGGCTGAGTTCGTCGACCCGATTTGACACGCCCTGTGACACGCCCGTGTCACAGGCCGTGTGCAACTTCTCAACACTCGACACTCACGTCTCGACACTCGACGATCGTCGAGTAAAAATCGTCGAGCACGCGACACGGCCTTGGACACGCCCGTGTCCTGGGCCGTGTGCCTCCTCTCGACACATCGTCGAGCGTAAAATCGTCGAGACAAAGCCCGATCGTCGACACAACCTCGACACGCCCTGCGACACGCCCGTGTCGTAGGCCGTGTCAGCTGACATGCCCTGGGACACGCCCGTGTCCCAGGCCGTGTCACCCAAAAATTCCTGTTTCCGAAATTTGGACTGTTACACGGGGTACCTTGGTGATGCGTGTAATACGGCAAGCGCACCGGTCGCACAAGTAATAAAGTTTTGGGAGTAAATCCCCAAGTGTCGGTCTCTTGAGGAATGCAATTAGCGTAGAACGGCAACAGTACTGAGAATATCGTTATGAGAGTTAAAAATAGAACAAAAAAGAAAATAGCGGACTCGGGAGATTATGGATGTTTGATCTACTGAACTAGTAAAAGCTATGCGGGTCGACGGCACCGCTTCGCAAGGTGAAATGGGTTTGTCGGCCGCTATGTCGAACTTCAGTTGGGCGAGTGGAAGGGAAACTAATGGATTGCAGCGTTCTTGTGTGGATTGCAATCGGACAAGGCACAGGAATGAAGTGGATGTGGGGTGAGTGAGGCGCATTCACAAACAGAACTCACAAGCATAATAAGAGACTAACATTCCATTAACTAGAAAGTAAACTTGATGTTCAGGGATGGAAATGTTCATTACACTGCTCAAAATATTCATAACACAGAGGAAGGGGAAGAGGAGTAAACCAAAAGAGAATGAAGATCCACCGCGGGTCGTGGCCGGAGTAGCGAGTTGTCAATCCGCTTCCGGGCTCAGTCCAAGGAGGCTTCCGGTACCAACGATCTGTCACCTCGAAGGCCTTTAAGTCTGTTCTCTAGGTTATCTACTTCACCAACTCTGTAGGAAAGCTTGGAGTTGAAGTCACCAATGGCCGAGGGCTTCGCCGGGGTGTTGAAAAGCTTCAGAGTAGTTGTAAATGGCTTCCCGACGAAGGTGGAAGTGATGGAGCAGCTGGAGAAGTGAAAAGGCGATTCCCGCGCACTCTCCGATCGCAGCAAATGACAGGCGTTGACCTAAAACACGGAGCAGGGCCTTTTATACGGAGGCAGCAGAAGCAGTGCGCACGATCAGTGGCGCACGACCAGTGGTCGTGCGCACTGTAGGTCGATGATCGTGCGGCTTTTCCAAATAAACCTGCAACCTGGATAAGAAGCATCAGCAAAAACGCGCACGAGCAGTGGCGCACGACCAGTGGTCGTGCGCACTATGGTCAGTGCTCGTGCGATTACCGAGACAGGGCTATGAAAAAGGGGGTGTAATGCGCACGAACAGTGGCGCACGACCAGTAGTCGTGCGCAGTAAGTCCAGTGGTCGTGCGCTTACCCCAGGCTGATTCAATAGAAAACGTAGAGTAGTGCGCACGATCGGGGGCGCACGACCAGTGGTCGTGCGCATTAGATCCCCTGATCGTGCGCAGTATTCCTGTTTCACAATCATCCCGGAACACGCACACGACGCCTGTACCAGCAGAAGGGGCAGAAAGGCCACCAGAACGTGCACACCACATCCCCGAGATAGGGCTAGGGAATAACAACAAAATGGAAACACAGAAAGCACACAGAAGCGGGCCTGCAGTGCACTTACTCGTGAAAAAGGTACATAAACACAAATAAGCAATAAAGGCTCTCAAGTGTAGTGCTAAGGCGATAAAACTAGCCCAGATGAGTCCAAAAATCAGTGTAAAATGTGGATGCATCACACCCCCAGACTTAACCATTTGCACGTCCCGAGCAAATCATCACTCCATGGACTCGAAGATAGCTAACTGCCTCAGCAATTTCAAAAAGAAGTAAGACGAGAAATCAAATATATCATGAGTATAGAAGATATAATAGAAAAACTTTTTAATTATACAACGTAGTTTAAACTATTCGACAGACGTAAATAAATATTGTAATTGCTCAAAATTAGAATTCTGGAGAATCGTGCGATCATGTGTAGGAAGAAAGTAGGCAGGCCACTAAGGTGAGCATTGCCAAAGTTCGGGACTCAGGATCACCTCCAAACGAATCCACCAATGTCGGGGACCATACGCTTGCACGTTCACACTCTCTCCACGGCGCGGGTTAGACTCAAGCGTGAATCAGTAGGACTTGTAGGAGGAAATGGGGCTTAGGCAACGGCTTGGTGGTCAAAGATAAACATGAAGGCTCTATGCAACCAAAGCGAGCGAAAACAACCCAAACCAAAACAGCCACTTAGAAAAGAATGGGGCACACGCCCCCAGACTTAGCTTGAAATCCGGGTGTGAACACGGCTGAACCCGACCAAATTCAATAAAGAGGATGGGGATCGAAATCTCAAAGCAATTCTTTCACATAAATATTTGTTTTTTCGATTGCACGAATCAGCTTTTTATTTTCGTAAACTGTTGTTTTCTTTTCTGCGCTAGCAATCCCCAAACGAAGCAATCAAAACGGGAATAAAATCAGCACCCCCGAAAACAATGTCCACTAATCACAACCTCGGCAAAACAGTAATTACAAATCAGCTCAAGCATTTGATTGCGAAGGTGGGTTTAGCTTCAGGCCTTGGTGAAAGTGAGTGGAGCTGGATCAAAGGAAGGGTAGGCACAAATTTGGCATGCAATGGTGAATAGGTAGGAATGGCTAAACAAGGCTCAAACTAGCCAAAAAGAAGGCCTACGTCATGCTCACGCTTAACTAACCGTGCACCAATGCTTCGAGAGTAGCTTAGGGCAAGTTCTTAGCCACCGAGAAAGATGATCCTTCCCCCCGAATCGAGCAATACGAGTCTAGTGGCGGCTACACACATTCCTACACTATCGTTTGATTATCCCAGATTAAGATTTTGAGCAGTACAAACAATATTGACGTGTGCAGAAAAGAATAAATCTACGAGCATAAAGAAAAATTAGTTCTATCCTAACTCTACACAAACCATGAGTATTCGATTAGGAGCACTGCATGAGTTTCGAACGACTCAATCCTGAAATCCTAAGCCAGTACCACTATTTTAAAGTTTACACAAAAGCAATAAATTTAACTCGGGTTGTGCGCGTGGGTAAGAGCGCACTCGTGTGGGTGATTCAGTGTGTGCAACCAAAAAAACAAGAAATAAGTAAATAAGAAACTGGAATGCAACAGAAGGTGCGGTGTAGTGACCACAGGTAGACTACCCCCCCCCCCCAGACTTAAAGTTGACAACGAATAAAAATAAACATTCCAAATAGGAGAAATAGCTAGGGTAGGAAGTACCTATGCTCAAAATTGAGCATACCAGTCGGGAAATGAGATGTCCAAGTGCGGCCAAGTTGCCGCGCCTCTAATAATCCTGCACCTGCGATTAAAGGATGCAAGCCAAACAAAAGCTGGACACATATATATATATATATATGAAGAAATAAACCGAAATCAAAACACAGCATAGGACCGAACGGTCCAACTTTGGTTGTCTCCCGAAAGCCCTTTTTGTTTACCGTCCTTAAGGTGGACCAAATACCTGTATTAGCAGTTCAAATAGAGAGTTCTTGGCAGTAGCAAAAGGAAACAAAATTAAAAATAGAGCAACCAGCATTCAACAAGTAGCAAGAAAGAAGATGGCACAATCAGCTATACGCAGATTTATGGTAAGTCTCTCCGGTGGGATGCGAGAGAACAACAGAGTGTCTTTTTGCATTCGGGGTAGGCATTGTCCTATTACTGCGAGTGCACTCGTTCGCGAGCCGGAAGGCAGCGTAGCGCTCTTCGCGTAAACGCTTGGCCTCTTTCAGTTTCTCCACCGTGGGAGACTTCCAATGAAGGTAGGCTGTGGGGTTTGCTTGTATCGTGGTTGGTGGCGGCCCATCCGGCACCGTGATGGCAACCGGATCTGCCCAAGTCACAGATCGTTTAACAGAATTATACAAATTATTGTCCAGGAATTTCTCCCGAATAAAACTTAGTTCGCCATGCTCAACAACAGAGTTGGCTGGCAGTAGAAAGACAGTCGTGGCTTTGGTGCAATTGATCCCTTCGTGGACCAGTAGTTCCTGCTTCTCATCGACTTCCGAAGGAAGTCCGTTCTTTGGCGTCTTCTCCAGATGTGCTTCCAATGCGGGGGAACCTGAATCCAGCTTGACATCTGTGACACTCAGAGAAATGTTATTTGGGATGGAAGAAAAATGTAGGGATGTTTTATCGAGGGTGGACTCTTCGTTTGGCCAAGTGACACGGCCTTTGGAAAAGTCGAGGGATGCGCCACTGGCTGTTAGGAATGAGACTCCTAATATAGGAATGGAGTTATTGTCCTGTGGTCCCAAAACCTGAAAGTCAGTGGTGATACTGGTGCCGTTAACCTCGATTTCAACGTCCTGCACACCGCCCTCCGTGTCAACCAGATTGCCATTAGCTAAGATAAGTGATTTCCGATTTTCAATGTCAACTTGTAACTGCATCTTTGCAGCATCTTGCAAAGTGAGTATGTTGCTGGACGCCCCGGAATCGCATAATACTGGAGTGTCGATGTGATTGATTTTACAATTAATGACAAGTTCGTTGCGGTTTCCCGAAGTGTCCTCCCCAAGGCGCTTTCCTTGTTCATGGGGGTTCTTTTCAGTGTTGCTCGGTAAGGTACCTTGGGTGCGCTCGGAAACCACTTGAGCCAATTGGCCCAATTGTGCCTCCAGTTTGCGCATCGAGGCGGCCTGATTTGTCATGTTGGTCTGGGAAATCTCAACAAACTTCTCGAACATTTCTTCCAAAGAATTTTTCTTAACGATGGGGGGCCCTTGGGAATAATTCGGTTGAGGCGGCCGCGGTTGGCTACCGGAAGCATACGCATCGTTTTGATGCTGCCCCGGTTGCCATCTTTGGCCAGATGTGTTAGGATTCCAAGAAAAGTTGGGGTGATTTCTCACCCCCGGGTTGTAAGTATTCCCGTATGACACTCCCCTGTTTTGATTGGCAACAAAATTAACAGATTCATTCAAAAACAAAGATTCATCTTGTACCTCAACTCCTGAGCATTCGAAGCTGTGATGATCAGTGCTTCTGCACCCTTGACGTGAGATTGCCATCACTGGGGCGGCAGGAGCAGGCTTGGGGATATCCAAGGCAAACACTCCACTGGTGCTTCGTGGGATGTTTCTTCCTGCGGTCCAGTACGCACTGTGAGTTGCGGTGTCTTGTAAGACTTTCAGAGCATCATCTGGAGCAAGATTCATGATGGTTCCTCCGGAGGCAGCATCGATCACGGCTCGGTGGTGGGGATCAATAGAAAAGTAGAAACTTTCGACGAGATTCCACGTTTGGAATCCATGATTAGGGCACTTCCTCAGCAGCTCATTAAAACGCTCCCAAACTTCGGCTAAACTTTCTTGATCGGCTTGCCGGAAGTTGGCTATTGCGCGCCTCAAGCTCACGATCCGATCCACCGGATGGAACTTAGCTAGAAATTTTGTAGTCAAAGCCTCCCAGGTGGGGGCTGTTCCAGGTGGAAGGGAGTGAAGCCATGTCTTGGCTTTGTCTCTTAATGAAAAAGGGAAGAGGCGGAGCTTGACTGTTTCATCTGGGATTCCAGCGTAGCGGAACGTGGCGCAGATCTCGGAGAATTCTGTAAGGTGAAGATGGGCGTCTTCAGTGGCCATTCCGGAGAACTGAGCGTTGTTCTGAATAATATTCAGAATAGCTGGTTTAATCTCGAACTGAGGATTGGTAATTGCAGGTCCGAAACCGGGGTATATACTCCCAACAGTGGGTGTAGTATAATCCCTCATGGTGCGGACCTGGGGAGGATTCACTTCATTTTCGTCGTCATGAGGTATCCCTCCAACTCGGTTGCCTGCATCAATATTCAGCTGGTCTCCCATTGGGGCAAAAAGGGTAGCTGCGGCGCGTCTTCGTGCTAAGAGAGTACGTTCGATCTCTGGGTCGTAGGTGACAAAATCTCTTGTAGCTCGGCCTTGCATTCACTGCGGCAAACACTACACACTAGAAGAAACAGCAGTCAAAACAAAACAATACTAACTCTGATAACAATATTGGAAGTCAGCCGAAGTCGCTCTACAGTTGCATTCCCCGGCAACGGCGCCAAAAACTTGATGCGTGTAATACGGCAAGCGCACCGGTCGCACAAGTAATAAAGTTTTGGGAGTAAATCCCCAAGTGTCGGTCTCTTGAGGAATGCAATTAGCGTAGAACGGCAACAGTACTGAGAATATCGTTATGAGAGTTAAAAATAGAACAAAAAAGAAAATAGCGGACTCAGGAGATTGTGGATGTTTGATCTACTGAACTAGTAAAAGCTATGCGGGTCGACGGCACCGCTTCGCAAGGTGAAATAGGTTTGTCGGCCGCTATGCCGAAATTCAGTTGGGCGAGTGGAAGGGAAACTAATGGATTGCAGCGTTCTTGTGTGGATTGCAATCGAACAAGGCACAGGAATGAAGTGGATGTGGGGTGAGTGAGGCGCATTCACAGACAGAACTCACAAGCATAATAAGAGACTAACATTCCATTAACTAGAAAGTAAACTTGATGTTCAGGGATGGAAATGTTCATTACACTGCTCAAAATATTCATAACACAGAGGAAGGGGAAGAGGAGTAAACCAAAAGAGAATGAAGATCCACCGCGGGTCGTGGCCGGAGTAGCGAGTTGTCAATCCGCTTTCGGGCTCAGTCCAAGGAGGCTTCCGGTACCAACGATCTGTCACCTTGAAGGCCTTTAAGTTCATTCTCTAGGTTATCTACTTCACCAACTCTGCAGGAAAGCTTGGAGTTGAAGTCACCATTGGCCGAGGGCTTCGCCGGGGTGTTGAAAAGCTTCGGAGTAGTTGGAAATGGCTTCCCGACGAAGGTGGAAGTGATGGAGCAGCTGGAGAAGTGAAAAGGCGATTCCCGCGCACTCTCCGATCGCAGCAAATGACAGGCGTTGACCTAAAACGAGGAGCAGGGCCTTTTATACGGAGGCAGCAGAAGCAATGCGCACGATCAGTGGCGCACGACCAGTGGTCGTGCGCACTGTAGGTCGATGATCGTGCGGCTTTTCCAAATAAACCTGCAACCTGGACAAGAAGCATCAGCAAAAACGCGCACGAGCAGTGGCGCACGACCAGTGGTCGTGCGCACTATGGCCAGTGCTCGTGCGATTACCGAGACAGGGTTATGAAAAGGGGGTGTAATGCGCACGAATAGTGGCGCACGACCAGTAGTCGTGCGCAGTAAGTCCAGTGGTCGTGCGCTTACCCAAGGCTGATTCAATAGAAAATGTAGAGTAGTGCGCACGATCGGGGGCGCACGACCAGTGGTCGTGCACATTAGATCCCCTGATCGTGCGCAGTATTCCTGTTTCACAATCATCCCGGAACACGCACACGACCCCTGTACCAGCAGAAGGGGCAGAAAGGCCACCAGAACGTGCATACCACATCCCCGAGATAGGGCTAGAGAATAACAACAAAATGGAAACACAGAAAGCACACAAAAGCGGGCCTACAGTGCACTTACTCGTGAAAAAGGTACATAAACACAAATAAGCAATAAAGGCTCTCAAGTGTAGTGCTAAGGCGATAAAACTAGCCCAGATGAGTCCAAAAATCAGTGTAAAATGTGGACGCATCACTTGGTCTGTTTGAGGTTCTCGAGCGGATTTGCGAAGCAGCTCATCGATTAAAGATATCAGTGGAACTGAGTGGTCTACACGATGTATTCCACATATCGGTCTTGCAGAAGGCAGTGCAAGAGCCTTCGCAAGTGATTGTGGCTGATCAAGTACGGGTTAATAATGGGTTGACGACGAATGTCAAGCCCATCCGCATTGAGGACTTGGAAGTCATACAACTGCGTAACAAGGACATCAGTATGGTCAAGGTCCGTTGGGACAACTACGGTCGGGAGGACCTCTCATGGGAGCGAGAGCAGACCATGCTTGAGGACTACCCAGAGTTATTTCACTCAAGTATCGTTTAAGTTTTGTTTATATTTTCCTTTCTGTAATTTCGGGACGAAATTCTTTTAAGAGGGAGAGAATTGTAACGCCCTGAAACTCAAAAGAGGGACGGGCAGTGTTTAGAACCAAGTTTTATGGTTGATTTGGGCTAGGCTCACTATTAGGACTCTCTGATGACCCACATTGTATAGTCTAGGGTCATAAGTCGTTTTCTATGTCTAGGTTAGGTCAACAGCTTACTTTGGTTGGATCAACCTTCAGAAGACTTAGAAGACAGAAGACTTCTAGAGAAAGCAGTTTTCTAAGTGTATAAAAAGTCGTTCAAAGATTTCTGAAATAAACTCGACTTTCGTCGATCGGAGATTGATGAACTCAGTTATTTCTCTAAGCTGAGTTCGATGAAATCCTAGCTGCGGTCGACGAACTCAGATTTTTTCCTTGAGCTGAGTTCGACGATATCTTAGTAGAGATCGATGAATTCCGATTTTTCCCAGAAGCTCAGCTCAACGAAAGAGAGGTTTTTAGTTCAACGATATTGGATCTTAGGTCGACGAAATTGGCTGAGTTTGATTAAATTCTTCCTGAATCAGTTCGACTATTCTCCCTGCAGTTTTTTCCAGTATTGACTAAGGCAGTTTGTTTTCAAAATTTATTATTATATTTCTATAAATGATCTGATAATTAATGCTTCATATTCTCAAGAATATAGCCGTTCCAAGGCAGCATTAATTATGGTATTCACGGAGTAATTATTGGGCTAATTTGCTGGGACAGTTGAGGAAACAAATTAATGGCATTTTCTAGTTGTTCAACCCCCAGGTTTTTTGCAGCCAATGAAGGATAGAATTCAAATTTCAAATGCAATTTCTACAAGGAATATAAAAAGACAGTTTTCAGAGACACTGAATAGAGATACACAGAATAGACAGAGATAACAAAAAACAGAAGAACGCGTGATACACAGAAAATTGGAAGAAGAACACAGCCAATACATCCTCAGTCATCTCCAGTTTCCCTTCAGGAATTTTCAAGAGACAACAAATCCTCATCAGTCTGAAAGTTTCCTGAAGATCTTTCATCATTTGAAGACCTACACCCTGAGCAAAGCTCTTCTCCTGAACTAATCTTCATCTCAGGGGGAGCTTTGACAACATACAATCCACTAGTCTTCTCTCTGACTGTTGACAGAGAAGACATCATCTTTAACTTTCTTTTCACCACTCTATAAAGGGTTTCTTAACTCCCTTCAAAAGTTATTTCTTTTGGTTGTCAAGTCTCCTGATCAAAAGAGTTGGTTTAGTTTTTGGGCACCTGGTCAAAAGCTCAAAGGGTTGCTATATCTCCCTTAGAAAATAGATATTATGGTGGCAGGGCACTTGATCAAAAACCAATAGTGGATTCCTACCAGGGTGGTAAAAGAGTGGATGTACCCAAGTTTAGGGGAACCACTATAAATTCTTTGCGTCATCTGGATTGCTCTATTATTTATTTCTGTATGCTGTGATTGTCTTTGTTTTCATTTCTCTTTATACATATACTTATCACTTATTTTAATCCGCTGTAAAAATTAATTAAAGTTTTTAAAATACTCTATTCACCCCCCCCCCCCTCTAGTGTTAAGACAGATCTATCCCTCCCTTTCACATACACTCACGACACTCCATGCATTAGTCTGATCTTCAAATATACTTTGTCACCCACTTGAAATTCCACCATCATGTGTTTTGCATTATAGTACTTTGCATGCCGAATTTGAGCCTCAAGCATGCGGTCCTTGTTGAAATTTGTGAAGTGGAAGTGGTTGACGGGACAGGCCGGGCGGCGTGGGCGGACAGCGTTGGCGGACTAGGCGGACTGGGCGGTCTGTTGTGTGCGGCCTGGTGGAAAGTCTAGTGGAAGCCGGCTGTTCTGAGCGGGTTATATGCAAGTAGTCCGCGGACTGTGCGGCTGGTATCTGTGGATAGGGCGTTGGCTGATTGGTTTAGCCAAGTAGCGGCCTGAGCGGATAGAGGCTTGCGGACTGGTGCATTGCTCAGTGGCCGTGGTGCAAGCTTGTGCATTGGCGGTTTGGCGCATGTCCGCGGTTTGGACTGTTGCGGACTGGGCTGAGAGCTTGGCTGAGGCCTTGTCGAGCTCTGGTGTTACAGCAGGTGCCTTGCTGTGGAGGTCATTGGCGGACTGGTGTTTGGAGTCCGGGAGATGGCTACTGCGTTGGGCAGGTGTGCGAGTAGCTCGCAGACTGCTGGCGGTCTGTGTGCTTGGGCGTTTGGCGGACGGGAGTTTATGTCCTCCATGCTCTCATTGGCTTTGGTGTTTTTGGACTTGGTCACACTCTGTGCCAAGACCATGGTGTCCGCCGTATCCGCCAAGTCCGCTGCTGACTGGGCGGACTGTTGCTTACTCTGCCTTTGTTCGTGGACTTGTGGCGGATTGAGGTTTGAGTCTTGCGTATTGCCTCGGGTTTGTGCGGACAGCCATTGAAGGGGGTTGCTATCCTACAGTGGTTGCTGGCTTTGCGGGCCGATGTCTTGTCCGCATAGCTTGGGCGGACTGATGAGGGTTCGCCAATATTGTCCTGCTCCTGGCGATTTTCCTTGCTATCCGGCTAAGTCCTTGCGGACTCGGCGGACGGTGTTTTGCTATTGCACGGGCTAGGGCGGTGTCGCTATCTCTAGGGCGGTGACCACACTCCTCACCTCGTCTTAAAGGTTTAGCCATTCAAAGGCGTATTCAGGATTCAGCGCTTGAAAAATCTGAGTTCGAGGTATCTTGGCCAATTTGAGGTGGTGGAATGAGTTGGAGATGCTGCCTATTGTCTTGCTCTTTTAGAGCAATTGAGTGGATTGTATGATGTATTTCACATATCAGTGCTTCAGAAAACCGTGAAGGATCCAGCTCAAGTGATTACGAATGATCACATATCGGTCGAATCTGGGGTAACTGTTGATGATCGGAAATGGAAGGGGGAAGGTTATCGCGGGCACCAGCAGCTAACGGGGGTGTTTGACTCACGGGCAAGGTGATTGAAGGAGACTGCAGGGATAGAGGAGAGAAGGAAGCTTTTGAGTGCTCGAGAGTGGAGCAAACACTTGTTCAAGGGTTGTGGGGATAGAGGAGAGAAGGTCATTGATCCGAGTGTGATGGTTAGGAAGGTTGATCAGGAGCTATCGAGTAGACGGTTGACCAGCAGAGAAGCTTAATGAGCAGCAAAGAAGCTTGCTGAGCAGAGAAGAAGCTTGCTGAGCAGAGAAGAAGCTTGCTGAACAACGAAGAAGCTTGTTGAGCAGAGGAGAAGCTTGCTGAGCAATTCTGAGTTAAATGTGTGCTGTGTGCTGGTTGTGCGGGTAGCTTCAAGGAGCCAGGAATTTTGCTGTGACTTCGCTCAAGTACTTAGAAGTTGTGCGGTCTTTGCGGATTCAGCAGGAGGTCGCTCTGCGGCTTGTCTGCTCTATTTCAACTTTGCAAGCTTCAATAACCTGTCCGCCGGCTTCAGGCGGGTAGGGGGTGTGTTCCTCAGTTCAGCTTCAGCAGGAGACGAATAACGGTGTGTCCGCGTGGCCTCGCGGCTTCGGCGGACTCCGTGGCTATTCGGCGGATTGCAGCTTAAGTTCGGGCGACTTCGGCAGACTCGGCGACCTCGGCGGTCTCGGCGGTCTCCGGTGCTGTCCGCCCGGCTTGGTTTTTGGTGCTTTCTGTTTACAGCTGTTTATACTATCGAAATCATGTCTCGCTATGTATACCTCATTTTGTAAAGAAGTTAAATGAATATAAGATCTGCTTGTGCTTCCATTGTTTGTTGGGATTAGCCTTGTTCCTTGGTTTTCCGCTGGTTCAACGTGCGAACTGGGTAGTGCCGAAGATATTAATTTGGCGTTTGGACTACCTTGCTGACCACGCTGAGAAATTTTAACATGGTACCAGAGGCAGGTTCAGTTGCTTGAGCGGTCTTCAACCAGTGTTGTGCTCTGTGTTTGAGTGGTGATCAACCTGTGTTGGTGCTCTGTGCTTCTGAAGGCTTATCCAAGCAGGTGTTGCAATGGAAGGGAGCTTTGCAAGGGGTTCTTGGGATTGAACTCTTAATGCCGACTAACTTCAAGAAGTGGAAGTCGTGCATGAAGAGTTATCTTCTTGGCGAGGAGCTGTGGGAAGTCATCGGTGGTGAAGACAGACAGGAAGTGACTGCTGCGTTCGGTACTGCTGAGCAGGATAGGCTCTGGAGGAAAACAAATGCTAAGGCGGAGTATATCCTCAAGAGGGCCGTGTCTCCGGAACTGTTTGATCACATCGTTAGATGTGAGTCGGCTGCTGATATTTGGACAACCATTGATGAGCTGTTCAATAGGAAGAATGCGGCGCAGCTTCAGTTTCTGGAGAATGAGTTGGTCAGGGCAACTCAGGGAGACCTTTCAATCTCAAAGTACTTCTTAAAGATGAAGAGCTTGTGTGCTGAGCTGTCGGCACTGGATCCTGATGATCCTATCTCTGAGGCGAAGATGAAAAGGCACATTATCCGCGGCTTGCGGAAGGATAGCTTTGCAAGGTAGATGGCTGTAGTTAATCTTAATCAGGAAGACAGTGAAGCTCTCTTCTCAGGCAAGAAGAAAGGATGGGAAGGGAAGAAGAAGAAGAAGGTGCAGGACGCTGGTGAGAAGGAGACTTCATCTTCATATCAGCCGGAGAGGAGAAATGCTCCTAAGGACTGGAAGAAGAATTTGAAGTGCTACCGGTGTCATCAGTGAGGGTACTTCAAGCGGGACTGCAAGGTCAAACTGCAGCCTGGGCATGCTACGGGAAAGGAGGAAGCTTGCTCGAGAAGTGAAGAAGCAGAATGGGGCGGAGCTTTCATGACGGGCACTTGTGTCCGGGCCTTGTCTGCTGACGACTTCAACGGCGAGTGGATCGTGGACTCCAGGTGTGGTCATCACCTCACCGGAGACAAGTCGAAGTTCACCTCCATGCAGGCTTACTCAGGTAATGAAGCTATTATCACTGCTGATAATACTGTTTATGCAGTAGAGAAAGAGGGGATCGTATCTTTGGGTAGTGATCAGGGGCCACTCACGTTAAGGAGTGTGTATCACGTGCCGGGCATGAAGAAGAACCTCTTCTCGGTGACCAATGCGGTGGACGCTGGTTATCACGTTCTGTTTGGGCCAACAGACGTGAGGTTCCTTCGCAACGTATCAGCGGTTAAGGCTGATGTTGCTCATGTAGGGAGGAGGGTGAAGAACTTGTTTGTTCTTGCCACCAATTCTTATGTTGATCGTATGAGGGCCAATGATAGTGCTGCTATCTGGCATGAGAGGCTGGGGCATGTAGGCATGGACAAGCTGAAGGCGATGGCTAGTAGAAGTTTGGTGAAGGGGTTGCCTAAGTTGTCCTCCTTTGGTGACGGGCATGTTTGCGCGGGATGTAAATACGGTAAGGCACATCGCCTTCCGTTTGATAAATCACAAACAAGGATCAAGAAACCATTGGAGTGCATTCATGGCGACTTGATGGGACCGACGATTACTGCCAGCCTTGGTGGAAGCAGATACATGCTTGTCTTGGTTGATGACTACTCAAGGTATACTTGGGTGTACTTCTTAAAGGAGAAGTAGGAAGCCTTCCGTTTGTTTGTGGAGTTTAAGGAGTTGGTAGAAGGCCGGCTTGGCTTGCGGATTAAGAAGCTTAGAACTGATAACGGGGGTGAGTTTGTCTCCTCCGAGTTTTCTAACTTCTGCAGGAAGCACGGGATCCAACGGGAGCTTACTTGTGCTCACACTCCACAACAAAATGGGGTAGCGGAGCGGAAGATCCATCATCTGACGGAGACCTGCAAATGCTGGCTTCATGCGAAAGATATCTCAAGGTCCTTTTGGGTGGAGGGGATGTCCTGTGCTGCTTATATCATCAACAGGATGCCACTCAGCCCTATCAACATGAAGACTCCTTTTGAGCTGTTGCTGAAGGAGAAGCTGAGTGTGGGACACCTTAGGGTGTTCGGTTCAACTTGCTACGTGCATGTCCCGGATGCTTCACGGACTAAGCTGGATGCGAAGGCAAGGAAGCTTGTCTTTGTTGGCTACGATGAGCGGAAGAAGGGATGGAAATGCATGGACCCTGTGACGAAGAAGTTCATGGTGTCAAGAGACGTTGTATTTGACGAGCTGACGTCGTATGGAGGTGGCTCGGTTGAGCTAACTGGAAGTAGCAAGGTTGATAAAGCACCGGTGGTGGCTGCTGAAGGCTTGAAAGAGGAGCTTGCTGTTTCACCAGCAGCTCCTGTTGCTTCTAACTCCGAGGCTGAGCCTTCTGGCTCAGGAAGCATGGGGAGTACTGCTCAATGCTTGCCCCAGGTAGGAGTTGAGCCCGAAGAAGCAACGGAAGCAGTGAGCAAGGAGCCGACCCTTCGGAGATCAAAGAGGGTTGTTAAGACACCGGCTCGGTACTGTGATGGGAATGCAGTGAGCTTTGTCTCCTGCTTCTTTGCAGGTCCTCTGGATGAGCGAGAGCCTGCAACCTTCAACGAGGCCACTGGAGTTAAGGAGTGGGAAGGTGCCATGAAGGAAGAGATTGATGCTCTGAAGAAGAATGAAACCTGGGACCTTGTGCCCAAGGTTGATGGCATTACTCCGGTTACTTGCAAGTGGGTGTATAAGTTGAAGAAGAAGGCTAATGGGAGCATTGATAGGTTCAAGGCTCGCCTGGTCGCTAGAGGATTCTCACAGCAGTATGGAGAAGACTATGAGGAGACATTCAGTCCAGTTACGAAGATGACTTTAGTAAGAGTGGCGATCGCCTTGGCTGCTAGCAAGGGATGGAGGTTGTGGCAACTCGATGTGAAGAATGTCTTTCTTTACGGAGAGATTGACAAGGACATCTTCGTGGATCAGCCGCTTGGTTTTGTCTCTGAAAAGCATCCGGACTATGTCTGCAAACTCAGGAAGGCTCTCTATGGGTTGAAGCAAGCTCCTAGAGCATGGTATGGGAAGATTGCAGAGTACTTGCAATTCTGTGGATACCGTGCTTCCAACTCGGATTCAATCTTGTTCGTCAAGAAGAAGGGGGAGCTATAAGTCTTGGTCCTGCTGTATGTGGATGACATGATCATCACAGGGAATTCGGAGGAGGAAGTAGCAAGGCTCAGGGCAGAGCTTGTTATACGCTTCGAGATGAAAGACTTGGGAGAGCTTCATCACTTTCTCGGTCTTGAGGTGGAGAGGAAGGAGTGCGGGATTCTCATTAGCCAAAAATGGTATGCAGATCGCATTGTGAAGCGGTTCGGCATGGGCGAAGGGAAGAAGTGCTCTACTCCACTGGAACCTGGGCTGAAGCTTCGACGAGATGAAGGAAGGGTTCTTCATGATCCCTTGGTGTTTAGGGCTCTTGTTGGGAGCTTCATTTACCTGACGATTACAAGGCCGGATATTGCTTATGCTGTTGGCCGAGTAAGTCAGTACATGGCTGAACCAAGGAATTCTCATCTAGTGGCGGCGAAGGGTATTCTGAAGTATGTCAAGGTGACTTCTGACATGGGACTCCTCTATGGAAGGGACTCGGAGTTTGTGTTGCTTGGGTACACGGATGCTGACTATGGCGGTGATCCGGATGATTGGAGGTCTACTTCAGGTTATGTGTTCACTTGCGGTTCAGCTAGCATCTCGTGGTGTAGCAAGAAGTAGGACTCGGTGTCCGTCTCAACTACGGAGGCAGAGTATAAGGCTTCGGCCTTGGCTGCTCGGGAAGCCATCTGGTTGAGGAGGCTTATAGAGGATGTTCATGAAGACGTGCAAGGGTCTACTTTACTCCGGGGTGACAATGAGAGTGCTCTCAAGCTGGTTAATAATCCAGTGTGTCACGCCAGGACCAAGCATATAGAGATTGATCACCATTTCATCAGGGAGAAGGTGTTGGAGGGATCTCTGCTGGTCGGGCATGTTCGGAGTGAAGATAATCTTGCTGACATCTTCATAAAGCCACCGTCGAAGGGGCCCTTTGAGCGCTTGCGCAGCTTGCTGGGCTTGGTCACCACTTCCCACTTCAAGGGGGAGTGTTGAAATTTGTGAAGTGGAAGTGGTTGACGGGACAGGTCGGGCGGCCTGGGCGGACAGCATTGGCGGACTAGGCGGACTGGGCGATCTGTTGTGAGCGGCCTGGTGGAAAGTCTAGTGGAAGCTGGCTGTTCTGAGCGGGTTATATGCAAGTAGTCCGCGGACTGTACAACTGGTATCTGCGGATAGGGCGTTGGCTGATTGGTTTAGCCAAGGAGCGGCCTGAGCGGATAGAGGCTTGCAGACTGGTGCATTGCTCAGTGGTCGTGGTGCAAGCTTGTGCATTGGCGGTTTGGCTCATGTACGCGGTTTGGGCTGTTGCGGACTGGGCTGAGAGCTTGGCTGAGGCCTTGTCGAGCTCTGGTGTTACAGCAGGTGCCTTGCTGTGGAGGTCGTTGGCAGACTGGTGTTTGGAGTCCGGGAGATGGCTGCTGCGTTGGGCAGGTGTGCGAGTAGCTCGCAGACTGCTGGTGGTCTGTGTGCTTGGGTGTTTGGCGGATGAGAGTTTATGTCCGCCATGCTCTCATTGGCTTTGGTGGTTTTGGACTTAGTCACACTCTGTGCCAAGACCATGGTGTCCGCCGTATCCGCCAAGTCCGCTGCTGACCGGGCGGACTGTTGCTTACTCTGCCTTTGGTCGTGGACTTGTGACGGATTGAGGTTTGAGTCTTGCGGACTACCTCGGGTTTGTGCGGACAGCCATTGAAGGGGGTTGTTGTCCTACAGTGGTTGGTGGCTTTGCGGGCTGATGCCTTGTCCGCATAGCTTGGGCGGACTGATGAGGGTTCGCCAATGTTGTCTTGCTCCTGGCGGTTTTCCTTGGTATCCGGCTAAGTCCTTGCGGACTCGGCGGACGGTGTTTTGCTATCGCGCGGTCTAGGGCGGTGTCGCTATCTTTAGGGCGGTGACCACACTCCTCACCTCGTCTATAAATAGGACCCCCCTGGCACATCTACAGTAACTGAGTGAACAGTAAGTTGGGTTCGGCGAAGTGCTGCGGTCTCGGTTTTTCTGTCCGCGCGGATTGATTCAGAGTTAACTGTGTGCAGCTCGTGCGGGTAGCTTCAAGGAGCCAGGAGTTTGGCTGTGACTTCGGTCAAGTACTTGTAAGTTGTGCGGTCTTTGCGGATTCAGCAGGAGGTCGCTCTGCAGCTTGTCAGCTCTGTTTCAACTTTGCCAGCTTTAATAACCTGTCCGCCGGCTTCAGGCGGGTAGGGGGTGTGTTCCTCAGTTCAGCTTCAGCAGGAGACGAATAACGGTGTGTCCGCGCGGCCTCGCGGCTTCGGCGGACTCCGTGGCTATTCGGCGGATTTCAGCTTTAGTTCGGGCGACTTCGGCGGACTCGGCGACCTCGACGGTCTCGGTGGACTCTGGTGTTGTCCGCCCGGCTTGGTTTTTGGTGCTTTCTGTTTACAGCTGTTTATACTAGCGAAATCATGTCTCGCTATGTATACCTCGTTTTGTAAAGAAGTTAAATGAATATAAGATCTGCTTGTGCTTCCATTGTTTGTTGGGATTAGCCTTGTTACTTGGTTTTCCGCTGGTTCAACGTGCGAACTGGGTAGTGCCAAAGATATTAATTTGGCGTTTGGGCTACCTTGCTGACCACGCTGAGAAAATATAACAGTCATGTATCAACCTGACAAGCGCGTCGGTGTCATCAATGTATTCAATCCTCAAAACCTTTTGATCTTCATCATGCACCCATGACAGTGGAGTTCTACACCTTCTTCCATAAAGTGCTTCGTGGGGAGCCATCCCGATGCTAGCTTGATGGATATTGTTATATGAAAATTCTACTAGTGGCAAGAGTTTTTCCCATGGTTCTCCTCTATCTAACACACACAATCTTTATAGATCTTCCAAGGTTCTTATAGTCTGCTCAGACTGACCATCCGTCTGAGGATGAAAAGCGGTGATGAAGGAAAGGCGAGAGCCTAAATATGTTTGTACTGCCTTCCACTCCTTGGACGTAAAGCGGCCATTACAATTAGAGACTATCGTCTTAGGCACGTCATGGTACCGTACAAATTGCTCCACGAAGAGACGCACTAAGACATCCACATGTGCTTCCTTATTCATCGGGATAAATCTGGCGACCTTCGTCAAACGATCTACAATCACCCAAATAGAATCGTTCCCAGAGCACAAGCAAGGCAACCCATGGACAAAGTCCATGGAGATATCCTCGAACTTCCACTCAAGGATGTGCATTAGCTGTAATAATCCTCCAGGACTCTTGCACTCTGCCTTCACCTATTGACAAGCCTCACAGTACGTAACATAATATTTGACAGCTTTCTTCAATCCCGGCCAAAACATGGTCTTCCGCAAGTACCTATACATCTTAGAAATCTCGGGATGCACCGAATACTTGGAGCTATGTGCTTCTCTCAATATATCTTCCCGGATCTCCCTGCCCTTGGGAATGTAGAGTCGGCCATGGAAATGAACGAGGCCATCCTTTAGCGTATACTCTTTAGCAGATCCATCTTTAATTGACTTATTCACTAGGGCCAGAGCAGCATCCTTCCCTTGCTCTGCTCGGATTCGATCAAGAATATCACATACTATACTCATTGCAGTTAAGTACTCCGTATATTCTTCAGAATGATCTTTATACACCATGGTGATCTCAATCTCTTCGAGCATCCGAGCTAACTCCATACTCATAAACCGAGACTTGGGGTTCGATTCTGGGACCTTTCTGCTCAAGGCATCGGCCACGAAGTTTGCTTTTCTGGGGTGGTAGTTCAAGGTAAACTCATAGTCACACAATAATTCTAACCACCGTCGTTGTCTCAGATTCAACTCATTTTGAGTATGAGCATACTTTTAATTCTTAAGATCCGAAAATATCTCACAGTTGACACCATATAAATAGTGCCTCCAAACCTTCAAGGTGAACACCACTACCCCCAACTCCAAATCATAAACTGGGTAATTAGCTTCATGATTCTTCAATTGTCTTGAAGCATAAGTGATCACATGCACGTGCTGCATCAGTATTGCTCCCATCCCCTGGTATGATGCATCAGTGTGGACTTGAAATCCTACCTTCCAAAATGGAAGGGCTAGGATGGGTGCGGAGGTAAGTCTATCCTTTAGCTCTTGGAATGTAGCTTCGCACTAGGGTGTCCACTCGTACGACACACCTTTCTTTTTCAAAGCTGTGAGAGGGAGGGCTATTTTTGAGAATCCTTTCACGAACTTGCAATAATACCCAGCAAGTCCAAGGAAACTCCGCACATTGGCTGCTGACTTCAGCGGCGACCATTCCTTCACATCGTGCACCTTGGCCGGATTCATAGCTAGTCCAACATCACTGATCACATGGCCTACGAAGGCAACTTCTCGGAGCCAAAATTAACATTTGTTGAACTTAGAAAACAAGGTATGCTCTTTTAACTTCTTCAGCACCAAAGTCAAGTGTTCAACATGCTCTTCTTCTGTCTTTGAATAGACTAAAATGTCATCGATGAATATGATGATGAAGACATCTAAGTACAGTTCAAACACCTTGTTCATCAAACTCATGAACGCTTAAGGGGCATTTGTGAGCCCAAACGACATCACAGTGAACTCATATAAACCATACCTCGAGCTAAATGCTATTTTCTGAATGTCTTCCTCTCCTATCCTCAACTGGTAGTACCCATAGCGCAGATCCAACTTGGAAAACCAGTATGCTCCTACCAACTGATCGAATAACTCATCGAGCTGGGATAGAGGATAGGTGTTCCGCACCGTTAAACAGTTGAGTTCCCGGTAATATATACATATCCGTAGCGTTCCATCCTTCTTCTTAATGAATAGAACAAGGGCTGCCCAAGGTGATGGACTCAGGCGAATGAATCCTAATTCTACTAATTCTTATAGTTGGACTCTAAACACTGCGAGTTTCTTCGGGGCCATTCGGTAAGGGGTCCTAGAGATGGGCTTGGCACCGGTACTAACTTAATTTGAAAATCTACCCCTCTATGCGGGGGTAATCATGACATTTTCTCAGGGAATACCTCACGAAAATCTGGCACGATTCGCACATCCTTCAATTCGACTGTCATCGCTTTTAGTTCAAAACAGATCATATATACTTCATCCCCCTTCATATGGGCCTTTAAGGTCTGAATTGAAGATAATAACATACGGGGTGCAAGTCTAATACCTTGAAAGATGACATCAGAGTCCCCATGCCTCAAGAAAATTTGTTTCTCTGCACAATCAATTCTGACGTGGTGCCAATCCAGCCACGCATGCCCAAAAAGAGGTCGAATTCTGGCATTCTCAATACTATAGTAGGGGTTTCAAAGATCTTTCCTCCAATAAGTACCTCCAATTCACACTTGGCATACGCAATCATCTCAGAGCCATCCAGGAGGCGTACTCTCCGAGCAATACTGGTGAAGTATTGCACTCCTTCCAACTCTTTAACGAAGTCTGTCGACACAAACGAGTGTGTGGCACCGGTATCAGATAGAGTATAAGACGGTTTCCCACCAACCATCACGGTGCCTAGGTATCAATTATAACGACTCAAATCTAGACTCATAGCATATCCTAGGTAATCAAAAAGAAATGCTTATAACATATTAATCAAATCACGACATACCTACAATCACCTCCTGCTGATTTTCTCTTGCACCATATTCAGCGCAAACACCTGATCACAAGCAGGTCCAGGGTTCCTTCCTCGTGGTCCTCATCCTCGACCACGCACATTTTCCCATCTTCGTGGAGCCACCAGAGGAAGAGTAGGAGGCTTAAAACACAACAGTGAATGTCGCAGCCCGGGTCTTTCCAGCGGCAAAATATGGAGGCTTAAGTCACAGCCAAGAATGATTTTGCATGCTTGGTGGGCGGCAAACAATTTGCTCCCCACAAATCAGTGGCTGTTTTGCCATAACTTGAGGTTTGAGGCCGAATGCCCTTGAGGATGCGGCCAAGACGAGACGATCAACTACATGTTAGGCGAATGTAAGTTTATCTCTAAGATATGGAAGGAGGTCTCCCGCCTAAACATCACAACAATTAACAGCAGCAACAACATTTTGAGTGTCTTATACAATGAGACTAGCGCTAATAATAAATCTACCATAGCAAAGTTCCTGATTGCCATCATATACTATGTTTGGAAAGCGAGAAATTACATGATTCACAGTGAGCCATACATGCAACCCGCCGTCATTATCATTCATGCCTTACATGACGTCGCACACGAGAACTGGAATGTCCAACATAACCACAAATCCATATGGACTTCCCCGCCCACAGGATCGCTAAAGGTAAATTTCTATGGGTCTGTACAGGAAAACTTCAAGGCCGGGCTGGGTTGCACTATCCGCAATCACATCAGAGATCTAATTGCTACAAAGGGGACCAAATACCACAGCCGTTCAGTCAACATGACAGAATTTAAAAGCGCTACTGCGGGGCTTTCTCTTGCAAAGGATTTTTTCAGCGTGGCTGCCAGAATCATCAATGAGGGGGACTCCTCTAGTGCCTGTTACATCATCCATCGCATCATATCGGGTGCCTACGCTGGTGACATTGAAGCCAACTTTGACAAGATTCTTGCAGAGGCCCCAAGAGTGGTTATCTCACTCATTGTGTACAACCCCGTATTCGCAGGTTTTGGATTTTAAGCTTTTAGAGTGGTTTGAGCTCTTGGTGGCCAATTTTAGCCTAGCCCTTGGAATATACTAGTAGGGGGAGGAAAAATCTGCCTCCCCCCAGTTGCCCCTTTTTTGGGGGGAGCGGGTGCACCAAGTTGGCAGGCACACGCCCCGGCCCGGTGGACGCGGTTTGGCGAGGGCGAGACCGGCACGGTGCCGAGCTCTCGCCCAGCCTCGCGGGTAGGCGGGGGCGAGACCGGCCCGGCCCAGGCTCTCGCCCCGCCTCGCGGGTAGGCGGGGGAGTGACCGGCCCGGCCCGGGTTCTCGCCCTGCCTCGCGGGTAGGCGGGGGAGAGACCGGCCCGGTCCGGGTTCTTGCCCCGCCTCGCGGCTTGGCGGGGTCGAGACTGGCCCGACGCCAGGTTCTCCTCCCGCCCTGTGGTTTGGCGGGGTCTCGCCCCTGCCCCCTGCTCCCCGGTTCTTCGGGGGTCACCTACCCGTCTCGGGTACTCGGGGAGATGAGTGGTTTGGCTCCTCCCGTCCTTGAACCCCTTTTTGGTCATGCTTTTACCGTCTTGCCCTTGGGAGGAATTACCCCTTTACCCCCTGGCATGGATGTTTTCTATTGGCCCAAAGTCTTTTGGCCCTAGGGGCATTTTGGTCATTTTGGTCCATGGGATTGGAAAAACTATAAATAGACCCTTAGGGGTGCCTTGGAGAAGATCACTTCTTCATTCTCCCTTCATCCTTCAAGGCACCCTAGTTCAAGCATTGGCTAGGGAGGGAGAGACCTCAAAGGTCTTCCCAGTGTGAGGTGGGACCTCCGCGCTAGAGCCGGGGGTCTGTTTCTAGTTTCTTGGTCCTTTGGTCCGTGACGTTCTCCTGAGTGTACTAGGTACGAGGTCACCCCTTTCTAGGGACCCGAACTCCACAGAGGTCATTTTTGGCTTCAAGACTTTTGGTGCGGTGAGCGTGGAGAGTGACCAGCTCAGAAGATCCCGGGAGAGTGTCATGACTGGAGGTCAGGGAGGTAGTGATGATCTCGGCGAGCTCCCCAGCCCAGGACCCTTTGTGGGGAGGCAAGAGTTCATGTCCTCCATCCAAGGCATCATGGAGATGATGCGAAGCATTGCTCCTCAGGGACGCAGCTCCACCCCGACCCCCCAGGAGCTAGATCCCCCCTCTCGACGAGTCGACTCCCAGGGGTCTAGGCGAGATGACCCCAGCAGGGGGGGGTAAGGAAGTGCACCAGGAAGAAGGCTAGGGAAGGAGAGGATGGGAGATAGGGTCGAGCGAGACCTCACCGGCCGGGAGCTGTTCTCCAGCCCGGCAAGTGCCAGCCTTCCAGACGAGCAGGTCGCGCGAGTGGAGGTGGCGAGACCACCCCTTATGGGGTCACCCTTCAGCGAGCTGATCATCTCAGCTCCCATTCCTGAGGGGTTCAGAGAGCCAGACATGGCTTACTATACCAGGAAGGATAACCCCGTCCAGCACCTGCAGTGGTTCGAGGATGCCGTCTCCATCAGGCCGATGACGAATGCCAAGTGTCGCCTTGTTGCGATCACGTTGAAGGAGAAGGCAAGGGACTGGTTCCATCAACTCCCTCCGAGGTTGATCTATGGGTTCGAGGACTTGAGTCGGAGCTTTCAGCTCCGCTTCTCCACCTCCAAGAAGAGGAAGAGAAGTCCCGAGTCCATCTTCCTGATAAGACAGGGGGCCGAGGAGTCGCTGGCCCGTTACGTTGACAGGTTCCAAGAGGAGATCCTGGAGGTCCAGGAGATGCCAGGGTATGCCCTCCAGATGGCATTCGCGGTGGGGTTACGCGAGGGGTTCTTCAAGATGAGCTTGACCCGAAAGGCCCCCCTTTCCTTTGAGGAGCTGATGGAAAGGGCGGCCGAGGAGATAGTCATGGAGGCGGCCAACCTGACATTTGTCAAGAAGTTGGCAAAGCTAATAGAGATGGAGTCAAAGGAGCAAGGTGGCTCGAGACCTCAGGAAGGAAGAAGGAGAGAGGAGCGGAGGGCTCAGGAGGGCCCAGAACCAGGTTGGAGGCAGCAGGGAGGACCCGTTCAAGGTCCAGTACGAGGTTACGTCCAAGATGGGGGGAACTTCCATGGGGGCCAAGGGAGGTTCAACTTACAAAGGCAAGCCCCAAGACAGCTCTTACCCCCGTCGCAGCAGGCCTTGGAGATAGGAGGAGGAAGAGGTAACAGGAGAGAACTCCCAGCCCCCCGAAGGAGGGGAGGAGCACTACCGTACTGTGACTTCCCCCAGGTGGAGGGGCACGCCACAGCTACCTGCCCCGAGTTCCTGGAAGTGAGAGGGGCGAGAGGCCCTGCCCAGCCACAGCCGCCAGTACGGGTTGAAGAGGTTCTGCCCAGAGAAGGGGGGATGACGTGTGTGAGGACCGGGTCGATGTAGGACCCCGAGGTTGTATAGTTGTGATCCATGATGGAGTAGGGATCGAAGCCACTCGGAAGGCAAGCCTCCATGTCATGTACCGACGGAGCGTCGCCTCGACGTCCCAGACCCCTCCCCAGGAGGAGAAGATCACCTTCTTGTTGAAGGACCTACCGGATCATGATGATCCGTTTTGCGATGCGCTGGTCATCCAGACGACCATCGAGGGCTACACCGTCTCCCGGATCTTGGTTGACAACGGAAGCTCCGTTAACATCGTTTTTAATAAGGCATTTGACGAGATGAAGGTAGAGCCAAGGAGGGTGTTGGCCTCGGATGGACCCCTGTTCGGATTCTCAGGGGAGAGGAAGGAGGTAGAGGGTGGAGTAGGACTCCAAGTAAAGTTGGGAGGGGCTTCAAGGAACTGTCGGTTCGTCATTGTTGACGCTCCAAGCAGCTACAACGCCATCTTCGGAAGGCCCCTCATCAGCACCTACTGTTGCGTGCCATCTTCCTTCCACCAATGCCTCAAGTTCAGCTCAGGAGGGATCCAGGTCAGAGTCAAGAGAGACTCTAGGATGGCAAGACAGTGCTACGTCACGGTCGTCAACACCATCACTTGGTAGGCCAGGGTGGAGGAGATGGGAAGGATCATGGAAAGCCTGAGCAGGATGGAAGTGTCCGGCGAGAAGGAAGTGGATGACGACCACCGGGCCCAGAACCCCTGAGGAAGCCTCGCCTTGACAGAGTCCTGTATGTTTCTTATGTTATAATGAGTCCAACGCCCGACCAACTGAGACGGGGGGGGGGTCATGTAACCCATCTTTTTTCCCCGTTTGAGGATGTTGGATTTGGTAGAGTTCAAGTGACACACCTGGCTCCCCACCCCCGAGAGGATCTCCTCAGCCAGGCTCCCACTAGTTGGTTGGGTCGAATGTGCCTCGGGGAGAGCAAGACCCACCCCCGAGAGGATCTCCTCAGCCAGGCTCCCACTAGCTGGTTGGGTCGAATGTGCCTCGGGGAGAGCAAGCCCCACCCCTGAGAGGATCTCCTCAGCCAGGCTCCCACTAGCTGGTTGGGTCGAATGTGCCTCGGGGAGAGCAAGCCCCACACCCGAGAGGATCTCCTCAGTCAGGCTCCCACTAGCTGGTTGGGTCAAATGTGCCTCGGGGAGATCAAGTTCTCGCCCCCGAAAGGATCTCATCAGCCAGGCTCCCACTAGCTGGTTGGGTCGAATGTGCCTCGGGGAGAGCAAGTCTCACCCCCGAGAGGATCTCCTCAGCTAGGCTTCCACTAGCTGGTTGGGTCGAATGTGCCTTGGGGAGAGTAAGCCCCACCCCCGAGAGGATCTCCTCAGTCAGGCTCCCACTAGCTGTTGGGTCGAATGTGCCTCGGGGAGATCAAGTTGCCACCCCCGAGAGGATCTCCTCAGCCAGGCTCCCACTAGCTGGTTGGGTCGAATGTACCTCGGGAAGAGCAAGCCCCACCCCCCAAGAGGATCTCCTGAGTCAGGCTCCCATTAGCTGGTTTGGTCGAATGTGCCTCGGGGAGATCAAGTCCCCACCCCTGAGAGCATCTCCTCAGACAGGCTCCCACTAGCTGGTTGGGTCGAATGTGCCTCGGGGAGAGCTAGTCCTACCCCCGAGAGGATCTCCTCAGCCAGGCTCCCATTAGCTGGTTGGGTCGAATGTGCCTCGGGGAGATCAAGTCCCCACCCCCGAGAGGATCTCCTCAGCCAGGCTCCCACTAGCTGGTTAGGTCGAATGTGCCTCGGGGAGAGCAAGCCCCACCCTCGAGAGGATCTCCTCAGCCAGGCTCCCATTAGTTGGTTGGGTCGAATGTGCTTCGGGGAGATCAAGTCCCCATCCCCGAGAGGATCTTCTTAGCCAGGCTCCTACTAGCTGGTTGGGTCGAATGTGCCTCGGGGAGAGTAAGCCCCACCCCCGAGAGGATCTCCTCAGCCAGGCTCCCACTAGCTTGTTGGGTCGAATGTGCCTCAGGTAGATCAAGTTCCCACCTCCGAGAGGATCTCCTCAGCCAGGCTCCCACTAGCTGGTTGGGTCGAATGTGCCTCGGGGAGAGCAAGCCCCACCCCCGAGAGGATCTCCTCAGCCAGGCTCCCATTAGCTGGTTGGTTCGAATGTGCCTCGGGGAGATCAAGTCCCCACCCCCGAGAGGATCTCCTCAGCCAGGCTCCCACTAGCTGGTTGGGTCGAATGTGCCTTGGGGAGAGTAAGCCCCACCCCAGAGAGGATCTCCTCAGCCAGGCTCCCACTAGCTGGTTGGGTCGAATGTGCCTCGGGGAGATCAAGTTCCCGCCCCCGAGAGGATCTCCTCAGCCAGTCTCCCACTAGTTGGTTGGGTCGAATGTGCCTCGGGGAGAGTAAGTCCCACCCCGAGAGGATGTCCCCAGCTAGGCTCTCACTAGCTGGTTGGGTCGAATGTGCCTCGGGGGGAGTAAGTTCCTTTTTTTCTCTGAGACGGTCCCGCTGCACAGGCTCTCACTAGCTGGCCAGGGCCGGTGGTACTTCTTGTGGAAGCTAAATATTTTTTACCCGGAGGGGGTCTCGCCACGAAGGCTCCCATAGCTGGCATGGCAGTTTGACCCCTCCGGGGGGTGAAGTGTTTTTTACTCGGAGGGGGTCTCGCCACCCAGGCTCCCATAGCTGGCATGGCAGGTTGACCCCTCCGGGGGGTGAAGTGTTTTTTACTCGGAGGGGGGTCTCGTCACCCAGGCTCCCATCAATTGGCACGATAGGTTGACTCCCCGGAGAGGCGCACTAGAAAATTACACTCAGCGAATACGTTGGGTTGGACCTTTCTTTCCGAGCTTGTGCCAACCTCGAAAAGAGCGGGGATTGTGTACAACCCCGTATTCGCAGGTTTTGAATTTTAAGCTTTTGGAGTGGTTTGAGCTCTTGGTGGCCAATTTTGGCCTATCCCTTGGAATATACTAGTAGGAGGAGGAAACATCTGCCTCCCACCCCAGTTGCCCCTTTTTTGGGGGGAGCGGGTGCACCAAGTTGGCAAGCACCCACCCCAGCCCGGTGGACGCAGTTTGGCGAGGGCGAGACCGACACGGGGCCGTGCTCTCGCCCAGCCTCGCGGGTAGGCGGGGGCGAGACCGGCCCGACCCGAGCTCTAGCCCCGCCTCGCGGGTAGGCGAGGGCGAGACCGGCCCGGCCCGGGTTCTCGCCCCGCCTCGCGGGTAGGCGTGGGCGAGATCGGCCCGGGCTCTCGCCCTGCCTCGCGGGTAGGCAGGGCTGAGACTGACATGGCGCCAGGCTCTCGCTCGGCCTCGCGGGTAGGTGGGGGCGAGACCGGCCCGGCCCGGGCTCTCGCCCGGCCTCGCGGGTAGGCGGGGGCGAGACCGGCCCGGCCCGGGCTCTCGCCCCTCCTCGCGGGTAGGCGGGGGCGAGACCGGCCCGGCCCGGGCTCTCGCTCCGCCTCGCAGGTAGGCGGGGGCGAGACCGGCCTGGCCCGGGCTCTCGCCCCTCCTCACGGGTAGGCAGGGGCGAGTCACGGGTAGGAGGGGGCGAGACTGGCCCGAACCGGGTTCTCACCCCGCCTCGCGTGTAGGCGGGGGCGAGACCGGCCCGGTCTGGGTTCTCGCCCCGCCTCGCGGCTTGGTGGGGGCGAGACCGGCCTGGGGCCGGGTTCTCCCCCCGCCCTGTGGTTTGGCAGGGTCTCTCCCCTGCCCCCCTGCTCCCCGGTTCTTCGGGGGTCACCTGCCCGTCTCGGGTACCCGGGGAGATGAGGGGTTTGGCTCCTCCCGTCCTTGGACCCCTTTTTGGTCATGCTTTTACAGTCTTGCCCTCGGGGAGGAATTACCCCTTTACCCCCCGACGTGGCTGTTTTCTATTGGCCCAAAGTCTTTTGGACCTAGGGGCATTTCGGTCATTTTGGTCCATGGGATTAGAAAAATTATAAATAGACCCTTAGGGGTGCCTTGGAGAAGATTACTTCTTCTTCTCCTTTCATCCTTCAAGGCACCCAAGCTAAAGCATTGGCTAGGGAGGGGGAGACCTCAAAAGTCTTCCGGGTGTGAGGTGGGACCTCCGCGCTAGAGCTGAGGGTTTGTTTCTAGTTTCTTGGTCCTTTGGTCCGTGACGTTCTCCTGAGTGTAGTAGGTGCGAGGTCACCCCTTTCTAGGGACCCCGAACTCCACAGAGGTCATTTTTTGCTTCAACAATTGACCGTGATGCAAACGCTGCTGCTGTTTTTCTCGTCAAACTTGCTTGTGATTCCAAATTTGACTGGGTAAGAGTTATGTCTTAGTCCCATGACTTTTTTCACTTTGTCCCAGCCAATAATTCTTGCACCGTGTCGAGCCAATCTTTGGTGCAAACAGCCGACTCCGTCCCAAGGTAGGCTGGAGGAGAGAGAGCTCGAAAAGTGCTCAACCAATTGGAACCCGAGGCTTATTGTTGCATAAGAGCATGTTGGGACTTAAAGGCATCCAAAATAGTCGTGAGCGTTTGCCCTAGCTCCGATTGCTGAAACTGTGTGGGTACGATATAGGCGGGGGTGCCCCCTACTGGCTCTACATGCACTAGGATCTACATATAAGGTACAAACCTAAGGTCAGGTTGGCTAATCGTAGTGTCAGAATTGGACATACTTAGTGTGAAGTACATGTAGGTACACCACTGCTTCCGCTAAGTCAGTTTGTCCCCAAACTGGCTAATCAAATGGGGGTGGAACCATTGTTCAATGACTTCTTTTGTTCAGGATCGTTGCAAGCCGATACCATTTATAAGACCACCCTCCCGAAACACAAAACACGGCTGAGGGGAGTCTTATGCCCAGAACATCCTCCTTGTAGTAATATTTGCACACGACTAATATTACAAAACGCCTATCCTACCGGCTAAACATATCATCCATGTCAACCCAACATAAAGAAAGTAAAATAGAAGTCAAAATTGCACACTAGTATATAAATCCACAAGTACAACAGAAATAAGTAGCAACCAAGGATTCTATAATATCAGAGTACATATGTCCAAATGGCTACAAATGAGTCTCTCTAAAAATTCGCATCAGTCACTGACGACATCGATGGTACCGTCACATTAGGCCATGTCGTCCTGGCCCGGCTGCCCTCTTACGTAACCTGCTACTGCTCTATCTGTGGGGTTCCCTCCTAAAAGGAAGACGTAGCAACCGTTAGTCATAAAAACTAAGTGGCTATCACATCCGCTCCCCCAATGACTCTTAGGCACCGGGCGAAGAAGAGGACAAGGGTACAATATATGTATATAAGCAGTAGTACAAACAGGTGGAGAATATATATTTATACTCAATAATAATAATCCAACTAGCAGGTAATCTACAACAAGAAAGTAACTCAACTTATATGAATGCTCATACAAACATATACGTTAAGGATCGGCTTAACGTAAAGTAACTCATCATATAAGAATGCCCATACAAACTTATATGATGAGGATCTTGTGTATGCAATGCAATGTTATGAATGACTTATGATGACTCACCCATGCTCATACACATGCACTTGCTATGTCGACACAGACTTGTAGTTCTCATATTTCGAGCAGGTAGCTAATCTCTCAGGCATCATCTGTCGTGGCCAGATGGTGATGGTGGAACGGGCTTTTCCGCTACTAGGTGGGCATCCATACTACCAAGACTAGGCCTCCATACGCCTCAACGCTAAGAACACAATAACAGAGCTCACATGCGTACTACGACTCAGAGGGGTCTCGGGTAGATGTGCAATAAGAACAAATTCCTACGCTGGCCTATCATCATGGCACGAAAGGTGCCTCTGTGAAAACATCACCAAAGGACCAAGTCCAACTGTCCACTAGCACGGATGGTGCCTCGGGAAGTAAACACCGAGGACCAAGGCCCAACCATGCAAGTCTATCTGTCAACTCCCGTCGGTGTGACGACTGGCAAGCCCATAGACCTGCCACACTATCCTTAACCCAGGATTATGACACCGCGTGTCAACTCACACTGCATGCATTTCACATATAAGGGCTCTATACTGAGTCCCTTTTTACTATTCACATCCCGTGCACACATCACCCAAGGGCTCCATACCAAGTCCCTTATCAATACATCGTTTCAGTGTGGTGAACACACACACACACTTCCAACCCTTCCACATTTCATACCGCACAAGGGTTTATCATTCACACATGTATCAAGTCTCCTTATGCTACATACCACTCCCACACTGCTACCCGTAGGGAGACTCAACTCTAAGCAGTGGACTACTTAATACATTCCTTAACCAATATCCCGCATAATCATGCAATAGCTTTATTCAATACTCTCTTAAATTAAGCATTCACAAACAATCATGATATTCCACAAGAAGTTCACAAACTATCATGATATTCCACATGCACATGTAATGTTCACTAACTTTTTCATTCAACTGATTATGAAACTCCACCAAGTCAATTATACAACGTGTCTCACCAAACTGTTTGATGACTTAAGGATATTTCAATTTAATCTCATCAATCTTTTGTTTAACACAATCATCAATAGATTAAGTTCAGCAAACCACATGCAAACCTCGACCTTAATCTTTTATGACTTCTCTACCAAGTTCAAACCCAATTCTACACTAACCTGAGAGCAACCCTTAATTAAGACTTGACTGTACAACAACTTTGATTGGACATTCCCGAGTCTACATGACTCGTATGAAAACGTGTAAACATCTGTTGGAAAGGTATTTCCAAAGAATACAATTTTTGTATTTGGTCCATCACCCAGTTCAGACCATAAAGTACTTGAAATCAGCCTCGAAGTCTGTTACGTACAAAAAGCAGATTTCTGCACGCATCTTAAAGCAAGATGAACGACATCGGTTCATCTTCTTCTTTTAGGTATTTCTTCTGAACCAAGTACATAATTTTCTCCTCCCTTATTCACCCTCATTAGACCATTCTTGTTCACGAAACCAAGTCCACCATCTTCACATAGAAGAGAGGAGAGGTTGAAAACAATTAATCTCTAGGGCAAGGCCCTAGCATAGTCCTTTCCCAAGAACCTTCATCTCGCAAGTCAAACTCCTTTGAGTCGACATCTCTCATAGAAAATAACTACAGATCTAGCACCGAGGTAGAGGGTAGGAAGCACACCTCGTTTCCGGCGGTTCCAGCCATGGATCTCTTCACTCTCCTTGGTGATATGATAGCGTCGACCTTGGCTCTCGTTCTCCTCCTTCCGTTCCTTGTCTTCTAAGAAAAGCTCTGTCGTAGTCATTCTCTCAGAAAATTCGGAGAAAGTAAAAGTCGGCTAAGACTTGGATGATTATATATAGGGGGCGGCCAAATAGAGTTAGGGTTTTCCCGATCAGGGAGCTACCGCCGCGCGGTAGCTTGCTACCGCCGCGCGGTAGCTTGCTACCGCCGGGCAGTATCCCAAAAAATGACTTCTTCCAGAAGCCACCGTTCGAACCACCCACTCAGGTGTGGACACTTTTCCTGCTATTGTCGGGCGGTAACCTTCTACAGTCGTGTGATATCTTCCCGAGTGCCTTATCAAAATAATTCAGCGGACTATCACCCGCGGTAACACTAACGCCAGACATTAAGTTCCCGAGCCGTCTGCTAATAAATTAGTCGGCTACCGCCGCGCGGTATCGCACTATCGCCACGCGATAACACTCAATGCCTTTTCTCCATTCAACGCTCTTAATGCCTGCTTTTCCACTCAACGCTCTCAACACCTCATCCGCTACAGCCACGCGGTATCTTTCTATCGCCGCGTGATAGTACTCGATGCCTTTTGCCCATTCAACGCTCTCAACGCCTTCCGCCCACTCAACGCTCTCAACGCCCCGACTACTACCGTCGTGTGGTATCTTACTATCGCCGTGCGATAGCACTCAATGCCTTTTGTCCACTCAACGCTCTCAACACCTTCCACCCACTCAATGCTCTCAATGCCTTGGCCGGTACTGCTGTGTGGTATCTTGCTATCGCCATGCGGTAGTGTCCAGACACTTAATGTCGAGCCAACACTTCCTCCCCGGCTTAGGTGCAAGCCTATCTGTCTGCGCACCCTGAGCCCAAGTCAGCTCTCCTGACTTGAAAGTGCCCACAAGGGGCTTAGCGCGAATCAGGACGTTACACAACCAGAAGTACCCATGTCTGACCACCATTGCTTCCAAAGTTCTACCTCTCGAGTGACTGTCATATTCTCCCGAGTGTATTTCTTACAGGATCCGCAAGATCTCCTCTTCTGCCACGCATCATGCTAGGAGCCCTGACAATATCTCCCGATGTAGCCCTCATTCATGCATTAAATAGTGGGTTGATTTGTGCCTGAAGCCTTTTGAATCTTTGATCCCTTCGGGAAGTCTACCGATAGTTAGGAAAGTTACAAAGGGATCCACCCACGAGTGCCACCGATCCACTTCCATCAACTCCCCCTCCACGATCGCTGGGCCGAACATCTCAGTCAAGGTTCCTCCACCCCGGGGCCCAAACTTATCCAATTGATCGTCTGTTGTACTCTCCTGCCTGGGGACATGTTGGATTGAAAATTTCCAGAACCCTCCAACGATCACCCTTACCTTGGACAAGTACTTCATGAGGGTAGGCTCCCTAGACTCATACTCACCCCCAATTTGCGACGCCGCTACCAATGAGTCCATGAATACTTCCACATCATGCACCTCGAGCTCTTTGTCCCATTTCAGCCCTGCTATGACACCCACGTACTCCGCTTAGTTGTTGGTGACGGGGAAGTGCAAGACCATGACATGTTCTATGGTGACCCTCTGAGGGCCCACTAGTACTACACCTTCTAGAGAATGCTTCCCCGAGGCTCCGTCGACCAACATCCTCCAAGTATCTAGCGGAGGCGGCTTCTCACCTTCTACCTCAATGATGTAGTCGGCCAAGAAAACGGCCGCCACTTGTGCCTTGATGGAGTGTCGCGGCACAAAAGTGATATCAAACTCACTCAACTCGATAGACCACTTAGTCAACTGCCCCGAGTGATATATGTAACATCCCAACTTTTATTCGGCCACCAGAACCCTAGTGGGCCCAATAAAAGTGACCCGAACCCTACTCGTGACCTGGTAGAAGGTAACCATAGGCGGGAAATAGAGCTAGAGAACTACGATTTGAGTTCTGTCAGTTCCTGTGGCCTTGTATAGTCGATACGAGCGTGTCGGAACTCGTTCCGTTGGACTCCGAGGTCATGTGGTGGATGTAACCATTCCTCGTAAAATGCCTCGAGAGCTAGACTTTGGATATCGATCTAAAGGACTCCGATTTGAATTTCTCCCATTCTTGTGGTCTCGTATGACCCATACGAGCGCATCGTAACTCGTTGCGTCGCAATCCGAGATCTAACGACGGATATAGAAATTTTGAACATTTTAGCGCGTCGCGACGGGCAGATTTTGGACTTGTACCAAACGAACTCTGATTCGACCCCGGTCAGTGGCGTTGGATTCGTATGGTCAATACAAAGTCATCGAAATTGGTCTCGATCAGTTTCGATGATGTGTGGTCAAGCCGTGGTCAAATCAAGCTCAATCATGCACCGAAAAGCGTGCGCACACTAATTGTGACATGACACCCCAACTTTGACCCAACCCCGATGACTTGGACCTATTTTGACTTTGACCCCCATGGGTTGACCCACCCCAGGGTTGACTTTGATCAACCCGCCCTTTTTCTCATTTTTGGAAGTTTTCCCTAAGGAGGCCACCCCCTCTCCATGGGTAAATAGTACAGTGCCCCCCCCCCCACCCACCCACCCACCCACCCATGGGGCCACAAATTAGTAATATGGAAGGGAGTGGGCCCAAGTGGCGGCCCACCAACTGTTCCCTCCACTCCCCTTCTCTTTTTCTCCCTTTCTCACTTTTAAAAGCCCAAGCCCATAAGGGCTTAACCCCATTTCCCACATGGGGGAAATTTCTTGAGCCTCCAGCTATCCTTGGACAGCTAGAAGGTGGAGATTAATCCCTCCCTAAGGAGGGATTAATCCCATATTAGGTAGGGAGGAGATTCCTTCCCTCTAGCCTATATAAAGCCCCCCTGATATCCTCTCACAAGCTCAGAGACAAACTCCCCCACCCCTCCCCAAGCTCTGCCAGAGCTCAGGTCGCCGGAAAAGGAAAGCCCGAGCTTCACCACCGCCACCTTGCATGGCCAACAAAGCTGGCCCCTCCCAAGCCCCTCCTCCATAGGTAGAAGCTCTCCCCTTCCCATTCCCCTCCTTCTAGATGATATGCATGGGCCTTCCGGCGGCCGGAGCGCCACCAGCACCACCTGACCCATTCTCCAGGTCGGGTGGTGGCTGCAGGAAGACTAGCCTCTCCCCACTCCGGGGGTGGTGCTGGAGAAGGGTTGACCCACCAGGATGACTTTTCTCGGTGGGGGAAAGTCGGGGTGCTGCCGGAAAATGCCGCTCTAGCAGTACTCGAGAAGTAGAGCTTTTGCTCTGTTTTGTCTCCGGCGGTGGCCGACAGCGGTTGGTCGTCGGACCACCACTAGAGAAGAGCCATGCCCCTAGCGTGCCGACCGGGGCTAGTTTCGGGGTTGGGCTTAACGTCGGAGAGGCGGGGTGGTGCGGTGGTGCTGGGAGTAGAATTAATGCCACCCCGCTCTCAGGTTCGCTAAATCAGGAGGTGGTCGGTGACGATAAGCCGCCGGGCCCCCACCCAGGGACTCGCCGACCCCCGACGAATCGGCCGGGGGAGGCATCGGCGTCTAGCGATGACTGGCCTACGGTGGCAGAGGCTATCCCTGACTGTCCTCCAGCAAGGTGCAGCAGCCGTCTGAACTGGTGATGAAGATTAGACGGCCAGGATTTCATTAAATCCTGCCCCCGCCTCAGCATCAGCTCCCCCATAGTGGATCCATGGCCAATCCGCTGTGGGGTCAGAAAGGAGTTATTTGATGTTCGGCTCGATCTCAGCCACGGGATGTCTTTTGATCTGCTATTATCAGACTAGATTAATAGCTAAACTTTGAGAAATTTCCTGGGCCATTCCTAGGCCTCTGGGGGCAAAGTGATCCACATGAAAATGTTCCCCATAGTAAGGGCTTCCTCCACAAAAATTTTGAGAATTTGTGGAGTTGATTTAGTATTTTTAAACGCCCAAATGAAATTTATTTGGACGAATTAGAGACCAAAAACTCTTTGAAAAATTGTGGAAGTTTTTATAGGCTCATTTTAGACCCCCTTAAAGGTTGTATCAAAATTTGAGGACTTGGGGATTTAAATTGAATTTTCCTCAATTCCTTGGAGCCTAGGGTCGCGCTTGGAAATTTATTACGCTCATTTTCCTTGAAATTGAAAATTGGAGCACGCGACCACCTTTTTCTAATTTAAATAATAAATTCAAATTGCCTTATCAATAAGAGTGGTCGAGGCAAGTGACCAAGCTCCGGGTGTTCCGAGATTTCGAGAAACCGTCGAGCGCCTCAACTCTCGGGTAATTTGGGCACGCTCAGAAGGTGAGAGTATGAGTAGTGTGTTGCAAAATTATTCTCGACAAATAATAAGGGTGTAATTCCTAATGAGCCCCTAATCCGATTAAGCCATGATTAAAAAGGCACAACCAAATTACTATCGGATCATAATAATGGGTATAACCCAAGCAAGAATTAGTAACAAGGCGATGAAACTAAATGTGCCTCCTAAGATAGGAGATGGAACTGAATCCTCCTGGATGGAGTGATTGGACTACTAACCATTTTCTCTATGATTATTCCAGTCTTGTACTGGTCCTATTCCTTTATTTATCTCTGTTCAGTACTTTAAATTTAGTACTACTCCAGTCTCGTACTGGTCAAGTTCATTTCAATTCAGTACTACTCCAGTCTCGTACTGGTCAAAATCATTTCAATTCAGCACTACTCCAGTCTCGTACTGGTAAAGTTCATTTCAATTCAGTACTATTCCAGTCTCGTACTGTTCAAGCTCATTCCAGTTCAGTACTTTCAGTTCAGTACTACTTCAGTCTCATACTGGTCAAGTTCATTTCAATTCAGTACCACTCAAGTCTTGTACTGGTCATGTTCATTTCAGTTCAGTACTTTCAATTCAGTAGTACTCTAGTGTCATACTGGTCAAGTTCATTTCAATTCAATACTACTCCAGTCTCATACTGGTCAAGTTCATTTTAGTTCAGTACTTTCAATTCAGTACTACTCCAATCTTGTACTAGTCATGTTCATTTCAAAACTTTCATTTCAGTACTACTCCAGTTTCGTACTGGTCACGTTTCATTCAGCACTTAGATTATGTAGCATTTATTATCATCTGCTTTAATTACCGCATTTTCATTACTACAATTTGCTATTATAAGCACGAGTCCTGCTCTGACTATCATTTGTCTGTTAAGATTGAGCCTTAGTTGGGGATAACCGGAGTTGAGATGTTCCTCCGGGTTTAGCCTCAAATAAAGCGCTCTCACGCTCCTTGTCGAAAGTTGAGCTGAGTGCCACCACACGAAGTTTGAAGCATAGTAGGGCTGGCCGTCGTAGACCCGGTAGGTGTTAGCAATACTGATTGAATGATTTCTTATAAATTGATTGCGGTGAAATAGTGGCAAGTCAGTCCCTTCCACAGACTGTTCATACTGGTGTTGGAATGTCGATGACTCAAGGCGATATGGAGATGGGTACCACGGGTGACCGGCCGTTATATTTTCCCCATCAGGTTTTCCTCCGCTGGTCGGCCAAAATATTGAATCACCGGATGTCGCCCACATCCAGGAGTACACATAGTTGTACGTTGGGTCCTGGGGCTGTGCGGTACGACCAACCCCAGAAGTGTTAGGACTGGCCACTATCACTGACGGCCACATCGGTGAGGCCCGCGGAGCTCACTACTATGGTGGAACAGAAGCGGTCCATACTGTTGGATCCCTAGTTGATTTGGGCTAGGTTCACTGACTTAGGATGTGACCCATCATGTATAGCCAGGGTCAATTTGTGTCCTAGAGTCTAGGTTAAGTCCTTAGGCTCAACTCCAGGTGGACCAGCTTTCAACAAGACCCTCAGAGACTCCAGACTCACAAGTTTTCAAGACTAAATAAAGTGAGTTCGACGTTCGTCGAACTCCGCTCGACGAAAGGAGTTCTGCGCTCGACGATCTTGAGACATTTCTTAGTGCTGAGCTAGAAGATCTGGGTTCTCTGTTCGACGAAAACTCAGGCTCTACATCAAGCCAAAGTCAGGAGAACTTCAAATTTTTCTAAGTCCAGTTTCAAGCTTCGGTCGACGAATTATATTCTGAGCTCGACGAACTTGGACCTCAAGTTCACAGCTTCTTAGGTCGACGAAGTCAGCTTCTCAGGTCGACGAATGATAATCTCTACTCGACGATTTCTGGACTCAGAGATTTTGTGTCGACACTTAGGGTTTGTGTCGACACCAGTCAACTTGTGTCGACACCAAGATTTCAGTCGACACCAGCTTATGTCGACACCAGAGGATTTGTGTCGACACCAAGATTAATCTGTCGACACCAACTTATGTCGACACAGCATTTCAGTAGATGCAGGATATTTTGTCTAAGTCCAGAACTATTCTCTGCTCGACGAATTTGATTCTCAGCTCGACGAATGAAGAATGTCTGTTAGATGAATGAAGATTGTCTGGTCGACGAACTCTCTCAAGCTCAGCTCGATGAACTCAAGCTCAGCTCGACGAACTCTTTCAAGCTCAGCTCGACGAACTCAAGCTCAGCTCGACGAACACAAGTGCAGTTCGACGAATTGTGTTCTTCGTTCGACGAATCCAGATTAGGTTTTCTTCAAGGTTCCCGTACCATTTCTTGGCGCTGATTCCTGAACATTTAATGTCAGATCTTCTCGGAATGTTACCGTTAGAACGCGCATTGACTATGGATAATTACATGCCGTTTTTCCATGGTACAGTTAGGAAAGTCATTGATTGCTGATTCTTTCCAAGGCCGATTGTAATTACTGCTCGACATTAAAAAGTTTGAATATTCCTCGGTCAGATATACACAGACACACAGGAAGAGAACAGTATGAAGCAGTGATAGAGTTCAAGAATTACAGTACAGAAAATACTCTGAAGTTGCAGAAGAACAAACATTTCGAAAATCTAAAGTTCTTGACTACAATCAGCCTTGACCAGAGAACTCTCTCAAGAAGAAGAAGAAGAACAACTAAATTCAATCAAGAGTCTTCTTCTCTCTATTCACAGGATAACTTCAAAGGACAACAATCAATCAATCTGTCAAAGAAGTTCCTGAAGCAGTTCTGGTCCAGACATTCTAGGTCATTGAAAGACTATCACCCTGAAGCATTGCTCCAGCATTCCTGACCAATTCAAAACCTCGGGGGGAGCAAGAGCTACTATAATCAATCCACAAGTCTTCTCTCTGACTGTTGACAGAGAAGATACTATCACCCTCTCTTCAATTCCTGTACAGGGTTTTAAATCCCTTCAAAATTATTCTGGTTGCAAGTCTCCTTCCAAAAGACTTGAGGGTTTGGTTTTTGGGGACCTGATCAAAACCCATTGTTGCTCAGGACACCTGATCAACTCATCCTGCAGTGGATTCCTACCTAGGGTGGTAGAAGAGTGGATGTACCCAGATTGGTTGGGGAACCACTATAGCTCCTTGTGTCATCTGGTTGCTTATTTTCTTTTGTTTTCTGGCTGTGGTATGTGATTGCTTTGTGTTTAGTTAGTTGATGTGTTTGCTTTATCTTATTTGCTTCCCTGTTCACTTAGGAATACAACAAGAGTTGTAAAAAGTTTCTAGCAAGCACCATACTCTATTCACCCCACCCCCCCCCCCCCCCCCTCTAGAGTATATCAGATCTAACCTGCACTTTCACATACTATATCGACATATGGTTTGTGTGCGTGGATGTGAATGCCTGCGGTATGTGCACTGTTGTGAATGCTTGTGATAGGGTACAGGTTGTGAATACCTGATGTGCTGATGTGCTAGTGGAGCCTTAATTATAACTGATATATATTACTGCTGCTATTCTAGTTATACTATGCTGTGTTTCTTTATAGTTGCTCCTAGCCTATATATATACGAAATGTTGTACTAATTCTCCCTTGCTTCAGCTATCTACTTTTATTGGGTGTGTGTGTGTGCACGTCCCCAGGATATGGATCCGGGGAGGAGATTTGTTTCCACTTATCTCTGTGACTAATGGTTATTTAAATAACCATTCACAGGAAATGGAGCACCATAGTGACCCGCTGCCGTAGGAGATTGCGCCAAGCAGTTAGAACTACTCGAGCAGAAGCATCCCTGATGTCTTCAGAGTTTCGCGACGTGAGTACTGACGAGCTGAATAGGGAGAGAGTGAGGAGTTATATGTAGTACTTGTACAACCTGTGGGCTTATAAATAATTAGGCTACGACCTTTGTACTCATGTAAATATATATGATGTTATATATATATTTGATACTGGTTTCCTGCTAATGCTTCCACAAATCTCTGATGCATTGTGAATGTTGTGATTCTAGCCAAGCAAGACGGCCACCTAGTGTTTAGATAGGGTGGGTCGTTACCCCCAAGTAGCACTGGGTGGACGTCTTGGGCAGTAAGATCCCCTCCGGCCCGACCCGGGCAAACATTGTGGGAAGGGGTCTTGTAAATGGATCAAAGCCATCATGATTCGTCCTTATGGAGCAGTCTCAGGATTCCCTCGTCCCTCGCTCCGTTCCTCGGTTCGGGGCGAACATTGTAGAGAAAGCCTGGTGGACACTAGTGTAGAGGCTTAGGGATTCTAGACTGTATGTTAGTATGCCCATACACCGTTGTTTCCACTTCGTCTGTCATTTTTGCAAATTTACCCTACTTTTGTAAAGTACTGACACTTTTCCTGTTACTTCTCTAGATACTGGAGTACAGTAACGGGGGATCCTCTTCCAGAGGATATGTTCCCGCCACCCCACCTCCAGACCCAGTCGTCCCCGCGGCTGTACCGTTTGCCGAGACCAACTTGGGGCAGACACTTAGGGCCATCCTGGCCACCTTTCAGATAGCCTTGGCACAACCACCACGATAGATGATGGCACCTACCGATTTGCTGACGACCTTCCGAGGACTGAGGCCTCCCACTTTCAGAGGCCCGGAGACTGCCATCCAGGCAGAGGAGTGGGTGGAGCATGTGGAGGAGCTGCTAGTAGGCATGGTGTGCCTAGCAGTAGCTGCAGTCTCACTGGTAGTGACCTTATTAGAAGGATACGCAAGGGATTGGTGGAGATTGGCTAGCCGCTCGACCTTTAGAGGACGACCGATGAGCGATATACTATGTGGAGAGTTCTCGGAGGCCCTGCTAGAGTTCTTTATTACAGACACAGACCGATCTATTTGCAGGAAAGGTTCCTGCACATCCGACAGGGGGATCGGACTGTGCCTGAGTACGAGAGGGAGTTCATACACCTGGCATGCTTTGCCGGGAATTTGGCAGCCTCTGACAGGGATAGAGCTTCTTGTATCCCGCGAATTTATCGCAACAAAAGAGAACATTATCTGCACTACTGGACTAGCTATATGAATCAGTTTACCGAATGGATCATATATGATGTCTATAGAAAAGTACTTGTTCCAGGCTGTGTTAGGAGAAGTGGAATTTGAGGTCGACGCAACCATCCTGGCAATTGCTGGATTCGATGTTATATTGGGAATGGACTGGCTAGCCGAGCACAAGGCGCAATTAAATTGTTTAGCATGGGAGGTCCGCCTGCAGAACACAAACGGCCAGGATGTTACGTTGATAGGTGTACCTTCAGTCTCACGTATTATTTTAACCTTTGCGCAGATTGTAAGGTAAATCCGGCAGAAGGATGAGGTGTACCTTATCTACTTCGAAATGGAAGACAAAAATCAAGCACTCGCCAAAGTCCCGGTGGTACGCAACTTCCCGGATATTTTTCCTAAGTCCCTCCCAGGATTGCCACCACAGCGGGAGGTTGACTTTCAGATCAAGCTTGTGACCGGAGCGCGTCCGGTGTCACGAGCACCCTACCAGATGGCCCCAAGAGAACTGGTTGAATTAAAAATTCAACTGCAGGAGCTAGTAGATTCCGAATTCGTCTGTCCCAGTTCCTCACCCTGGGGAGCCCCAGTGCTATTCGTAAAGAAGAAAGACGAAACATTACGTCTGTATATAGACTACGGGGAGCTAAATAAGCTTATTATACGAAACACATACCCCCTCCTTAGGATCGACGAACTATTCGATCAGTTGCAAGGTGCGTTTGTGTTTTCCAAGATAGACCTGAGATCCGACTACTATCAGCTTCGAATCTAGGAGGAAGATATTCCCAAGACTTCCTTCAGCTCCCGTTACGGTCTCTATGAGTTTCTGGTGATGCCTTTTGGGCTCACCAATGCACCCTCCGCCTTCATGGCCCTAATGAATAAAGTCTTCGAGCCCTTCCTATACAACTTCGTGATCGTCTTCATTGACGATATTTTGATCTACTCAAAGACCAAGGCAGACCATACAAGGTACCTGCAGATGGTGCTACTAAAACTCTGAGAATACTCCCTCTTCGCCAAATTCAGTAAGTGCGAGTTTTCGTCAGAAGAAGTTGGATTCTTGGGCCACACTATAAACAAGAAATGGGTAGCAGTATATTAGGCTAAGATCCAGGCAGTGTAAAATTGGTCACCACTCAGGACGGCGGCTGATATCTGAAGATTTCTTGATCTTGCCGGATATTATAGGAAGTTCGTCGAAGGCTTCTCCAAGATTGTTTTACTCCTAACTTCCCTCACCATAAAGGATGTTATGTTCTGATGGACACCGAAATATAAGACTGCGTTCGTCGAATTAAAGAAGCGGTTGACTTATGCATCAATCCTTACGATCCCCGTAGGGACCGAGGGATTCCAGATCTACACTGATGCCTCCCTGAAGGGATTAGGAGTTGTCCTAATGCAGCATGGCAAGGTGGTGGCCTACACATCTCGCCAATTGAAGCCGCATGAATTAAATTACGAGCTCATGATCTAGAGTTTGGCGCTGTCATCTTCGCCCTTAAAATATGGAGGCATTACTTGTACGGAGTAAGATGTGAGATCTTCTCCGACCACAAGAGCCTCAAATACATCTTCACTCAGAAAGAGCTGAATCTTCAGCAGCGCCGATGGTTAGAATTCCTGTGCGAATATGATTTCGCTCTCCAATATCACCCCCGAAAAGCTAATAGAGTCGCTGATGCTTTGAGCCGCCAGCCTTCGATAATTGGAAGTTGGATGGAGCAAATCCCTAAGGAGCTGTTCCAGTCTTTAATAGACTTGGAAATTACCCTTGTTGCCCGAAGAGATCCGAAGGAATACAATGCTCAGCTGTATTAGATGGATATCCATTATGACATCCGAGATCAGATACGAGAAGCCCAGAAGATCGACCCAGAGGTGGTTCCAATCATTCGATCTCTGCAAGTTGGAGTACAGGAGGATTATAATCTGCACGACGGGATTCTACAATTCAAGCATCGTATATTTGTTCCTTCTACCAGAGGGATTCACGAAGAAATTCTGCAAGAAGCCCACCAGTCGAGATACTCTATTCATCATGGTGTGGTCAAGATGTATGTGGACCTGCGCAGGACCATTTATTGGCCCGGGATGAAAAGAGATGTCACTAACCTCGTGGCCCAATGTCAGTCATGTCAGAAGGTTAAAGCTAAATGTCACAGCCCAGGAGGCATGTTGCAGCCCCTGCCAATACCAAAATGGAAATTTGAAGATATCTCCATGGACTTCATCCACGGCCTACCTCGATCCCGTGCCGGAAACGACTCTATTTGGGTGGTCGTAGATCGACTTACCAAGGTAGCGCGATTCATTCCAAATCTATAGGGTGACGGAGTTGACATTTTGGCTAGAATGTTCCTAGAGCTGGTAGTTCGGTTCCACGGAGTGCCAAAGTCTATCGTATCATATCGTGACAGGCATTTCACATCTAAGGAGTGGAGGCGGGTGCAGCCATACTTGTTGACCAAGTTGGCCTTTAGCACTGCCTTCCACCCGCAGACAGATGGACAGACAGAAGGGACAAACCGGATGATGGAGGATCTACTTCGACTATGCATAATAGAACATAATGAGCCATGGGAGCAGTTGTTACCTCTGGTTGAGTTTTCTTACAATAACATCTACCAGGCTAGCATCAAGATGGCTCCGTACGAGGCATTGTATGGGAGGCGTTGTCGAACCCCATTGACTTGGGCTCAGGAAGAGGACCCAGAAGCCTTGGGAGTGTCTTACATTGATGACATTACGGCAGCCATACGGCTGATCCAGGAATGGATGCTGGAGGCGCAGAGCCGGCATGTCAAGTATTATGATGCACGACACCAACCGGTGGAGTTAAGCTGGGAGAGATGGTGTTTTTGAAAATCAAGCCTATGCATGGTGTCTCCCAGTTGAGGAAGTAGAAAAAGCTAGATCACCGCTATCTAGGCCCCTATCAGGTGATAGAACACGTTGGCCCTATTGCCTATCGATTAGCCCTGCCCCCAGAACTGGGAAATCTTCATGATGTATTTCATGTCTCCTCCTTGAGACAAGTTCTCCAACAACCAAAGCTGCATCTACCAACACCACCAGTACAACTGCGGTTGGACAGATCCATCCAGCTCGAACCAATCAGAATCCTAGATCATAAAGTGAAGAATCTACGTAACAAGACCATCCCAATGGTCAAGATATTATGGTCTAATGACGGACAAGATGAGTACACTTGGGAACCAGAGGCGCTCGTCCGTGAGAAGCAAACAGAGATCTTTCCCCAGGTTTGTTACTCTTTCCTCCTACTTCGAGCGAATTTTTGGGGGTGAAAATCCTTTTATTGTTATTGGATTGTAGCATCCCGACTTTTATTGGGCCACCAGAACCCTAGTGGGCCCAATAAAAGTGACATGAACCTCTACCCGTGACCCGTAGAAGGTAACCATAGGCAGGAAATAGAGCTAGAGAATGTTGATTTGAGTTCTGTCAGTTCCTGTGGCCGCGTATAGTCGATACAAGCGCGTCGGAACTCGTTCCACTGGACCCCGAGATCATGTGGTGGATGTAACCATTCCTCGTAAAATGCCTCGAGAGCCAGACTTTGGATATTGGTTTAAAGGATTCTGATTTGAATTCTACCAGTTCCTGTAGTCTCATATGACAGGTATGAGCGCATCAGAACTCATCGCATTGTAATCTGAGATCAAACAACGGATATAGACATTTTCACCATTTTAGCGCGCCGCGACACACAGATTTTGGACTTGTACCAAACGAACTCCGATTCGACCCCGGTCAGTGGAGTTGGATTCGTATGGTCAATACAAAGTCAACGGAATTGGTCTAGACCAGTTTCGATGATGGGTGGTCAAACCGTGGTCAAATCTAGCTCAGTCCTGCACCGAAAAGCGTGCGCTCACAATTGTGACATGACACCCCAACTTTGACCCAACTCCGATGACTTGGACCTATTTTGACTTTGACCCCTATGGGTTGACCCACCCCATGGTTGACTTTGGTCAAACCCTCCCTTTTTTCCATTTTGGAAGTTTTCCCTAAGGAGGAGGACACCTCCTCTCCATGGGTAAATAGTGTATTGCCCCTACCAATGGGGCCACAAATTAGTAAGATGGAAGGGAGTGGGCCCAAGTGGTGGCCCACCAACACTTTCCTCTACTCCCCTTCTCTTTTTCTCCCTTTCACACTTTTAAAATCCCAAGCCCATAAGGGCTTAACCCCATTTCCCACATGGGGGAAATTCCTTGAGCCTCCAGCTGTTCTTGGACAGCTAGAGGGTGGAGATTAATCCCTCCCTAAGGAGACATTAATCCCACATTGGGTAGGGGATGATATCCCCTCCCCTCTATCCTATATAAAGCCCCCATGATATCCTCCTCAAAAGCTCAGAGAGCAACTCCCCCACCCCTCCCCAAGCTCTGTCGGAGTTCAGGTCGCCAGAAAAGGCAAGCCCGAGCTCCACCACCGCCACCTTGCATGGCCAACCAAGTCGGCCCCTCCCAAGCCCCTGCTCCACAGATAGAAGCTCTCTCCTTCCCCTTCCCCTCCTTCTGGACGATCTACATGGGCCTTCCGGTGGACGGAGCGCCGCCGGCACCACCCGACCCATGCTTCGGGTCGAGTGGTGTCCGCAGGAAGACTAGCCCCTCCTCGCACCAGGGGTGGTGCTAAAGAATGGCTGACCCACCGGGATGACTTTTCCCGATGGTGGAAAGACGGGGTGCCACCGGAAAACGCCGCTCTGGCAGAACCCGAGAAGTAGAGCTTTTGCTCTGTTTTGTCTCTGGCGGTAGTCGGTGGAGGTTGGTTGCCAGACCACCATCGGAGAATAGACCTACCCCCAGCACGCTGGTCGGGGGTGGTTTCAGGGCTGGGCTCAACGCCGGAGAGGCGGGGTGGTGCGGTGGCGCTGGGACCAGAATCACCGCCACCCCGCTCTCGGGCTCGCTAAATCAGGCAGTGGTCGGTGGCGGCAGGCCGCGGGCCACCACCAAGGGACTCGTCGGCCACCGAAAATATGGTCATCGGCGGCGCCGACATCTAGCGGTCAATGGTTGGCGGTTGCAGATGTTATCTCTAACTGCCTGCCGTCAAGGAGCAACAGCCGTCCGATCTGGTGATGAAGATCAGATGGCCAGGATTTCATTAAATCCCGCCCCCACGTCAGCATCAGCGCCCCCCCACAATAGATCTGTGACTGATCTACTGCGTGATGAGAAAGGAGTTATTTGATGTTCGGCTCGATCTCAGCCACAGGATGTCTTTTGATCTGCTATTAGCAGACCAGATTAATAACTAAACTTTGAGAAATTTGCTGGGCCATTCCTAGGCCTCTGGGGGCAAAGTGATCAACATGAAAAATATTCCCCATACTAAGGGCTTCCTCCACAAAAATTTGGAGAATGTTTGGAGTTGATTTGATATTTTTAAATGCCCAAATGAAATTTGTTTGGCCGAATTAAAGGCCCAAAACTCTTCAAAAAATTATGAAAATTTTTATAGGCACATTTTAGACCCCCTTAAAGGTTGTATGAAAATTTGGGGACTTGGGGATCAAAATTGAATTTTCCTCAATTTCTTGGAGCCTAGGGTCGTGCTTGAAATTTATTATGCACATTTTCCTCGAAAGTGAAAATTGGAGTGGACGACCACCCTTTTCTAATTTGAATAATAAATTCAAATTATCTTATCAATGAGAGTGACTGATGCAAGTGACCATGCTTCGGGTGTTCTGAGATTTCGAGAAACCGTCGAGCGCCTTGACTCTCGGGTAATTTGGGCACGCTCGGAAGATGAGAGTATGAGTAGTGAGTTGCAAAATTATTCTCGATGAATAATAAGGGTGTAACTCCTAATAAGCCCCTAATCCGATTAAGCCATTGTAACATCCCATTTCCAACTAGACCCCTAGGAGTGGTTTTGTCCATGACTAGGTCATGACAAACCCTAGGAAGCTAGGAATGAGCCAAGAGATAGGAGACAAAATGTGGAAGATCATCATGGTCTGTAAATAGTAGAACTCTGAACAATGGTTTGGGATGACCATGGGCTACACCTTGACCCCAAGACCCTACCACAACACCCCCTAATACCTTGGGAGGCCCATTAGAGCCATAAGGACCCATTGGGGTCAACCAAAGAGGCTCAGTTGACCAAGGTCAACCCTAGCCCTAAATGGGTCAAACTAGCCTACTTAGGGTCAATTGACCTACTCCTAGCCTAGAGGACCCCACCTATGACCCTTCCTAGACCTTAGGGGAGGCCAATGGGTCACCAAGGACCCATTGGGGTCAACCCAAATGGTCATGTTGACCCAAGTCAACTATAGCCCTAAAATGGTCAAAGTGCCCTTACCAAGGGACATGTGACCCCAAGATGCCCAACCAACCCTATTCAAGTCTTTCTAGACCTTAAGGGAGTCCAATGGGTCACTAAAAACCCAATGGGGTCAACCCAGATGATCAAATTGACCTAGGTCAACCCTAATTTAAACCAAGTCAACCTAGCCCAAAAAGGGCTAACCCAAGCCCAAGCCACTTCTTCCTTAGGCTAACCTCATTTTCATGTTCATCATGACTAAGTGGGATGCACTTAGCCTATGGGGTTGACCAATCAACCAGGGGTGACTAGGAGAGAGAAGGGAGTTTCCCTCCATGTTAATGGAGGAGAGAGAAGATGGGGGAGAGGAAGGGGAGAGTGGAGCCGGCCAAGGGAGGCTAACAGCCACCTTTAATGGCTTCAATCAACTCCTCTAGGGAAGAGGAGTTGATTCCAGACGTTTCTCGGCCACCAAGGGGTGGATTCAGCCCCCCTCCACTCAACCCGAGCCTCACCATAAATGGTGTTGATGGGCATTGAAGAACCAGCCGCCCCTCATCCCCAATTGCCATTTAAACACCATCAGTGGGCAGAGGGGAACATTTTCGAGCTTTTACCTGGAGGAGACAGGCCATCCCACTGTACTGTTGCAGAAGCTGAGCGCCGCCGCCGTCAACAATGGCATCCCGCCGCTCCACCCGCATTCAGGCCGCCAGGAAGGTCCTCCCCCTCTCCTTAACTCACGGGTAGATCATAGGTCTCCTTAGGTTCAAGTTTCGGGCTCAATTGAGCCCGATCAAAACCAAGCTTTTCATGGTTTTCGGCAAGAAATTTTCCTGCTAGGACCGTCGGAAAACGCCCCTCCGGCGGCAGAGCCGCCGCCTGGCGATAGCCACCACCTCAACGGAGGTGGTGGTGGCGGTGGCCGGCCGGGGAAGGGACTGGATCGCCGGCGGCAGGGCTTGGAAACGACTCCAGGCGGGATGGATCCTGGCCGTTGGCTCAATGTGGAAGATGATGGGATTCCGTCGAATCTGCGTCAAGATTCGTGCTTCTCTTGATTCTAAACTATAGGATATTAAATTTTGATATTTTGATTTATGTCACAGTTTTAGTATTATTTGGTTTTAATTTTTAAAAATACCTAGGCTCATCTGGTGGGAAAACCTCCAACATGAAAGTTGTATTCCTTTGTGTCTACTGTATTTTAAAATTAGTTTGAACTAATTTGGATGCATGGTCTGACCAGGGCACCCATTTTGGTGAGACATGTACTTAGGGCTAGGCAGTCATTAAACTGAGTGCCCACACCTCATCCCTGGTTCAAATCACTTGGAATTTTGGCAAGGAGCCTAACCTAGCTATACCTATGGCCTGCCTAAAACTTAGAAATTTTGAACACACTTTTCCTAAAGTTTTTGCTTTTATTTAATAAAGCTATGGTAATTTAATTAAGTGGTCAAATGACCTCCAAACCCTCCCAAATTTTGGTGAGAGGTCCCTGGCATCAAGACCTAGTTCTGTACAAAATTTCATCTCATTTGGATATGTTTAGGTCAGGGAATCACCAAACCCTAGTTTGGCCTTAAGAGGGTATTTTTGATTACAAGTGCCCTACGGACTTAGGGTGGTCCCCTCCCCTCAACAGAGGCTGAGGTTTTGGACACTGACTTGGCATGGCTAATGTCACCCTCTTATGGAAAATGGGATGATTTAGGCTAGATTCACCCTAGGGTTCAACCACAAACCCTAAGGAAGGACTTTTGAGGGTTGTGAAGGACATGGGGGCAAATGCCCTTGTATGGCCTTGGAAACCCAGCAGAATTGAGGGTAATGTACCTTAAGATCTCTGGTAGGAACATTAGAAGAATTGGAGCAAGGTAGACACCTCAAAACCCTAACCCTAGTTTTAGGGTAGGAGCACAAATTTGAAGATTCAGCCGCTAAACCTTCCCCAAATGTTATGAAACTTGGGTAGAGTAGGTTTTAGGCCACCTAGAACCTCTGGTAATTTTTGTAGAATTTTATGGATTATATTTTTGGTACTTCATTTGTTAATTACCAAAAGGCCCAAAATGATGTTTGATTTCCTTATGGATATTATGTGCTTTAAAATATGATGAAACTTGGTCAGAGGTTAGTCTAGGGCTAGTTGAACATCTCTGAATTTTATCACAATTCTTAATTAATTTTATTTGGTACTTCCTTCATTAATTTCAAAAAGGGGCTTTGGTAAAGTAAATTCATTATTGATGATATATCTGTTGAAAAATCATTAAACTTAGGTTTTGATGTTTCCAGGCCAAAGAATACTTGTTGTAATTTATTTATAATTTTTAGAGGCCTGTTTACAGAACTTCCTTCACAAGACCCTAATTTTGAGAATAGGATATTTAGTTAATTCAGGGAATAATTCTTTCAAAAAAAATTATGAAACTTTACTTGGAGGTTTTATGAGCCCTTATAATCATCCTAGAATTTTCTCTGAATTTTTGGAAGTATTTTTGTTGTACATCCCCTTTAAATGATTTATTATGTAATAAGTTTGAAATAAAATTTAGGGGCTTAAACCTTGCTGAAAAACTGGGAGGTTACGGCTCTAGAAAGGGGGAACTAAAGGTCTGTGTGCACAGAGTCGGGTGTGTGCGTTGCACTTGCATGTCCATTATACCCACTTGCATGTCATAGCATAATCGATTCATTTAACCCTGACACCTAAAGTATAAGTGGAATGGGACGCTTATACTTTAGGCCCTGCAAAACGACCCCTTAGTTTATAAGCTTGTGTGGGCAGGTTTATAAATTAAGGTCAATTTTGATATATATATAATTACATATACTGCTGCTTGATAACCACACTCCAACGTATAAATTGGTATGGGGCTTTTTATACGATGGGAGCCTTCCAAAAGACCCCTTGGCTTATGTGATCTCACATAAGTGAAGGTTACTTTTCATATTTCAGCTTATTGTCTATACCTGTTATAGAATTCCTAGTATAGGTCCGCTGCCATCTGTTTTTGATATTCTCCACCTTCAAATCCTCCCCTTTCTTCCTCTCCGCTCGGTACCTAGGAGCCGTGGGGGAAGGGGTGGGGGATGATAGGACTTAGTCTTTTAGACTAACGGTTTTCGAACTGCATCATTTAGGGGATCGTGGAGTCCAGCATGGAGGAGCAGCCCCAGAGACCTGTGCGCTTGGAGGTGGGGCAGTCTAGCTCCGGAGTTCATACAGCCGGGACCGTGAGTCTCGACCTTGAGTAGTTTTTTAGCTTTTGCTTCCGCATGAGTGATTTTGTAGTGAGGATATTATGTACCGGGCATAAGCCCTTACTTTGCTACTCTGTTGTATTATTCTTCGGACACTCCCTTAGTGGAGATTTATTTACTATGATATGTGATTTTCTGTGGACTGATAGTTTCTGTTTACTTCTTTATGCTACTTTTCTGTGATCGAATTGTCCGGCAGAATCGGCGCTTTGTGGTGATGACCCTTCAGGGCATGAAGGGGTCACCGCAAAACGGCGGTTCTGGGCCTAAGACCCCGGTGTTGAAAAAAAAGGGGGGGTCTTACAAGTGGTATCAGAGGGAGGTTTTGATCCTCCGACCTGTGGGTTATGGGCCCACCACGCTTACAAGTGGTATCAGAGCAGACCTCGATCGAAAAGTAGCATTCTTCAACCCTGGGTCACCCCCGCACGAGTTTAGTTTGGGGACAAACTAAGCAGCGGAAGCAGTGGTGTGCCCATATGGGGGATCACATGTAAATTGTCCACTTCTTATTAGGTATTGAGTAAATTACCTACTAATGTAGTTCGTTTTGCAGCCCCCAGCTCAGCCCACCCCACAAGGTGGAGCTCAGCAGACTCCAGACATTGCACCACCTCCCATGGTCCCCACACCTTTCCTTCAGTCAGACATGGGGCAAACTCTTACAGCTATCCTTGAGGCCTTCCGGGCTCAGCAGGCTCCGGCCCAGCAGCCAAACCCAGGGGCCAACTGGATGAGCACATTCCGAGGACTCTCTCCCCCATCATACTTGGGGACAGAGTCGGCAGTGCGCACAGAGGAGTGGCTGGATTTTATGTACGAGATGTTGACCGGGATACGGTGCCCTTGGGAGGAGAGGGTGGCTTTGGTGGTATCTTGCTTGGAGTCCCATGCCAAGAGGTGGTGGAAGACGCTGTTGGACACGACGTTTGCCGATAGGGAGATTGCAGAAATTACTTGGGAGGAATTCAGGGCCACGCTGCTGGAGTACTTTGTTCCGCAGTCGGCCAGGTACGAGTTGGAGGAGCGGTTCTTACAGCTGAGGCAGGGCACCAGGACGGTGGTGGAGTACCACCGAGAGTTCGACCATTTGGCTCGATATGCAGGTTCTTACCAGCTGGACGAAGCAGGATACGTCAAGAGATTCTATAAGGGCCTAAAAGAGGAGTTGAGGGAGGCCTTGTTGTTTGTATCTGACGGGCCTATCTCCCGGATTTTGGAGATGGCAAAGAGGATTGAGGCTGATTGGCACACCACTCGGGGCCGGAAGCGGAAAACGGAGGATCAGGGCCGGAGGGCCCGAAATGATCAGCGGCGAGGCACCATACCAGATGGGAGAAGGACAGAGGAGCAGCCTTGTTAGGAGGTGAGGCAGGAACCGAGAGAGCAGGTAGTTTTGGCCCCTCAACCTCTTCGGATACAGGAGATGCCGAGACCCGGGGGTATGGCGTATCCCTCGCCGGAGTGCTTCCATTGTCATCAGGTGGGACACCTCCGGAGAAACTGCCCCATGAGGGGGGCACCACCTCCAGCACCACAGGGTGGCCCACCTGCCCAGCATTTCGGAGGCCGAAGACGCGGCCGAGGACGTGGTTACTAGGGAGGAGACCGAAGACAGGAAAGGGAGCAGGCATATGCCTTGGATCTGGCACAGCCTCGAAATCCAGAGCGGGTCATCACAGGTAAGCTAAGATGTTTTAAATTGTTTAAACTAAATTCCCGTTCTCAATTGCCCAACAAGTAGAACTGCCCTAGGTAGAATAAATAGGAAAGAAAACGTGTTATAAAATACTAAGACCTTTAATCATCTCAGGTATAGTCTTCATCAGCGGCAAGCCCGCCTATACTCTGTTCGACACGGGTGCCTCGCACTCGTTTGTGTCGGAGGCCTTTCTGGAAGGGCTGGAAGGAGTGGAACGGTTCACAGGCCGGATGAGGAGGGTGCGACTACCCAACGGATCAGAGATACTCACCTCAACCCACTGCAGTATGGAGGCGGAGATTGGTGGAAAGTCGTTCGAAGTTCCGGCAACGGTCCTGAGGATGCCAGTCTTCGAGCTGATCCTGGGCATGACTTGCCTACAGTGGAATCATGCCCAGATTGATTGTCAAGCGAAGAGGATCACCGTGAGGTACGGGGACTCTACCATCATCATCGAAGGTATAAGACCTGCCTCACGTATACCCTTATCTTCAGTACAGGCCGTTAAGGCCTATTTACAGGGGGAGGAGGTCTACGATGTGCTGTTTGAGATGGTGGAGGCCACGAGTTCTATATCGAATATTCCGGTGGTGCGGGAGTTTGAGGACGTCTTTCCAGAGAAATTACCCGGATTACCCCCGCGCAGGGAGCAGGACTTCCAGATACAGCTTGTGCCGGGGGCCAAGCCAGCATCCAAGGCACCTTACCGGATGGCCCCAAGGGAGTTGACAGAGTTCCGGAGCCAGCTTCAGGAGCTAGTGGAAGCCGGATTTGTCCGGCCAAGCTCTTCACCATGGGGAGCCCCGGTACTGTTCGTCAAGAAGAAAGACGGGACCCTCAGATTGTGCATCGACTACCGAGCACTAAATCGGCTGACGGTCCGGAACACCTATCCACTGCCAAGGATAGACGAGCTGTTCGACCAGCTACAGGGAGCGCAGTTCTTTTCGAAATTAGATTTGAGGTCGGGATACTACCAGCTTCGGATTCTGGAGGAGGACATTCAGAAGACTGCTTTTAGTAGCAGATATGGATTATTTGAGTTTACGGTGATGCCCTTCGGGCTCACCAATGCACCCTCGGCGTTCATGACTCTCATGAACCAAGTTTTCAAGGAGTACCTAGACGTGTTTGTCATTGTGTTTATCGATGACATCCTCATCTACTCGAGGACGGAGGAGGAGCACACTCGCCATCTGGCACTAACCCTGCAGAGACTGCGGGAGAATCATTTATATGCGAAGTTTAGTAAATGTCAGTTCTGGCTGAAGTAGGTGGGCTTCTTAGGCCATATTATCAGTGGAGCCGGGTTGGCAGTGGATCCGGCAAAGATTCAGGCTATTCGGGATTGGCCGTAGCTGAAGACAGCCACCGACGTACGAAGTTTTCTAGGACTTGCCGGTTACTACCGGAAGTTCGTGGAGGGATTCTCTCGAATCGCCCTCCCGCTCACATCCTTGACGAAGAAGGAGGTACCGTTCGTGTGGACCCCGCAGTGCCAGGCAGCTTTCCAGGAGCTGAAGGATCGGCTAACCTCGGCCCCCATTCTTACTCTCCCCTCGGGGAGGGAAGGATTTCAGGTCTACACTGATGCTTCCTACCAGGGTATGGGAGCTGTACTGATGCAGAAGGGCCATGTGATTGCATATGCATCTCGCCAGTTGAAGAAGCACGAACAGAACTATCCGGTGCACGACCTTGAGATGGGGGCGGTCGTTTTTGCTTTGAAGGTCTGGCGCCATTATCTTTATGGAGTCCACTGCGATATCTATTCCGAGCACAAGAACCTGAAATACGTGGACACGCAGAAGGAACTAAACATCAGGCAGAGGCGCTGGGTGGAGTTCTTAGCAGATTATCAGTATGAAATGCACTACCATCCAGGGAAGGCAAACGTGGTGGCGGGCGCATTGAGTAGGAGAGCTGCCACTTCCGAGGTCGGGCCCCAGATTATGTCCATGGAGCTGGTGAGGAGATTGGAGGATATGCACATCACACTGGTGTCATCCAAGGACCCCGAGCTTTACATGGAGTATTTAGCTGCGGTGAGTGTTACAGACGATATCCGGGACCGAGTCAGAGAGGGACAGAGGCGAGATGTCAAATTGGAGCCGATATTCTGGGCCTTGGAAAACGGAACAGCAGGGGATTACATGATGAGGGACGGCGTGGTATGCTTCAGAGGTCGGACTTATATACCGGAAGGAGGCCAGGTCCGGGAGGATATTATGGCGGAAGCCCACCACAGCAAATACTCGGTGCACCCGGGCATCACGAAGATGACTGCGGATTTGAAGAAGACTATGTACTGGTCTGGCATGAAGAAGGATATCACTCGGTTTGTGACCCACTGCGAAGCTTGCCAGCTAGTGAAGGCAGAGTGCAAAACCCCTGCGGGTTTGTTGCAACCACTCCCGGTACCAGAGTGGAAGTTCGAAGACATCGCGATGGACTTCATTCACGGACTTCCCCGATCACGAACAGGAAATGACTCGATTTGGGTCATCGTCGATCGGTTGACAAAAGTAGCCAGGTTCATTCAGATCAGGAAGGACGACGCTGTGAGAGTATTAGTACGGAGATTTGTGGAGCAGTTCGTTCGATATCACGGGGTGCCCAAGACGATCGTGTCGGATCGGGATGGCCGGTTCACTTCCAGGGAGTGGAGATCCATGCAAGCTTACTTAGGCACGCGATTGACCTTCAGCACTGCATTCCATCCCCAGACGGACGGGCAGACAGAACGCACCAACCGGACGCTGGAAGATCTTTTGAGGCTATGCATCTTGGACCGCGGGGAACCGTGGGAGAAACTCTTACCCCTGGTCGAGTTTTCCTATAACAACAGCTACTAGTCCAGCATCAGGATGGCGCCTTACGAAGCCTTGTATGGAAGGAAATGCCGGACCCCGCTTTCTTAGGTTCAGGACGAAGATCCGAAGGTGTTGGGATCAGAGTTTGTTGAAGACACCGAGGCTCAGGTGAGGCTGATCAGAGACAGGATGCTGGAGGCGCAGAGCAGACAGGCTAAGTACTATGACGCCCGACATCGGCAGGTGGAGTTCCAGGTGGGAGACCGTGTGTTTTTGAAGATCCGGCCCATGCATGGAGTCTCGCGGGTTCGTGGTCGGAGGAAGAAGCTCAGCCCTAGGTACATGGGCCCTTACAGGATCCTGGAGCGGATTGGGCCCCTAGCCTACAGGCTGGAGTTACCACCAAAGCTAGAAGCTCTGCACGATGTCTTCCATATTTCTTCGCTGAGGAGGGCTCTGCTACGCCCGGAGCAGCAGATTTTGACCACTGAAGGGCCGGTAGCTTCAGACCGGTCAGTTCGTTTGGAGCCGGTTAGGATCGACGACCGAGGAGTACGGGTCTTGCGTCGCAAGAAGGTCCCACTAGTCAAGGTCTTGTGGAGGAACCACGGCCAGGAGGAGCATACCTGGGAGCCGCAGGACCTGATGCGACAAAGATACCCAGAGCTGTTCAATCAGGTATACCTCACAAACCCCTCAAGATGTTTTAATTATTTTCCTACGTTAAACTAGCAAGGGCTGCTTTAGGCAGGTAGAGGCTTATCTTTTGTTTATTGGGGGCTTATCTTTTGTTTATTGGGATCTTGGCTTCATCAATTGGGTGAATTGGTCATAGATTTAGGCTTCCCTTAAAACCTAGTTTAGCAAACATGGCATCGTGATGGGATGTTACAAGTTTCTCTCTTCGGTAGAAATTCCCGTAGGCTTAATCTTGACTTCGGGGACGAAATCTTTGTTTTGTTTATTGGGATTTGTAACATCCCATTTCCAACTAGACCCCTAGGAGTGGTTTTGTCCATGACTAGGTCATGACAAACCCTAGGAAGCCAGGAATGGGCCAAGAGATAGGAGACAAAATGTGGAAGATCATCATGGTCTGCAAATAGTAGAACTCTGAACAATGGTTTGGGATGACCATGGGCTACACCTTGACTCCAAGACCCTACCACAATACCCCCTAATACCTTGGGAGGCCCATTAGAGCCATAAGGACCCATTGGGGTCAACCAAAGAGGCTCAGTTGACCAAGGTCAACCCTAGCCCTAAATGGGTCAAACTAGCCTACTTAGGGTCAATTGACATACTCCTAGCCTAGAGGACCCCACCTATGACCCTTCCTAGACCTTAGGGGAGGCCAATGGGTCACCAAAGACCCATTGGGGTCAACCCAAATGGTCATGTTGACCCAAGTCAACTCTAGCCCTAAAATGGTCAAAGTGCCCTTACCAAGGGACATGTGACCCCAAGATGCCCAACCAACCCTATTCAAGTCTTTCTAGACCTTAAGGGAGTCCAATGGGTCACTAAAAACCCAATGGGGTCAACCCAGATGATCAAATTGACCCAGGTCAACCCTAATTTAAACCAAGTCAACCTAGCCCAAAAAGTGCTAACCCAAGCCCAAGCCACTTCTTCCTTAGGCTAACCTCATTTTCATGTTCATCATGACTAAGTGGGCTGCACTTAGCCTATGGGGTTGACCAGTCAACCAGGGGTGACTAGGAGAGAGAAGGGAGCTTCCCTCCATGTTAATGGAGGAGAGAGAAGATGGGGGAGAGGAAGGGGAGAGTGGAGCCGGCCAAGGGAGGCTAACAGCCACCTTTAATGGCTTCAATCAACTCCTCTAGGGAAGAGGAGTTGATTCCAGACGTTTCCCGGCCACCAAGGGGTGGATTCAGCCCCCCTCCACTCAACCCGAGCCTCACCATAAATGGTGTTGATGGGCATTGAAGAACCAGCCGCCCCCCATCCCCAATTGCCATTTAAACACCATCAGTGGGTAGAGGGGAACATTTTCGAGCTTTTACCTGGAGGAGACAGGCTGTCCCACTGTACTGTTGCAGAAGCCGAGCGCCGCCGCCGTCAACAATGGCATCCCGCCGCTCCACCCGCATTCAGGCCGCCAGGAAGGTCCTCCCCCTCTCCTTAACTCACGGGTAGATCATAGGTCTCCTTAGGTTCAAGTTTCGGGCTCAATTGAGCCCGATCAAAACCAAGCTTTTCATGGTTTTCGGCAAGAAATTTTCCTGCTAGGACCGCCGGAAAACGCCCCTCCGGCGGCAGAGCCGCCGCCTGGCGATAGCCACCACCTCAACGGAGGTGGTGGTGGCGGTGGCCGGCCGGGGAAGGGACTGGATCGCTGGCGGCAGGGCTTGGAAACGGCTCCAGGCGGGATGGATCCTGGCCGTTGGCTCAATGTGGAAGATGATGGGATTCCGTCGAATCTGCGTCAAGATTCGTGCTTCTCCTGATTCTAAACTATAGGATATTAAATTTTGATATTTTGATTTATGTCACAGTTTTAGTATTATTTGGTTTTAATTTTTAAAAATATCTACGCTCATCGGGTGGGAAAACCTCCAACATGAATGTTGTAGTCCTTTGTGTCTAATATATTTTAAAATTAGTTTAAACCAATTTGGATGCATGGTCTGACTAGGGCACCCATTTTGGTGAGACATATACTTAGGGCTGGGCAGTCATTAAACTGAGTGCCCACACCTCATCCCTGGTCCAACTCACTTGGAATTTTGGCAGGGAGCCTAACCTAGCTATAACTAGGGCCTTCCTAAAACTCAGAAATTTTGGACACACTTTTCCTAAAGTTTTTGCTTTTATTTAATAAAGCTAGGGTAATTTAATTAAGTGGTCAAATGACCTCCAAACCCTCCCAAATTTTGGTGAGAGGTCTCTGGCATCAAGACCTAGTTCTGTACAAAATTTCATCTCATTTGGATATGTTTAGGTCAGGGAATCACCAAACCCTAGTTTGGCCTTAAGAGAGTATTTTTGATTACAAGTGCCCTATGGACTTAGGGTGGTCCCCTCCCCTCAACAGAGGCTGAGGTTTTGGACACTGACTTGGCATGGCTAATGTCACCCTCTTATGGAAAATGGGATGATTTAGGCTAGATTCACCCTAGGGTTCAACCACAAACCCTAAGGAAGGACTTTTGAGGGTTGTGAAGGACTTGGAGGCAAATGCCCTTGTATGGCCTTGGAAACCTAGAAGAATTGAGGGTAATGTACCTTAAGATCTCTGGTAGGAATATTAGAAGAATTGGAGCAAGGTAGACACCTCAAAACCCTAACCCTAGTTTTAGGGTAGGAGCACAAATTTGAAGATTCAGCCACTAAACCTTCCCCAAATGTTATGAAACTTGGGTAGAGTAGGTTTTAGGCCACCTAGAACCTCTGGTAATTTTTGTAGAATTTTATGGATTATATTTTTGGTACTTCATTTGTTAATTACCAAAAAGCCCAAAATGATGTTTGATTTTCTTATGGATATTATGTGCTTTAAAATATGATGAAACTTGGTCAGAGGTTAGTCTAGGGCTAGTTGAACATCTTTGAATTTTATCACAATTCTTAATTAATTTTATTTGGTACTTCCTTCATTAATTTCAAAAAGGGGCTTTGGTAAAGTAAATTCATTATTGATGATATATCTGTTGAAAAATCATTAAACTTAGGTTTTGATGTTTCCAGGCCAAAGAATACTTGTTGTAATTTATTTATAATTTTTAGAGGCCTGTTTACAGAACTTCCTTCACAAGACCCTAATTTTGAGAATTGGATATTTAGTTAATTCAGGTAATAATTCTTTCAAAAAAAATTATGAAACTTTACTTGGAGGTTTTATGAGCCCTTATAATCATCCTGGAATTTTCTCTGAATTTTTGGAAGTATTTTTGTTGTACATCCCCTTTAAATGATTTATTATGTAATAAGTTTGAAATAAAATTTAGGGGCTTAAACCTTGCTGAAAAACTGGGAGGTTACGGCTCTAGAAAGGGGGAACTAAAGGTCTGTGTGCACAGAGTCGGGTGTGTGCGTTGCACTTGCATGTCCATCATACCCACTTGCATGTCATAGCATAATCGATTCATTTAACCCTGACACCTAAAGTATAAGTGGAATGGGACGCTTATACTTTAGGCCCTGCAAAACGACCCCTTAGTTTATAAGCTTGTGTGGGCAGGTTTATAAATTAAGGTCAATTTTGATATATATATAATTACATATACTGCTGCTTGATAACCGACACTCCAACGTATAAATTGGTATGGGGCTTTTTATACGATGGGAGCCTTGCAAAAGACCCCTTGGCTTATGTGATCTCACATAAGTGAAGGTTACTTTTCATATTTCAGCTTATTGTCTATACTTGTTATAGAATTGCTAGTATAGGTCCGCTGCCATCTGTTTTTGATATTCTCCACCTTCAAATCCTCCCCTTTCTTCCTCTCCGCTCGGTGCCTAGGAGCCGTGGGGGAAGGGGTGGGGGATGATAGGACTTAGTCTTTTAGACTAACGGTTTTCGAACCGCATCATTTAGGGGATCGTGGAGTCCAGCATGGAGGAGCAGCCCCAGAGACCGGTGCGCTTGGAGGTGGGGCAGTCTAGCTCCGGAGTTCATACAGCCGGGACCGTGAGTCTCGACCTTGAGTAGTTTTTCAGCTTTTGCTTCCGCATGAGTGATTTTGTAGTGAGGATATTATGTACCGGGCATAAGCCCTTACTTTGCTACTCTGTTGTATTATTCTTTGGACACTCCCTTAGTGGAGATTTATTTACTATGATATGTGATTTTCTGTGGACTGATAGTTTCCGTTTACTTCTTTATGCTACTTTTCTGTGATCGAATTGTCTGGCAGAATCGGCGCTTTGTGGTGATGACCCTTCAGGGCATGAAGGGGTCACCGCAAAACGGCGGTTCTGGGCCTAAGACCCCGGTGTTGAAAAAAATGGGGGGGGGGGGTCTTACAAGTGGTATCAGAGGGAGGTTTCGATCCTCCGACCTGTGGGTTATGGGCCCACCACGCTTACAAGTGGTATCAGAGCAGACCTCGATCGAAAAGTAGCATTCTTCAACCCTGGGTCACCCCCGCACGAGTTTAGTTTGGGGACAAACTAAGCAGCGGAAGCAGTGGTGTGCCCATATGGGGGATCACATGTAAATTGTCCACTTCTTATTAGGTATTGAGTAAATTACCTACTAATGTAGTTCGTTTTGCAGCCCCCAGCTCAGCCCACCCCACAAGGTGGAGCTCAGCAGACTCCAGACATTGCACCACCTCCCATGGTCCCCACACCTTTCCTTCAGTCAGACATGGGGCAAACTCTTACAGCTATCCTTGAGGCCTTCCGGGCTCAGCAGGCTCCGGCCCAGCAGCCAAACCCAGGGGCCAACTGGATGAGCACATTCTGAGGACTCTCTCCCCCATCATACTTGGGGACAGAGTCGGTAGTGCGCACAGAGGAGTGGCTGGATGTTATGTACGAGATGTTGACCGGGATACGGTGCCCTTGGGAGGAGAGGGTGGCTTTGGTGGTATCTTGCTTGGAGTCCCATGCCAAGAGGTGGTGGAAGACGCTGTTGGACACGACGTTTGCCGATAGGGAGATTGCAGAAATTACTTGGGAGGAATTCAGGGCCACGCTGCTGGAGTACTTTGTTCCGCAGTCGGCCAGGTACGAGTTGGAGGAGCGGTTCTTACAGCTGAGGCAGGGCACCAGGACGGTGGTGGAGTACCACCGAGAGTTCGACCATTTGGCTCGATATGCAGGTTCTTACCAGCTGGACGAAGCAGGATACGTCAAGAGATTCTATAAGGGCCTAAAAGAGGAGTTGAGGGAGGCCTTGTTGTTTGTATCTGATGGGCCTATCTCCCGGATTTTGGAGATGGCAAAGAGGATTGAGGCTGATTGGCACACCACTCGGGGCCGGAAGCGGAAAACAGAGGATCAGGGCCGGAGGGCCCGAAATGATCAGCGGCGAGGCACCATACCAGATGGGAGAAGGACAGAGGAGCAGCCTCGTCAGGAGGTGAGGCAGGAACCGAGAGAGCAGGTAGTTTTGGCCCCTCAACCTCTTCGGATACAGGAGATGCCGAGACCCGGGGGTATGGCGTATCCCCCGCCGGAGTGCTTCCATTGTCATCAGGTGGGACACCTCCGGAGAAACTGCCCCATGAGGGGGGCACCACCTCCAGCACCACAGGGTGGCCCACCTGCCCAGCATTTCGGAGGCCGAGGACGCAGCCGAGGACGTGGTTACTAGGGAGGAGACCGAAGACAGGAAAGGGAGCAGGCATATGCCTTGGATCTGGCACAGCCTCGAAATCCAGAGCGGGTCATCACAGGTAAGCTAAGATGTTTTAAATTGTTTAAACTAAATTCCCGTTCTCAATTGCCCAACAAGTAGAACTGCCCTAGGTAGAATAAATAGGAAAGAAAACGTGTTATAAAATACTAAGACCTTTAATCATCTCAGGTATAGTCTTCATCAGCGGCAAGCCCGCCTATACTTTGTTCGACACGGGTGCCTCGCACTCGTTTATGTCGGAGGCCTTTCTGGAAGGGCTGGAAGGAGTGGAACGGTTCACAGGCCGGATGAGGAGGGTACGACTACCCGACGGATCAGAGATACTCACCTCAACCCACTGCAGTATGGAGGCGGAGATTGGTGGAAAGTCGTTCGAAGTTCCGGCAACGGTCCTGAGGATGCCAGTCTTCGAGCTGATCCTGGGCATGACTTGGCTACAGTGGAATCATGCCCAGATTGATTGTCAAGCGAAGAGGATCACCGTGAGGTACGGGGACTCTACCATCATCATCGAAGGTATAAGACCTGCCTCACGTATACCCTTATCTTCAGTACAGGCCGTTAAGGCCTATTTACAGGGGGAGGAGGTCTACGATGTGCTGTTTGAGATGGTGGAGGCCACGAGTTCTATATCGAATATTCCGGTGGTGCGGGAGTTTGAGGACGTCTTTCCAGAGAAATTACCCGGATTACCCCCGCGCAGGGAGCAGGACTTCCAGATACAGCTTGTGCCGGGGTCCAAGCCAGCATCCAAGGCACCTTATCGGATGGCCCCAAGGGAGTTGACAGAGTTCCGGAGCCAGCTTCAGGAGCTAGTGGAAGCCGGATTTGTCCGGCCAAGCTCTTCACCATGGGGAGCCCCGGTACTGTTCGTCAAGAAGAAAGACGGGACCCTCAGATTGTGCATCGACTACCGAGCACTAAATCGGCTGACGGTCCGGAACACCTATCCACTGCCAAGGATAGACGAGCTGTTCGACCAGCTACAGGGAGCGCAGTTCTTTTCGAAATTAGATTTGAGGTCGGGATACTACCAGCTTCGGATTTTGGAGGAGGACATTCAGAAGACTGCTTTTAGTAGCAGATATGGATTATTTGAGTTTACGGTGATGCCCTTCGGGCTCACCAATGCACCCTCGGCGTTCATGACTCTCATGAACCAAGTTTTCAAGGAGTACCTAGACGTGTTTGTCATTGTGTTTATCGATGACATCCTCATCTACTCGAGGACGGAGGAGGAGCACACTCGCCATCTGGCACTAACCCTGCAGAGACTGCGGGAGAATCATTTATATGCGAAGTTTAGTAAATGTCAGTTCTGGCTGAAGTAGGTGGGCTTCTTAGGCCATATTATCAGTGGAGCCGGGTTGGCAGTGGATCCGGCAAAGATTTAGGCTATTCGGGATTGGCCGTAGCTGAAGACAGCCACCGACGTACGAAGTTTTCTAGGACTTGCCGGTTACTACCGGAAGTTCGTGGAGGGATTCTCTCGAATCGCCCTCCCGCTCACATCCTTGACGAAGAAGGAGGTACCGTTCGTGTGGACCCCGCAGTGCCAGGCAGCTTTCCAGGAGCTGAAGGATCGGCTAACCTCGGCCCCCATTCTTACTCTCCCCTCGGGGAGGGAAGGATTTCAGGTCTACACTGATGCTTCCTACCAGGGTATGGGAGCTGTACTGATGTAGAAGGGCCATGTGATTGCATATGCATCTCGCCAGTTGAAGAAGCACGAACAGAACTATCCGGTGCACGACCTTGAGATGGGGGCGGTCGTTTTTGCTTTGAAGGTCTGGCGCCATTATCTTTATGGAGTCCACTGCGATATCTATTCCGAGCACAAGAACCTGAAATACGTGGACACGCAGAAGGAACTAAACATCAGGCAGAGGCGCTGGGTGGAGTTCTTAGCAGATTATCAGTATGAAATGCACTACCATCCAGGGAAGGCAAACGTGGTGGCGGGCGCATTGAGTAGGAGAGCTGCCACTTCCGAGGTCGGGCCCCAGATTATGTCCATGGAGCTGGTGAGGAGATTGGAGGATATGCACATCACACTGGTGTCATCCAAGGACCCCGAGCTTTACATGGAGTATTTAGCTGCGGTGCGTGTTACAGACGATATCCGGGACCGAGTCAGAGAGGGACAGAGGCGAGATGTCAAATTGGAGCCGATATTCTGGGCCTTGGAAAACGGAACAGCAGGGGATTACACGATGAGGGACGGCGTGGTATGCTTCAGAGGTCGGACTTATATACCGAAAGGAGGCCAGGTCCGGGAGGATATTATGGCGGAAGCCCACCACAGCAGATACTCGGTGCACCCGGGCATCACGAAGATGACTGCGGATTTGAAGAAGACTATGTACTGGTCTGGCATGAAGAAGGATATCACTCGGTTTGTGACCCACTGCAAAGCTTGCCAGCTAGTGAAGGCAGAGTGCAAAACCCCTGCGGGTTTGTTGCAACCACTCCCGGTACCAGAGTGGAAGTTCGAAGACATCGCGATGGACTTCATTCACGGACTTCCCCGATCACGAACAGGAAATGACTCGATTTGGGTCATCGTCAATCGGTTGACAAAAGTAGCCAGGTTCATTCCGATCAGGAAGGACGACGCTGTGAGAGTATTAGTACGGAGATTTGTGGAGCAGTTCGTTCGATATCACGGGGTGCCCAAGACGATCGTGTCGGATCGGGATGGTCGGTTCACTTCCAGGGAGTGGAGATCCGTGCAAGCATACTTAGGCACGCGATTGACCTTCAGCACTGCATTCCATCCACAGACGGACGGGCAGACAGAACGCACCAACCGGACGCTGGAAGATCTTTTGAGGCTATGCATCTTGGACCGCGGGGAACCGTGGGAGAAACTCTTACCCCTGGTCGAGTTTTCCTACAACAACAGCTACTAGTCCAGCATCAGGATGGCGCCTTACGAAGCCTTGTATGGAAGGAAATGTCGGACCCCGCTTTCTTGGGTTCAGGACGAAGATCCGAAGGTGTTGGGATCAGAGTTTGTTGAAGACACCGAGGCTCAGGTGAGGCTGATCAGAGACAGGATGCTGGAGGCGCAGAGCAGACAGGCTAAGTACTATGACGCCCGACATCGGCAGGTGGAGTTCCAGGTGGGAGACCGTGTGTTTTTGAAGATCCGGCCCATGCATGGAGTCTCGCGGGTGCGTGGTCGGAGGAAGAAGCTCAGCCCTAGGTACATGGGCCCTTACAGGATCCTGGAGCGGATTGGGCCCCTAGCCTACAGGCTGGAGTTACCACCAAAGCTAGAAGCTCTGCACGACGTCTTCCATATTTCTTCGCTGAGGAGGGCTCTGCTACGCCCGGAGCAGCAGATTTTGACCACTGAAGGGCCGGTAGCTTCAGACCGGTCAGTTCGTTTGGAGCCGGTTAGGATCGACGACCGAGGAGTACGGGTCTTGCGTCGCAAGAAGGTCCCACTAGTCAAGGTCTTGTGGAGGAACCACGGCCAGGAGGAGCATACTTGGGAGCCGCAGGACCTGATGCGACAAAGATACCCAGAGCTGTTCAGTCAGGTATACCTCACAAACCCCTCAAGATGTTTTAATTATTTTCCTACGTTAAACTAGCAAGGGCTGCTTTAGGTAGGTAGAGGCTTATCTTTTGTTTATTGGGGGCTTATCTTTTGTTTATTGGGATCTTGGCTTCATCAATTGGGTGAATTGGTCATAGATTTAGGCTTCCCTTAAAACCTAGTTTAGCAAACATGGCATCGTGATGGGATGTTACAAGTTTCTCTCTTCGGTAGAAATTCCCGTAGGCTTAACCTTGACTTCGGGGACGAAATCTTTGTTTTGTTTATTGGGATTTGTAACATCCCATTTCCAACTAGACCCCTAGGAGTGGTTTTGTCCATGACTAGGTCATGACAAACCCTAGGAAGCCAGGAATGGGCCAAGAGATAGGAGACAAAATGTGGAAGATCATCATGGTCTGCAAATAGTAGAACTCTGAACAATGGTTTGGGATGACCATGGGCTACACCTTGACCCCAAGACCCTACCACAACACCCCCTAATACCTTGGGAGGCCCATTAGAGCCATAAGGACCCATTGGGGTCAACCAAAGAGGCTCAGTTGACCAAGGTCAACCCTAGCCCTAAATGGGTCAAACTAGCCTACTTAGGGTCAATTGACCTACTCCTAGCCTAGAGGACCCCACCTATGACCCTTCCTAGACCTTAGGGGAGTCCAATGGGTCACCAAAGACCCATTGGGGTCAACCCAAATGGTCATGTTGACCCAAGTCAACTCTAGCCCTAAAATGGTCAAAGTGCCCTTACCAAGGGACATGTGACCCCAAGATGCCCAGCCAACCCTATTCAAGTCTTTCTAGACCTTAAGGGAGTCCAATGGGTCACTAAAAACCCAATGGGGTCAACCCAGATGATCAAATTGACCCAGGTCAACCCTAATTTAAACTAAGTCAACCTAGCCCAAAAAGTGCTAACCCAAGCCCAAGCCACTTCTTCCTTAGGCTAACCTCATTTTCATGTTCATCATGACTAAGTGGGCTGCACTTAGCCTATGGGGTTGACCAGTCAACCAGGGGTGACTAGGAGAGAGAAGGGAGCTTCCCTCCATGTTAATGGAGGAGAGAGAAGATGGGGGAGAGGAAGGGGAGAGTGGAGCCGGCCAAGGGAGGCTAACAGCCACCTTTAATGGCTTCAATCAACTCCTCTAGGGAAGAGGAGTTGATTCCAGACGTTTCCCGGCCACCAAGGGGTAGATTCAGCCCCCCTCCACTCAACCCGAGCCTCACCATAAATGGTGTTGATGGGCATTGAAGAACCAGCCGCCCCCCATCCCCAATTGCCATTTAAACACCATCAGTGGACAGAGGGGAACATTTTCGAGCTTTTACCTGGAGGAGACAGGCCGTCCCACTGTACTGTTGCAGAAGCCGAGCGCCGCCGCCGTCAACAATGGCATCCCGCCGCTCCACCCGCATTCAGGCCGCCAGGAAGGTCCTCCCCCTCTCCTTAACTCACGGGTAGATCATAGGTCTCCTTAGGTTCAAGTTTCGGGCTCAATTGAGCCCGATCAAAACCAAGCTTTTCATGGTTTTCGGCAAGAAATTTTCCTGCTAGGACCGCCGGAAAACGCCCCTCCGGCGGCAGAGCCGCCGCCTGGCGATAGCCACCACCTCAACGGAGGTGGTGGTGGCGGTGGCCGGCCGAGGAAGGGACTAGATCGCTGGCGGCAGGGCTTGGAAATGGCTCCAGGCGGGATGGATCCTGGCCGTTGGCTCAATGTGGAAGATGATGGGATTCCGTCGAATCTGCGTCAAGATTCGTGCTTCTCCTGATTCTAAACTATAGGATATTAAATTTTGATATTTTGATTTATGTCACAGTTTTAGTATTATTTGATTTTAATTTTTAAAACTACCTACGCTCATCGGGTGGGAAAACCTCCAACATGAATGTTGTAGTCCTTTGTGTCTACTATATTTTAAAGTTGGTTTGAACCAATTTGGATGTATGGTCTGACCAGGGCACCCATTTTGGTGAGACATATACTTAGTGCTAGGCAGTCATTAAACTGAGTGCCCACACCTCATCCCTGGTCCAACTCACTTGGAATTTTGGCAGGGAGACTAACCTAGCTATAACTAGGGCCTTCCTAAAACTCAGAAATTTTGGACACACTTTTCCTAAAGTTTTTGCTTTTATTTAATAAAGCTAGGGTAATTTAATTAAGTGGTCAAATGACCTCCAAACCATCCCAAATTTTGGTGAGAGGTCTCTGGCATCAAGACCTAGTTCTGTACAAAATTTCATCTCATTTGGATATGTTTAGGTCAAGGAATCACCAAACCCTAGTTTGGCCTTAAGAGAGTATTTTTGATTACAAGTGCCCTATGGACTTAGGGTGGTCCCCTCCCCTCAACAGAGGCTGAGGTTTTGGACACTGACTTGGCATGGCTAATGTCACCCTCTTATGGAAAATGGGATGATTTAGGCTAGATTCACCCTAGGGTTCAACCACAAACCCTAAGGAAGGACTTTTGAGGGTTGTGAAGGACTTGGAGGGCAAATGCCCTTGTATGGCCTTGGAAACCTAGAAGAATTGAGGGTAATGTACCTTAAGATCTCTGGTAGGAATATTAGAAGAATTGGAGCAAGGTAGACACCTCAAAACCCTAACCCTAGTTTTAGGGTAGGAGCACAAATTTGAAGATTCAGCCACTAAACCTTCCCCAAATGTTATGAAACTTGGGTAGAGTAGGTTTTAGGCCACCTAAAACCTCTGGTAATTTTTGTAGAATTTTATGGATTATATTTTTGGTACTTCATTTGTTAATTACCAAAAGGCCCAAAATGATGTTTGATTTTCTTATGGATATTATGTGCTTTAAAATATGATGAAACTTGGTCAGAGGTTAGTCTAGTGCTAGTTGAACATCTCTGAATTTTATCACAATTCTTAATTAATTTTATTTGGTACTTCCTTCATTAATTTCAGAAAGGGGCTTTGGTAAAGTAAATTCATTATTGATGATATATCTGTTGAAAAATCATTAAACTTAGGTTTTGATGTTTCCAGGCCAAAGAATACTTGTTGTAATTTATTTATAATTTTTAGAGGCTTGTTTACAGAACTTCCTTCACAAGACCCTAATTTTGAGAATTAGATATTTAGTTAATTCAGGGAATAATTCTTTCAAAAAAAAATTATGAAACTTTACTTGGAGGTTTTATGAGCCCTTATAATCATCCTGGAATTTTTTCTGAATTTTTGGAAGTATTTTTGTTGTACATCCCCTTTAAATGATTTATTATGTAATAAGTTTGAAATAAAATTTAGGGGCTTAAATCTTGCTGAAAAACTGGGAGGTTACGGCTCCAGAAAGGGGGAACTAAAGGTCTGTATGCACAGAGTCGGGTGTGTGCGTTACACTTGCACCTAAAGTATAAGTGGAATGGGACGCTTATACTTTAGGCCCTGCAAAACGACCCCTTAGTCTATAAGCTTGTGTGGGCAGGTTTATAAATTAAGGTCAATTTTGATATATATATATATATATATAATTACATATACTGCTGCTTGATAACCGACACCCCAACGTATAAATTGGTATGAGACTTTTTATACGATGGGAGCCTTGCAAAAGACCCCTTGGCTTATGTGATCTCACATAAGTGAAGGTTACTTTTCATATTTCAGCTTATTGTCTATACCTGTTATAGAATTGCTAGTATAGGTCCGCTGCCATCTGTTTTTGATATTCTCCACCTTCAAATCCTCCCCTTTCTTCCTCTCCGCTCGGTGCCTAGGAGCCGTGGGGGAAGGAGTTGGGGATGATAGGACTTAGTCTTTTAGACTAACGGTTTTCGAACCGCATCATTTAGGGGATCGTGGAGTCCAGCATGGAGGAGCAGCCCCAGAGACCGGTGCGCTTGGAGGTGGGGCAGTCTAGCTCCGGAGTTCATACAGCCGGGACCGTGAGTCTCGACCTTGAGTAGTTTTTCAGCTTTTGCTTCCGCATGAGTGATTTTATAGTGAGGATATTATGTACCGGGCATAAGCCCTTACTTTGCTACTCTGATGTATTATTCTGTGGACACTCCCTTCGTGGATATTTATTTACTATGATATGTGATTTTCTGTGGACTGATAGTTTCCGTTTACTTCTTTATGCTACTTTTCTGTGATCGAATTGGCCGGCAGAATCGGCGCTTTGTGGTGATGACCCTTCAGGGCATGAAGGGGTCACCGCAAAACGGCGGTTCTGGGCCTAAGACCCCGGTGTTGAAAAAAAAGAGGGTCTTACAGCCATGATTAAAAAGGCACAACCAAATTACTATTGGATCTTAATAATGGGTGTAACCTAAGGAATCATTATTAACAAGGAGATGGAACAGAATGTGCCTCCTAAGATTGGAGATGGAAATGAAGCATCCTGGATGGAGTGATTGGACTACTAATCATTTTCTCTATGATTATTCCAATCTTGCACTGGTCATGTTCCTTTATTCATCTCAGTTCAGTACATTCAATTCAGTACTACTCCAGTCTCGTATTGGTCAAGTTCATTTCAATTCAGTACTACTCCAGTCAAATACTGGTCAAGATCATTTCAATTCAACACTACTCCAGTCTCGTACTGGTCAAGTTTATTTCAATTCAGTAATATTCCAGTCTCGTACTGGTCAAGCTCATTCCAGTTCAGTACTTTCAGTTTAGTACTACTCCAGTCTCATACTGGTCAAGTTCATTTCAATTCAGTACTATTCCAGTCTTGTACTAATCGGGTACATTTCAGTTCAGTACTTTCAATTTAGTACTACTCTAGTCTCGTACTGGTCAAGTTTATTTCAATTTAGTATTACTCCAGTCTCGTGCTAGTCATGTTCATTTTAGTTCAGTACTTTCAATTCAGTACTACTCCAGTCTTGTACTGGTCAAGTTCATTTCAAAACTTTCATTTCAGTACTACTTCAGTTTCGTACTTGTCATGTTTCATTCAGAACTTCAATTATGCAACATTTATTATCAACTGCTTTAATTACCGCATTTTCATTACTGCAATTTGCTATTTTAAGCACGGGTCCTGCTCTGGCTAGAAGTTATCAGTTAAGATTGAGCCTTAGTTGGGGATAATCGGAGTTGAGATGTTCCTCCGAGTTTAGCCTTAAATAAAGTGCTTCCACTCTCCTTATCGAAAGTTGAGCTGAGTGCTGCCACTCGAAGTTTGAAGCATAGTAGGGCAGGCCACAGTAGACCCGGTAGGTGTTAGCAATACTGATTGAATGATTGCTTATAAATTCATTGCGGTGAAATAGTGGCGGGTCAGTCCCTTCCATAGACCGTTCGTACCAGTGTTGGAAGGTCGACGACTCAAGGCGACAGGGAGATGGGTACCACGGGTGACCGGCCGTTATATATTCCCCGTCAAGTTTTCCTCCACTGGGCGGCCAAAATATTAAATCACCGGATGTCGCCCACATTCGGGAGTACGCAGAGTTGTACGTTGGGTCCTGGGGCTGTGCGGTACGACCACCCCCAGAAGTGGCTGGATTGGCCACTATCACCGACGGCCACATCGGTAAGGCCCGCAGGGCTCGCTACCCTACTGGAACAGAAGTGGGTTATACTATATCGACATAGGGTTTCTGTGCGTGGCTGTGAATGCTTGTTGTATGTGCGCGGTTGTGAATTCCTGCTATAGGGTACAGGTTGTGAATACATGATGTGTTGATGTGCTGGTGGAGCCTTAATTATAACTTATATGCATTGCTGCTTCTATTCCAGTTATACTATGTTGCGTTTCTTTATAGTTGCTCCTAGCCTATATATATATATATATATATATATTTGACATGTTGTACTAACACTCCCTTGCTTCAGCTATCTACTTTTGTTGGGTGAGTGTGTGCTCGTCCCCAAGATATGGATCTGGGGAAGAGATTTGTTTCCGCTTAGCTCTGTGATTAACGATTATTTAAATAACCATTCACAGGAAATAGAGCACCGTAGTGACCCACTGCCGCAGGAGATTGCGCCAGCAGTTAGAACTACTCGAGCAGAAGCACCCTCGACGTCTTTAGACTTTCGAGACGTGAGTACCGACGAGCTGAATAGGGAGAGAGAGTGAGGAGTTATATGTAGTACTTGTACAGCCTGCAGGCTTATATAAATACTTAGGCTACGGCCTTTGTACTCATGTAAATATATATGATATATATATATATATATATATATTTGATACTAGTTTCCTGTTAATGCTTCCGCAAATATCTGGTGTGTTGTGAATGTTGTGATTCTAGCCGAGCAAGACGACCACCTAGTGCTTAGATAGGGTGTGTCGTTACCCCCAAGGAGCACTGGGTGGACGTCTTGGGCAGTAAGATCTCCTCCGGCCCGAGCTGGGCAAAAGTTGGGGGAAGGGGTCTTACACTCTACCCCTTTGAAAATCTTCCATAGAGGGCGGTCTGTCACTACCTTGATCGAATAGGCCTAAAGGTACGACCTAAAATTCCTGGCCGAGATGATTAAGGAGAAAGCCAACTTCTTCATGATGGGGGTAACAAAGCTCGAACTTCTTTAGGATTCTACTGATGTAGTAGATTTGTAGTTGTTTCTTCCCCTATTCTCTGACCAACACGGAACTCATGGCTTCCGCCCCCACTCCAAGATAGAAAGTTAGGTCCTCCCCCTCCCTCGGGCTCTGAAGGAGCGGTGCTTGGGTCAGTTGACCCTTCAGCGCCTCGAAAGCCTCCTCACATTCCTTTATCCACTCTAACTTTTGGTTTCCCCACAGCACCTTGAAGAAAGGTGAGCATTTCTCCCCAGCTCGAGAGAGAAACCTACTCAGCCTGACGAGCTCGTCCGTCAAGCGTCGAACCTCTTTGGCATTATGTGGCGACTCCAACTCCATGATAGCCTTCACTTTGTCTAGGTTAGGCTCTACCCCTGCATGGGTCAGAAGATGCCCAAGGAACTTGCCTCGGCTTGCCCCAAAGACATACTTCTGGGGGTTTAGTCGCATCTTGTATTTCCATAAGGTGGCTAACGTTTCTTCCAGGTCGAGTAGATGCGAACCCACATTCCTACTCTTCATCATGAGATCATCAACATAAAATTCCAAATTCCTACCCCTCTGATTTTTGAAAACCCGGTCCATCATAAGCTAGTATGTGACTCCCGCATTCTTTAGCCCGAAGGGCATCATTTTATAGCTGAAGCATCCCTCCCTTGTGATGAAGGAGACATCTTTGACATCTGGGGGTGCATTCGGATTTGATGGTAACCTGAAAAAGCATCCAAAACTCATAATAGAAAAACCGACGGCTGAATCAACTAGCGCATTGATCCAAGGCAGGGGGTAGCAATCCTTAGGGCATGTTTATTTAATAAAGAAAATTCCACACACATTCTCCACCTCCCATCCCCCTTTTTTACCATTACCACATTGGAGATCCAGCTTGGGTACTGGATCTCCGAGACAAAACCTGCTTCGAGAAGCTTTTTGACGTCCTCGCGGATGGGCTCCTCCAGCTTGGTGGCGATGGTCCTCATCTTCTATCGAATGGGACGCTTCTTGGGGTCCAGATTCAGACGGTGGCATGCCACATCTGCATCGATGCTCGGCATGTCTGCCGCGCTCCAAGCAAAGATATCGACATTCCTTTGGATATAATCTCGCATCTTTTCCTGATCCTCAGGGCTCAAGACACCGCTAATACGCACCCTCTCCACCTTTCCTGTCATGGTGAAGACCTCTATCTCCAAAACCTCCTCTACCGGCTCCAATCTAAAAGGTTCTCCTCCACTCCACGGCTTATCCTGCTCAAACTCCTTCCCTCCTACTTCTTCAACCTTCATCGTCTCCAACGGGCTCTCCTGCGGCTCCGCTTCTCTGCTCCCTGTGCATCCACCCCTGCTTCTCCTTCTCCATGTTCCTCCGAAGCCTTTTCTCCAGCCTCACCTAGGCTCACCTCCCCATACTCTGGAACTTCCTCCTGCGTCGCCATCTCCTTCTCCAACTCCTCTGCCTCTGCCATCCAGGATATGGTGTTGATGGCAGTCACGTAGTACTGCCTCGCCACCTTCGGATCCCCCCTGATCCTGACCTGGACTCCTTTGCTACAAAACTTGAGACATTGATGGAAGGAGGAGGGGAATCAATGGAAGGCGCTGATTCAAAGGTGGCGTTATGTTTACGCATTTTCGGCATTTGTCGTTGTTAGAGCGTGGTTTTAGCTTGAGTGTGCTACCTACACTCAACGCGGCGTTGAGTGTGTTGTATACACTCGACACCATCACGAAATCTTGGAGTCTAAGTGTAAAAGTGTTGACAGCGTTGAGTGAGCTTACTCAACGTCGTCACTCTTTTTTTGGCAAGTTAAGTATAAAGCGTCGATAGCATTGAGTGAGCTGAACTCACTCAATGTCATCGCTTTATCTCTACAAATCTAAGTGTTATAGCGTCGACAGCGTTGAGTGAGTTGAACTCACTGAACTCACTCAACGCCGTCATCTGTTTTTGGCATCCAAGTGTTTAAGCATTGAGTGAGCTGAACTCACTCAATGTCATCGTCTGATTCTTGTTACTGTGTTTAAGCGTTGAGTGTGCTTAGTTGTGGCGTCGAGTGCGTTGACTGCACTCGATGCGGCGTCGAGTGTACTCAATGCTTTTTCCTTAGCTTTGTGTCCTTTCACCGATTTAACGTGTATCACTAAAGCATAGTCTTGCCATTACCGCAGTCGGTTTTCTGCTGAATTTGTTGATTTTGGGTTTATGGGTATTTGGATATGTTTGGGTCTCGTTTTTTGGGCTGTTGGGTTATGTTGGATCAGATGGCCATTACCGCAGTCGCGTTTTTGAGATGTTTGGGTCTGTTAGTTCGGGTTTGGCCGGTTTGGTCCCGACTCAGATCCGGTTGCGTTACGTTGTTAATGATTTACATGTTTATTGAGCCTTTGCCCCATTTTTTATTTCCTATGTGTTGCAGTATGGAAGCCAGGCGGTCTGTTGTTGTTCGGAGACTGGGCGGTCTGGCGGTTTATCCTAGCCGGTCTATCTGCCGGGCTGTTGCTATTTGGTATCCCAGCGGTCAGGCGGCTTGTCTCAGATGACTTGGAGACCGGGTGGTCTAGCGGTCTCCTGTGGCGGCTTGCTCTCTTCTCCTATTGGTTGTCGGGCGGTTAGCCGGCTTGTCTAACCGCACGACCTGTCTGGTTTGTCTTTTTGTAAAGCCGCATATCCTTGTAAATTTTTAGTCTCACATTGCTTAATTGTAATCTCTCTCATCTCCTTCATTCTATAAAAGGGAGGATATACCATTGTAATTGATACCTTTTTTGGATAATAAAATTTGCATTACTCCAAATTTTCGGTCTATTTTTTCTTGTTCGTACATGATATCAGTGCACTCGGTCATTTCCTCCTGACTGAGCTCTCTCTCTCTGCACATGCGGCTTGTTTCTTCTTTCCGTGACCTGTTTTCGCGGCTTGATTCCTTTTCTGACTATTTCCCTATTTGCACAGCTTGATTTCTCTTCTGAACTTTTCCCTATTCGCGCGGCTTGCTTCTCCCTGTTTGCAGCCTCTTTTGTCCCTTTGTGTTTGCGGCCTCTTGCTTCATCTTTTTCTAGCCGCTCTTCTTCTTTATCGCCTCGACCTGTCCTTAAGTCGCCGCGACCTGTTCTAGTCGCTCTCTTCTTCTTTATCACCGCGACCTGTCCTCAAGTCGTCGCGACCTGTTCCAGCCAATCTCCTCTTCTTTGTCGCCGTGACCTGTACTTAAGTCGCTGCGACCTTGCTCGCGACTTCTCCTTCTTGCCGCGACTTGTTTCTCTCGCTGCTTTAATCTATGGCCAACTCCGATATCTCCACCACCACTACTCTCGTTGTCGCTCATCCTCCTACTCCTCTCACTCCTTCTGGTAATCTTGGCACCGCTTCCAAGCTTGTTGGTCCCAACTATCCAGATTGGAGTGTCTCCTTCACATTCATCCTCCTCTCTCAACGCAAACGTCAGCATCTCACCGATGACCCTCCTCCACATGATTCCCCTCTTTTTGACAACTGGGATGCCAACGATGCTCTTGTCCACACATGGCTGGCTAACAGCCTCTCTGATGAATGCCTCCCTATCATCCGTCATGATGAAACCGTCAAGGCCGCTTGGCTACATCATGTCGCTCTCTACTCCAAGGGGGCTCAGACGTCTCGCATTTATACTTTATATGCGGACCTCTTTGCCCGTCCCTCCATGTCTCCAGCGGCTGCTTACCAGCAAGTTCAGGCTCTCGGAGCTAAAATTCTCCAAAATCGCCCCTGCTCTGCTAATCTCGCTAAGCAACACAAGCACTTCCAGGAGCTTCTGGTGGTGTGTTATCTTCTACGCCTTCCAGAGTCATATGACATGATCCGTCAATAGATCCTTGGTGAAGCGGAGTCTCCCACCTTGGATGCCACCGCTGCCCGCATCGCCGCTGTTACTTCTTTGCTCCAACGTCTGATGTTGTCGTCCCCTCCTCCATCGGACAACTCCGCTCACCATACTCAGCGCAGTGGCTCTGGTGTCCTCCACCTCCCCTCCAACGAACATGGTGCTTCTCGCTTTATTTGCTCTCACTGTTGCCGCACCGGCCACACGATTGATCGCTATTGGAAGAAGTATCCTCATCTTCGACCATCTGGTGACGCCTCCTTTTCCTCTTCGAAGCCGTCTGCCTCTGTGGTCACCTCTTAAGGTAGTGCCCACGTCGCTACTCAAGGTAAATGGCTGATCGACTCTGGTGCAACAAATCATATGACCGGCAATCCACACTATTTTTCTCTCCTACAACAGCATGACCGGTTACCCCCGGTCCTTGTTGCGGATGGCTCTCCCTCACCGGTCAATGGAACAGGGGTTTTTCAAGTAACTCCGTCTCTTCGCTTGGCAGATACCCTCTACGTGCCCAAGTTCCCTTTCAACTTGTTATCTGTTACTTCTCTTTCCAAACAACTACAATGCTCTGTCACATGCACGTCTACTACTTGTTCTTTTCAGGATCCAGGCACCAAGCGGATGATTGCTACTGGGACTGAGAGTGGCAGCCTCTACTTCCTCGACAACGTTTCTGCACTCTCCGCCTTCTCCGCATCTTCTACTGATCTTCTCCAGTGGCACCTTTGTCTTGGTCATGCTCCTCCCCGTCTTCTTCGTCAGCTTCTACCACATCTTCCTCTTCAAGGCCCACCACTCAACTGTGAAGCATGTCAATTTGTCAAGCATCACCGCTCTTCCTTCCCACCAAAGCAAGGTCGTGGATCTTCCCGACCGTTTGAACTTGTCCACTCCGACATCTGGGGTCCTGCTCCTACCCTCACCATTGGTCGGGGTAGTTCATATTTTGTAACGTTTATTGATTATTTCTCTAGATGTACATGGGTGTATCTTTTAAAAGATCGCTCAGAACTTTTTTTTGTATGGACATCTTTCTATCATATGGTTAAAAATCAATTTGATATGTCTATTAAAATATTTCTTTCTGACAATGCTAAGGAATATCTTAGCAATGTCTTCACTTCTTTTTGCGTGCAAAATGATATTATTCATCAAACTACATGTGTATATACCTCGCAATAAAATGGGGTGGCGGAACGAAAGAACTGTCACCTTCTTGATGTTGCCCGCACTCTGATGACACAAATGCACGTTCCTCGCTCCTATTGGGGATACGCTGTCCTCCTCTCCCATTACCTCATTAATCGCATTCCGTCCACGATTCTCCACGAACAAACTCCATTCTCTCTTCTCTATCCTGGCAAGGATGTGTTTCCTCTTCCTCTGCGTATCTTTGGGTGCATGTCCTTTGTGCACAATCCTTCCGCAACGCATGACAAACTTGACTCACGTGCCACCAAATGTATCTTTTTGGGTTACTCAACTACCAAAAAAGGCTACTGTTGTTTTGATCCAATTCTACGGAAACAATACGTCTCCGCGGATGTGACCTTCTTTGAGAATGTCTCTTATTTCTCCTCCGACCCGACTCCACCTCCACCTCCTTCTCCCACCGTCCCCTCCACCCCGTCTACTCTTGTCGAGATTTTCCCACCATCACCTCCACCTTCTCCTCCTTCCCTCTCTTCCTCATCACCACCGACATCTCCTTCTTCTCTGCGGCCGTCTCTCTCCTCTCTCGGGCTAGCTCTCTCCGCCACGGATGCTCCGGTTACTGAGAAACATACTGACCTGGATCTTCTCATTGCTCTTCGCAAAGGGGTGCGGAGTGTACCCAGCACCTGCTGGCTGCTGTTGTTTCATATGATCGTCTCACTCCTTCTCGCAGGGCGTTTGCATTGGCCATCTCAGCGACTGCCACTCCCCGCACCTACCAGGAAGCTTTCACTATTCCTCATTGGAAGGCTGCCAGGGATGAGGAAATTGCTACCCTTACTGAATGGGGCACCTGGACCCTGGTTCTTCCACCTTTGGGCACGGATATTGTTGGCTGTCGTTGGGTCTTTGTTGTGAAATTCCATCCTGATGGCAGCGTGGATCGCTACAAGGCTCGTCTGGTGGCCAAAGATTTCACTCAGACCTATGGTGTTGATTACTTCGACACCTTCTCTCTCGTTGCTCGTCTCAGCACCATTCGGGTCCTTCTCTCTATCGATATTAACAGGGATTGGCCCATTTCGCAGCTGGATGTTAAGAATGCTTTCCTCTACGATGATCTGCAGGAAGATGTTTACATGGAGCAACCTCCTGGGTATTTTGCTCAGGGGGAGACACGAGTATGCCAGCTAAAGAAGGCTATCTATGGTCTCAAGCAGAGTCCTCTTGCCTGGTTTGACAAGTTCAGTGGCATTGTTGCGGCCATTGGTTTTATAAGAAGCTCAGCCGATCACTCCTTATTCGTCCGGAAAACTGCCTCTGCTCCGGTAGTTCTTGCGGTTTATGTTGATGACATTCTTCTTACTAGTGATGACCAGGATGGGGTAACGTTGACAAAAAAACACCTCCGTCAACACCTGGTCACAAAGGATATGCGCTCCCCGAAATACTTTCTAGGGATTGAAATCGCTAGGAAGCCCAACTCCATGGTCCTTTCCCAACGGAAGTATGTTCTTGATCTTCTAAAGGAGGCAGGATTGACTAGTGCTAAACCTGCTCGTTGTCCCATGACTGCTGGAGAAGACAAAACTTGGACAGATGATTCGCCTCTTCTATCCGATCTTACGAGGTACGGGCATCTGGTGGGCAAGCTCATTTATCTCACGGTAACCAGACCTGACATCTCCTATGCTGTTGGCAAGGTGAGCCAGTTCATGCAAGCTCCTAGGGAGTGTCATCTACAATCTGCCCTGAGGATATTGGAGTATATTAAAGCAGCACCAGGGAAAGGACTCCTTTTTCAGAAGAATGGTCACCTAAGGGTTGAAGCATACTCTGATTCAAGCTACGCTGATGACAAAGGGGACTGCAAGTCGACATCAGGTTTCTGCACGTTACTTGGATGCAATCTTGCGAGTTGGAAGAGCAAGAAACAGTCTGTGGTCTCTAGGTCTAGTGCAGAGGCAGAATATCAAAGTATGGCGTCGACCACATGTGAGTTGAAATGGTTACGGACTCTCATGCTTGACTTAGGAGAGGTCTACAACTATCCTATTCCTATGTTCTGTGACAACAAGGCTGCGATATACATTTCAAAAAATCTGGTCTTTCATGAGAGAACAAAACACATAGAAGTCGACTGTCATTTTATTTGGGAAGAGATCTTGAAGAAACAGATTTGCACTCCGTTCGTCACTTCCGACAACGAGTTGGAAAACGTCTTCACCGAGTCGGTGTCTGCTTCATTTTTCCACATCTGTGACAAGCTGGGCATGATTGATATCTATGCTCCAGTTTGAGGGGGAGTGTTGTAGTATGGAAGTCGGGCGGTCTATTGCTGTTCGGAGACCGGGCGGTCTGGCGGTTTATCCTAGCCGGTCAGTCTGCCGGGTTGTTGCTGTTTTGTATCCCAGCGGTCAGGCGGCTTGTCTCAGATGACTTGGATACTGGGCGGTCTAGCGGTCTCCTGTGGCGGCTTGCTCTCTTCTCCTGTAGTGGTCTCCTCTAGCTGTTTGGTATCCCAGCGGTTAGCCGACTTGTCTAACCGCACGACCTGTTCGGTTTGTCTTTTTGTAAAGCCGCATATCCTTGTAAATATTTAGTCCCACATTGCTTAATTGTAATCTCTCTCATCTCCTCCATTCTATAAAAGGGAGGCTATACCATTGTAATTGATACCATTTTTTGGATAATAAAATTTGCATTACTCCAAATTTTTGGTCTGTTTTTTCTTGTTCAAACACTATGGATTAAACTTATGCTACTTTTTCCTTTTCTCGTAGATTGTTTTTGGAGTATAACTCCGTTCGCACTTGGTGCAAATTTCTTTACCTTTTAACTTTATAAGTTAACTCTTCGTTCTAAATCTCTAGTTAGTTTGTTGTGTTTTCTTTTGACAGCTATTCAGGTTTTGGAATAGTAATCTTGCTACTCCTTGTTTACTGACAGTTTTGTTTGTCACTTGTATTTTTCTTGCTGAGGTGTTCTTTCTTTGAATGCCTCAAGTTCTGAGCAGTAGCCAGTTGAGTGACTAGGTTTGGTGTTTGCTTGTGGACTGCAGTGTTGTAGAGGTTTCCACTACCTTGATAGGTAGTTCCTTGTTATTTTCTTTTTAGTACAGACACTCATACTGACCAGTGGGTTCGTGTCAGTTTGTTGACGCTCACTGGTGGTTTTCTTTAGAATTGCTGAATACTCTGCTAAACTGCTAGTTTTGTCTTTTGTGGTTGTTTTTACTTGCTCTCTGGGAATGTTTTATGCTAGGTTGCATGTTAGGCATTTTCACTTATAAAAGCATTACTACTTGTACTTCATGCATCTCATATTTCTAAAATTAAAATATTATTTTCTAGCTAACGTAAAGACTATTTCTATACTTATAATAAATCTAGAGTCTTATTTTCCATGAGTTGTCATTTGGGGATGTTTTATACTCATGTAGGGTGTTAATCAACATAACCAAAGTATTTTCCACAGAGTATAACTATACTTTTACTCGTGGACTAGTTGATCCACTGTGCCGAGAGATACAGCCGTACAAATTAAACTGTGTTTTGCTTAATACCTTATGGATTTCATATAAACCGTAGAGTTTGGGGTTTTGTCTGAGCGCCTGTAGTTATCCCCTGTACGGCATGGCATCACGGCGCGTAATTTCTCTTACTCTGATATAACTTAGATGTTGAGAAAATGCGGGTTATGACAACAATCCTCCGGGCCTCTGCCTTTATCTCATCGAACGCCTTCTTGAAAATTATGTTCACGGAGCTCTCACTGTTCACCAGAATCCTGGAGACAGTGAAGTTCTCCACGGCCATCTGGATTACCAAGGTGTCACAGAACGGGTCTTCATAGTCGGGCATATCCTTCGACGAGAAGGTGATTTTTTGCTCCTAGGGGGGAGTCAGGGAGGTCGAGGCTACGCTCCTCTTGTACATTGTTTGAAAGCTCCCATTGTGGGTGGCCTCAATCCCCACTCCCACGTGGATCACTCTGATCCCTCCTCAGGCTCCCACATCCGCCCGATCCTCGCACCTATCCTCTCCTCCTCCTGGCAGAACTTCCTCAATCCTCACGGGCAGCTACTATTGCACTTGCCCCATGGATTCTCTCATCTCCAGAAACTCTGGGCAGGTGACCGTCACGTGACCCTCCCCCTGATTAAAGTCACATAACGACAATACCATCATGCCTTCTCTTCTCCTTCCTCCTCCTCTAGCTCCTCCTCTTTCACTCCTTACTCGGGCGATCGTCATCGCTTCCTGCTGTTGCGGGAGAGGGGCCCTCTGTCCCTGCCTCTGAGCCAGTGGATTAAAACTTCCCTGACCGCGGAAGTTCTCTCCACCTTGGAATCCTCCCCCTGATCGGGGGGGAGGGAGGGGGCACCTTCTTGAGGCCTCCAGGCCGACCGGTTATTTGGCTCCCTATGCCCCCAACCTTGGTGCTGCCCATGGTGCCCCTGGCCTCGGGGCTCTTCTCTCCTCCTCTCCTCTCTCTGCTCCCTCTGCTTCCCTGCTCCCGGCTCCTTCACATTCTCCTTCGCCAACTTGGACAGCTTCCTGGCGAACGCCGGGTTGGCTGCTTCAATCATTATCTCCTTTGTCGCCCTCTCCATCAACTCTTCAAAAGAGAGGGGGCACTCTTTTTAGCTTCATACTGAAGAACACAGATCTCAATCCCAGAGTAAATGCGAGCATCAGCGTGTACCCCAGGACCACCTGAATAGGAAGGATCTCCTCCTAGAACCGATCAACATAGTGTCCAAGCGTCTCCTCCATCTTCTTCTTGATGGAGAACATGCTCTGCGCTCCCTTCTTCCTCTTCTTTGACGTGGAGAACCTCAGTAGGAACCCACGACGCAGATCTTCAAAGCAGTAAATGGAGCTTGCAGGAAGTTGATGGAACCAGTCCCTCGCCTTCTCCTTCAAAGTGATGGCGAAGAGCCGACACTTGAAGGCATCTGACATCTACCTTATGGAAACAACATCCTCGAACCATTGCACATGCTACATGGGGTTATCCATGCCCGTGTAGTAAGACATATCTGGCTCTCTGAACCCGTCAGGGACCGGGGCAGAGACGATCAACTCACTAAAAAGGCTCCCGTCCACAACCTGGCGAGAGGGCACGTCTCACAGCCTTGACTCGCCAACCCTGTCAACGCTAGCCTGCTCGGGGAAAAGCTCCTGCCCGGCGACATCCCTCTCAGCACTCTCCGCCGGAATCTCCTTCCCGAGGCACTGTCCTGGAGTGTTCTCGTCCAAAGAAGGAGACACAACCACCGGAACGGAAGTCATCGCCCACTCGCTTCTTGCCGCGAATGCCAACTAGATGGTCTGAAAGACTTCCCGCCTGAATCTTCTAGCATCCACATCATCACCCCACTCGCCAGAGGTGGAGAACCTCCCGAGCCTGCTCCTTCATCCTCGCCTCGAGCCATGAGACTTAGGCTTCGTTTGGCGCAACGTTTGGAGGTCTCCGTTTGGGGGAAATGTCGCTGCACGGCGGGTAACCAAATGGTCAGCAGCGCCGTTTGCACCCGCCACACCATGGGAAATGGAGGAAAACGAATGGATTCCAACTGCGACCTCCCCCCTCCAGTTCCAAAAGCTCTCCTTCTCCTCCCGCCGTCGGAGCAAAACGGCAAACCAAATGAAGCCTTACTCTGAGATTTTCTTGTATCAGCTACGGTCCATGCTCACCGCACCAGAAATATTGGAACCAAAAACTGTCCCCAACGAGAGTTCAGACCCTGGGGTGTAGCTAACACCACTTCTCCCAAACTCAGACCCTTGACCATTTGCTGAGAGCTAAAGAACCGATCATGGGCTACAACATGGAGATCCCTCCACTAACCCGGAAGATCTCAGAGTCCTTCCCCTCCTTAGCCAAGTGTTGAGCTAATGATACCTTAGAAAGCGCTACCAGACTTCAAAAGATGAGAAAGCTTGGCTTCTGAGATACCCTGTGGGTCTATTTATAGAATCCAGAAATTTGGTCTGCCAACATATAGCTCCGCTTATTACAAAAGACTATATGCAGCTCAAAGTGCTCTGCTCACAGCCAAACTCCGCTGTTCTGAGAAGCTAAATGCAGACATCCAGGGGCACCCAGGTAAATTGGCCTTTGAACCAAAATGGGCGGGAGGCTTATCGCACACCTAGGCGGAAGCCCTTACGCATGCCCTGCCGAGAGGCCAATGTCCGACCGAGTTCGGGTTAGCCTACCCCACTCGTCTGCCCTTATAAGAGACATGGTCAAGTCCAAAAGCATTGAGAGCGTTGAGTGGAAAGACTTTACTTAACGCCAGAGGACAAGAGGTGTTGAGAGCGAGAGCTTTACTCAACGCCTTGGGTCCAGAGAGCTCTGCCCACCCTGGGGACTTTTCGCCAACCCAGGCGGAAGCCTTATCGCCTACTCTGGTGGTAGGCTCTTAAATCACACCCCCTAGGGGAAAACTCTACTTAGCGTATATGGGGTTGTACAATCTCCATCATCTTCCTTTGGTTTCCCGCTATCGCACGTTGACGGTGATGTTAAGCGAACAACCATATACTTCACAGTAAGGGAAATAGTTCCCCAGCGGAAGGCACCACTAACATGGGCACCTTATAACACATAACAGAATGCATAACCTAATAGCGAAAGATTGATTATCATAGAAACCCATTACTCATTACCCGCATGATCAGTATCAATATTTCTGTCGCATTAAGCCCCATTAACCTAGATTTGATATATTGATAATCTTTAAGAAAGTGTATATAGAGAAGCTATCCATTGTGTCCATAACTGGGCTAGCCTGCTCGGTAGCTTCTCAACAATTAAGTGTTATCTCACACATATCACGTGTGCTTAAGACAATATATTAGAACCATGAATAGAAATCAATCTCAATTATTATTAAGCGTAGTATAAAACTCATAAGGGATGAATATTTTGGACTTTTATTTGGGTCGAGCCGGTCTTCCCACGACCGTCGCCTACATATTTTGTATCATCCGGCATACGTAGTTCTAATAGTTTCGCACGGATTATCTTTCTAGACCTTCCTTCATGTGGGTTGCCTCAGAGTAAAACTCGTTGACCATCTGATATTCTCACAAGAGCATATTACCTAAGGTACAATCTATCCCGAAATAATAACATCTCGGGGAACATTTTCAGAAGACACAATAAATTCCCAGAGGAATCACATCTCGGGGAACAATTTTCGAAGACACAATCTATTCCCGAAGGAATCACATCTCGGGACACATTTTCTAAAGGCACAACCTATTCAAAAAGGTATCACATGTCGAGGCACGTTTTCTGAAGACAACCCATTCCCAAAGGAATCACATCTCGGGGCACATTTTTTGAAGGCACAAACTATTCTCGAAGGAATCACATCTCGAGACACATTTTCCGAAGACACAACCTATTCTCGAAGGAATCACATCTCGAGGCATATTTTTCAAAGGCATAGTCTATTCCCAAAAGAATCACATCTCAGGGCACATTTACGGAAGACACAGTCTATTCCCGAAGGAATCACACCTCGAGGCACATATATTGAAAGCACAATCTATTCTCGAAGGATTCACACCTCGGGGCACAATTTTCGAAGGCACGACCTATTCTCGAAGGAATCACATCTCGGGGGACATTTTTCAAAGGCACAATCTATTCTCGAAGTAATCATATCTCGAGGCACATTTTCCGAAGGCAAAGTCTATTCCCGAAGGAATCACATCTCGGGACACATTTACCGAAGGCACAGTCTATTACCGAGAGAATCACACCTTGGGGCACATATATTGAAAGCACAATCTATTCCCAAAGGAATCACACCTCGAGGCACTATTTCCGAAGGCACAAACTATTCTCGAAGGAATTACATCTCGAAACATATTTCTTGAAGGCACAACCTATTCCCGAAGGAACCATACCTCGTGACAGATTTTATTCTCAAAGAATTTATTTCTATCAAGCGAAAATATCGAAGGATACATAGCGATAAAAATTAGGTCATTGAAATGGAAACCCTTATAAATCAACATGCCAACGACAAAATAACTAGCGATTTAGGCTTCGTTTGGTTCGGCGGTGGCGGATCGATCCGGCGGGTGGAAAGGGAGTGTTTGGATTGGAGGGGGGAGGTGGTTTCTCCAAACGGAGCTTTTTGGGGCGTTTCTCAAGGCGGGTGGGTGGAAACGGAACAAACGCCGCCGGAGGTTCATTTGTTTACCCGCCTTCCGGGGGCGTTTGCCCCAAACGGAGCGGCAAAACGCCGAACCAAATGAAGCCTTAGTCAGAGGCCGGAGCCTTATCCCGCTCACCAGACCAATAAACCTTATTTATAGTCATGTGACTTTGGTAAACCTCGGTCCCTAGCTCGACTTGGCATGCGTCATGGCCTACTGGGTTACAACCAATTTGATCACAAATATAGCTATAACAATTAATTTACTCCAAGGAACTTGTATTTCAGGAAAGCAAATCTCATATCTATTATCAGTTCTTAAACAACTTGGCAAGTGGCTTAGGCACCCAAACGCCCCAACACCAAGATAAACCACAACACAGTGGTAAAACATAAGTAAAAATAAAATAGACATTATGATTTTAAGCCACCCAGACGCCCGGACACACAGTTGTTGGTGGCCTCCTCCGTTGACGCATTTCTCCAACGTGATTAATAATTTCTCCTCGAGGCGACCAACATCTTCAGACACCATGCATCACCTGGATGTAGAACAATGGTAGAGCTACAATAATTGTTCATGATTTGGGGGTATTTTAACAACGTAAAAAGCTTCAAATAAATTAAATTTTATACTTGGTAAGTGATGAGAATGGAGCCCCATTTATAGGTTTGGATGTGCATTTAACCATATTCCCCATGATCCCTCCTATTGTGGAGATAATGGGTTTGATCGGTCAACCCACTCCCCATGATCTTCACCACAATAGGAGAAATCATGCGAGCCTCCCACTTAACAACTGCCGCCGCCGCCCGCCGTTGCCGTCGGCCACCGCCCGCCGCCCACCGCCCGCCGCCGCCGCTTGCAGGTTGGCCACCGTCCGACCACTACGGAGCTACGAAGCACTAATACATCAAAAATAGGGTTGTACCTGTACCAGGTACGTTTCTGGTACGGATACGCGTACCGGACGGGCCAGTTCACTATAATCGCGATTTTAGGGTTTTAGCGCTCACTTGTTGCCGCTCTCGATCCCGTGTCGCTCATAATCACCACTCCCGTCCTGCCGACGATCCCTCCCTGCCGACGATCCCACCCTGCCGACGATCCCTGCCAGCGATCCCTCCCTGCCGACGATCCCTGCCGCCACTGTAAGCGTTCTGTTAGTTAATTTTTTCTAGTTCTATTAGTTATGTTAATTAGTTCTGTTACTAATTTCTTATAGTTCTGTTACTAATTTCTTCTAGTTCTGTTACTAATGTTCTGTTAGTTATGTTAAGTTCTTCATTAGTGATGTTAATTTCTTCTTAGTTCTGTTAGTTAATTTTATTTATGTTAAGTTCTTCATTAGTTCTGTTCATTAGTTCTTCATTAGTTCTGTTCATTAGTTCTTCATTAGTTATGTTCACTAGTTCTTCATTAGTTCAGTTCATTAGTTCTGTTAATTAGTTCAGTTGATTAGTTCAGTTAATTAGCTCAGTTCATTACTTCAATTCATTAGGTCAGTTAATTAGTTCAATTCATTAGTTTTGTTAATTAGTTCAATTCATTAGTACAATTCATTAGTTCTTCTAGTTCAGTTGATTAGTTCAACTTCAATTTTTTTCATCTTTTTCTTATTACAACAATTATGTCTCAATCACAATCTCCTATTAGTGTCACTGGTTCAACTTCTACCTCAGCATATATATTTATTAAATTTAATACAATGTATCCCGCCGTACCCGTATCCTTGATTTTAAAATTTTGTCGTGCCGCCGTACCGGATACGTATCGTACCCGGTACCCATACACGTACTTCCTAGCTACGGAGCATCTGTCGCCGTTCGATCTGCAGGTAACCACCCACGAAAACATAAAGTTAGTGGGGGCCCGCCATAACCACCTCCTGGGGGCTATAAAAGGAGCCCCGGGCCTCCTCATTTCTGACTTTTTTGCTCCGGAGTCTTCTTCCTCCTCAGTCCAGAGCTCTGTCAAACTCCTCCCTCGGTTGATCTTCAAGCCGCCTACGACCCAGAGGAACGCCCAAGTCCCCAAGTGCGTGGAGAAGGGAAGAAGACGACCACCACTAGCGCTCAAGTACACCAGTAACCAAGTTAGCATCCAGAACTCCCTCGGTGCAGCTTGTTGCCCGTTGCGAGTCAGAAATTCTCTCACCTCCAAGTTGTAATGAGGAGCGGTCTGTCACCCTCGATTCTCTAAACATATTGTAACCGCAATCTGATAGTGGATTTTGTCCGACACAGATCCGATCACGTGATTGTTTACCCAGTTTAGGGGTTTTTTTCACGTTAAAACCTCCCGTGTTAACTCTCTCTTTTCATTGACTTTGTGCGCGCTCAACCGTCCCGAGAGCTAAGGCGGTCCAGTTTATTCCGGTCCGACCGGGACGCCGAGTTAGTCCGCAACAATTTGGCACCGTCTGTGGGAACCACAATTCCCAACATCCTTCAGAAGTAAAGACCTCCCACCTTTGCAACATCCAAGTTCCGCTTCAATGGCAAAAAGAAGCGCCCGCACGGCTGAATGATCCGTCCCGGGACATACTGAACCAGCACGGTCACACTCTCTGGTGTACATGCCATTGACCGTAGAGGCCGCTTTCGCGCCTGCCACCGCCCTCGAGGGGCGAGTTCGACAAATGGAGGAGCAGCAAACAAAAATGCTTGCTCTGCTTAGGAATCGGGGAGCGCCTCCTGCTCCTCCTCTAGCACTGGATAACCTGTCACTGTCAAATCATGGCAGGGCGCAAGAAGCTCCAAGACAAGAGACACCCAAAGAATACTCTGACACCACCAGCTCCACTCACCAGGACCGTGGAGGAACTAAAACTGGGCAACATCGCCACAACTGGGGAGACGAGGCCTGATTTCCCCCACTCAAGAGGTTTATCCGGGAAGACATTCGGGAGGTGATCGCAGAAGAATACCGGCAAGTCGGCCAACGGGACATTCATATTCTCCTACCACTCTGCCAAGGCTCCCCCCTCGCATCACAAATCATGGCTCATCCAATTTCTCATGGTTTTAAGCTGCCGAACATCGAGACGTTCGACGGAATAGACGATACGATGGAGCATGTCAACCACTTCACTACCATTATGAGGATCTACAACGCGTCTGATCAGTTACTCTACCAAGTGTTCCCAACCAATCTCAAGGGACAGGCTCGCACATGGTTTCACTCCTTGAGGGTGAGTACCATTCCCAACTTCACATAGCTAGTGAGACAGTTCGCGGATCAGTTTATAGCGAATTGGAGGATCGTCCGCGACCCTTCCCACTTATCAGGCATCCGCCAGAATGAAGGGGAGTCTTTGAAGGACTTTTTCCGCAGGATTTCTGCAGAAGCTCGTCAAATCCCAGGTGTCGACCCAGAGCTGTTAAGAGGGTTGTTCCTTAGGGGTCTCTGTCCTAGCGGCTTTTATTCTGCATTAATAAGGGAAACTGTCCCTAGCTACCTCGATCTCGTACACCGTGTAGAGGCACAGATCGCAGCTGACGAGGCTATTGAAGCTCATCGTCAACAGTTTGACGGGAACCGGAAGTGCAAGAGGGAGAAGGAACCGACTCCTCAACACAAAGAAGGAAGATTCCGAGAGAAACGTCGCAACGGGCAACGCCGACGTGACCAACAGAGAGATAAACCGCGCCATGATTACACGCCCCTCAATACCTCCAGAACAAATGTGCTTTACGCAATCCAAGACAGCGAGGCGCTCCGCAAGCCCAGACCCCTCGCTAAAAATACGGGGGACCAAACAAAGTACTGCGAGTTCCACCATGGGCGAGGACACGACACAGAAGACTGCTCAAAACTTAAGGAGGAGATCGAGTATCTCATCAAACAAGGCCACCTAGGGAGATTCTTACGAGGCTAAGCACCAAGTCCGCTGACAGGAAATCGGCCAACCTCATGCTAGAATGGACTAGGGGGGCAACCCCAAAGTCGACCAGCCCAAGAGAGGGCTTCATACCTATCAGCAATGCTATGCCCATTATAGCGTTTATAAGTTTTAGTTTCTTAAGAATTCTTCATGCAAATTTCCACAAGAACAGTCTAACGACTGTAACTCTAAATAACTTTAAAAGTTTTCTTATTTTAGGCCTATAGAAGACAAGCATCATCCACGCAATTTGAAAGACATACTCACTTCGTCCAAATACAAAGGCATCCACTTACACTCACAGCAATTGTCTTCGGGTAGCGCGCTCCATACAGCAACTACCTCCGTGCAGCGCGCTCCTCACAGCAACTGTCTTCGAGCAGCGCGCTCCTTACAGCAAGTGCCTTTGTGCAGCGCGCTCCTTAAAACAACTGCATTCGTACAACGCGCTCCTTACTGCACTGCCTTCGTGCAGCGCGCTCCTAACAGCAACTGCCTCTGTGCAGCGCTCTACTCAAACAACTGCCTTTGGGTAGCGCGCTCCTCACAGCAACTGTCTTCGGGCAGTGCGATTCTTACAGCAACTGCCTGCATGCAGCGCGCTCCTTACAGCAACTGTCTGCGTGCAGCGCGCTCCTTACAGCAACTGTCTGCGTGCAGCGCGCTCCTTACAGCAACTGCCTATGTGCAGCGCGCTCCTTATAGCAACTGCCTCCATGCAGCGCGCTCCTTACAACAACTGTCTCTGTGCAGCGCGCTCCTTACAACAACTGCCTCCGTGCAGCGCGCTCCTAACAGCAACTGCCTCCGTGCAGCACGCTCCTCATAGCAATTGCCTTTAGGCTGCGTGCTCCTTACAGCAACTGCCACGGTGCAGCGCGCTCCTTACAACAACTGCATCCATGCAGCACGCTCCTTACATCAACTGTCACCGTGCAGCGCGCTCCTTACAGCAACTGCCTCCATACAGCACACTCCTTATAGCAACTGCCACCATGTAATGCGCTCCTTACAGTAACTACATCGGTGCAACGCACTCCTTACAACAACTGCCTCTGTGCAACGCGCTCCTTACAGCAACTGCCTACGTGCAATGTGCTCCTTACAGGAACTGCCTCTGTGCAGCGCGCTACTTACCGCAATTGCCTCCGTGGAGCGCGCTTCTTACAGCAACTGCCTCCCTGCAGCACGCTCCTTACAGTAACTATCACCGTGCAGTGCGCTCCTTACAGCAACTGCCTCCGTGCAGCGCGCTCCTTACAGTAACTGCCTCGGTGCAGCGCGCTCTTTACAACAACTGCCTCCGTGCAGTGCGCTCCTCACAACAACTGCCTCCGTGCAGTGCGTCCTCACAGCAACTGCCCACCTAACGGCAAAGCCGCGATTACAACCCGCGCAAAGTAAGCTGCGAGACAGACTCGTGCAAACTAAGTCGCGGGATAGACCCGTGCAAACCAAGCCGCGGTCACAAACTGCGCAAATCAAGCCGCGAGCCAGCCTCGTACAAGCAAAGACACGAGCCAGCCTAGTGCAAACTAAGTCGCGGTCATAAACCGTGCAAAGCACAGTCACGAGCCAGTCACGTACGAGCAAAAGTCACAAGCCAATCTTGTACGAGCAAGAGTCGCAGTCAGTCTAGCGCAGAATGACGTTGAACGCCAAACTTACGTAAAACAGCATGAAACTCACCAACTGAGGTATCATACAACCCCGATAAGAATGGAGGCGTCGTGTCGGCATCCCTGTATCACGCCACAACACGTATGTCCTTCCAACCATATACAAGAGGCACCCCGGTGACACACTCGGGGGCACCAGAAACTCCGCATCTCAGCGACCTCTTCCCTTCCACAGATGAGAGCTCAATGTGTCGTACATATTACACCTTGAGCGCATCGTGTATGCAGCGCGCATCGTGTATGCAGCGCGCATCGTGCACGCGACACCCGTAGTGCATCATGCACCATATATACTGCGCACATCGCACCTCGTGAACACGTTACACACTTTGCGCCTTGCGCACACACGAGGCACGATTGTGCATATCGCTCCATGCGCGCACGACATCCAAATGTACACCTCGCGCACACTGCGCCCACCACGCATATCAATGCAGGGGAATCACCATGTGCAGGATCTTTTTCTCCAGTCTTGCAAGTGTATCTTACCATTATGTGCACACTGCACTCTTACGCACAATCAGAACACATTGCATGCATTAAGCACACCCCATGTGCATATCCCGAAGCATGCCTCGCACGGCAAAATTAAAGGGTAGGCCCCCTTGAAACAAGCAAAGGGACGCCTCCGAGCATGCTCATGCTCAAAAGCATAACACCTACGGGCCCCGTGAAACAGAGCACGCACGCGCAAGCACATTAGCACACACACAATCCGGCACGCACTCGCAAGGCACGATGCATGAGCACACGCGTGCATCAAGGCGCGCGCACGCAGCCCGGCGCGCAGCACGCGCCCACCGAGTGCGCGCAGTCCGCGCGCGCACGCGCAATCCGCGCACGCGGGCGCGCAGTCCGCTCGCGCGTAGTCCATATGCGCGCGCAGTCCGCGCGCGTGCGCACTCTCGAACACGCTCGCCCAGCGCGCGTGCGGTCGTGAACGTGCGTGCAACCAGGAGAGCGCGCCCGCGCTGCTCGGTCCGCGCACCTCCTCGAGTACACGCGCATTAACCTCCACCGAGCCGCCTGACCGTGGAGGCGCCGGGAGTCCCCTCTTTTTTGGGCATGCAAGCGCTACCTCTCGTTGTCTCTTCCCACGCTCATAAATCTTTTAACATATTTGTACCGGGGCTCGCCGGGCGCGACTCTGTGACGTTTTTGACCTTTCGCTCGTCGTCGTCATGGTTGAAGAGAATGGGGGAAAATCCTTGCTCTCTCGCTCGTACCAACCATCAACAACAAAAGATTTGGGGGGCAATTGATGGGAATGGAGCCTCATTTATAGGCTTGGGTGTGCACCTAACCATCTCCCCCATGATCCCTCTTATTGTGGAGATCATGGGTTTGACCGGTCAACCCACTCCCCATGATCTCCACCACAATAGGAGAAATCATGGGGGCCTCCCACTCAACAACTACTGTCGCCGTCGTCGGCCGCCGCCGCCCGCCGTTGCCGCCGACCACCGTCGTCGCCGCCCGCCGCCCGCCGTTGCCTCCGGCCATGGCCCGTCGCCTCCCGCCGCCCGCCGTCGCCACCGGCAGACCACCGCCGCCGCCTCTTGCAGGTGGACCACCATCTGATCACTGCGGAGCATCCGTCGTCGTCCGATCTGCGGATAACCACCCACTAAACCACCAAGTTAATGGGGGGTCCGCCATAACCACCTCCTAGGGGCTATAAAAGGAGCCCCATGCCTCCTCTTTTCTGACTTTTTCGCTCCGTAGTCTTCTTTCTTCTCAGGCCAGAGCTCTGCCAAACTCCGCACTCGAGTCATTTTCAAGCCGCCTACGAGCCAGAGAAACGCCCAAGTCCCCAAGTGTGCGGAGAAGGGAAGAAGACGATTACCACTAGCGCTCAAGCACACCGGCAACCAAGTTAGCATCCAGAACTCCCTCGGCGCAACCTGTTGCCCGTTGCGAGTCAAAAATTCTCTCACCTCCAAGTTGTGACGAGGAACGATCTGTCGCCCCCGATTCTCCAAACATATTGTAACCGCAATCTGATAGTGGACATTGACTGACACACACACAACAATACTAGGCACCCACATTTTTCAGGTCCGTGAAAAAACTAAGCGACCCACAACAATACTAGGCACCCACATTTTTAAAAGTTTATATGTGATGGGCACATGCTGCCACGTGTTGTAAGAATTCTACAGTTTAAATAGTAGAGATGCATTATTTTACAACTTTATTTTGCAAAAAGATTTATAACTAAAATTAGTAAAACGTGAAGCCTCTAATTTTATGCGTAGATGAAACTTGTTTTGCATAATTAAGGTTTGTTTGTTTGGCACGTGCAACAACTGTCATGAATGAGACTGTTATAAACTGTTGTTCATGAATTTCCGACCTCGCCTAAAAAACTTCATTCACTTTTATGTTCAAAATTATTTTTTTTACGGTCATAACTCTTGCCATGCCACACATTATATGACGATGTCATTCTTGCCCAAACTCATCCGAAAGAACCACATTTCGAGTTAGCTTGAGCTTGTCACATGCAAGCTTGTGTCCGCATGTCGGCTATGCCGCCTCAAAAACAAAATCATACACAATCCTCTCACATGCTTTTGCCGCCGTGATCTCTCTAGAAGGATGGCATGAAGAGTGACAGAGGTGGTGAATTTCTATCCATTGTATTACTTTCTTACTGTATCACAAATGGCATCCAGTGTGAATTCACCATCCCCAGCACCCCTCACTGAAATGCCCCTTCAATGATACACATCAAAAATCTACCAAAAAGCTTCTAAGCTGAAGCCAGCTCTACTGCTGTCTGCATCCTGAATCAAAATCCATACAAATATCAAAACAAAATCAATACAAACATCATGAAAGTTTTTCAAGAGATAAATAGTTGATAACTTCAACCATTAGTTAAAATAAAAGATAGAATTATTTACGGGGACCTCCCCTCAAAGTTTGTGTAATTACAGCTCGCACCCCTAAAACTATTAAAATTACAAAAAAAAACTCCCCCTCAATGTTTAGGGGCAAAAGAAGAGAATCAAACCATGCATGTAAAAAAAATAAAGATTAGGCTAAATGATAAATAACAGTAAATAAAAAAACATTGGTCAACTCAAAAACAATAACAGAAACATTATAACAGCTCAGATTGTGTGAATTTTTAAGACTTAAAAATTGAGATAGAAATCTTTTGAATTGAAGGAACCGCAGTTGATCGGCAGACTGATTTTGATTCGATGGATTAGTTTTTAAAAGGCAGAAAATCGATGCCGCGCATGTATGGTTGCAATGCTTCAGGAATTGCTACTCCATCCTCCCTCTGATAGTTCTCAAGTATGCAACAGATCGTCCTTTGCGTTGCCGTAAGAGTTGAGTTTAGCGTGTGCACATATTGCTTGGTTTGCCCGTCATTCTGCACATTCGCCTACATATAAGATGAAAACAACAAAAAAAACAGCTCTGCAAGTTGCTACGAAAGCTAACATCTACCGTTCACATAGAAAACGGTGAAGGTTGTCAATGCTGGGAGAATAAGCATTGTATTTGGATAGCTGCTATCAAACCACTATTTTTCTATAATGTAATTTTGAAACAAAACCATGCCACTATCAGGACTTGTGTAGAGCATTAGTGTTCTATAATTCCTCTTTGAAACAAAATGACACCATTATCAGGACTTGTGTTGAGCATTAACGTTTGTGAATATCTGATCCAAAAGGAGTTTGGGCCAGAAATACAACCGCAAATTCTAAAGTTGTCATAATTGCGCCCTATTTGAATTGAGGGATGGTGGGAAAACGCAAATGCATTTTTTCGCAAGTTTATATCAGATGTCAAAACAAAATCCAATTTTTCATAAACCATGGATTTAAAAGCTATTTTTTCATTCATTTTCTCAACCAAATGAAGCAATGAAATCCAATTTCCTATTGTTTCGGGTCACCCAGTTTTTCTCCGGTCTAGAGAATAGGACAGTCTTAACTCGGAGTCGGACCGGGCGTGCAAACAGTAAATGAAAACCAGCAACGATGACATGAGACATTTTTTTATCGTGGAAAACCCAGAAAGGAAAAACCACATGGTTGGATCGGTGTCGAACCAAATTCCACTATTTTGTTTGGAGTTTACAAGTGTAGGGAGTTTTCTCTGAGGGTGAGAGGCCACCTCTCCATTACAAGTCAAGTGCAGAAAGAGCGGAAAAGAAACTAAGCCCACAGGGTTTGGGGAGGAGCGTCCACGAAGCTTGAAGGAGAGCGTCCACGGAGCTTGGAGGGCGGCCACGAAGCTTGAAGGAGGGCGGCCACGAACGTGTTCTTCTGATGCCTTCTCCTGCGCTTATAGGTTCCACCTAAGCGTTAAGCGGTCTAGAGAGGGAGCAGATCGAATTTCGAGAGGAGGAACGATTTAAATCTCACGTCCTCGCCAGAAAACCTAAGGACTCGCTCTAGTCTCGAGAGTTGTTTGTCCTCAAATAAGTGTTTGGGGCCCTTTTATAGTTTTCTGAAGTGATATGTTGGTAATTGCGCCAGAGCAGATTTTGAGCTGGCGAATGACGTGGCTCTGTTCCGGTCACCTGGATTGTCATTTTTCATGAAATGACAAAGTGCCCCACAGACGGTGCGGGCAGCCCGGGCAAGGTGCCCGGTGGTGGAGGCAGTCGGTGTGACCGAAGGCGGCGAAGGAGGCCACCAAATGGCCACCGTTGCGCGCGCGCAAGCGAGCACGTGCGGCAGCCTGGGCGCGCTACGCGCTCCCGCCATCGCTCGATGCACAAGCACACCCTCCTGGGCGTGCTGCGCGCGCCGGGGCTCTATGCGCGAGGGTTCTGCCCACACGCGTGGGCGCACACACCCATGCACGGGCGTGACCCGCGTACCGCGCGCTCCCCCACACAGGCACGCTCCACTTGTGCACGTGTCGTGCTTGGTTTGGCTCCCCATGTGGGGCGAGAATATATCCCTCAAGCGGGCGCGGCTCGCGCGCGTGGCCAGCCTGGTTGGATCTCATTGTCTGGGTATTTCGGCCGAAGTCCTATCGGTTTAACTTGGCAAAATTTAAGGGGAAGCCTATCAAATGCCCTCAAATTTTTGTGGGTCTTGATCAGTAAAACAACAAACCCGAAAACTTTTAGCCTTGATTATTTTGTTGCTTGGGGTTGCAGACTTAGGATTACTTCAGCATGCGCACACCACAAGTTATTTTTGTTTGCGGCGTGAACTGGCACTTTGGTCGTGCTCGGATGTCCATGTTGATGACTTGGCGTTTCCCCGTGTCATCCTTGCGAGGAGGAGAACCTGCAGTTGACATTAGGAGAGAGATCTTGCTGGCAGCCGCTAACTTGTGCATCATTTGTGTGACGGCGGTGGTGGGTGCGGCCTGGCATCGTGTCGTACTTTGGTGCATTTAGCGGCTATGAAAGTGATTTCCAGTTTCGAGCTTTGCATGTTGTTGCGGTGATCCGAAAGTATCATCCTTGCGCCTCATGCACTACCCATGAAGGTTGTCGCCGAGCGTTAGCGTCGGGAACTCTCCCCTGTTGAGTGACGAGTAAGGTCCTCTACCCCCTTGCCCTGGCGGTGTTGATGAGTTCGGAGTCCACTCTTATTAGAAGATGTAAGAGGATTATGGGTCCGTCTCGGGGATGAGCACGTTGTTGCAGTTCCGTGCAGCGCAAGGAATGTGAGGGCGCTCCATCCTTTGAATGAGTGATGCTTTGAAATGTGGAGCTGATGTTGACGTTTAGAGATTACTTGTCGTATGTGCGTCGAACGCACACTTTGTTCCTTTTGTCAGAGCTTTGTCCTTGCTGCAACGGTCGTGATTTAGCCCAGTAGCTTGCATTTGACTCGGGACACCTATCCTAAGGCACCACAGAGTTGTTCTCCATTTTGACCCTTGGGCGCTCCGCTGGATCAGGAGTGTCTTGCTTCCGTGTTTCTTTCGCTCAAACGTGTGCGTTTGATGCGGTATGTTGATCTTGCGATTTTTGATGGGTGGGTGTGAGCGCCTAGGGGTGATGTAGTGCAAGGGGATGTTTGCCCCCTGGTTTAGATGGCTCCTGGGGACTCGTTGTCTGCTTTCGGCTAAGCGGCACTGGAGAACTCACGACTTGTTTTTCTTGGAGGTGGCGAAGGATCTTCATCTGTTTGCGTATGGGAAGGACTTGAGTTCCGTTTTGTTGTTGGTTTAAGCGGCGGAGAACCTTGTTCGTCCGCGCCCTAGGACGATTTGGGGTCCGTCCGGTTAAGGGTGGCGAAGAATCTTTGTTTGTTTGCGTCTTAGGAGGACTGAGTCCGTACAAGTTGAGGTGAGGAAGAACTTTTGTTTGTTTGCGCCTCAGGAGGACCGGGGTTCGTCCAAGTGGAGGTGACGAAGAACCTTTGTTCGTTCGTGTCTCAGGAGGATCAGGGTCTGTCTGGGTGGAGGTGGCGAAAAATCTTTATTTTTTCACGCCTCAGGAGGATCGCAGTCCGTCCGAGTGGAGGTGGCGAAAAATCTTTGTTCGTTTGTGCCTCAGGAGGACCGGGATCCGTCTAGATAGAGGTGTGGAACAACTTTTGTTCGTTCGCGCCTCAGGAAGACCGGGGTCCATCCAGGTGGAGGTGGTGAAGAACCTTTGTTCATTCGCGCCTCAAGAGGAACGAGGTCCGTCCGGGTGGAGTGGCGAAGAACCTTTGTTCGTTCGCACCTCTGGAGGACCGGGGTCTGTTCGATTGGTCAGAGTCTCCTTCTCGGATATCTGAACATTTTGTTGGAAATGTCAGTGTCTCCACTTAAAATATTCGGACACTCTGTTTGAGAGAGGTCGGAGTCTCCACTTGGGATATCTGGATAATCTATTTGAGAGAGGATGAAGTCTCCACTTGGGATATCCAGACACTATTTGAGAGAGGTCGGAGTCTCCACTTGAGATATCCGGACACTCTGTTTGAGAGAGATCGGAGTCTCCACTTGGGATATCTGGGCCCTCTGTTTGAGAGAGGTCGGAATCTTCACTTGTGATATCCGAACACTGTTTGAGAAAGGTCGGAGTCTCCATTTGCGATATCTGAACTCTTTGTTGTTTGGGCATACGATGAGAAAATCGGATCTTATACCATTGATGCAAGAAATACAAGTATATGTGTCTGGTGCCTTAAACATTCCATGGGTAGAGAACAAGTTCTCCCTTGGAATGGTCCCCTTGGGGGTTGCCCCCATGCGGGCTCACTCTAGATTATTTAATCCGGGGCTCTGGTCTTGTACACATTTTTCAAGAAATCACTGGTAAACAAACCGTTTGATTTTTGTCTTCAGTCGCGTGCAAGTCTTTGTGTTATACCCGCGTCCTCGGTGGTAGTCGCAGTATTTGGATTGCTCTCCAGAGTTTGGAGTGAGAGCTCTTGGCCTTTGAAGGGAGGGATGATCGCAGATGGCGATCAATACTTCCGTCTGCGAAGTATTGAGGGGAGCAAATGTTTGATTGCGGTGGTTCCCCACAACACGGCGGGAGTCGTCGCGGCGCCCATTGTCCCCGTGGGACTAAGCAACGTGTCACGACTTTGCATCTATGGGGTTAACCTCTGGATATTTCTAGATAAATATATGATCTTGAAGGATATTCTTGTACATAGAGATTAGTCTAGCACATTCTTAAAAGATGTAGATACAAAGATGATGGTAGAGTAGTCTAGATCCTTCCATCTTTTGGAGGGAAACCCTTTTAAGGGCCTTATAAGGAGGAGACCCCCTCATTTGTAACTCACCAAGCAATTCAAACAATAAAGCCCTCTTACACACTCATGCTCCCTTGTTCACTCTTTCTAAGTGCTCTCTTACTCATCATTCCACGATCAAGTGTTGGAGGAGGCTGACTTAACTAGCTGCGAATGGGTGCAGGAAGGAGCTAAGGCAGCACGCGACATTGTCAAGGGGATAAGTAGGTGACAGTTGGTATCAAAGCAAGGTTCACTCAAGTCGTGGTTCGTGCTAAGGAGTAAGATGGCTTTGGAAGGTAACAACACCTCAAGCGTCATCGATGAGCGCGGCAGGACGACCAAGGAGAGAAGGGATAGGAAGAAGAGGGATCCAAGAAAAGGTCTTGAAGGTCCTAGTGTGGAGCAAAACATGGTGGATGCGATAGAGTACGAGGCGATGTGGGATGCCTACCTTACTCTACAACGGAAAGTGGAGAATATTTGTAAGTATTTTGATACTTTCCACATGGAACAAGAGAAAATACAAATGGATGTTGATCCTCTTAAGGAGCAAATATTGGGCAAGTCGGAATCCTCGCGCAATGTTTTTGACATCATCATTAGTGACTTTAAAGAGCACTTGATAAATGTGGAAACAGAAGTAGAAGACTTGCGCAAGTGAAGTCCTACCAATGAAGGAAACGTTGGAGCCATGGTGAACAACTCAAGGTTGGATGTGTCAAAACCTAAGAAGTTTGCAGGAAACCGGGATTGTTTGGAGGTAGAGAACTTCCTTTGCATATGGAGAAATACTTGGAGGGATATGATATCACGGATAAAACATTGAAGGTACGTCATGCTAGCTATTATTTAGAAGACATTGCTTCGTTATGGTGGCGAAAAATACAAGCAGGTATTGTCAAAGGACTTTATCGGATCGACTCATGGGAGGACTTCAAGCAAGAGTTGAGAAGGAACTTCACCCCTGAGAATGTGAAGGATGAGAACTTACGTAAGCTCAGGGAGTTGAGGCAAAAGGGCGTCATTGGAGACTATGTCAAGGAATTCACAACGCTATCGCTGCAAGTCTTTGATGTTCCCGAGCACATTCTCCTTTTCAACTTCATTGATGGACTGCAAAATTGGGTCAAGCAAGAGGTCAAGCGGAAGGAACCAAGGACTACCAGAGACGTCATTGTTATCGCCAAGTCTCTTATTGAGTTCCGACGCCAACCCAATCCAATCAAGGAGAAGAAGGACAAGTTCAACAATGGTAAAAGTGGGGGAGATCGGCGAGACAACAAGACCACCACTTCAAAGGAGAATCAAAGACTTTGCCCGATCTGCGGAAGGAGCTTGAAGAAAGGAAAAAAACTTTGTACCAAAAGGCGGATGCTATGTGTGCAAGGGGCCACATCCGATGAGTAGCTGTCCAAAGTTAGGATCATTATCCGCTATGGTGGAGAGCCAAAACGCCACCCCAGTAGAAGAAGGTACTTCTCAAATGAGTTCATTGCAATTACTAAACGATTTGAACGTGTAGGCAACAAAAACTACATCGAGCAAGAAGCTGATGTATGTGGAAGCTTTGGTCAATGAGAAGACCACCAAGGTCTTAATCGACACGGGAGCTTCACACAACTTCATGACCGAAGGAAAGTACAAAAGGTTGGGCTTGCAAGTCATAAAGGGCGGAGGTTGGACCAAGACGGTGAACAGACAAGCGAGTCCGCTCGATGGAGTTACACGCAATGTAGAGTTGTGCATGGGCACCTAGAAGGGTCGAAGTCCTATCGGTTTGACCTGGCAAAATTTAAGAGGACCCTATCACCTATAATTTATATTTTCAATTCTCTCTAATTTTTTTCAATCCAGGAGTAATAATCTAGAAATATGAAACTGAAAGTATAAACATTGGTTTTAATCAAGTGAAACTTACTTTCTTCTGTCCGTATTCAATTCCCAGTCTCTTGGCCTGGTAGTCCAAGCAGTTCGAGCAAGACACAAGTTCTCTGTACGTTTTTGACGAAGGAAACCAACCTTCGAGATCATATTTTTTGGCTGTTGCGCCATTCAAAGCTCCGGAAGCAATGGACACAACTCGATAAGGGAGATTAAGCTACATATTATATAAACTGTATATGATGTGGTGACTTAAGAAATCAAAAATCAACGAACATAATAGACAAATTTATCCTACCTCTTGGTAAAACATCTCAGAGTTTAAGAGCATTTCTTCGTGCATCTCCCAAGATTCGTTCTCGTTGGGGCTTGTGATACAGAATTGCTCTACTTTTTCAAATTGGTGCACTCGAAAAATACCCAGCGTGTCACGACCATGAGAACCAGCTTCTTTGCGGAAACAAGTCGATAATCCAGCATATCTGATACAAAGTCTCTCTTGATATCCATCAACATGAACTGACGCATGATTCAAAGTCATAAATCAAAACAGAAATATATAAAATCCTCCGGACCTGATTGGTAAGCTCGTGGGATCAATCACTTCATCCATATGATACGCGCATAATGGCTGCTCAGAAGTAGCTATAAGATATTTATCATCTCCTTCACCAGTAACCTGTGTAATGTGAACAGATAATTAATCAACCAAAAAGAGATAGGTAGATCATTATTTGGCCATGACCCTCAATTAAAATGATCAAAATCCCCTTCCATTTTAATCTCCATGATCTAACACCATGAGAGGGCTAGCATGAAGATTAAATATAAACAACAAGAACCTAGAAGACATGCTTCAATAGAGGAAAAAAAAGATAATAAAAAAATATTAACTCTAAAAGTATATATCAACATTAGAATGTTCGTCTTTCTAAGTATTGCCTTCAATAAGCAAGTATTTGATTGTCATGATGATAAACATGAATCGTTTATCGCAAGCAATCAAGATCTTTTTCAAAATTGTTTAAGATTCTAATATTTTGCTCATGTCAAATAAGAACTTGAAAAATCAACATTTCTAACATTTCCGCTCAAAATCATGCAGAAATTGTTTAAGATTCTAATTCACTTTAAAATCTTCCCTCGTAACTAACTAATGTAAACACAGGAGGGGCTGATTTGTGCCCCAACCGTCGGTATGCATCAACTCTTGCAATGATTTGTTCATGTATTCACTCAATTCTTTATGTCCTTTATCGTAAGGGGAAAAAACTAAGAGGTAAAACTCTTGGGCCTGAAAAATGAACTGAGTTATAAGTCTTGTACAAAAAAATGCGATTCAAACAGAAAGTGATATTATGAAGAACTTATGTAAGCTAACCTTGTAGAGCTCCTCATGAAATTGAGCAAGCTGAGCACATTTTGACATGATATCTTCTCTCATGAGATATGGAGTATGTATGACTACAAAATTCTTTTTTCTCAAAAAAACTAAACCGAAGCGGATTAGAGCTGCATTCAACAAAACACCAGCACCCTTCAAATAGTAACCTCTTCCACCAGCTACCTTAGCACCTATTAACCAAAAGAGTTATCACAACAACATTTACAAAGTAAAATAAACATAGCAACCGAGAAGAATATGAAAGGAAACTTAATTGCATTTGATCCACTAATTTAAGCTAATACGTTGCAGGACATCATCTATTTTTTGGACTCAGCCTAATTGAATTTATCCTAAAAAAATAGGGACAAGATTGTGTAGGTACGTTTCCAAACTTGGTGTGTGTGAGCCTAATTATGTGTAGGATTTGTACAGTATATGTAGAATTTCAAACCCTGTACAATTGTGCGATTGCGGTGATGTTTTGTCGATTTCAAAACCGTAAATTTATGCACTCCATCCGCTGGCCCGATTTAAGAACATGATGTTGATGCTAACATGTATTTATATTAGTACATTATTATCACATAATAATAGTCATATGTCCTCTATTTTTAACACTCTATTTTTAACACACAAGATTTTAGAAAAATGTGAGTAAAATTGCAATACATATGTAGTTGTATAAAAATTGAAGTTGCACTTCAAAAACGGACTCCAAATCATATCAATACCAAACTGCGCCCACAGTTTTGGTGCGGTGCAGCCTTGTTTGGTCCAAAATAGTCCACGGTTGCGGTTTGACATTGCTTATAGTCTTATTTCTAACTTTTCCTCAACCAATTTGCTGACATTTTTCCTCGCGAGCATCCACTCTGCCAATTTTTCTCTATTTGCTTCCTTTCCGCCTGCGTTTGTCTGCCGACAAGACATACAATGATATTACCTTACCGAGCATCATTGGCAACAACAAGTAATCCTATATCGAAAAACCCTTCGAGCTCATCTCCTCCTCTTCATCGGAGGTAATATTATAACGCATAGGATCAACTGTGTTGAACTAGCCTTCTGTTGGAAACGTGTATGTGCTCCTGCTGCCTCGAAAATCTTCTAAGTACTCGGCGAGACCAACTTGGCGAAACCGCCAAGTCGCGCGGCTACACCCCGGCGAGACCGCTACAAACCGCGCGGGCTCTTCCCTACAAAGCGAGTACCCACTCGCGCGAGCGAGCTCCCACCTCCACGCGCGAGACCAACCCGGCGAGGTCGAGGTCGCCTTCAACTCCTGGCGCCTAGACCACTAGGCGAGACTGCACCCCACTCGCGACTTGACCGCCCAAGCCGCGCAGCGAGATCCGCCTATTCGCGACCTGCCCCTGCGCGAGTTCCCCCTGCGAGAGCTACAACAGCGCGAGCTCCCCCTGCGCGAGATCACCAAAGCGCGAGTCGCACAAGCCGCGAGTTCCCTCTCGCTGCGAGCTCGTCAAACCGCACGGCTTCAACTCTAACCGCCCGGACAAAACCGCACCAGCGCTGCAGCGCTCCTCTCTCTAAAACGCAACAGGAATATGGGAACTTCTCTCTCTATATCATCATCCTTGAAATGAACTACAAAGGGCCTATTTATAGGCAAAACAAAACACCCAAAACCTCTCTCCTAATAAATACAACTTTCCATCTACCCATTTATTACATTCTCTCTCTCCCATTCATTAAAAATAACTGTAAATATATGCACTTCCTCCAACCTTGTGGGGCCCGGTCAACTTGTCAAAGTCCAACAAAACTCCCTCTCAAACTTGGCAGCACATGCCGAGTTTGCCTTTGAGCTTCAGAAACGTGTCTACCTTCAACGCCTTGGTGAAGATGTCCGCGACTTGCTCTCCGGTCGGGCAATACTTCACTTCCACTGTCTTTAACTCTACCTGCTCCCTTAGGAAATGATACCTTGTCTCGATATGTTTGCTACGTCCATGTAGCACGGGATTCTTCGCGAGCTGGATGGCCGACATGTTGTCCACCAACATAGTCGTTGGCCCATCCACTCCATGCTGCAAACTCTCCAACAGATTCCTTAGTCAGATGGCTTGGCAGGTGCCAGCTGCTGCTGCAATATACTCAGCCTCGCAGGACGATAGAGCTATCGTTGCCTGCTTCTTCGAGCTCCAAGAGAACACCCCCGTTCCCATGTTGAATGCATATCCGGAAGTGCTCTTCCGATCGTTCACATCCCCGCCGTAGTCACTATCCGAGTATCCTACCAGCGTCAGTTCTTCTCCAGTAGCATATTTCAGCCCATGTCCTCTGGTCCCGTTGATGTACCTCAGGATCCTCTTCGCTGTCGTGAAGTGGTCTTCCTTTGGCTCCTCCATATGCCTGCTCACCACTCCGACCGCATACATGATGTCCGGTCGGGTGAAGGTAAGGTAGCGTAGACTGCCCACCAAACTCTTGAATAGGGTAGAGTCCACCGCTCCTTCCTTAGAATCTTTCTTCAGCTTCAAACCTGGGTCAGCAGGAGTGGAGATATGCTTGTTATCCTCCATCCTGAACTTCTTCAAGATCTCCTCTGCATACTTCTTCTGGGATATGAAGATCCCATCTTCTCCCTGCTTCACTTCCACCCCTAGGAAGTAGCTCAACTCTCCTAAGTCTGCCATCTCAAATTCCTTCTTCATCATGCCCCGGAACTCCTCATACATAGCAGTATTGTTCCCTGTGAAAATCATGTCGTCCACGTAGAGGCACACAATCATCATGTTGCCCTCCTGGTCCACCTTGGTGTAGAGGGCGTGCTCATGCGGGCTCTTCTGATAGTCATGCTTTTGCAAGTAAGCATCTATCCTTCCGTTCCACGCTCTTGCCCCTTGCTTCAGCCCGTAGAGTGCTTTGTCTAACTTGCAGACTTTCCTCTCCTGCCCCTTCACAACGTACCCTGGAGGCTGCTCGATGTACACGTCTTCTTCCAGGTAGCCGTTCAAATAAGCCGAGACCACGTCCATCTGCATGATTCTCCAACCATGGTGAGCCGCTAGCGCTATGATCAACCGGATGGTGTCAACTCGCGCTACGGGGGCAAACACTTCATCATAGTTCACGCCTTGGACTTGACGATAGCCCTTCACCACTAGCCTGACCTTGTGCTTCTCCACTCCGTCATCCTTGTTCTTCTTTACTTTGTACACCCACTTCACCCCGAGGGGTTTTTGGCCTGCAGGAGGGTCGACCAACTTCCAGGTCTTGTTCTTCTTTATGGAAGCGATCTCCGCATCCATCGCCTTCCTCCAACTCTTCTCCTTGGCAGCTTCATCGTAGGAGCACGGTTCGACATCTGCTAATAGACAATACAAAGAAAAATTGTTAAGTGTCGGTGCCGTCTCCTCATATATCTCATCCAGCCTCCGCATCCTGGGCTGAGGACGGTAGTCCTTGCTCCCACTGGTACTTGTTCCTCCAGGGCTGCTTCCACTCGTGCTCGCACCACTAGAGTAAGGGGTGAGAGCTCCCCCTGAACTTCCTCTTGGTGGTGATGGTGGCTCCGCTCCACCCATCTCCGCTTCGGCCTCTCCTCCACCTTCTTCTTCATCATCCTCGAAAAACATCTCCTTGATGTTCTTCACCGCCTCATCCCAGCTCCAGCAGCTTCCTTCTTCAAATACCACATCTCGTGAGATGATGGCTTTCTCCGTCTCAGGATTGTATAACTTGTAAGCCTTGCTCGTAGGAGCGTAGCCCACAAAAATACACTTTTCACTTCGGTCGTCCAGCTTCTTTCTCCTTTGGTCCGGGACGTGGGCATAGGTCACGCACCCGAAGACCCTCAGGTGCTTCACACTTGGCTTCCAGCCACTCCAAGCCTCAAACGGTGTCTTGAACTTCACACTCTTGGTAGGGCACCGATTCAGCACGTACACAGCCACCTGTACTGCTTCCGCCCAGAACTTCTTTGGTAGTCCCTTACCCTTTACCATGCTCCGTGTCATGTTCATGATTGTGAGATTCTTCCTTTCTGCCACGCCATTCTGCTGAGGCGAGTAGGCCGTCGTCAGCTGATGAGAGATTCCCCATTGCCTACAGTACTCGTCGAACAGCCTAGAGGTGTACTCCCCACCTCTATCCGTTCTAAGTACTTTCAGCGGTTGACTACTCTCCTTCTCAGCCATCGCCCGGAACTCCTTGAACTTCTCCAGCGCCTCAGTCTTCTCCTTCAGAAAATACACCCAACACTTTCTGCTGAAGTCGTCGGTGAATGTGATGTAGTACTTGCTTCCACCGATTGAAGTTGTTTCAAATGGACCAGCAATGTCCGAGTGAACCAACTCCAATGGCCTCGTCGCCCTTCGGGACTTGTCACCCTCAAATGTCTCTCTTCTCTGCTTCCCCTTGGTGCATGCCTCACAGACCCTATGAGGAGGTGTGATCGTAGGCAGTCCTTCCACCATCTTTGATCCAGACAACAACTTCAGGCCTGTGAACCCCAGATGCCCCATCCGGTGGTGTCACAGCCAAGCTTCCTCCTCTTCTTCATTCCTCGCGAGACATGCCGTCTCCTTTACATCCATGCTCAAAGTGAAGAGACGGTTCGCCGTCATCTTTACCCTCACTACTTCTTTCCCATGACCATCCTTCATGGCCAGAGTGCCATCCCGCAACAAGACCCGGTAGCCTTTCTCCACCAGCTGCCCAAGACTTAGGATGTTACTCCCCAAGCCCGGCACATAAAAGACGTCGTTGATGAGAACCTCCTTTCCACTCAACACAACCGCCACAACTCCTCTTCCTTCCACTGCTATCTTTGAGGCGTCGCCGAAGCTCACCTCACCACCATTTGGCTCAAAACTCGTAAACAACTCCCTCTCTCCGCACATGTGGTTGCTGGCCCCGGTGTCTAAGTACCACACTCCATTCCTTCCGCCTCCAGCACCTTGGACCGTAAGGAACATCATCGGGTCGCCTCCCGTGTTGCTCGTCTCCGCATAGTGGTTGGCCTCCCCTCCCTTCCGAGGAGCCCAACAATCATAGCTCATGTGCCCAAACTTGCCACAGTTGTAGCATTGAGTCTGGGACATGTCTCCTCTACCTCCTCTTCCTTGGCCTCTGCCTTGGTCTTTTCCTCCTCTGCCTTGGCCTCTGCCTTGGCCTCTGCCTTGGCCTCTTCCTCTACCTCCGGTGTTCCAACCTTGGTTCTGCTCGAACTCCTTCTGGTGTGATTGACTTCTCCCTTGGTCTCTACCACCTCTTCCTCCTCTACCTCTTCCTTGGTAGCCACGACCACGCTGGCCACCACCTCTTCCTGAGCTCTCTCCGAAGTTCAGCTGAGTCTGGAGTGCTTTTCCCAAGCCACTCGCTTCTTCATCATCTTGCGCCATTCTGTACTCATGGGCTTGCAGTGAGCCTATCAATTCATCCGCCGTCATCACCGTGAGGTCCTTCGATTCTTCGATGGCCACCACCACGTGTCGGAACTTTTTTGTCATAGAGCGTAGGAGCTTCTCCATGAAGCAAACCTCGTCTATGGTCTCCCCATTTCTCTTCATCTCATTTGTGAGCGTCCGTAGACGGGTCACATAGTCGCCAACCTTCTCCGACCCTTGCATCCTTATCATCTCATACTGGCCTCGGAGGGATTGCAACTTAACTTTCTTGGCCTTGTCTACTCCCTGCATGGAGCGCTGCAAGATCTCTCATGCCTCCTTCGAAGTCTCGGCGTCCGAGATCTTTTTGAACGTAGCTTCATCTACACCTTGATACAAAATGAACAACGCCTTCTTGTCCCTCTTCTTAGCTTCTCTCAATGCTGTCCTCTGTGCGTTCGTTAACGCGGTTTCTGCTTCGGCAGTCAGCACCTCCACACCATCCTCTACTACCTCTCACAACTCCTTGGAGGCTAGTAGTACCCTCATCTGGATGCTCCAGTTCTCATAGTTGGTCTTCGTCAACTTGGGGACTTGCCCCGGCACGGCACCTCCAAACTCCATCTCTCCCCTACTTCAAACCTTCTGAGGGTCTCAACCTGGCTTTGATACCACTTGTTGGAAACGTGTATGGGCTCCTGCTGCCTCGAAAATCTTCTAAGTACTCGGCGAGACCAACTTGGCGAAACCGCCAAGTCGCGCGGCTACACCCCGGCGAGACCGCTACAAACCGCGCGGGCTCTTCCCTACAAAGCGAGTACCCACTCGCGCGAGCGAGCTCCCACCTCCACGCACGAGACCAACCCGGCGAGGTCGAGGTCGCCTTCAACTCCTGGCGCCTAGACCACTAGGCGAGACTGCACCCCACTCGCGACTTGACCGCCCAAGCCGCGCAGCGAGATCCGCCTATTCGCGACCTGCCCCTGCGCGAGTTCCCCCTGCGAGAGCTACAACAGCGCGAGCTCCCCCTGCGCGAGATCACCAAAGCGCGAGTCGCACAAGCCGCGAGTTCCCTCTCGCTGCGAGCTCGCCAAACCGCACGGCTTCAACTCTAACCGCCCGGACAAAACCGCACCAGCGCTGCAGCGCTCCTCTCTCTAAAACGCAACAGGAATATGAGAACTTCTCTCTCTATATCATCATCCTTGAAATGAACTACAAAGGGCCTATTTATAAGCAAAACAAAACACCCAAAACCTCTCTCCTAATAAATACAACTTTCCATCTACTCATTTATTACATTCTCTCTCTCCCATTCATTTAAAATAACTGTAAATATATGCACTTCCTCCAACCTTGTGGGGCCCGGTCAACTTGTCAAAGTCCAACACCTTCAAACAACTACCTTAGAAGATTAGAAGGAAAATGACAGCCAGTTATGTCTTGACCCTGCTATTTATAGGACCTTAGCAACGCTTCGATTTCAACACCTAACAAAATTATTTCCTACAAGATAATCTCGAAAGCAAGGATAACAAATTGGATTGATTTGACTCATGCCTCGAGAAATAGTAATGTTTGTGCAATAGCCAATTTGATGGAGGATGCTTAATGAAAAAAATAAAAGCTTGAATGCCACATAATATAGTTACTTGTGTGCAATAACAATTTTAAGAAAATAAGATCATTCTTTTTTGGGTAAAAGATCATTTTTTTAATCATAGAAGCAACATTTTTATCATTAAACTGACAATCTCTTGCTTGATCGTAAATAAGATCAACAATCAAAATGGTCACCTCTACAATGAAAAAACTTTTATCATATTTCCTCGCCTGAACAAAGGAGACAGTTCTAAGACCCTAGACAGTTCTAAGACCCTGCACAGTAATTTCTCTAACAACTGGAAATAAAAATTACACATGGAATTTTCATGATTAACTTTAGGCCATATCGAGATGCTCGCATTGAGAAGATAAGCATTGAAAACAATGACTTTTGCATAATATAATTTGACTCAAAATTGAGATTAAAAATGAAGTTTCAAATCCCCTCAGGCTAAGGAATTTACATATGACACTTGAAATGGATGAAACACAATCTTCACCTTCCAAATCTAGTTTTATCTACAAGCAAGTAAATAAGCCCTTAAAAGTATACCCAACACACCTCTCTTAAAATCAACAATACCAAGCTTCTTTCCCAAATCCACGTGATTTAATAACTTCCCTTCCATCCTCCGCTCCCCACATGCCTTCACTGCAATGCTGTCTGCCTGCAAAATGAAATAGAAAATCACTAATCTCCTTTCATACACACACATTTTCTATCTGCTTCCACAGGAAGATCGAAATCATGAGGACCTTGTCCATGCTAATAGGAACAGAGTCGTCCACGAGATTTCTGATGGAGGTTAGGTTAGTCTCAAGCACTGTCTTCGCCTGTTGCACATCCTCTGTCTTCACCGTTGTCAGCCTCTTGTTTTCGTTTGTGCTCTTAATCTTTTTGGTAGCATCTTGTTTTACCTTCACCAAGAAACATGATGGCTCATCATAATTCTGATTCCCAAGAAAAAATAAACTGTAAAATTTTACTACAGAGGTAAAAAGAGCGGGCTCACGATATTTAGCTGAGCCATCTCCTTGTTCATGCGATTGAAGTCCTTACGGAGAGAGTCGAGCTCAAATTGTCCTGGAGTGCAAGTGTATCAATGATGTCCTCTTCAAGTTATAAATACTAAACATGGTGCAGAAGAAGATGAACAGATGGGGCGGGATTTGGGGGTGCTTACGTTGGCGCCACTCCTTGTCGAGGCTGATGATTTCGTCTACGAGCTCAACCGGAGCTCCACGACGGCGTTGGGATTCGCGGACACGATCCGGATCCGAGCGAAAGAGTTTGATGTCTAACATCCCGGAGAAACGGCGGAGTGTTATCAGCGTCGTCGGCCGGCGGGCAGGAGATGACAGGGTCGCGACGGACCTGCCCGTCGAGGAGCCGGAAAACCGGCGACACAGGAATTGCGCAATCCCTAAACCGACCATGGCGATGCTCCTGCACCCTTCGTTTGCACCTTTTAATGCCCCATTTTTTTGGGTGCTGATATGTATACACCTAAAATGGCTATTTCCACACCATTCAACAAAATAAAGCTTCTCTTTTTTAATCCCCATAATATTATATTTGTACCCCTGTGATTTCCTTTCCAAAATTCCCGCAGCCCTTCCGCTCAATCTCCCTGAAGCCCTAAACAGTCGACCGCCCGCCGCGCCTGTCGTCGAAGTCCTCCGACCGCCGCACCTTACGTGAAGCCCTCTGCCCGCCGCCTCTTTCTCCGTTTCTCCTTCAGTTTTCCATTATCTTTCCCGACCCCAACCACCCTTCCGCGTTTCTCGCCGCCGATCGCTGGATTCCGCCCGTCCTGATCCCGCCGCGCCTTTCGTCAAAGCTTTCAGGCTGTCGCGACCGAGCTAGGGTACTGTGTGAGTAGCTTTTCCCTCTTTCGCAATTACCTTATACTGAATCCCTGGGTAGTGTAAGTTAGGGTTTTTGTTCTTTTCTAAAATCCATATTCAGATACACTCAGATACACTCAGATACACGATATTGCAGAAAAATCAGACTATACAAGAAGACATGATTCCAAAACACACCTATTCAGAAAAATTTGTTTGGCAAGGCTGTTCAGTTTGATTTGTTTGAAGTCATGGGTCCCTCAAAAATTCAGAGCCATTTATGCAACAATCTATGTTGATGAGCAAGCCAATCATATAGTGCATTTATCCCACGTAAAATGTTGATGAGCAAGCCAAGCATCAACAAAACAATTGAAACAATAGAGAGCCGAGGCTACTGTAGCCTAGTAAATGTATGCAACAATATATTTTGAGAATCATATAGTTATTTTTTTTTCAATTGTTCTTTTAATGTTAGTTTTAAAATTTCAAGAATTGGGGTATAAATAACCACTTGGGGTACAAATATAATTTTGCGGTGTTTGAATATTCATGGGTTATAAATAGCCATTTATGGTGTACAAATATCAGCACCCTTTTTTTTGAGTTTTTGCAGTCACAATGTTATTATTCATTTGCCTCTATTTTAATCAGTTTTAGTTTTGACTCAAAACCCCACGTTTCAACTCCTTCATTAAACTCATCTCTCTCAAAACATACATACTTACTCCCCTTCGTTTTCACGCATTTTGGAAAAGGCCCACCTCCTCCTTCCCGCGAAAAAGGTGCGGAAACCCTCCCGCGCCGTGAAATTTCTCCGACCAACATTGTGTGCTGATCTGCTCGCGGCAAACGCCCCTCCCTGCGATATTGTTGGACCAGGAACGGAAGGGCTGCAGGCGGCCCGATCATCTTCTTCCTCCCGGGATTATCGTTGCAAACCATTCTTCGGTAGTCGCGACTGTTCACAAAATCGCAGGTTTGCGCCCTCCTCCTTCTCGTTGTATCATTTTTTTCATCTCTTTCTTCCTGCTTTGATTACACTTTTCTCGGGCATTTTTTCACAGAGTCGCAGGTTTCTCACGCATTTTTTCACATAAGCGCAGGTTAGAAGCTCCAATTATAAGGATTACAAATTAGGTAAATATGAAATCCTCGGCTCAAATTGAAAACCATGTGCAAACGAACATAAGTTTTCGTTTTGCCTCAAAACGGATTTGAAAACTATGTAGCAAACGAACAGAAGTATTCGTTTTACCCGAAAACGAAAACACTAGATTTTTCGTTTTGAAGCAAAACGAAAACCGTAAATGAAAACGGCGCAAACGAACGGGCACGGCTCATTCAGTGCAGATCTATTTCCAGATCTTCATTAATCCTGTCCTTTTATATTTTTTTAATCAATTTTTTTTATCATTCAATCAAATGATAATGAATCAAATGAATACTGTATATTTCTCACAAATTGTGCGAAAACTCAAGTTTGAAGGAAAATACACCGCTCATTATGTACAATGTACATTAATAAAAACAAATAAATTGATCTCATATTCGAGCAATTGTTAGTTTCATTCATCTCAGGATTTAGGCCACTTAACACCACAAAATTATGGACCTTTGGCATATTGCATCCCAATATTTGAAGTTTGGCACATTACACCATCTAAAACCTTTAATAGAGCATTTTGCACCCAAACATTCAAATATTTTGGTTTTTGATTTTAGGAAAACATTTAATTTACAATAGGTGGGATAGTTTAGGTATTATGAAAAATTAAACCCTAAATCTAGGCAATCTGGTTCACTCCACAGCCATTCTACTTGTCGTTACCCATGAGAGCTCTGTCGTGAACTACCTTCTTCCCTGTGTGCGGTCTTCTAGTGAAGCCCTTGTTTTCCAGCGATCTTCAAGCGAAACTCTATTTTCCGGCGACCTATTTTGTGTTACACGTGTGAGCTCCAGTCAGGCAGTCAACCACAACGTGATAGATCTCCTTCCCTACGCGTGATCTTCCAATATTTCTCTGTTTTACTGGCGCTTTCCAACTGCTAAGCGGATCGACCGGTGACAGTAGACCTATATTCTTCCCGGCGATCTTCCCAGCCTGGATCTGAGTCAGTGAGCTTCAAGCGAAGCCCTTGTTTTCCATCCTTCCTCGTTAATCCAACTCCGCAATTTTTTCCTTGGCAGGTATACTTTCAGTTCCTTATTAATTTGTGATACATTGTTTTCTTTTTGGTAGATTTTTCTTTTTTTTTCTCTAGTTATATTAATTGAAATAAATAAATTTTTGCATGATAAAGAATGATTTAGATGTTGAGAACTAATGATTCAAGATTGGGCACATGTTACATGTCGTTTGGAGTTTCCTTATTTACAATCAGATTGTACCATTTTTGGATGTTCATTGGCTCTGCAAATTTTCCGTACAGGTTTGATGTAATTAACTTCTTTGACTATTGTGATTGTAACGTCATACTGTCGAAGGATTTGTATGATATGGCTGAATTAGCTGGTCATGTAGATTGAGTGAGAATTTTTTTTTGTTTGGGCGGATTTGTTCATCACAATAATATGAATTTGATATTGACTGATGATAACATTAAAAATTTAATAAGTTATACTAATTTAGAAAATATAGTTGATTTTTACGTTAAAACTGTTGAGGCCCATATTGACTCTGATAGTGAGGTTGACCCCAACTTGGAGAAGCCAATAATTGATTTTGAAAATGACAGTGACTCGATGATAGTCGTGCCCAAAAGGCCCGATCGGGCCGGCCCGGACAGGGGCAGATCGGGCTCGGGCTTTTGCAAACCGGGCTGAGCCCGGGCCCTTCCTTTATCGGGCTCGGGCTTTGACCCCAGGAAGGGGCCCGAGCCCCCCCCCCCCCCCCCCCCTCGGGCCGGGCCGGGCTGGTCTAGGTCCTTATTATTTTAAAAAAAACATTTTATTTAAAAAATTAAACCTTGAAATAAAAAATTGAATAATAAAAATTATTAATATTGAAATTTAAAAATTCAAAATTACACTTTTACAAAAAAAAATTAGGAAAAAATGGAATTTATTATTTTTAATGATAATAAAAAAGAAAATTACATTTTTACAAATTCATGTTGTACATCTCCTCTTCAACTTCTCCTGAGCTCTTCTCCAACGCTGAAATGTGTAGCAGATGCATAGTTCTAGTGATTCATCATTTAGTCGGCTCATCCGCTTGTTCAACATCCTGCCAGTAAGAGAAAATCCGGACTCCTAAGCTACTATACTAACTTGAATTGTTAGTAAATCACGGGTCATATATGTCAAAATAGGATAGGTAATAGCTTTACCTTTCCACCATTTTAAGATATCGAAGTTTTTGATCTCTTCCGTAGTCATAAAATCACGAAATTGTGTTTTTGTATACAATCCTAATTCGTTTAAATTACTCAATGTGCGTGCTTTTTTTCCTGAAAGCTAATTCTAAAATTTTTTTGTAAAAAAATCTTTTGTCTTATGTTGCGTTATTTCTTCTCGGGGTCGTGAGACATATAAGTTGTCATAATAATTAAAATATTTGGTAAAACAGAATTAAATTTAGTATTACGAACGTCGTCAACGTCATTGAAACTTATATTTATGTTTAAATTAACGTTAATTTCATCTATCAAATTTTTTACGCCGTCTATAGCGAATAACGGGTCTAAAGCGGTGACACATGAAAATGTATGAGACATTTCTCTATAATATTTTAAAAAAATTTCTTCTATTAATTCAATTAAAGAAAGTCATCCGGAGTGTTACTTAAAATAGTTAATTTTTTATGCGATATTTACAAAATTTTCAACTACTAACGAGTTAGTTAGATAATACACACCAGATAAAAAAACAGTAGTACTATAAAAACATTTTAATAAATCCATATAATTTAATAATATGTCTCAATCGTTATCAGTTAAATCATGATTATTCGTCACAGTGTAATATTCCATAAGAAGTGTTTTTTGTTGAAACGCTCTTTTTAATATTTTATATGTTGAGTTTCATCTTACAGGCATATCAAATTGAGGTTTTAAATATTTTTGACCTTGTGCGATCCAATTTTTTGAAAATATTGACTTTGTTGTTTGGTACAATAAATAAATCTAATCATAGTCCGAATTTTTTCAACATATGGTTTCGTAGTTTCTAAACTATCTTGTACCACTAAATTTAAAACGTGGCAGGCACATCAAGTGTGAAAAAACGCACCGTTGAGCATTGGTTTTAATTCACGTTTTAACCACTCTACTGCGGTGTTGTTATTACTAGTGTTATCAAAATAAAGACTCGTTATTTTATCATTCATTTTAAATTCACACAAACATTTAATAATTATTGAATATATAGCCTTACCTGTGTGCGAAAATTCAAAACATTCAAAACATATTACGCGTTTATTTAACTATCATGAAACGGGAACGATCCAATGAGCCGTGATACAAATATAAGATAATACTACATTTACGCTATTACTCAAAACGTCGCTCGTTAAACTCACACGTCCCTCGAAAGTTTCAAAAATTTTTATTAAATCTTGTTTTACATCAAAATATAATTTAAGTGTGTCGCATCTAATAGTGGATCTACTTACCTGTTGATATTTGAGTTGAAACCCTTCGTGAATGTACTATGTCATCTCATCGTTGTCGTAGTGACTGAATGACAACCCACGTCTGATGACGTTTTTCACCTGTAGGTCTCACAGTCTTGCTTGATCGTACGTCCAAATTTGTCCTGATGTTGATATTTGTCCCTGACTGTACTCGGGAGCTTGCTTCGCAAAACACGACTTAATTTGTCTCGCTAGTGTTGAGTTTTCGATAAGAGTTAACAACTTTGAGCATAACTTGCACACGCCTTGAATTCGTCGCCGACTTTAACCTTGTCGAAATGCTCACAGACGGGCACCCTCCAATTATGCTCCACCACTTCGGTCGTGCTTTGAGTCAACAACATCGGCGTTGAGGAGGACGATATCATGCAGCGAGAGAGAGAGAGAGAGAGAGAGAGAGAGTAAGAGAGTAAGAAAGGGAGAGAGTGAGGGAGAGAGAGAAAGTGAGTGGAAGAGAGAGGGAGTAAGTGAGAGAGAGAGAGTGTGTGAAGGAGAGAGAGAGGGGACGGGTAAGGGGGTGGGTGGTGTTTTTATTGTTTTTTTAATAAAAAATTAAAAAAATTAAATGGCATATGGCCTAGGGTGTTGCCTAGGCCCTAGGCCACAGCAGCCAGCAGCTGCTGCTGCTGACAGCCGACAGGGCTGTCAGCAGCAGCCCTGCAGACAGCCGACAGGGCTGTCAGCAGCAGCCCTGCTGCCTGCTTCCAACGGCTTTAGAAGTTGTTGTAACACCCCCTATCCATCGCATAGCATATAGCAGTAGGTCCGGCCGGGGCCCGACGCCATATACCACAGACAGACCGGGTGGTTACTCAATGGAAACCATTCAAACAATCCAACGTCCTACACAGAGCATTCTAGCGGAAGAAGTTTAAATAGTTGCAAATAAAAGAATCCAACAACAAGCATGAATGTCCACTAACAAGTCAAAAAGGAATTAAGTACATACACAAGTACTAGCCTTAAGGCCTTATAAATGGTTTACTCATATTACATGTTTTCCATACCACAGCACGCAGGCCGGTCATACATGAACAAAAACAAGTAAACACTCCAATTAGGTCTTCGAGGGCCGACTTTGCAATTTGGGCTTTAGCCCGCTATTGACTGCTTGGTCCAGCAGCACCTGCAAGCACAATCCACCGCACGGTGGCAAACAAAAGCAACAGTCAGCAATGCTGACCAAATTATAACGATCCCGCCCCCAACCCGGGGCGGCGATGCTCCTTCCCTGTACTTTATTAGTATAAACAAGTAGTAGTAATGTCACAACATCACAGGCGTAGGCACACACGGCCACACACCCCGTGCACTCAGGGCACATTCTCGGTGAACCGGCCAATGTCACGTCAATTTAAGCCATAGACATTCCAGACTCACCACCGCCACTTTGACGGCCATACTATGAGCATTTTGTCTTCTTGGCATGGGTCACGTCAATTTAAGCCATAGACCGCCGAAGACCCTCATCTATGCCAACGGATCTAACCGAACGACTTAGAACGGGTACGGTTCCGCCTAACCCGTGCTCACATCGCAACGACAATTTAAGTCATATGCGCGGGTCAAACTTCTCCCGAGGCACATTTCCATCACATACTTCACATAATCCGGTTATGTTCAAGTTGGCTCTCAGGACACCAAGTTGGCAAGATCAAGCATCCGCCCAATTTTCCGGGTGCACCTTAGGGTTAATCCCCAAGGCTCCATGTTGCAATCTACCATGTAGAAAACCCGAAAAACAAATATTCGCACGGAGTCTTCTCCGACATTTATGCAATGCAACATCACCGATCCAGACCAACATGTCCGGATAGGCTTCACACATCATGTCTATGTCCGTTCTCAGTTACGGACTCTACACAACGGGTACTTCATATATCTACCCGAAGGAACGCCTTCAACTCACCGCAAACTCGCGAGAGCGGGCTTCCAATGCAAAAGAAGAAGAGCTTCACATGCTCAAGTAGAGAATCGTTACCCGAGCGTTCTTCCTTGGCTTCATGGAAATGTACGTGGATGTAAAGCACCGCAGTATTCTTGCCTTCGTAGATCCGAAGTCGGTTCGCGATTTGGAGCTCTGAAACTCCTCCAACGACTGGATCTAGACTTCTTCTTCCTCCTTTGCTCTCCCCTCTCTCTAAGATTTAGACAGAGAACTTACGGCAGAAAAATAAGAGTTTTGAAACCCTTCTCTCGGGTATAACCCCTTCGGGATAACCACAGCCGTCGGATCCCACAAAAAGGGATGCACGGACACGATCCAGGTCTGACCTGGACAAATGGGGTTAAACACCGCATGGTACGCCAACAGGAGTAGGACACGTCCGCGACAAAACAGTGTCGGAACCATTAGTCAACTGCCGCCAAACCCGTATGTCGACACTTCGCATTGACAGAGTCAAACACGCCACAATCCGCCCCGCGCTCGACGATCGTCGAACCAAGATCGTCGACCGCTGCCAGATCGTCGAACGAAGATCTCTGGCCAAATCGTCGAACGCAACCAGATCGTCGAACGGAGATCTCTGGCCAAATCGTCGAACGCAGCCAGATCGTCGAACGGAAATCTCTGGCCAAATCATCGAACGCAGCCAGATCGTCGAACGGAATTCTCTGGCCAAATCGTCGAACGCACAGCCTGATCGTCGAACCCATGGCCCGATCGTTGACCGCAGAACGTCGACCAAATCGTCGACTGTAGAATGTCTACCAAATCGTCGACCGCTGCTCGACGATTGTCGAACCCAGATTTCTGCCTGATTGTTGCTAGATCTTTGAACGACCCCGACACGCCCTGGGACACGCCCGTGTCCCAGGCCTTGTACCCCTGCCAAATTCCAAATTTGGTATAGAAACGTCACCCGTCGCTCTTTTGAGTTTCGGGGCGTTACAACTCTCCCCCTTTTAAAAGAATTTCGTCCACGAAATTACATAAAGAAAAGATAAGTACAAAATTAAATTGTACCTGAGCGGAACAACTCCAGATACTCATCAAGCATAGTCTGCTCTCGTTCCCAAGAGAGCTCTTCTCGGTCGCAATTGTCCCATCGGACCTTGACCATCCTGATCTCTTTTTTGCTTAGCCGCTTGACCTTTGAGTCTTCAATCCGCACGGGCTTGACCTTTGTCGTCAACCCACTATCAATCGGCACTTGATCGACCGCGATCACTTGTGTAGGCTCTTGCACCGCCTTCCGTAGCACCGATATATGAAATACATCATGTAGACCACTGAGCTCCACTGATAGCTTCAACCGATAGGCTGCTTCGTCAATCCGCTCCAGAACCTCAAACGGCCCAAGGTACCTCGGGCTTAGCTTTTTCAAGCGTCGCACCCGCGAGACACCCTTGAACGGATTGATCTTCAAGTACACCCAATCGCCCAAAGCGAACTCCACGTTCCTGTGCTTGGCATTATAGTACATCTCCTGACGGTCCTGAGCGATTAGCAACCTCTCCCAAATGGTTCGCACCAATGAATTAGCATCCTCCATCACTTGATGCTTATACAACTTTGACTCATCCGTTTCCAACCAGGACAATGGCGTGTGACATATTCTACCATAAAGGGCCTCGAAGGGCGCCATTTGAATACTCGTCCGGTAGCTATTGTTGTACGCAAATTCCACCAAATAAAGATGGTCTTCTCATTGCTTTCCAAAGTCCAAGACACACATGCAGAGCATGTCTTCCATAGTTCTATTGACCCTCTCGGTCTTCCCATCCGTCTGCGGATGTAAGGCTGTGCTAAAACTCAGCTTTATTCCCAACATTTACTGCACAAGCCTCCAATCATTGGACGTGAACTACCCATCTCGGTCACTCACGATGCTGCGGGGCACACCGTGGAGCCGCACTATGTTATCCACATATAACTTTGCCAACTTCTCCACCAGATCATCCTTCCTATGCGTAATGAAATGCGACACCTTCGTTAGCCGATCTACGATCACCCAGATGACGTTGTTCCCCTTTTGCGACCTTGGCAACCCGTGCACAAAGTCCATAGTGATGTCGTCGAATTTCCACTCCGGAATAGGCAAGGACTCCAGAAATCCTCTCGGCTTTTGGCACTCCGCCTTCACCAAGACGCAAGTTTGGCACTTCTCCACGTAGAGCGCCACATCCTTCTTCAAACTCGGCCACCAAAACAGTTTCTTAACGTCACGGTACATCTTTGTGCTCCCCGGGTGAATCGAGTACTTGGTATGGTGCACCTCGTACAACAAATCCACCCGTAAATTGCCTACGCTTGGGACGCACAGACGACCGTCTTTCCAAAGTAATCCGTCCTCCACAATGAATTGGGAATTTGACCCATCCAGAGCCTCTATCATGAGTTGCTTCATGTGGCCATCCATATCCAATGTCTGCCGAATCCGATCAGCCAGGTCATATTGAACTTCAGTCCAATTCAAGAGTGCTTCAGCACTTGACTGCTTGTCTACACAAACAATCTCCAACGCCTCCAACTCCCGAACCAACCGCTCGTCATGGATCGACAACCAATTGGCTTGAGCTGGGGCCCGACGACTCAACGCATCCGCAATCGAATTACCTTTACCAGGCACGTAGTGGATCATGAATGTATAGTCCCCCAGGAACTCCATTCATCTACGTTATCGCATATTCAGATCTTTCTGATCAATCAAATACTTCAGGCTCTTGTGATCGGTGTATATATCAATCTTCACACCGTACAAATAATGCCTCCACAGCTTCAAGGCAAAAATCACGGCCGCTAGCTCCAAGTCATGGACCGGATAGTTCCTCTTGTGCACCTTCAGCTGTCTCGAGTCATATGCTATAACGCTTCCATGCTGTAACAACACACAACCCAAACCACTGCCCGAAGCATCGCTATAAATCTCATAACCTTCGGTCCCACTCGGCGAACTCAGCACAGGCGCCGTGGTCAACCGACATTTCAACTACTCAAAAGCTCGCGCGCACTCCGGCGTCCAAACGAACTTCTGCTCCTTCCTCGTCAAAGTAGTGAGAGGTGACGCTATCCACGAGAAGTTCTCTACGAAGCGCCTATAATAGCCGGCAAGCCCCAGAAAGCTCCGGACTTCCGCTACCGTAGAAAGCTCAGGCCACTCCCGTATCGCAATAATCTTCGTCAGATCCAATGCAATATCTTCCCCACTCACTATATGACCGAGGAACGCCACTGAGGACAACCAAAACTCGTACTTCGAGAACTTGTCGTACAATTGATTCCTCCTTAGCGTCTCCAAAATCAAATGAAGATGCCTGAAGTGATCTTCCTCCCTCTGCGAGTACACCAAAATATCGTCGATGAAGACGATCACAAAATGGTCCAAGTACTCCCTGAAGGTCCTGTTCATCAAATCCATGAACACTGACGGCGCATTAGTCAGCCCAAACGGCATGACCGTAAACTCGTAATGCCCGTATCTCGTACTGAACGCTGTCTTCGGGATATCACTCTCCCTTATTTGCAGCTGATAGTACCCGGACTTGAGGTCCAACTCTGAGTACATCGTCGACCAGACTAACTGATCGAATAGATCATCAATCCGGGGGATCTGGTACTTGTTCTTTTCTGTCAACTTGTTGAGCTCCCGATAATCAATACATAGCCGCAAGCTTCCGTCCTTCTTCTTAACAAATAGGACCGGCGCGCTTCAAGGCGAAGAACTTGGACGCACATACCCTTGCTCCAACAACTCTTGCAGTTTAACATTCAGCTTCGCCATTTCCTTAGGCGCTAGCCGATAAGGAGAGCGTGACACAGGCTTAGCACCTGGTACGCGCTCTATCGTAAAATCTATCTCACGCTGCGGCGGGGCTCCAGGAAGATTGCTAGGGAACACATCAGGGTACTCCGATACCACTGAAATACTGTCCAACACGGGCTTAGGCTTTACAACCTCCACTAGTGTAAAGAACGGTTCTGCACCGGCACGAACCGCCTTCACCACCTGAAGAGCAGACATCAACGTCTTGCTCGACCCCTTCAAGCCCGTGAAAGTAGTCTCACGACCTGCTCCCAGCTTGACTTCCTTGCTACCACAATCAATATAAGCTCGCTGCTCCGAGAGCCAGTCCATGCCAAATATAACGCCGAATTCCACTAGCGGCAATAACGACGCTTGCAAATGGAACTCTTGGCTCCCAATTCGAATCTTCACGCCACAGATTCTATCTGCGCGCATCGAACACCCATTGGGCAACAACACATCCAACTTGTACTTCGCCATCGAAGAAGCTACTCCGATGCGCGATATGAATTCTTCGGACAAAAAGGAGTGTGAAGCTCCTTATCGAAGAGTGCTCTTGCCGGATTTTTACAAATCAAAACAAATCATAAACAAGCAGTGGTAAGGTAACATGTGCATAACAAGTATTTAAAGAAATTTAACTTGCTACAAATTTAAATTTTACCTGTCACCACATCCTCCTGTTTGATGGTCTCCTGTTGGCCAAGATTATAAACCCTCGGTTGGGCCGGAGCATAATGGGATGCGGTTGACTCCACCGCCTTGCCCTTCTCATCATAAGTCGCTCCCGGCTTCCTTTCGGACTCGGGACGTCCGCTCCGGCAGTCACGGGCAAAGTGCCCTGGCTTCCCACAAGTAAAACATGCACCCGGGGTTCGACCCGTAGTCGCCCCAGAAGCACCAGAAGAGGGGGCTGGACCCGAAGTCCTAGCCTTCTTGTAGAACCTTCGATAGCCGGACTTTGAAGTAGTCGGCGCCTTGAATTCAGATTTCTTGTCACCCAAACTTTTCTTTACCTGAACATTCTTCATGTCCCTCTCCAAGGACTGGGCCGTGTTGACCGAGGTCAAGAAACCCTGCGTCATCGGCCCCGAGAGTAGTAGCCTCAAATCATTTCTCAACCCTTCGTAGAATCGATTCGTCTTGTGGTCCTCATCTGCGATGGTGGAGCTAGCATACCGACTCAATCGAGTAAACTCGTGGAGATATTCATCCACGCTACTCTCTCCTTGAACCAACTTCAGGAACTCGTTCTCCAAAGCTATCCTCTGCGTCGAAGGGAGGAACCTAGCCAAGAACAGTATCGAGAACTCCTCCATCGAGACGTCTGTAAGTTGCCTACCTCTCAATAGATGCAGCTCCAATCCTTCCCACCACAACCTCGCTTCACCGTCCAGAAGGAACGTAGCAATAGTGGTCATTTGTCATTCTTCCGTCTTCGTTGCTGTCAAGACTCTCTTTACCCTAGAGAGTCAGTCTTCAGCTTGAGATGGGGTTCCCAACCCCGAGAATACCGGAGGATTAAAGCTCATGACATGTTTGAGCTGTCTCTCGGTTGCCCTCCTCGGCACCACCGGTTCCTCTTGTTAAAAGTAGCGAACATGTAGAAACAAACAGATAGAGTTTTGAATAATTGAAACTTTATTATCCAAAAAAGATAACTATTACAAAGGTATGCTCTCCCTTATATAGAATGGAGGAGAGATGAGAGAATACAAATAAGAGATGTGGGACTAAAAATTTACAAGCTAAGCGGACTATACAAAGTAAACCGCACAAGCCGCGCGGTTAGACAGAAGGACTAACCGCACGGCTACAACAAGAGAAGCAGAGAGGTCGCCTGTGAAGATCGCTAGACCGCCCGGTTTACAAGCCGGCGAGTCAAACCGCCAGACCGCGCGGTCTTCAACCCGCCAAGACAGACCGCCCGGTCACCAACTTCAACACTCCCCCTCAAGCTGGAGTATATATATCAATCATGCCCAGCTTGTCGCAAACATGCAGAAACGAGGCGGAAACTGGCTTGGTGAAAATGTCAGCCAGCTCTTTATCAGACGTGACAAACGGAGTGCAAATTTGTTCTTTTAAAATCTCTTCACGAATGAAATGACAGTCAACCTCAATGTGCTTTGTTCTTTCATGGAATACCGGATTTTTGGAGATGTATATGGCGGCCTTGTTATCACAGAACATAGGTAGAGGATGGTTGTACACCTCTCCTAAATCTAGCATGAGAGCCTGCAACCATTTCAACTCACAAGTGGTTGACGCCATACTGCGATACTCAGCTTCTACACTGGACCTGGAGACAACAGACTGCTTCTTGCTCTTCCAGCTCACCAGATTTCCCCCAACAAAGGTGCAAAAACTTGAGGTTGACTTGCGATCCCTTTTGTCATCAGCATAACTTGCATCTGAGTAGGCTTCAATCCTCAGATGACCATTCTTCTGAAAAAGTAATCCTTTCCCAGGCGATGCTTTGACATACTCCAAGATCCGCAAGGCGGACTGTAGATGACACTCCCTAGGCGCTTGCATGAATTGACTCACCTTGCCCACAGCATAGGAAATGTCGGGTCTGGTCACTGTGAGATATATGAGCTTACCAACCAGACGCCTGTACCGCGAACTATCTGAAAGAGGAGGCGAATCATTTGTCCAGGTTTTGTCCTCCCCAGTATCCATGGGGCATCGGGCAGGTTTTGCTCCAGTTAATCCTGCCTCTTTTAAAAGATCAAGGGCATACTTACGCTGAGAGAGAACTAAGGAGTCGGGCTTCCGAGAGAGTTCGATCCCCAGAAAGTACTTTGGAGAGCCCATATCTTTAGTGATCAGATGTTGGCGAAGATGTCGCTTTGTCAGGGCTACCCCTTCCTGGTCATCGCCAGTGAGAAGAATATCATCAACGTACACAGCAAGAACAACCAGCCCAGAAGGAGTTTTGCGAATAAAGAGAGAGTGATCAGCAGAGCTTCGCACAAAACCAACAGTCGCCACAATACCGCTGAACTTGTCAAACCAAGCTCGAGGACTCTGCTTGAGACCATAAATTGCCTTCTGCAGCCGGCATACTCGTGTCTCCCCCTGAGCAACATACCCAGGAGGTTGCTCCATGTAAACGGCCTCGTGAAGATCACCATAAAGGAAGGCATTCTTGACGTCCAGCTGAGAAATCGGCCAATCCCGATTGACGACCACAGAGAGAAGAACCCGAATAGTGCTGAGACGAGCCACAGGGGAGAAGGTGTCAAAGTAATCAACCCCATAGGTCTGAGTAAAGCCCTTAGCAACAAGGCGAGCCTTATACCGATCCACAGTGCCGTCTGGGCTAAATTTGACCACAAAGACCCAGCGACAGCCAACAACATCAGTACCGAAGGGAGGAGGAACAAGAGTCCAGGTACCCCGCTCAGTTAGGGTCGCCATTTCCTCATCCATGGCCATCTTCCAGTGAGGAATAGCAAGAGCCTCCTGATAGGAGCGGGGTGTGGCAGTGGCAGAGATAGCCAGTGCAAATGCCCTGCGAGAAGGGGTAAGACGATCATAGGAAACAACAGCAGCAAGGGGGTGTAGGGTACACGTCCGCACCCCTTTGCGAAGAGCTATAGGAAGATCCAGGTCAGCCGGGCCCGCGGCATCCGGAGCATCCGTGGTAGAGAAAGCTGGCCCGGGAGAAGAGAGCGACGACAGCGGAGATGAGGGAGAGGGTGGTGGAGAAGGGAGAGAGAGAGGTGGAGGAAGAGGAGGGGGTGGAGACGGTGTAGGGGGGAGAGTGTAGTAGGAGGCGAGGGAACGAAGGGAACGACAGGAGAATCAGAAACTGGGAGAAGAGGAGAGGAGTCATCCGAGAAGTAGGAGGTATTCTCGAAGAAGGTGACGTCAGCAGAGACGAACTGCTTACGAAGGACGGAATCAAAGCAACAATAGCCTTTCTGAGTGGTGGAGTACCCCAGAAAGACACATTTGGTGGAGCGAGGGGAGAGCTTATCACGGGTGGCAGAAGGGGTATGCACAAAGGCAGTGCATCCAAAGATTTGGAGAGGAAGAGGAAACGGCTCCTTGCCCGGATACAAAATGGAGAACGGGGTTTGGCCGTGGAGAACCGTGGAGGGAATGCGATTGATGAGGTAGCAGGCAAGGAGAACAGCATAGCCCCAATAGGAGCGAGGAACATGCATCTGGGTCATCAAGGTGCGAGCAACATCGAGGAGGTGACGGTTTTTGCGTTCGGCCACACCATTTTGTTGTGAAGTATAGACACAACTAGTTTGATGAAGAATCCCATTTTGCATGCAGAATGTAGAGAAGTCACGACTGAGATATTCTTGGGCATTATCAGATCGAAAAACTTTGATAGAAACATCAAACTGAGTTTTGATCATGAGATAGAAGGATGTCCATACAGAGAATAATTCGGAGCGATCTTTTAATAGATACACCCACGTACAGCGAGAGAAATCATCAATGAACGTGACAAAATATGAACTACCCCGACCAATGGTAAGAGTAGGAGAAGGACCCCAGATATCGGAGTGGATAAGATCAAACGGACAGGTAGAGCTACGAACGTGCTTTGGAGGGAAGGAGGAGCGGTGATGTTTGCCAAGCTGACAGGCCTCACAGTTGAGCGGAGGACTTTGAGGAGGAAGGTGGGGCAGAAGTTGACGAAGAAGACGGGGAGGAGCATGACCAAGGCGGAGATGTCATTGGAGAAGATCTGTGGAGGTGGAGGAGAAGGTGGAAAAAGCAGAAATGTTGTCCAGGAAGTATAAGCCACCACTCTCAGTCCCAGTAGCAATCGTCCGTTGGGAGTCCGGATCCTGAAAAGAGCAAGAAGTAGAAGTAAATGTGATGGAACACTGTAATTGCTTGCAAAGAGAGGTAACAGATAATAAGTTGCACGGGAACTGGGGCACGTATAGAGTATCCGCCAAGTGAAGAGACAGAGTGACATGAACTATCCCTGTTCCATGGACTGATGATGAAGAGCCGTCAGCGAGAATAACCGGGGGCAAGCGATCATGTTTTTCTAGGAGAGAGAAACACGGGAGATGGCCGGTCATATGATTCGTAGCACCAGTGTCGATCAGTCATTTTCCCTGAGTAACAACGTGTGCACGACCAGAAGACGTGACAACCGAGGCGAATGGCTTGGAGGAGGATATGAAAGCCATGAAGGGAGGAATAAGAAACTGCAGCGGTCTCGGTGACAGCACACCAGCGGCAAGAAGGGCCACGACCAAGGTGCAGAGCACAAGCCGCGCGACTCAACCAGGAGGTCGCGGCGACTAACAAGCAGGAGCGGCTAAAGGAAGAAAGGCAGAGAGGCCGCTCAAACAAGGAAGAATCCGCGCGTACAAAGAGAAAGCCGCGGGGAGAGGAAAAGAGAGCAACCCGCGTGAAACCGCAGCGGGTTAAAGGGAAGAAGCCGCGCGAACACGAGCGGCTAGGAAGCAGAACAAGGCACAGCGGGGAAGAGGTCGCGCGGACTGAAAAGTCCGAGCGAACAGAAGAGAAGAGGAAGAAGAAGCAGCAGCGACAAGAACAAGTCGCAAGCCGGGCGAACAGACGCAGGCCGCGCAACTAGAGGAAAAACAGGCGGCTAGAAGGAAACAGGTCGCTGCGACAACTAAACAGGTCGCGGCGACGAAAAGTAGCAAGAGAAGAGAAGCAACAAGCCGCGCGAACAGAGAAGCGGGCGGAAGAGAGGAGAAGCCGCGAAGACAGGTCGCGAGAAGCAGAAACAAGCGGCGAGAAACAGAGAGCGCACACACAGTCAGGAGGAAAAGACCGTGCCCTCTGATACCATGTTAAAAGTAGCGAACATGTAGAAACAAACAGATAGAGTTTTGAATAATTGAAACTTTATTATCCAAAAAAGATAACTATTACAAAGGTATGCCCTCCCTTATATAGAATGGAGGAGAGATGAGAGAATACAAATAAGAGATGTGGGACTAAAAATTTACAAGCTAAGCGGACTATACAAAGTAAACCGCACAAGCCGCGCGGTTAGACAGAAGGACTAACCGCACGGCTACAACAAGAGAAGCAGAGAGGTCGCCTGTGAAGATCGCTAGACCGCCCGGTTTACAAGCCGGCGAGTCAAACCGCCAGACCGCGCGGTCTTCAACCCGCCAAGACAGATTGCCCGGTCACCAACTTCAACACCTCTACTACCTGTTCCATCCTTCTCTGCTCAGCCGCTTGCAGTGGTACCTGCTCCATCGCAGGAGCGGGCTGCTGCATTTGCCTTGCAGGCTGTGCATTGATCATGACAAACACTGCTTCGGCAACCAATCGTATGGTCTCAGCCGATGGAGGTGTTGCAGGAGCATCATTTGGTGCACTGCTAACCTCAGAAACTCGATGTTCCGACGGCCCAACACCGCTTTTGGTCACCTATAGTGGTACAAAACACCGTTAAGCGACCAAACAATATTGCAAACAGCAATTATAGGGACACGCAGGTTCCCCAAACAAGTGTATTTTCATTCCTAAGTGGACATTCATGGGTTCTTTTGTTGTTATAACGATGACGCACACACATGTGCTCACCACCCCTTAAAAAGAATTCGTCCACGAATTCATTTTAAGCCTGACCGAATCCAGTAGTCTGATACCAAATTGTAACACCCCCTGTCCATCGCATAACATATAGCAGTAGGTCCGGCCGGGGCCCGACGCCATATACCACAGACAGACCGGGTGGTTACTCAATGGAAACCATCCAACCAATCTAATGTCCTACACAGAGCATTCTAGCGGAAGCAGTTTAAATAGTTGCAAATAAAAGAACCCAGCAACAAGCATGAATGTCCACTAACAAGCCAAAAAGGAATGAAGTACATACACAAGTACTGGCCTTAAGGCCTTACAAATGGTTTACTCATATTACATGTTTTCCATACCACGGCACGCAGGCCGATCATACATGAACAAAAGCAAGTAAACACTCCAATTAGGCCTTCGAGGTCCGGCTTCGCAATTTGGGTTTTAGCCCGCTATTGGCCCTTGGTCCAGCAGCACCTGCAAGCACAATCCACCGCACGGTGGCAAACAAAAGCAATGGCCAGTAATGCTGACCAAATTATAACGATCTTGCCCCCAACTCAGGGCGGCGATGCTCCTTCCCTGCACTTTACTAGTATAAACAAGCAGTAGTAATGTCACAACATCACAGGCATAGGCACACACGACCACACACCCCGTGCACTCAGGGCACATTCTCGGTGAACCGGCCAATGTCACGTCAATTTAAGCCATAGACATTCCGGACTCACCACCGCCACTTTGACGGCCACACTATGAGCATTTTATCTTCATGGCATGGGTCACGTCAATTTAAGCGATAGACCGCTGAATACCCTCATCTATGCCAACGGCTCTAACCGAACGACATAGAACGGGTACGGTTCCGCCTAACCCGTGCTCACATCGCAACGACAATTTAAGCCATATGCGCTGGTCAAACTTCTCCCGAGGCTCGTTTCCATCACATACTTCACATAACCCAGTTATGTTCAAGTTGGCTCCCAGGCCATCAAGTTGGCAAGATCACACATCCGCCCAGTTTTCCGGGTGCACCTTAGGGTTAATCCCCAAGGCTCCCTGTTGCAATCTACCACGTAGAAAACCCGAAAAACAAACATTCGCACGGAGTCTTCTCCGGCATTTATGCAATGCAACATCACCGATCCAGACCAACATGTTCGGATAGGCTTCACACATCATGCCTATGTCCGTTCTCGGTTACGGACTCTACACAACGGGGACTTCACATATCTACCCGAAGGAACGCCTCCAACTCACCGCAAACTCGCGAGAGCGGGCTTCCTATGCAAAAGAAGAAGAGCTTCACATGCTCAAGTAGAGAATCGTTACCCTAGCGTTCTTCCTTGGCGCCATGGAAATGTACGCGGATATAAAGCACCGCAATCTCCTTGCCTTCGTAGATCCGAAGTCGGCTCGCGATTTGGTGCTCTGAAACTCCTCCAACGACTGGATCTAGACTTCTTCTTCCTCCTTTGCTCTCCCCTCTCTCTAAGATTTAGACAGAGAACTTACGGCAGAAAAATAAGGGTTTTGAAACCCTTCTCTCGGGTATAACCCCTTCGGGATAACCACAGCCGTCGGATCCCACAAAAAGGGATGCACAGACACGATCCAGGTCTGACCTGGACAAATGGGGTTAAACACCGCATGGTACGCCAACAGGAGTAGGACACGTCCGCGACAAAACAGTGTCGGAACCATTAGTCAACTCCCGCCAAACCCGTGTGTCGACACTTCGCGTTGACAGAGTCAAACACGCCACAATCCGCCCCCCGCTCGACGAACGTCGAACCAAGATCGTCGACTGCTGCCAGATCGTCGAACAGAGATCTCTAGCCAAATCGTCGAACGCAGCCAGATCGTCGAACCGAGATCTCTGGCCAAATCGTCGAATGCAGCCAGATCGTCGAACGGAAATCTCTGGCCAAATCGTCGAACGCATCCAGATCATCAAACGGAAATCTCTGGCCAAATCGTCAAACGCATAGCCCGATCGTCAAACCCACGGCCCGGTCGTCGAACCCACGGCCCAATCGTCGAACGCACGGCCCGATCGTCGACCGCAGAACGTCGACCGCAGAATGTCGACCGCTGCTCGACGATCTTTGAAACCAGATTTCTGCCTAATCGTTGCTAGATCTTTGAACGACCCCGGCACGCCCTGGGACACGCCCGTATCCTAGGCCGTGTACCCCTGCCAAATTCCAAATTTGGTACAGAAACGTCACCCGTCGCTCTTTTGAGTTTCGGGGCATTACATCCGTTGGATTTCCAACGGCTCTTAGAGCTGTTGAATCCAGCAGAGCCGGGTCGGCCTGTGGGCCTGGGCTGGGCTCCGCCAGGGCCATGGCCGACCCGAATTTTGGGCTTTGCTCGGCCCGGCTCGGGTCGGGTATCGAGCCGGACTAGCCCCCAAAATCACGGCCCTGAGCCCGGCCTCGGCCCGGACCGGGATTTTTCCGAGCCGGGCCGAATCAGGCTTTTGTCGGGCCGGGCTCGGGCCGACCCACTGGGCTCGGGCCTTTTGGACACGACTGCTCAATGAGCAATGGAGAGGACACAAATGAAAACAATTCAACTTTTAACGATGACTTTGACTATGATGATATAGATTGTGATGAATATATTTATGAAGCCATGGAATGGGTTGAATTGGAGGAGACAAATGAAAGAAATAGTAATGAGTCATAGCAAATCATAGAACATTATAAGAATAGAATTGATGAGCCCATCATGACATTTATAGAAAATTGCGGTGCTATTAGTCCACTTTTCATGATCCCTACTAACTTAGTGAGATCGTGGGATTGACTGTCGCACACGCGATCGCCGCATACGATCCCCTGCGTACCAATCCTGCCACTTGCACCATCTGAGCCACCTCCCGCGATTGGTCGTCGGCGCCTGGCGGCCCGCACCCGGACGTCCGCGCCGAAGTCGGGCCCGGCCGCCCGGCCACGTCCCCCCAGCCCCCGCGGCCGCCTCCCGCGACCGCGGGGATCTGCCTGTTTGGGGGCAGCCGAGCCGCGACCGCCCCTCCCCACGGCCGCCTCAAGCGCCAGCGGGGTTCTGCCCGCGTGGGACGGCCGCGCAGTGACCGCCTCCCACGGTCGTAGGGCTCCGCCGGCATGGGGCGGTCGCGCTTCGGGTGCCCCTCCCCGTGGTCCCCTCCCCCGGCCGCGGGGCGCCGCTCGCGAGGGGCGGTCGTGCCTCGACCACCCCTCCTCACGGCCACCTCCTGCGGCCACGGTCTCTCTCGCCGTGGTCGGTCATCCCGCTGGCCTCAGCTCCTCATCTTCCCTCACCGGCGGCCATCCGCCGCCAAGGAGACCACCCTTTCATGGTAGACCTTCCCCGCCGTCTGATCATTTCGCCACGATCGCCTTCATACATTTCATAAATAACCACTCACTAGCCACCATGGTGAGTGGGGGAATATCATTAATTAAAATATTATGATACATTTAGTAAATATTATACAAATAATATTAACTCTAAAGTATGTTAAAAATAATAATTTGGGTGGCTAGCTGTGAATTAAAACCAAAATTCGTAGACTAAACTGGAACCGCAAAGAACCGAACTGAACCGTTCGTGAATTATTCAGCTTCCGGTTTGAATTTGGAACTGTGAACAACATTGATCCGGGAGTGCTTTTCATTTTATAATCCGGACCGGAGCCGAAATCGAAACCGCAACATGTAAGTCTCAAGCAGTTCCAAGATTTTTAGACCCGATCCAAACTAGACTGAATCTGAACTTAAACATAACCCGTTTATTATTATTATATATTATTAATAATAATATTATTATATTATTATTTTTTTATAATCCATCTATAATATCTATAATTACTATAATGGGTGAAACTGACGCGGTTTGGCTCAAACTGCATTCGCATTAAAAGAGATCGGTTTTGGACCAAACAAAACCCCACCACATCAAAATCGTGCAATGTGGTTTGACATTGGTGTGATTTGGAGTCGGTTTTTGCTGTGCAATTTTGGTTTTTATACTATTATATAATGTATTTTTAATTTTACTCATACATTTTTTTGAAATAATTAAAGTAACGTGTACTCATTATCGATGATTGGAATATCAGGCCCTCTCGAAAAAGACGGTGTTGCGCGGTGTTATCGATTTTGCACCGCCAAAAACAACACTGCAAATTATGTTGTTTTGCAACCAATGAAGCCGTTCTACAACCAAACCATTCAGTGTGGTTTAAAATCGGGGCGGTCTGGTGCAATTTTGTCGTTTTGCGATTTTATTTTTTAACTTTTATCGTTACTAATTATATTATACAAAAAAGTAATCTTCATTGGAGTAATACAAAATTCCTAACAGAGCTGTCACGGTTCTGGTTCGATTCTGGTTCTACTAAAACCAGGAACCAAACCACTATGGTAACGGTTCTTCAAATTAGAACCTTAGGGAAGGTGTGATCGTACACTTGCTTCTCTCCTGCGAGCTAAACAACTAAGGAAAAGGAACATGGGACAAACCCAAGGGCTCGGCGTGGAGATCCCACCACACACCCGGAAGATCTTAGAGCGCTTCCCCTCATTAGCCAAATGTCGAGCTAAGGATAGCTCAGAAAGCTCAAGAAGATCATGGCACAAGTGGGCATGCCTTCTGAGGTACTCCCTTTGGTCTATTTATATATTTCTGAAAACGACCTGCAAATAGCCAACCTCCGTTGTTCTAAACAGTTACATACAGCCAAAAGTGGTCTACCAACAGCGTAACTCTACTGTTCTGAGGAGCTAAATGCAGACCTCTAAGGGTGTCCAGGTAATTTTACCTCTGGACCACTATGGTGTTGTGTGGAGAAGCATCACTCAATGCCAGAGGCTGCGGCGTTCAGTGGAGAAGCATCACTCAACGCTTAGGGGCAAGGGCTACGGTGTTGGGTGGAGAAGCATGACTCAACGCCAACTCTGAGAGCCTCCCACCTATTCATTCCACTCGCCTGACCCTTAGATCCTACTCGGCAAGTGTCGAGGAACGAAGGAGAATCTTGCCCTTCTTCTGGGCAGGTGCGACCTGGCTCGCACAGCTTGCCTTCTAATTCTAGGTGAGCACGAGCCGGCGACAAGGCCGCCTAGGCAAGCGCGAGCTGGGTCTGGCTCGCATGACTCGCTCGCCTAGCCTTGGCGAGAGCGAGTTGGCCTTCTGGGTTTGCGCGCCCACTGTACTAATGCAGGCTGGTCGTTCTGGCTCGCTCGCCTAGCATGGTGGGCGCACTCGGCGAACACGGGGTTGTACACAATCCTCGCTCTTTTTGATCTTGGCAAAGCTCAGAAAAATTATCCAACCCCATGTGTTTGGTGAGTGCTTTGCTGAGCCGGAGGGAATCTTTTGGTGGTCCCACCAGTATGCTATAAATATGCCACCTAGCCTTCAGGAAAAATCATGTCTTTCTTTAACCTTCCTTGCGAACTATAGCTGAACGATGTCTGTGTCTGAGGAGATGTGAGCACGCCTAGTGGTCGCGAGAGAAGGTATGTGGGAGCAGGTTCTTGATGCCGTCCTGTGGCTAGCGCGTTGATCACCTGACCCCCTCATTAGGCTAAAGAAAGGGAAGATAGTCAGGCGGTCTCTTGCGAACGACGCCTCTGGGTCCCGCTCGGCGGCCGATGTCGAGGTCGCGCATGAGGTATGCAGAACTCCTGTCTGATTCGTTACTCCGCTCATGATTTCTTTTTCTGCAGGATACGCCTCGCAAAGATGGAGGCGATAGAAGGGAATTGAGGCATTCCGCCCCGCTGATAACTGAGCAGACCGCCAGCCCTTCGGCCCAGGGGCATGCCCCTCCTGTGATTTCTCCGTCGCCAATTCCCACCGGGCTAGGGAAATCTTTCGCATCCCTTGAAGGGGAGCTCTTCCAAGGCCGGGCAGGTGCCTCCCGGCCATCTGCCGGCGTGGGGGACGTACTGATCCCCGTTGAGTTCATACACTAGCTTTCTTATGACCGCTTGCTTTTTCTGATCTCTCTTTTCTCTGTAGGCTTTCATGCGATCTCCGCCTCTGATGCTGACATCAGTGAGGGGTATTCGCCTCCACATTCTACGGATCACATCTCGGAATACCTGGGCGACCTGCAGGATGCTGAGGTGATGAAGAGGCGTGTGATGCGGTTATTTCAGAAACAAGCCCTGCTGCTACAAGAGGTTTGTGACAGGGTGGACGAGGATAAGGCTGAGGCGGAGGAGCGGTTTACGGTACTGGAGGGCATGAGGCGCCCAACTGACGGGGATGGGACTACTTCTCCGAAGGTGCACATCACGTGGGCAAAGGAGCGGCTTAGGCATGCCACTGAGCAGGTCGATCTGGCCCAGTGGGAATTAACGGCGGTTCGCGAGTACTTCTACCCTCGCGGACCTCCCCATTCCGGGATGCGGGGGCGGGGTAGGTGGAAGTGGATCCAGTACTGAGCCACCCGCCCCTCCCACGCTACAGGCCGCCAAGCATGGGTCGCACCTGTATCCTGGACCAACTTGCGTGACAGGGCCGCGAAGTTTCATTCATCTTTTCTCGGAACATTGGACTCTTATTTGTAATTATTTGAGATCTCTCGCCCACTGATGGGCTTACGCTTGCTGTATGTTATTTTCATGGCTTGTTATTGCTTGGCTTTCTTTGGGAGAGTGCGGACGAGATGTCCTTGCTGGCTTACCCCTTCTTCAATCGGGCACGAGGTTGTTGAATCGACTCGCCCGGCTCGCATGCCTAAACTTGGCGGGAGCGAGCTGGCTATCTGTCGGACGCGAGTCAACGTGCCTCGCCTTCCTCATCCGGTGGGCGCAAGTCGCGGCTCACCCGTCTCTTGGGCGGGCACAAATCAGGTCAGCTCGCTGCCGAATAACTTTTATTGCGTAGTGGCGAGCTGGTTAGGGACCCAGAGCGAGCCCAGAAGTCGAAGCACCTGGGCATGTTTTTGTTATCCGCACTTTTCCCGCCGACGGGACGTTTCCCGCCTTTTTCTCTTCCTATAAATAGGCCCTGCCACCCTTTCTTACCTACCACATTTAAGACTTTCGTTCGTTCTCTATTTCCCGCGACTCCCGGCCCATCTGCTTTCTGCGATAACTACAACATCCCGCTCGGCGATCTAACTGCAAGATGGGCGGCGGTGGCAGTGATACTGATGGGCAAAACAAGTGCATCTGGACCTTCTCCGAACACTCTTTCTCCTACGCCGCCATCACTGAAGGCGAATTCCTCGACGCAATTGGTCACTTCGTCCTGCCTGGCTTCGTGGTGAGGCGACCCGGAGAGGAGTAGAAGATCAACGACCTCGCGAAAGGGGAGCTTGCCATCCCCATAGCGCACTGCGATGCAGGCCTCCGGCTTACCCTATGGCCCGAGGTCCACCTCATCCTGAAGTATTTTTGGGTCATCCCCGACCAAATGACCCCAACTCAGTCGCTGTTGTGGTTGGGTTCGCCTGATTCCTGTGAAAATAAAAGATCGAGTTCAGCCTCGTGGTCTTCCGCAAGCTGTTCTCCTTCGGGGAGCACAAGGATGGAACCACCTACTTCTTCAGCAATCACGTCAAGGTGCAGGAGACAGTAAATAAGAGCCACAACTGGCTAAAGAAAGTCATCTTCGTAAAGGGAGACTTCGACAACGTCCCCTTCTCGTCGATCCATCTTAGCGAGGCGAGCCACGACCCCCCTATCCTGGGGGGCCATGAAACCGAGTTGTGCGGGTTCTTCCAAGGGAAGAACTTTGAAGTCGCGTTCCTCCGCAGGAATGTGGACAGTCTCTGTAACGTCCCTAGCCAATCTAACGCAGCTCAACTGGTAATGAGAAGTGAAGGAACTCCAAAGTTAAGCGTGTTTGGGCGAGAGTAGTACTGGGATGGGTGACCTCCTGGGAAGTCCCCGTACGACCCAGCTTAACAGTCGAGTTCGCTCATCAAAGGGAGGTTGTGGCCACCAACAACCCGCCGGTGGGCTGGAGAGGGGTTGGGGTGCTTGGGTTGCAGCCGGTAGCGTCGCCTAGAGCGGAGCCGTGGCATTGTCACGTTGGATCGACTAGGGACGTTACAATAAAAGTGCACTTTTATTGTAACATCCCCTCGCCCCAGCGTGTACTCTAATGTCCACCTGGTCTAGTTCCGGTTACCGGGCTGCAGCTCAAGCACCCCAACCCCTCTCCCTCCACTGGCGGGTTGTTGGTGGCCACAACCTCCCTTTGATGAGCGAACTCGACAGTTAAGTTGGGTCGTACGGGGACTTCTCAGGAGGTCACCCATCCCAGTACTACTCTCACCCAAGCACGCTTAATTATGGAGTTCCTTCACTTCTCATCACCAGTTGAGCTAGGCGTGTCCCGCTCGGGTGGAGTTGGTGGTGTACTGTTTGAGGTACACAGCTACTAGACACGGGCGTGTCAGAAGGAACACAGGCATGTCAGCCATGTGATACGGGCATGTCACATGGTCGTGTCCTGTTTTCGATAAAGCGGTTCGTGCACCGCTTAAGGACACGACCTGTGACACGGGCGTGTCACAGGGCGTGTCAGCCCAAAAATGGAGATTTCTGGGCAAATCGTGGCCATTCATTTCCTTCATCCTGAATCCAAGGGTTCAGGCCCTTCCCTACTATTATAAGGCTGAGAGTGGATGGATCACTCTCATTCCATCTTAGCCATTCTATTTCTAAAAAGCTTGGGAGAGAGGAGATCAAGGAAGGGAGGGGAGAAGGAAGCCGGCTGTCGGAGGAGCTGCAGAGTTCTGAATCGAGATCCGAGTTCAAATTCGTGGAGGCAAAGTCGTGGCGTTGATTTCCATCCGGCTAGCTCATGGCTCCAAAGCGATCGTGAAGGGTAACGATCTCCTTCTTGGACAAGTGAAATTCTTTCTTTATGCATATGCATGGAATCCTCCACCAAGAGGTGGGAAGCGTAAGTGATTCCAGTTTGAGTCTGCATCTAGAGTCGGAAGTAGGTAGTACGACATAGGCATGCTGTGTGAAGCCCATCCGGACGGGTAGTCTGGATTGGTGATGTTTATATTATGAACAAGATAAGACTTCGTGTATTGTATGGATTCTTGTGAATTGAGCATACCTAGAAAGCTCGGGATGAGCTCTTGGATTGTGTGTGTTGAATTGGTAATCGGCTCTGTGAGAGCTGTGTGCGGAGCAGGAAAGGGAAGGCCGACCCGCGTCAAGATCTGCGCAATTGACGAATTGAGCAACGGGAAAAGGCTGACCTGGACCTGTGGTGTAAGATCGATTGGTGGCAATGCATGGGCGGATGCGGCCCCGACACGGCCTGCTGCACCACAATGGTGGGTCGATCTAGGTGCGATTTAAATGCTCAAGTTTACCGTGAGGTTTGCACCACTGAGTGGGATGGGCGCAATGTTGCCAGTATGCGTGTTGGTGGACTAGGACCGGCCAACCAACATGTTAAAAACCTCTGCTCGGTGGTGGTGCCAAGGAGTCCGGCCCACCGTAAGGTGCCCTGAGTGCACGGAGCATCTGGTGGAGGCCGGCATTTGTGATACTGTTGTGATACATGTTGTGATAGTTAGTTGTTATGGTAATGCATACAGGGAAGGAACCACTGCCCCGGGTAAGAGACAGGGTCGTTATAATTGGTCAGCTAATACTGATCGTTGCTTTGTTTACCGCTCTTGGGGTGGATGTCTAATTGCATGTGCTGACGGGTTGAATTGAATTGAGCGGAATGAAAACCTTGTTGCTTAAAGGCCCTTGAAGGTCGTGAGAGGAATTCTTGGATTTCATGTGTGGCCGGCCTGTGTGCCGATGTATAAAGCTGTATATTTGTAAAGAGTAACCTGTAAGGCCTTAAGGCCATGAGCGTGTGTATGTGTACACATTCCTGGTGATATATAAATGTATGGTTTATATATTTAGTGGACATTCACTGTGATGAGTCCATACAACTTAAAATGCTTTCGCTAGAATGCTCTGAGTTAGGATGCGAGTAGAACGTGATTTTGATATTCATACGTAATTCTGTCGTTTGTCTGTGTAATATGACATGGGGCCTCGGCCGGACCCACCGTTATATTCCATATTACGAATGGAGGCATTATAGTCTCGCCCCCGTCGCGCCAGGAGGAGGTAAGCTCCTCACACTTTCCCTTTTTTGGCCCCTTATTTTCCTTTGTTATAACTCTCTCTCTTTCTACAGGCGAGCGAGACATTCCCATGCACCCTCCCTATGAAAGTACGCGAGTCACTTCTAGCGAGCTCGCCTGTGTCGAGGTAGCGGTAGCCGCACATTGCGAGACCCCAGCCGCTGCTACTCAGAAGCGGCCTAGCCGCGAACATCCTCTATCTCCACCGCCTCCCAAGAAGCCGAAGACCGCAGGCGGTGCACGTCCCGCTACCTAGAGGAAAGGCAATGCTCCGGCGGACCAGCCAACCGAAGATCCCGCCCCCACGATCGCCTCGATCGATGGCTCCCCTGGCGAGGCGGCCGACACCTCCAGGTCACAAGGAGAGGAGCCCGTTGTTAAGCTGGTGCCGAGGGGGCATCACAACTTCGGCTTCGGCGAGAAGCCTTTGGACGAGCTCGGTGTTCCTCTCCTTTAGTGGGACAAGGAGGCGAATCGGGCCTCCATCTCCACCCTGCTGCCGAGCTGGCTGGAGCAGGAGACCATCAGCGGGGAGGCTTATGCCTTCTCGTTTGGTCTCTACGCGCGGGAAGACGTTGTGATATATGACGAGGAGGCCACGTGAGTCCTCGTGCATGACAGCACGCGGGCCCAGCTCCGCAGCTTGGAGCTAGCCCACATGGTGGGCAGGCATTGCACGCAGCTGTATAGGAACCCCTCTTGCTTTAGAAACTTTTTGATAAGAAGGAGAAGGCCCACAAAGCGGAGCACCAGAAGAAGCGGGAGGAGGCGGACAATGTCGTCCTCGCCGGATACCTGGGTGGGGTGGTGAGTTCAATGATCAGCATTAATCGCTTTAAGATTACTCCCATTTTTCTAAGGCTTTTTTACCCCTTCTCGCATGATGCGGCGGCGGCTAAGCGCCTAGGTTTCCAGATCGCCACTCTGGAGAAGGAGAAGGATGCGTTACAAGCACGGGTGCGGGAACTGGAAGCCACAATAGCTCCTCTGCCGCCCTCCAACAGCAGCTGCCAACTCGCGCATTACACCGAATACGAGCTGGAGGAGATGATGCAGAAGAATGCTGCCAATGTCTCGAAGTATACTCTCCAGACCCTGCAGTGGGCAGGCCTCGTGACGAGCGAAGGTGCGGGTCTTTTGGCGAGCGAGGTGGTACCAGAATTATTCCTTCGGGTACCAGAGCCGAGCGATAAGTCCGACCAACCTCTTTAGGGGGGCTCGCCACCCGAGAGCTCGCCATGCCGAACACCCCACGCCGCACTTTTTTGTAACATGTATTTTTGTTTCTGCAATGTCAACGCGGGCTGAGTCCCCTCCTTGTAACTCCCTGAATTTAATGAGATGCTTTTTCAAAATGTTGTTTGCGATGTCGCTTCTTCGAACTGTTCATTTCTTTTGTTTCTTTACGGTTCATCAAGAACCAAAACCAAACCGACCACTAACAGTTTGGTCCAGTTATCCGCGGTTCGGTCTGGTTCCAATCGATTCCAAGTAGAACCAAAACTAAATTTGGCAAAATGAATTGGAGAGGTCAAAAATACAAAATCGGAAGGGAAATGTAAATCCGTTCGGTTTTTTTGCAAGGACTTCGAAGTCTGGGGCCCGGGCATAGGAATTTTGCATTACTCCAAGTGAGATTACTTTTTTGTGTAATATAGTAATTAGCATTGAAGGTTAAAAACTTAAATCACAAAACCACAAAATTGCACCATACTGCACTGATTTTAATCCGCGCTGATTTTAAACCGTACTAAATGGTTTGGTTGTATAGTAACTTTATTGGTTGCAAAACAACATAGTTTGCAGTGCACCACAAAAAACGACTCCAAATCACGCCAATGTTGAACCACACTGCACAGTTTTGGTGTGATGCGATTTTGTTTGGTCCAAAACTAACCTCTTTTAGTGCGATTGCGGTTTGGATCAAAACGCGTCAGTTTCACTTATACTAGTAAGTATAAATATAATAGATAGATTATAAAAAAATAACAATATAAAAAATTATTATTATTAATATATTATAATAATAAACGGGTTGCACTTCGGTTCTGCTTCGGTCCGGTTCGGATCGGGCCTAAAAATCTTGGAACCGCTTGAGACTTGTATGTTGCGGTTCCGGTTCCAGTTCTGGTCCGGATAATAAAATGAAAGAACCACACCCGGACCAATAATGTTCACGGTTCCAAAATTCAAACCGGAACTCAAATAATCTGCGAACTGTTTGGTTCTTTGCGGTTCTGGTTCAGTTCCGGTTCGATTTTTGGTTTTCGGTTTTAAGTGACACCTCTAGATGGGTGGGATACACTATTCAATAAGATCTTTCTTTTTTGTGGCAAACATAATATTCATATTCCCAATATGGATGATCGGTACATACCTCGAGGAAGATCAAGACGGTTTCTTGAAGACTACATAAATTTGCATCATTATCGCGTTCAAATATTTTTAAAAGTCGTCGATCTACAACTACAAGAGCTTAACAATCGGTTTGATGAAGTGAGTATGAAGTTGCTTCATTGAATGGCTTGCTCGAATCACATTAACTCGTTTGTTTGTTTTGACATGCAAAAAGTGCTAAAACTTGTGGATTTTTATCATGATGATTTTTCAAGTTCGGAGTTGTTTAATTTAGATTTTCAATTCGACAACTTTATTGTCGACATGAGAAGCTCTGAGAGATTTTTTTATTTGAAGAATCTTGGTCATCTCTCTACGAAGTTTGTTGAAATCAGGAAACATGTTTCTTATCAACCAATCCACAAGCTTTTGAAGTTTGTATTGCTTCTTCCAGTGAAATTGCAGGTGTCGAAAAAGTATTTTTAGGTATGAACTACGTGAAGAACAGGTTGCATAATAGTATGGGCGATCAAATGTTAAATGATTGTCTAGTTACTTTTATTGAGAAAGACGCATTTTTGGAAGTCCGTGATGATGATATTATCGATCGTTTTCAAAAAATGAAGACTCGTCGTGGCCAAGTGTATTGTTTTTGTCATTTTTTGTATTCTTCAATTTAGTCAATTGAATTTTATTTTGTATGAATTTAAAATGTCAACAATTTAACATGAGCTTGTTATTTCATGTTAAAAAAAATTTGTGCCCCCCATTACAAAAAATCTGGATCTGCCACTGGCTTCATGCCTCACGTGAGGCGGCCTTTTGCCCACCGAGTGTTGAAACCGAGACTCGATTTCTGTGGAGTTCGGACCCTAGAAAGGGGTGATCGCACACTTACTTCTCCTGGTAATCTCGCTTGAGCGAGAATTTAGGACTCGAGATTGACCCAAGGCTCAAGCACAGAGGTCCCACCACACACCCAGAAGATCTTATAGCGCTTTCCCTCCTTAGCCAGTGATGGGTTAAGGGCACCTCAGAAAGCGCTAGAAAGACTACATAATGAGAAAGCTTAAAAGTTTGCTTTCAGAGGTACCCCCTTGGATATATTTATAGATTTTTTAAGTCTGACCTGCAAATAGCGCAACTCTGCTTTTCTAAACGGTTATATGCAGCCCAAAGTGGGTCTGCCAACAACGAAACTCCGTTGTTCAGTGAGGCTACTAGCAGACCAAATAATGTTAAATATACGCTATCTGCACTCCACCTATGGGGGAGGATCACGACCGGCTCGCCACGCTCTTGGGCGGATGTGGCTCGGCTCCCACAACTCTCCTCTCTCTTCAGGCGAGCGTAAGTCGGGCTCCTACTGCTCGCCTGCCCCTTACACAGAGGTAGGCTGACTATCTTGGTTCAGCAGCCAATCAGGCAAACGCGGGCCGGCAAGCCAGCTCGCTCTCCTTCTGGGCAGGCGCGGACTGGCTATCCTAGCCCGCTCGCCTCTTTAGGCGAGTGTGGGTCGGGCCATACCGAGGGCCTTGTTGTGCCATGTTGAGTCCACTCGACGAACACGAAGTTGTATATAATCTCTTCTCTTTATGAGCTTTGGAAAAGCTCGGAAAGAATCATCCAACCTCATGTGTTTGGTGAGTGTCTACTGAGTTGGAGGGAATGTTTTGTTGCGTCCCACCTCCGCGTTCTATATATATCGCTAGCCTCGAAGAAATTCATTGACTTTTCCTCTTCTCTTTTCTTTCACGAGTTAATGCAGCTGAGTGATGCCCATATCAGAAGAAATACGAGCTCGCCTGGCGGCCGCGAGGGATGACACGCAATCGCGGGTTATTGATGTTGCCCCCTAGCTGGCATCAGGGGTCGCACAACCCTACCTTTAGGCCTAAAAAGGCCAAGATGATCAGGAGGTCTCCTCAAAATGGCACCCCTCATAATCTAGTGGCCGGTCTAGAAGTTCCCCATCAAGTATGCGGGTCGATTATTTGATTTTGTCACTCCAATTCTGACATCTTCTCTCCCGTAGGAGGCGCCTCGCGAGGAAGGAGATGGGGGAATGGAGCTGAGATGCTCTTCCCCGCGTGTATCTGAGCGGGTCGCCAGCCCCTCAGCTATCTGATCTGCCCTTCCCGCGGTCCTGACCATTCCTCTTACGACTACTGGTGAGTTCTCGACGGCTTTTCTGCTTTCTCGTTTGATCGCCCCTTAGCTAATCATTTGTTGTCGCAGCTTCCACCCCAGGGGCTGCCGACCTGCCCCCGCAGGTTCCTCAATTGCCGACATGCCTTGTGTTGGGGAAATCCTTCATGACTCTTGAAGGCGAGCACTTCTAGGGCCAACCAAGTACTTCCCACCCGCATGCCGGCGCAGGAGACGTGCCGACCCCGGGTGAGTTTATGCGCTCACTCGCTTGTTACTGTCTGCCTACCTTTTCTGACCTTTCCTTTATTTCTTCAGGTTTCAAGACAGTCTCGTCGTATGTTGCCGACGTGAGCGAGGGGTACTTGCCTCCTTCCCCGGACCGCATCTTTGACTATCTGGGCGACCCTTAGGATGCTGGGAGAATGAAGAATCGAGCAACTGTGATACTCCAGCAACACTCGATGATGCTGGGGGAGATATTTCGTAGGGTAGACGAGGACAAGACGGAGGCAGAGGAGCGCTTCGGGGTCCTGGATGGTGTGAGGCACTAGGAAGATGGCAATGGGACAATTTCACCTAGAGTACACATCGCGCGGGCTGAGGAATGGCTTCGGCATGCCACGAAACAGGTCGACCTGTCCCAGCGGGAACTGCTGGCAGTTTGCGAGTATTTCTACCCTCGGCTACCGCCCCGTTCCGAGGTGTGAGGGAGGGGCAGGTGAAAGTGAATTCAATACTGAGCCCTCCGCCTCCTCGCCGTCTGCCCGCAGGCCTTGGCCGCACCTATTTTTCAGCTCGCGCGATCCAATTATGAGCTCTTTCTTCTTCTTTTCTCTGGGGGTGCTTCCCCCTCCCCCCTTTATTATTTGTAATCAAACTCGCCTGCTAATGGGCTTTTGTTTGTATGTATAATTTTCTTTCTGCTTAATGCTTACTGCAAATTTCGTTAGTTTTAGCTTCTCTTATCCTCTTTTAGGCGAATGTGGGTCACTGCCCAAGCTCGCTCGACCTTCAAGTGGATGAGAGCCGGCCCCTGACTCGCTTGCCCTTAGGCGGATGCATACCAGCCTTGGCTCACTCGCTGTTCTAGGCGGATGCGGGCCAGCCTGCCTCGCTCGCCTCGTGTCTCGCTACCGCTTAGCTTTCATAGGACCATGGCGAGTAGGTAGGAATTAGGGGCGGGCAAGAATATTGAAGCATCAAAATGTATTTTTGTTATCCACACACCTCCCGCCGAAAGGATGTTTTCCCGCCCCTTATTTTTTTATAAATATCCCACTCTACCCACATCCACCTACCACATTTAAACCCTTACTCTGTACCTTCTTCTCTCCTGCATCTGATTCTCAGCTCACCACTTTCCGCAAGAACTTCAGAATCCAGCCCGCTTACCTGATCGCACAATGGGAGGAGATGGTGGCGACGCTGAAGGGCGAGGCAAATGTGTCTGGACCTTTTCTGACTTTGCTTTCTCCTCTACCAACCTTACTGAGAAGGAGTATCTCCCGGTGATCGTCACCTCCATCTCTCCTGGGGTCGAAGCGAGGCGCCCGAGGGAAGGCAAAAGATCAACGACCTTTCTGACATTAAGCTCACCATCCCCATCGCCCACTTCGATGTGGGCCTCCGGCTTCCCTTGTGGCCTGAGGTTTGGCAGATATTAAAGTACTTCGGGATCGTCCTGGGCCAGCTCGCCTTGAATTCTGATGTGGTGGTGGTTGTGTTCGCCTGTTTCTTGCGGGAGGAGCGGATTGAGTTCAGCCTCACGGTCTTCCGCAAGTTGTTCTCCTTCCGGGCGAACAAATATGGCACTACCAACTTCTACAGCAACCACGTCAAGGTGTGGGATACAATGAATAAGAGCCACAATTGGCTCAGGAAGTTCGTGTTCGTTAAGGGGGACTTAGGCAATGTCCTGTTCTCGCCCATCCAGCTCAGAGAGCCGAGCTACCGCCCTCCTGTCTTGGGGCGGGGGGGGGGGGGGGGGGGGGGGGGGGGACATGAAGCCAATCTCTTTGAGTTCTTCACAAGGAAGAATTTAGAGGTCACGTTCCTTTGGAGGAACGTTGACTCCCTCATCCCCGTCCCACCCGGGGAAGGTAAGGCTACTTCGCGCTCCATCCCTTTTGTCCCTTTTAATTTACTTGTTCTAACTTTGTTGTCGCAGGTGAGCGGGACCTCCCCATGCACCTCTCATATGAGAGCGCGCGTGTCGCTCTCGTCGAGCTTGCCCATGCCGAGGCGGCTGCTGCCGCACATCGCGAGGCCCCGAACCTCCTTGCTTCTCAAAGGCGGGTCACTCGTGGACAATCTCCTCTACCGTCGTCGTCCAAGAAGTCAAGGACCACGGACAATGAACCTCCCGCATCTCAGGAGAAGGGTAAAGCTACCGTGAGCCATCAACCTGAGAAGGCCGCCACCTTGGGGGCTTATACCGGCGGATCTCCTGGCAAGGAGGCCGACACTTCCAAGGCACGAGAACAGGAGGCCGCCAACAAGCCCATGCCGAGGGGGCACTGAAATTTCAGCTATGACGAGCGGCCTTTTAACGATCTTGGTCACCCCCTCTTGCTGTGGGACAAATAGGAGAACCGGGCATCCATATTGACCTTGCTGCCGAGCTGGCTAGAGCAGGATACAATTAGCGGGGAGGCCTTTGCCTTATCCTTCGGCCTGTACTCACTGGAGGACGCCACGATTTTTGACAAGGAAAACACGCGAGCCCTCATGCATGAAAGCGCACGAGCCCAACTTCGCGGCCTAGAGCTGGCTCACATGGTGGGCCTCCGGTGCATGCAGGTGGAGACAAATTCTGCCTCGTTTTAGAAGAATGTTGCTGACAAAGAAGAAGCCTGTTGTCTCGTGCTTGAGGAGGTGGAGCTGCACAAGAAGCAAGTGAACGCGTCCGACGCCAATCTCGCCGGGTACCTAGGGGGATGGTGAGTCCCAAAACTTAAAACAAAATTCTTTTCCTTTAGGTCTTCTCGCCCTAAATACATTTTATTCTTCACGCAGGATGCGGCGACGGCCAAGCGCCTCAGCTTCTGAATCGCCACCCTTGAAAAAGAGAACGAGGAGCTGAGGAAGCGGTTGCGCGAGCTCGAGTTCGCGGCTCTCCCGTCGCCCTCTAGCAGCAGCGGTGAGCTCGTCCAGCACTCCGAGTATGAGCTAGAGGAGCTGATGCAGATGAATGCTGCCGAGGCCGTGAAGTTCACCCTCCAAACTATGCAGCGGGCCGGCTTGGTGGCAAGCGAAGGAGCGGGGCTCTCGGCAAGCGACATGGTCCCGAAGCTGTTCATTTCAGTCCCGAAGCCGGGCGACGACAACTTCCTTGCCCTTTAGGAGAGTTCGCCGCCCGAGAGCTCGCCTTAAAGTACCTGTACGTTGTACTTTTTTTATTTTTCACAATCATGTATTTTCTTTTTTGTTATCACCATCGTATTATATATGCGGGCTGAGCCCATATTTTGTACCCACACATACTACCTATTTTTTGAATAGATGATCTTCTGACTTGTGTTATTTTTACTGCTCATGATAAATTTCTCTGTATTCGCGATCCAGCACGATCGATCCTCTCGCTTGCCGCCTCTGAACCCACGCTTCGCTATTGAGATCGCGCGACTCTTAAGGACTTAGCTTAGAAAATAATAAGACCTTAGGTAGTCGGCCCGCGAGCAGCGATCTGCCCCCTTTACTCAGAGAGCTTTCACCGCGATGCTCGCGAGACTTAGGTCTAGGTGCCTTCCCACCCGCACCCGAGTTGTTCAGCTCGCGCGACCTGGGCCTCATTCGGCCAAGACGGTCCAAGTGACTTGTGAGCATCCTGTATGACTGACCTTCGCGACTTGGGTCGCATCACGGATGCTGGGGGAGATGTTTGCCGAGCGGGAGAGGCGAGACCTAACTCGTCTGAAGGGGCGAGACCCAGCTCGCCTGGAGGGGCGAGACCCAGCTCGCCTGGAGGGGCGAGACCCAGCTCGCCTGGAGGGGCGAGACCCAGCTCGCCTGGAGGGGCGAGACCCAGCTCGCCTGGAGGGGCGAGACCCAGCTCGCCTGGAGGGGCGAGACCCAGCTCGCCTGGAGGGGCGAGACCCAGCTCGCCTGGAGGGATCGTCCTTGATAATGCCCCCTTCCCGGTTTTCCATTTGTCAGGACATTAGGAACTTCCACCTCTTTCCCTTTGTCAGCTGGTAGGAGCCTGACGGCGGGTGTTGAGCATCAACCGAACTTATCTCTTGGCCATCCACCGGGCGTTACCACTGGCCCAATCAGCTAGTAGGAGGCTGACAGTGGGTGTTGAGCATCAACCAGACTTTCATTTTGGCCAACCACCAGGCGCTACCACCGGCCCGATCAGCTAGTAGGAGCCTGACATCGGGTGGTGAGAATCAACTATATTTATCTCTTGGCCATCTGTCGGGCGCTACCACCGACCCAGTCAACTAGTAGGAGCCTGACGGTAGGTGTTGATAATCAATCGGACTTTCATTTTGGCCAACCTTTGGGCGCTAACACCGGCTCAATCAGCTAGTAGGAGTCTAGCGGTGAGTGTTGAACATCAACAAGACTTTCATTTTGTCCAACCATCGGGCACTACCACCGACCCGATCAGCTAGTAGGAGCCTGGAGATGGGTGTTGAGCATCAACCAGACTTTTATTTTGGCCAACCACCGGGCGTAAACACCGGTCCAATCAGCTAGTAGGAGTCTGACGGCGGGTGTTTAGCATCAACCAGACTTTCATTTTGGCCAACTAACGGGCACTACCACCGGCCCAATCAACTAGTAGGAGCCTGACGACGGGTGTTGAGCATCAACCGAACTTATCTCTTGGCCATCCACCGGACGCTACCACCGACCCAATCTGCTAGTAGGAGCCTGACGACGGGTGTTGAGCATCAACCGGACTTTCCTTTTGGCCAACCAAGACTCATATTTCTTAAGTCGAGCAAGCAAATCATCAATGTCAGGTAAGAATTGGGGAAAGCACTGTTATATTATTTTCTCATGGATAAAAGCATTTTAAGTCATTGCCGCTCTAGGCATGTCAGAGGGGCTCTCTCTCCACATTTTGGAGATGATAACCCCCTGACTTCAATGCCTCTTTAATTACAAAGGGATCCTCCCAATTGGGATTCAACTTTCCGACGGCTGCCGACCTCCCGACCGCATCGACCTTTTTTAAGACCAAGTCTCCCTTTGCGAACATCTTGACTCTGACGTGCTTATCTAAGTACTTGGTCATCCGCCGCTTGACCTCTTCTTGTCGGATGGTTGACAAGTCGCGCAACTCCTCCACTATATCCAGGGAGAGCTGCAACTCGTCTTCGTTCTCGGTCATCCATTCTTCTCTACCTTCCTCGACCTCCACTACTCGTGGTGTCTGGACCTCAAACTCTTTTGGGAGTTCAGCTTCGCAGTCGTGGGAGAGCTTGAAGGGGGTCTCCCTCATGGCCATGTTGGGAGTGGTCCTCAGGGCCCAAAGGACCGAAGAGAGTTGCTCCACCCAGTTTCCCTTCAAATTTTCAACCTTCTTCTTTAACAAGTTAACTATGATCTTGTTTGCTACCTCTACTTGCCAATTGTTCTGGGGGTGATGAACTGACGTGAATCTGAGATCTATCCCGAGTTAGCCAAAAAGTTGATGAACCCTGCACTGGCAAACTGTGGCTCGTTGTCCGTGATAATGGCCTGAGGCAGCCCATGCCGACAAATGATCTCTCCCCATACGAAGTTGCGAATCACTTGAGAGGTCACCTTGGTCGGTGCCTTGACCTCCAACCACTTAGAAAAATAGTCGATTATGACCAACAAGAACATTCTTTGCCCGCTGGCCTGGGGGAAGGGTCCCACGAGATCCTTCCCCCAAATGGCGAAGGGCCAGGGCGCAGTGATGTCTCTGAGCCTCTAGGCTGGTAGCAGTTGGATAGGGGCGAACAGCTGGCACTTCTGACACTTCTTTGTGAACTCGATGGCATCATGGCCCAGGGTCAGCCAGAAATACCCTTGCCTTACTATCCTCCCCTCCCGAATCCTACTTCCTAAGTGGCTCCCGCACTCCCCGGAGTTGACTTCTTCTAGAATTCTCGGGACCTCCTCCCTAGCCACGCAACGTGCTAGTAATCCCAAGAGGGTCTTTCTGTATAGCTTCCCATTGCGCATTAGGTAATATGTAAACTTATGCTTGAAGCGCTTTTTGTCCATACCTTCCGGGAACTCCCATATGGATAAGAAGGTTGTGAAGGGATCCATCCAGGAGGGGTGTCTATCCACTTCCATCAGCTCCCCCTCTTAAATAGATGGTATGATCAGATCAGTCATGGTTCCTCCTGTACGTGGTCCAAAATTGGCCAGTTGATCTACTTGCTCATTTTCCTCCCGCAGCATGTGCCGAATGGCAAATGTTTGGAACATGTCGATGACTCATTTAACCTTTACTAGGTACAACTGGAGGGTAGGCTCCCTTGCTTCGAACTCATTGTTAATTTGAGAGGATACCACCACGGAGCCTGTTAGGACTTCCACGTCATGCACTCTCAGCTCACTGTCCAGCCGCAACCCTGCTATCAATGCCTCTTACTCTGCTTGATTGTTGGTAATGGGGAAGTGAATGACCACCGTTTGCTCTATCCTTATTCCTTGAGGACTCTCCAGGATTACTCCTACTCCCTGGGTGTGCCTTCTCGAAGTGCCATCCACCAGCACCTTCCAGGGGACCGGACGAGTGAGCTCAGTCTCTGCCACCTCTACCACATAGTCGACCAAGAAGTCGGCCATTGCCTAGGCCTTGATCGGGAGGCGAGGAACAAATGATATGTCGAATTCGCTTAGCTCCACTGACCACTTCGCAAGCCTTCCAGAGTGCTCCACCCCCCCCCCCCCCCCCCCCAAAGATGTTGCGGAGGGGATGGTCAGTCACTACCCGAATGGAATGTTCCTGTAAATATGATCAGAGCCTCCGAGACGAGATGACTAAGGTGAAAGACAACTTCTCCAAAATTGGGCATCACAACTCTGCCTTTCTTAGGACCCTGCTCATATAGCAGATCGGCAGCTGCTTCTTGCCTTCCTCCCGGACCAGGATGGAGCTCACGACCTAGTCCTTGACCCCAAGGTACAAAGACAAATATTCCCCCTCCTTTGGTCCCTGGAGGAGCGGAGCCTGAGTTAGATGTCTCTTCAAGGCTTGGAAGGCCTTCTCACACCCCTCAAACCATTCAAACTCCTGGCCTCCCCTCAGAACTTTGAAGGAAGGCGAGCACTTCTCTCCTGTCTAAGAGAGGAACCTGCTCAACCCTGTAAGCTTCCCTGTCAGGCGCTGGACTTCCTTAGCTTTTTGTGGTGACCCCAACTCCATGATCGCCCTTACCTTATTAGGGTTGGGTTCCACCCCCGCAAGAGTAAGGAGATGACCCAAGAACTTTCCTCTGCTTGCCCCGAAAATAAACTTAAGGGGGTTCAGCCTCATCCTATACTTTCGCAGGGTGTTGAAGGTGTCCTCTAGATCTTGGAGATGAGAGTCTGCGTCCTGACTCTTTATCATAAGGTCATCAACGTACACCTCCAAGTTCCTTCCCTTCTGCTCCCGGAAGATTCGATCCATCATCCTCTGATATGTCGCCCCTACATTTTTCATCCTAAAGGGCATCATTTTATAGCAGTAGCACCCGCCTCCCGTGATGAAAGAAACATCTTTTATGTCGGGCGGGTGCATCCAGATCTGGTGATATCCTGAAAAGCCATCTAAAAAACTCATTAGAGAAACACTGACGGCTGAGTCAACTAGCTCGTCGATTCGAGGTATGGGATAACAATCCTTACGACATGCTTTATTTAAAAGGGAAAAATCAATACACATCCTCCAACAATTGTCTCCTTTTTGACCATCACTACGTTGGAGACTAAGCCTGGATACTGGATCTCTGATACAAACTGAAAGTATCTAGAGTCAATCTAAATCATGTAGAGGGGGTGAATATGTGAGGTCTATGTCTTTTCACTGAATAAAAATAACTTAAAAATAAAGCACACAGAACACAGAGATCTACAGTGGTTCCCCGAGTTGGGTACATCCACTGTCCCTCCTCGTTTGTATACTATGAAGGGCTAGATTCGACTACTTCACCTTTCTCAGATTTAAACAAATCTTACACCTCGGAGCCTCAACTCCTACAACTTGGAGAAAAATCTCCTACCACTCGGAGAACAAACTCTCCTACAACTCGATCCAAATACGAATCTATAACTCGATCCAAACACAAATCTACTACTCGGATGAAAAAACCTTCTACAAGAGTAAATAAAGATTTACACAAAAACAAATATTACAAATAATCTTATTTAGATCTAATGTCTTCAATTCTTTGTTCTTCAAAAAGGTTGATCTTGAATGACTTGAAGAACAAGTGACCCGAAATTTTTCAATACTTTGATCTGAATTCACGAATCGAATGGATCTGAGAGAATCAGAATCTTCAGAGAACAATGATCTAGTCGATTCGGTGGAGGAAGATCGAATTGTACAACACAGTTATCGACCGAGCGGAATTCGTGAAATACGTACGGGAGCCGACGTTCAGGATGTTTCTTGATTTGATTTGATCACAATTAGGGTTGATGGAAAATCCACCCTAAATATATATAGGAATCCTCCTTTGCAACGGCTAAAAAAGATATTCCATACCGGGAAGGTCGTGGGTTACTGTGCATGGCGATCTGGACCAGCTGAGCCGAATTTTGAAAAATGAAATAAATAACCCAAGTATAATTCGTAGAGTATCGTTGAGTATATCCGAGGATACTCGTCGAACATCAATGAATCTCGATGAAAAACACTTGCATAAGTTCAGCCCAATTGAACGTATCACTCGACGCTCTACAGAAGATATACTCGACGAATCCGACAAATATCGGCTAGCTCACTCGACGAATTCGACGATTATCGACAGATACACTCGACGCATTCGACGCATAAGCTGCGTGATATTCGACGAATATGACTTAGAAAAATCTAGAGAAGTAAATTCAGAAACTCAAAGGTATACCCAATGAATCTCGACGAATTCGGCGTGTATAGACATGTATATTCGACGAATTCGGCGGGTATCAGAAGATTCACTTGACGAATTCGACGAGTATACTTGATGATACTTGACAATTTTTACTTTACAGATTTTCCAACTCTCAAAGATTTTACCCTAAGTAAATACGACGAATTTGACGAGTGCCAGTAGGTATACATGACGAATTTGACAAGTATCTATGAGTATACTCGACGAATTCGATGAATATCCCTTATGATACTCGACGAATTTTACTCGGGTAAAATTATGTTCTTCTGATTCTAAGTCCTTATCCTTCCTTGATTCTTTTAATGCACTTTGGATAGAAGTACACCATAATAGAGAGATTACACGTAAGTCAACACATTGGCATACACAATGAAGGATTACATTGTATAGTCCTGTGTTTACTGACCCATCGTAACCTGACATTGGTGTGTACTTAGCAATATAGTCCTGCAAGCACATAACTAAACACATAACATCAAATACAATCTCAATTCATCTTAGCTTAAGGGGACCCTTCTTCAAATCAGGGTTATTGTGGATACAATACCCAACAATCTCCCCCTATTTGAAGAAGTCAAAACCCTACAAGCTAAGGTGAATTGTACACATAATAATAAAGCATAGAAAGAACATGACATATAAAATTAATTATTAAACGCATTCCCAGTCAAAACATTTAAATTATATATATAGGGTTTCTATATTGGGGTAGCCAATATCCACATATATCAATTGAAAAATAATTAAGCCTTTTGCCCTAGCTTTTCTGGTGTTGCCTGTCGAAATACGCCTTTGGCTCCGGATAATATCTTGGCAGAGCTGGAGGAGCATTTGGATCATCGAAGTTGTATTTCCTGAAATGCAGTCTTCGTTTGGCGCATGCTACCTCATGCTTGTGATATTGATCAGTGATATAATGATCCCATCTATTTTCATTTGCCAAGTCCACTATTTTGAAGGTGTCCATAATGATACTCTTGGAAATCAGACTTCATACCTCAACCATTTCTCTGTTAGGATTAAACCTGACAGCAGAAGCGCTTTCACCATATTTTCTTCTTTTTTGAGACGGTTAAGGTATGTCTTCAACTATCTGAACTTTTGGATGGGTAGAAGCAGCAACATATTCTGGTTCAAACTGAGGGAAATCCTGAGTGTCAGTCCAGTATTGAGAATAATCCTGAGCATGATTAACATGAACTGGAGCAAGCACCACAGGTTCATGAATTCTAGCTTAAGTCTGACATTGCCCACCAAATAGCTCATTATGAAGCCAACTGAAATTATCATAACTGTAAGTGTTGACTCCCTTGGAGTTTTCTACCATGGCGGCTTCAAGGTTTGTCACCTTAGCTTTCAACTCATCCTCCCCCATTTTAACTTCTTCAAGTATGCTGGCTGCAATGGCATTGCTACAATAAACTATTTGGTTGTCAAAGTAGTCCATGCCTGCATTCTGGGCATTAATGACTGCTTTGACATTTTCATCAACGTTCTTAAGAACATCCAAGTTACTTTTCAGCCTGGCCTTCATATGAATAATTTCTTGGCCACCCTGCACAAACCATGAGTCCAGCCTATCATCCAGTTTGTCAAAACGTGCCTTGATCTTAGCAAGGCCGTTATTCATGTTTTTCTTTGTTTCCTTGACTTTCTTTAATACTTTCTTCAAAGAGCGATCAAACCTTGCATGTTGTTTGGCCATCAGGGCTTCTATGGATTTCATAAGAGAGAAATCTGCACCGGTAGAAGGTATATCTGTAGCTGGAACATTGGTAGGGGAAGGGGGATCTTCACTTCCATCGGTGTCACTAGAAGACTCTTCCATGGGAGTAACACGAGCTTTAGAAAGCAATCCAGGAGCAGGAGCATCTAGGATAGGAGGATGCACCTCTGCATCTCCTTCCTCATCAGACAGATCAACAATCTCTACCTCCTATACTTGAGGTCCACTAGGAGTTGCAACCATTCTCCTCTGTAGCTTTCTAACAAGCCGATCAAGTTGGGTCTGCATTGAGACCAAAGGGTGAGTCGACTCCCCCTCAGACACAACAAATTGAATCTCTGGGAGACTTTCAATCGGATTCTCTGCGGCAACAACCTCAGTAGAATCATTTACACTATCAGTAGCTGTCATGTCCTCATCAGCATCAACCTCATAATCTGCAACATCAAGCTCATTACCATCAACTGGATCACCTAAATCATCAGCTGCAGCTTCCAAAACATCAGCAACAGTACCAACATCCAGATCAGTAGCAAGCAGAGCAGCTTCAGCTACTCTCTCATGCTCAACCTCATCAGGCACTAACTCAGCAGTAGCAATACGAGCAATCTCTGCAACCTCTGTAAGAAGATAAACTATCTCTGCGACTGTAACTTCATCATCTGGAACTGGAACCAAAAACTCTGCAGCTATAGATGGTGTCTCTGGCTCAAAACTAGCTGGAGCATCTGTATCTACAGTAGTAGAAACACTCAAGGGCACTATCTCAGTGGCCACTTGTGTCTCAACAGGCTCCCCCTCAATTCTTGCACTAAGTATATCTGGAATCTCATTGGGGGTGGAAGTAGGAATCATTTCCTCAGGTACTTCCTCTTCCTCTACCTCAGGCAGGTCTCTAGCTCCCCCTGGCCTCTATATTCTCCTATCCCATATTGAGAAGATGGATGAGTCGATTTCCTTCAGGTGGTGGATAGGTATGCCTTTGGACATGTCAAACTTGTTTTTGTCCATCTGATTCAGATACAAACTTAGAATTCTTCTAAAATTTGGAGCGCTGAGACTATCTTTGATCTTAGCAAACAACATGACACCCCAATCCATTTTCTTCTGGCAGATGATTGTCATAAGAATCTGGAACATTTCTAATGATAGGTAATCGTGGGATCTAGTTTTGCATAGCAATACTTTTCTAATGATATCTGATAATAGCTTGCCTTCCTCATTCATGCCTTTCCTCTTAACAACCTTGATACCTCTGGGCAATCCACAAAACAACATAACTCTGGTGAAGTCATCCTCCTTGAGGTGATCAGCCTCTTCACAAGTTGGAAGCCGCAAGATTCGAGCGAGGAGAGAAGCCTTCACCTTAACATTGACCTAACGAACTCTGCTCTTGATCACTATATCTTCACAACGAAGCTTTGCATTCTGAAAGAATTCAAGAACATCTTTATCAAATACTTTGCAGGGGTGTTCGAGGACAAAGGAGAGGCTGGCTATTTCTAACAAGAGTATAACATTTCTGAATTCATCTGAAACTGAAGCAAACCCTGCTTGAACCAGTTCTTCACCACCTAGCAAGCCACTTGTGCTTCGAGGTTCCACGGAGAATCAGATAAATAAGAACTTAGAAAATCGGCTTCGAGGACTGTCGGTTGTTGTTACTAGAAAAATCATCAGAAAACCTATGGAAGAATTGGAATGGCTATTGTAACAGTCGAAACTTGCTTGGAGGGATTTCATTGAGTCAATTCGGCAAGGAAGAAGATCTACGGAGGGCAAATCGTCGGGAAGAAGATGACGAGCTGCTTGCAGGATTCGAAACAACGGGAAGGAGTCGGCAGAATTAGATGGATCCTTTCGACAAACGGGAAATTGGTTGACTCTGAGTCCTTTTAATATATATTTTAAATTTATGACATGGGAAACGGTGCACACCTGAAAACCGCGGCTCTTTAGATCCAATAAAACAATTTGACCCAGGTATAATTCGTCGAGATTTATCGGAAGCTAGCCAAATTCGTCAAGTTTCGTCCTGACTACTAGCAGAATTTCGACGAATCGTCAAAGTCCGATGAGTGATATCAGATGAATTTTCCTTGGACAAATTTCTCTGTTTAGTGAAGTACTTCCTGAGTGAATTTCTGTCTTCTTAGCCATCTTCACGAGTCCTTGTTTAGCATGCCCAGTTCCGTTTTGAAAAACGATAACTTTGCCTCGTCCAGTGGCTTCGTGAATATATCTGCGACTTGATTATCCGTCGGGATATAGCTGAGAGCTATGTCCTAGTTCGTCACATGCTCACGGATGAAGTGATAACTGACTTTGATGTGCTTTGTCCGGCTGTGAGAGATTGGATTACTTGTGATTACTATAGCACTAGAGGAGTCGCAAAACATCAGAATATCCTTGAATTTTAGGTTATAATCTTCGAACTGACTCCTGATCCAAAGAAGTTGTGTACAACAACTACCAGCTGAGATGTACTCTGAGTCGGCAGTGGAGGTTGACACAATATTTTGCTTCTTGCTGCTTCATGAGATAAGCCTTCTTCCGAGAAATTGGCATGCCCCGGAAGTGTTTTTCCTGTCATCCCTGCTACCTGCAAAATCTGTATCTGAATATCTCATTAGCTTGACATCATTACTTCTTAGGTATCATAAGCCAAGATTTGGTATATCCTTAAGGTATCTTAAAATTCGCTTTGTAGCGATATAATGAGATTCCTTCGTGTTCACCTGAAATCTAGCGCATACGCATGTTGAGAACATTATGCCGGGTCTAGTGCAGTAAGATAGAACAAGGATCCAATTATGCTTTTGTAGTTGATTTCATCAAAAGATTTCTCATTTTCATCCTTGTCCAGAGACATAGTTGAACCTATTGGAGTCCTCATCGAGGTTGCGTTCTATATTCCAAATTTCTTAAGTAACTCTTTGGTGAACTTCGTCTGAGAGATGAAAATTCAATTTCAGATTGTTTCACCAGAAATCCTAAGAAATACTTCAGCTCTCTCATACTTCATGTTGGGTCCATTGCCCACAATGTCCTATATTTGAGGAAGTCAATCTTGTCAATGATATACATAAAGTTGTATTTGATGTATGCCTGAGTTCATGCATGCAGGGATGTCCTAGCAACAATGATAGGATAAGTAACCTAAGTGGCTAGGTCAGGTAAACACTTACCTAAGGTGTGGATAGATAGAAAACTGTCCAAGTCCACAGGCGTTGAGTAAAGATTACTCACTCAACGCCAAATGACTTATAGCGCTGAGTGGAGCATATACAGTCAAAGCCCTAGTAGTGGCAAGCTGAGAAAGTGGCCAAGTACATAGGCGTTGAGTGAAGTCTACTCACACAACGCCATACAACAAAAGGCTGTGAGACAGGAAAATATAGTAAAAGCCTAAGAAGAAATGGGTAGAAAAGTGGCTAAGTCCACAGGAATTGAGTGAGTGTCATTCACTCAACGCCATACTCTATATTAGTTGAGTATTGCCTCATAAGTCAAAGCCGCATAAAATCTGGGCTAATATTTGACTAAGTCCAAATGCGTTAAGTGTAGCTTACTCACTTAACGCCAGATAAACAGAATAAAATATGTTAAGTAGATTGTCGTTAAGTTGAGCTTACTCACTTAATGCCAAGGAGCAGAAAAATCTGGCTAAGGCAAAAAACGTTGAGTGAGACATGCTCACTCAATGCTTTCAATGTCATGATTCAAAAAATCTGGCTAAAGCAAAAGGCATTGAGTAAGGCGTGCTTACTCAACGCTCTCAACGCTTAAGATGATGAAGAAGTAGGAAATTAGATAAGGCAGAAAGTGTTGAGTGAGGAGTGCTCACTCAATGCTCTCAACGCTTAAAATACAGATAGCATGACTATGATACAAGGCATTGAGTGAGGCGTGCTGACTCAACGCTCTCAACGTCAAGCGTGCAGAAAAGGCTGAAGAATAAGCTAGGGCAAAAGGTGTTGAGTGAGGCTTGCTCACTCAACGATGTCAACACCTAGATAGATAGAATTATGTCTAAGTGTCTTGGCGTTGAGTGAAGCTCATTCACTCAACGCCTATTCTACTGATGCTTAATTTTGGCTAAGTCCACGGGTGCTGACGTCAGCAATATCTACAAAATCGACAAAGTCAACTAATTTCAAATCAAGTACGGAGAAGCTATAGAACACAACAAACTCTGCCAAGAAGCTACTGTACGTCTTCTTTTGTTAAAGAAAGATGCAACTGGATGCTGCAGGTGGGCCCCACTGATTCCTAAGAGTCGTTGATCGGCGAACTACAAAAGGAAGAGATTGTCCAAGACGAAAAACAACCAAGGGATTTATTGATTTAAAAAGTTGCAGCTGTTGTTCTTCTTCATCGTCATTGTTGCTGTGATTGAAGAACATGAAGCTCAAGATAGCAAGTATGACGGCTTTGCAAGTTAGCTGATCGTCTTCTCCATCGACATTAGCAAAACCAGAGCAAATCTCTGAAGTAAGGAAGCAAGTTAGCTGGTGCCATATTCACCTGCACCAGTAAGTTCAGAATATTTTCCTTCTGAGGGAGGTGCTAGAGAACAAGTTTCTGCAGATAAAGTTGTTTCTCAGTTCAGCAATCTCAAATCTGAAGATCTACTTCTGGAGCTGAGAAGAAGAAAGAACATAGTTGTTGATTCTGTCCTGGGAAGGAAGAGGAAGCAGAGCAGTTTACTGCTGGTTACTTCCAGCTCAAGATCCTTGTAGCTGTGAAGAAAGTTTGAGCTGAGATAACTCAACTCAAGGGGTTATCACATAGAAATTTCTCTGTGATCAACATTAATCTATATCACTCCCATAGGATCCTTTTGGATCTGAGTTGTAGGGCTCTATGGGCCTGAGGTAGGGCAAATTTGCCTGAGCTGTATGATATAGTTTGGATCTGAGGCAGGTGGTCAATTGATCACTGAGCTGTAGGGCTTGGTTTCAAGTCTGAGGTAGGTGAGTCATTGTCATTGAGCTATTGGGCACTTGTGCCTGAGGTAGGTTCTGGCCGCAGATCTGAGGTAGGGCCTTTGTGCCTGAGAGTGTAGGAGAGTCATTCTCTCTGAGGTAGGATCCCTAGTGGATCTAAGATAGGGCTATCCTCCCATCCTGAGTGTAGGGCCTTTGGCCTGAGGTAGATGATCTACTGATCACTGAGTTGTACGCCCTTGTGGCTGAGCTGTAGGTCTAGGAAGAGACTGAGAGATCTTGAGGGATCTGAGGTGTATGCACTTTGGAGTAGTGGTTTGGAGAAGGGCCTTGTCTAACAGGAAGTTGGCAAGGTAGGAGGAGAGTGGATGTACCCAAAAGTTGAGGAACCACTATAAATCTGTGTGTGCTTTTCTGTGGTGTTTTCTTTGTGCGGGTACTTGAAAGCTAATTACTGCCAACACACTAAGTACTAAGGAAGATAAAATTAAAAGCTAATAATATTAGTGAGACAACCTATTTACCCCCTAGGTTGTAAGCTACCTTGAAAATAAAGACTTTCAAGTGGTATCAGAAGGAGGTTGCTCAAAAAGGATCTAACCATCTGAGAGATCATCCAAGGTAGCTACAGACTACCCTTATGGGTTCAGGAGTGAACTATAGGGATCTGGGTGTCATGAAGCTTCCTATCTACAGGAAGGAGGGATTTGATATCTGGAAGGAGAGGGTCAGGTTGTTCATGGAAGCAGCTGACCCTAGAATCTTTATAACTGTTAAAGATGGACCTTTCATCATCATGAAAGTGTCTGTCCTGGATACATACATCCAGACACCCAAGACTTATGATGAGATGATAAAAGATGAAGTCATTCTTGCTACCATGGACAAGAGGGCTCAAAATATCATTTTTAGTGCAATTGATGGTTCTACCCTTCAGAATCTGATTCACTGCAAAACTGCAATGGAGATGTGGGACACTCTGGTGATCTATATGGAAAGCACCGAGGAGGTCAGGGATGATAGAAAGTCCAAGCTCAACCAGGAGTATGAGGTTTTCAAACAGTCCAAGGGAGAAAACATAGCCACATACTATGGAAAATTCTTCAGGATAGTAAATGAGCTAAGGACCTATGAAAGGGTCTTTAGTCATTAATTGCTAAATGATAAACTCCTCAGGTTTCTCACCAGAGACTGGGACACAAATATATGTGCCATCAGAGAAATGGCTAAGCGGGTGACACTCCACTTCACACCCTATTTGGAAAACTGATCTCTTATGAGATGCAGCTAACAGTCAGGAAAGAGGAAGAGAGCAATTGCAAATCTCAAGCTAAAGAGAAGACAGTGGCTTTCAAAGCTGAAGCCACAAGGAAAAGTAGGAAAAAGACCCCCTTCTCCTCCAAGAAGAAAAGCAGATTCAGACTGCTCTGAATCAGAGCCATCAAACAGCAGCATGTCTGATGAGGACTTTATTGTTTTCTCTAGGCAGCTTCATAGGCTAATGAATAAAAATCACTGGAAGAGTAGGCCCTCCACCTCAGCTCATCACTTGAAGAAAACCTCCAAGGAGGACCGGTATGGCTCTAAACCCGGTAAACAGAATTCTTCTAATATTGTTTGTTATTGCTGCAGCAAGCCAGGGCATGTCATTGATAATTTCCCTGTGAAGAGAAAAGAGGATGGTGAGAAGAAATCTCACCAAAAGCACAAGTGCAAGAAAGAAAAGTCCTTTGTGGCTAAGAAAGAGAAGATCTGAACAGATTCATCATCATCAGAGTCTAAAGAAGAGGAAGCTTACATTGGGTTAGTTGTTGTTACTACTGAACAAGAAATAATCTAAGCAGATAAAGACTATCATGCTGCAAGGATAGGAGTCAGGGCCCCTTTAACACTGTTGGACAGTGACTCAAAGGTGGATGATGATGAAGAAGATGCCTACAACTGCCATGGGTTGATGGTAATGACTGATGAAGAGGGCAGTCGGTATCAGCCTGGTAAAAGTAATGTACATTCCCAATCCAGTTTTGTGTCTAGGTATGAGATAAGTCCCTATGCAGAAGCCTCTTAATCTAATGGTGAAGATGATTTTGGCTCAGAAGGTGATGTCAATCAACTTATTGACTGATATAATGAACTTTTGGATGCCTTTAAGAAATGCAAGAAGTTGACTAAGAAGCAGGCTAAGGAGATTCTGTCTCTTCAGCCTGCTGCTTTTCAGCTTGCCAAAACAGTTGTTGTGCTGAATCAGACAATGAGGGAACTCAGTCAACTGAAAACCCTGTCAGGCATAAAGATGGAGACTATCAAGAGCAAGAATAGTCTCATTAAAGATCTTGAAGAAAAGATCCATAGGGAGAAAGGTAACGTGGCTAGTTTCTCTCAGCCCAATACAATGTTGCCCTTGATAGATTCCTTCTCCTCACAGAAGGATAAAAAGGGGTTGGGCTTCAAGGGTGACACAAGACCTGCCCATCCCAAAGGAAAAGGAAAAGTTTCAATTGTGTCTATGGCATCTAGGCCACCTAACCCTTTCAAGAGGGTGATATTCCCTTCAAATAGGTATGACTAGGAAAATATATATGGTCACTATATGAATGGTGCTTTCACAAGTGGAACAAAAGATGTTCTCAGTCATTATGGAAGGTATAGCAAGGTAATGCCTTTAAGGCCGCCCATGAAGAAATTCAAATGGCCCATCATGGGCCATTTATTTTCGGTGCTACAGCCCCCCCCCCTCCTCAAAAATGTGGTTGCAGTCAACTTTCAGAACCTGTCAGCACAGAATATGACTAAGGGTCAGTCTATCAGCTTGCCTGATATGGCTATTTCTGATGCAATCAAGAGCACATTGTCTGAAAAGAAATGTGCTGCTGATGGGATTCAAAATAGGCCACACAAGCTAGCAAGCAAACCAACCTTCAGTCGGATCCATGCTAAAAGGTATCGGAAAATGGTTGTTGCACCTCTTCCTTCTGTCAAGACTGCAGTCAAACCAACTGCTGGGCATTCAGAGAAAAGAAGATACAACATACATGATTGTTGGTACTTTGGCAAGGTAGGGCATTATGTCATTGACTTCTGGCACAATCCTAAAGTGGTCAGAGCTAGAGTCAGTCCACCAGTCAGAAAACTTGTTGGTGGACATGGTCAGTTTCAAACTAATGTTCACCTAGGACCCAATAGAAATTGGGGTCCTAAGGTAAAGTAAATTTCTTATTGCAGGTTAGTTCAAGTGGTCGTACCCCAATATGGTACTTGTACAGTGGTTGTTCCAGACACATGACTGGGACAAGGAGACCCTTGAAGGAGTTCACACAAGTGAAAATGGACCAAAGGTTATCTTTGATGGTTCTGATAGAGGGGTAACTAGAGGTTATGTACTGCAGGTACAGAACAGATGATGGACAATCTGAACATCAAGGAAGCAGAACCAGTTATCCAAGATGAAGTAAATACTTCAGAAGGGCTATCAGACACACTTGTAGCAGAGGATGATCAACAAGAGGCTGTTCCTGAAGTTGTTGCTGAAAGAAATTACCTCCAACAATTAGGCATTTAAGAGACCATCTTGCTTACCAAATCATTGTTGAACCAAGCCATGGAGTAGTGAAAAGAAGCAAAAAATCTGAATACAGCTATGTATGCAAGCTTCTTGTCACAAGTGGAGTCAAAGAACTTTGAAAAAGCCAACATAGATCAATTCTGGATTGTGGCTATGCAAGAGGAACTGAAGCAGTTCAAAAGATGGAAAGTCTGGAAGCTGGTTCCCAGACCTCATGGACATAATGTCATTAGAGTCAAGTGGATTTACAGAAATAAACTTGATGAAAATGAGATTATAATCAAGACCAAAGCAAGATTAGTAGCTAATGGGTACAGACAGGAAGAAGGCATTGATTTTGATCAAACCTTTTCCCCTGTAGCAAGGTTGGAGGCCAAAATATTATTTCTTGCATATGCTGCACACAAGGGATTCAAGGTTTACCAGATGGATGTGAAGTCAGCCTTTCTGAATGGTGACTTAAAAGAGGAAGTCTATGTTGAGCAACCTCCAGGTTTTGTAGTTTCTAACTCACCTGATTCTATTTATAGACTTAGGAAAGCTCTATATGGGCTAAAGCAAGCCCCTGGAGCATGGTATGACTGTCTAGCGTCCTCATTGAGAACAAATTCTCAAGGGGAAAGATAGACAAGACCTTATTCCTAAGGGAATCTAAGGGCAAAATCATCCTAGTTCAGATCTATGTTGATGACATCTTTGGATCTACTGATGATAACCTCTACATGAAGTTTGCCAAACTTATGCAAGAGAAGTTTGAGATGAGCAGTATGGGTGAACTTAAATTTTTCTTGGGACTCCAAGTAAGACAAACTGATGATGGCTTGTCCATATCCCAATCTAAGTTCACTAGGAAGTTAATAAAGAAATTTGGTATGGAGACTTCCTCCACCATGAGAACACCCATGGGGCCAAGTATGTCCATATGCAATGTAACACCCCCTATCTGTCGCATAGCATATAGCAGTAGGTCCGGTCGGGGCCCGACGCCATATACCACAGACAGACCGGGCGGTTACTCAATGAAAACCATCCAACTAATAACAACGTCCTACATAGAGCATTCTAGCGGAAGTAATTATTAATAGTTGTAAAAAAAATAAAGAACTCAACACTAGCATGAATGTCCACTACAAAATCAAAAGGAAAGAACGTACAATTACACAAGTACAATGACACTAAGGTCTTACAATTGTTTACTCAAATAGAAGTGTTTTTCAAAACTCGGCAGGCAGGCCGACCATACATGAATAAAAGAAAACACTAAGCATTAGGCCTTTGAGGGCCAGCATAGCAACTTGGGATTTAGTCCGCTATTTACCGCTCGGCTCCGCAGCACCTGCAAGCACAATCCACCGCAACGGTGGCAAACCAAAGCAACGATCAGCAATGCTGACCAAATTATAACGATCCCTCCCCCAACTCGGGGCGGCGATGCTCCTTTCCTGCACTTTATTAGCATAACCAAGCAGTATATATATACATTTCATCACAGGCGTTGGTACGCACGACCACACACGCCTTGCACTCAGGGCACATTCTCGGTGAACCGCTCAATGTCACGTCAATTAAAGCCATAGACATTTCAGTCCCACCACCGCCACTTTAACGACCAAACTATGAGCATTTGTCTTTCAGGCATTGGTCACGTCATTTTAAGCCATAGACCGCCTAAGACCCTCATCTATACCCACGACTCCAATCGGACGAAATAGAACGGGTATGGTTCCGCCTAACTCGTGCTCACATCACAACGACAATTTAAGCCATATGTGCGGGTCAAACTTCTCCGAGTCCCGTTTTCGTTACACATTTCACATAACTCGGTTATGTTCAAGTTGGCTCCCAGGCCACCATGTTGGCAGAATCACGCATCTGCCTAGTTTTCCGGGTGCACCTTGGAGTTAATCCTCAAGACTCTCTATTGCAATCTACCACGTAGAAAACCCGAAAAACAACCATTCGCACGGAGTCTTCTCCGGCCCTTATGCAATGCAACATCACTGATCTAGACCAACTTGTCCGGGTAGGCTTCACACATCACGCTTATATCTGTTCTCGAATACGGACTCTACAAGTACACAACGGCGACTATTCATGTCTACCCGAAGGAACGCCTCAAACTCACCGTAAACTCGCGAGAGTGGGCTTCCCTATGCAAAAGAAGTAGAGCTTTACATGCTCAAGTAGAGAACCTCTACCATAGTCTTCTTCCTTGGCGCCATGGAAATGTAAGTGGATGAAAAGCACCGTACTCTTCTTGCCTCCGTAAATCCGAAGTCGGTTCACGATTTGGAGCTCCGAAGCTCCGCCAGTGACCGGATTTAGGCTTCTTCTTCCTCCTTTGCTCTCCCCTCTCTCTAGACTTAGAAAGAGAACCACTCAAGTGAAATGAGGGTTTCAAAGGCCCAATCCCGGGTATATCCAAGCACTAGCAGCCCCCAGCCGTCGGATCCCAAATTAAAGAAACAAACGACCACGATTCGGGCCTGAAAAGCAAAATCTGGGCCGAACACGGCCTGTGACACACCCGTGTCCAGGGCCGTGTCCCCCATTCGCCGTCGAAATCGACGTATCTCGAAAATTACACTGGCACCCGACACGCCCGTGTTTGACCTGACACGCCCGTGTCATCCAGTACACGGTCGTGTTCCGGGCGTGTTCCTCCACCAACACAGGACCAACACCAACCCAAGACTCACACGGATCTTGGACGCGCCCGTGTCCTATTTGATACGCCCTTGTCAAACTCGAACATGCCTGGGCTCCAGGCCGTGTTCACTATCTCGACACTTCATTGAGCGCAGTTCGTCGACCACCCGACACGGCCTTGGACACGCCCGTGTCCTATGTCGTGTTCCCTATCTCGGCACATCGTCGAGCGAAAATCGTCGACTTCCCTGGCAGATCATCGACACGAGCTCGACACGCCCTGAGACACGCCCGTGTCTCAGGCCATGTTCGCTGCTCGGCGATCGTCGACTCCAGAATTCGTCGACCTCACGGCCAAATCGTCGACCCAAACACGACACGTCCTGGGACACGCCCGTATCCCAGGCCGTGTGCCCCCTGCCAAATTCCAAATTTATCCCAAAACGCCTCTCGTCGCTCTTTTGAGTTTCGGGGCATTACATGCAAAGATGATGCAGGGAAACCTGTTGATGAAACCTTGTATATGGGGATAATTTGTTTCCTTCTCTTTCTAATTGCAAGTAGGTCAGACATCATGTATGTTACATGTGTTTGTGTTAGGTATCAATCTTGCCTCCAAAGAATCTCATTACTCTGCTGCAAAGAGAATTCTCAGGTATCTTAATGGCACACCAGATCTTGTCCTGTGGTACCCCAGGAATGGGGAGTTTGAAATAATTGGCTATTCAGATGCAGACTTTGCAGGCTGCAAAGAAGACAGAAAGAGAACTTCTGGCACTTGTCAATTCTTAGGTGTAAGACTAGTTTCATGGAGTAGTAAAAAGCAAACTAGTACTGTAATTTCAACTGCAGAGTCAGAGTACATCTCAGCAGGTTGCTGCTGTGCTCAGTTGTTGTGGATCCAGCATCAACTCCAGTATTATAATCTTCAGATAAGTAGAAGTCCTTTATTTGGTGATTCTACTAGTGCTATTTCAATTGCTAGAAATCATGTCTCTCATAGCAGGACTAAGCACATTGAAATCGGATATCATTTCATTATGTAGGATGTGAAATATGAAGATATCAACCTTGAGTTTGTCCCAATCGACAAGCAAGTGGCTGACATCTTCACTAAGCCACTAGATGAAGCAAAGTTTAACACCTTCAAGTTTGAGTTGGGTATGTTAAACCCGATATAGTTTCAGTTGCTCCTCATTTAGTTGCAGGTTATTTTGTATCTTGTAGATGGAATTATTCTTCAGTAAAATGAAGACTCTTCAAGTAATATACCTTTTGTGGCATCATGTGTTAACCCCGAAATCGGCGATCCTTCCCAAGGGAGCCAGCTCGCTCGTCACGGTCTGCCCCGGGTCCCTCCGGGAGGTCGTGATTCCCTAGGTTGGGCAGACAGAATGTTCTGTCCGCTTAGGCCGCGCGGCTTGCGCGGTCTCAGCGGTCTGACCCCCCAGGCCGCGCGCCTTTCCTTGGTCGGCAGGGCCCGCGGACTGCTTCCGCATTTCTCCTCTACAGGCCGCCCCCTTTTTTAGCTTAATCGCAAGGTTGTCTCCGCAGGTCTCTCTCTGCCGGACTCAACTTCTTATCCGCCCAGGCCGGCATCAGGTCGCGTTCCTCCAGCTTAACCGCAGCTGTCTCAACAGATGCTCCTTTGTCGGACTCGGACTCCTGTCCGCTCAGGCCGGCAGCAGGTCGCATATCCCTTCACCCAGCAACACGGGCAGCCGACTCCTCCAGCTCGCACGCATGGCGCGGACTCCAACTTCGGCTACCCGCCAAGACCACCAACGTCCAAGTCCCTCGCGAGCTGGGCAGACTCAAAGTGTGATCGAGACTTCCAGTCCGCCTTCATTGGTGAACCACAACAGCCTCAACAGTCAGGCTTTCCATCTCCAACATAAGAGGACTCGATCTTGCAGCAGTCGCGGACTCGGCGGACACTCTATGCAGTCTTCCCCTTCCCTTAGTCAGCACCAACTTCTCGGCAGCAGCGGGGTCAACTCCTCCTCAGTCCGCAGGCCTTTCACAGGCTCCGCCAGTAATAGCAGATTTCTCCCACAGTCCGCGGCCTTTACGCGGACTCAGTTAGTAGTTGCGGACTCCTTCCCATCCGCCACTCAGCAAATCCTCCAGAAAGCAGTCCCTGTCCGCATAGCCTTGTGCGGACTCGCCGAACTCCGCGGGCTCTCTCCTGCTCGCACCCCCTTGCAGTAGGCGGACAGTCCCAGTTCAGCAGTGGCGGACTCCGCGGATTCTCCTCGCAGTCCGCCACATGGCTTCCAGCATCCGCCACACCAGCAGTAGGAGGACAGCCCCAGCTCAGCAGTGACGGACTCCGCGAACACACATTGCAGTCCGCCACTTAGTCTCCCATTTTGCCGACAGCAGCACCGGCTTCAGTACGAAGTCCCAGTCCGCGCGGCCTATGGAGGACTCGGTGGACTCCGTCTCTATCTCGCTCAAGTTACCGTCTCACCGGGGGTAACGTCACCGCAAGCTGTTACCTCCTCGGGCCTATAAATAGCCCCCCATGCCTCTCATTATGGAGATTCTGGATCGAGGACTCTCGGATCATCGCCAAGGTGCTCACGCCCGAAGTCAGCTAGCAAGCCTTCCTGCGGACTCCGTTTCTCAGACTGCACCCGTCTCTGCACCTTTAGTCGTGCGGCCTGCCGACCTGGATCGCCAGTTCGCGCGGTCTGCTTCATTAGCTTAGCCGCGTGGTCTGCCGGCCTCCATAGTTCAGTCCACGCGGCCTTCTCTGGCATTCTTCTTCCTTAGCTGGCAGCTTCCCGCTTGTACCCTTTATTGCTTTGTTGTAAAGGTGTATTAGCAGCTTGTAACTCTCGCTATTCATAAAAGGAAAGCCCGTCGCAAGAGTGGTGTTCAAGCTACGGCGGGCGAAGTCTGCTGTTGCCGCTGCTAGCGGCCCTCTCTCTCTTTCCCTTATCCCTAGCTCAGCTCAGCTCCCTCGGCAAGCAACCTGCAAGCACAACCGTCATATTAACCGTCTGCTCGACAGCTCCTGATCAACCTCCTCCTCTCTTCAGCCTTCCCGGCTGCTCTCAGCACCCTATCCTCTATCCCCGCAACCACTTTGACAAGAGCTTGCTCAACTCTCGAGCACTCAGAAGCTTCCCTCTTCCCTCTTCCCCCGCAACCTTCATCCTCTTCCTCTCCTAACTTGTGAGATCGAACACCCCCTCCGTGTTATCTGCTCCGGTACCGTTTTCGCGCATCAACAGTTAACACGCGACCTTCAGATCCCAACAGACGGTGAATAGCGACAGTTTCCCATGTCAGATCACCAACCAGCCGAGAACTTTGCACCAAGTTCCAGTGAAGATCCTCTCTGGGAAGCCTTCGAGCAATCGCGCAGTGAGAATTCTCAGCAGTTCCAAGCCATCAACCAAATGCTCGCTATGATCACACAGTGACTAGACTCTCAACCAGCAACAGCTCCAGTTTCTTTAGCTACTCCAATCAACCCAACCCCAACGTTGGAGCATCAGCAAGCTTATCCTCCGGCTTGCCCGCCGGTCTACCCTCCTCTTTATACAGCAACCTTCTCGTAAGGTCCTGCAGCTCCTCTGCGACCTCAAAATGAAGAATTTGTTGCTCGCCAAAACTTCTTCCGGGAATCAGCCCGGGGAAGTCCTGCTAGATTTCTCAACTTTCAGGGAAGTCATCCCTACCCCACAGCTCCTGCATTTGCTCCTCCTGCAGCAACTTTTCTTTTTTATCCTCCTGCTTCTTTTGCAGCTGCAGCTTATGCCCCTTTTTATCCTTATGTTGTAGGAGATCAAGAAGAACCTTCACCATTCACAGAGAATGTTCGCCATGAGCCAACTCCAGCTAACTTCAGAGAACCCTGGTTACCAATCTACATCGGAGAGACTGATCCAGTAAAGCATCTGCAAGCTTTCGAATCAGCCGTTGCTCTCAAGACTCTGTCAGATGCAACTAAGTGCAAGCTCCTTATCACTACTTTGGATGGGCAAGTGAGGGACTGGTTCTATGGCCTCCGTCCTCACTCCATCACCTCCTTCGTTGATCTACGAAGGGAGTTTATTCTCAGGTTCTCTACCTCCACCAAGAGAAAGGGCGGTCCTGAAGCCCTCTTTGAGATCAAGCAGCGCAGCGATGAAACTTGGTCTTAGTTTGTTGATCGATTCCAAAGAGAGATTTTGGACATCGAGGTCACTGATCAAGAAATGTACAGAGTAGCTCTCATTCATGGCCTTCGTGAAGGGCCACTCAAATTTGAAGCCAATGTATGAGCTCCAAGAACCTACCAAGAGTTGATTTCCTTAGTTAACTCTTACATCCGAGGAGAAAAAAGCAACACAGGCTTCGTCTCCAAGCTCTTATCAGAGAAAGATCCTTTTCGCAAGCATCCTCCAAGGTCTCCTCACAATCATTTCTCATCTCACTTAAGAAAGGAGAGAAGGTTTCAATGCCTTCGATACTCCTTCCCAAGCTGTGAATGTGCTCAAGATTCATTGCTACCATTAACTCTGTCTTCGCAAACAGCAGGAGTTCATCAGCAGCAAGACAATGACTTGCATGAGTCTGATCTCGACGAGGTCATGCAAGAAGTAAGCCAAATCATGAAAGACAGGGCAAACTATAAGAAGCCCTATCGCCCAACTAATCAAAGATCTAGAGACTCCAAACCATAATGTGAATTTCACAAAGAGCCAGGTCATCTGACTGAGGACTGTCGAGCACTCCGCCAGCTTGTGCAAAGGATGCTCCGGCAGGGTAAGATGCGTGACCTGCTTCCCAAAGAAGATCGCCCTGATCCATCAATCGCAAAGGGCAAAGAAGTCGCAGATGTTCCTTGCTCCTCAAAAGGAGTGAATCTAGTCGAAGAGCCTCCTCTCCTCATTGTTAACCAAGCTGTTGAATTCTTCGATGCCGACGACGAGGGTGTGCTTGGAAGGCTATTCTAAGCCAGCAACGGACTTCACAGTCCTCCAAAGCTCCTCACAACTTTGATGGGTTATCTCTACTCATACCCCTTTTCAAACATTTCTCTTTTCAGACATTTTCATTACCAAACACTTCTCAGTGTTCATTCTCGCTTTTCAACAAAGCTTTTATCTGGGATATTATACTGACACAGTTCCCCTCTTGTGTTGCTTACTCCTCTATTTTCTCTCTTTGCCAAAGAGATCACTACACCAATGAGATATCGACAAGTTTGGAATGCTCCCTCCGTAGTTTGTTCTCTGGCACGACCTCTTCGACCACATATGACGGGAGTATACCCATATGTGAAGTGGAAGCCGTTCAATCTACGATGTTGGGCTTCAAACTTAGGATCCTAGCTGGCATCTGACACAGAGTGTGTGCTAGGGGAGCCCCATGTTTTAGCTCTACTGTGCTTCGCAAAGGATACATTACAGTTACGATGATCTTTGCTTGACAAGCAATGACGATCAAGTGTAGCCTTGTCTCTTTGATCATCTCACAACTGTGATGGACGAACACTATCTGGTACTCTCGATCCGTCCCTTTGCGGTTCCCACAATTCCACTGATCAATCTACAGACAAGCAATAGGCCACTTGGCGCAACTAGTCTCATTGATCAGTGATGCTTGTGCCGGAGGCAAGAGAGCAGTGCTTCTAGCGATCCTTCTCAGGATTTTCTCCTTGCTTTTCTCTTTTGTGCCCTCTTAGAGGATGCGCGGCCAACCCGCTTTGAGTAGGACTATACTCGGGATGATCTTCTCAGGCAAGCAATGCATAAGGCCCACGGGGAACACCTGTGGCAGCATCCAGCCTTATTTAGTCACCTCCGAGTATAGACCTCTTTTTTGTCAACTGCCTTCTTTCACAGGTGAACAGGTTAATCCGACCTACCAAAAGGACTTCATGCGTTCATTTTGCTTATGCACATCTTATATACATTACCTGCTCAAAGCTCCATCAGATGATGACTTACAAGCTCTCTAATTGTACAAGCTCTATTACTTTCATTTTTTATTCACTGCCTGCTTAAGCGCTATCAGATGAAGATTCACAGAGCTATTCATTACTCTTATCGAAATCTAATGGTATCAAACATTGATCAAAGAGTCTTACCCTCCTCGATCATCAAGCCATGCTACTGCAGTCTGGTTAAGATTGGCAGAATTCGTCAAGGTCCTCCTCTGCTAATCTGACCATGTCCACCAGCAAAATCAACAGTTAACGCTCGATTTATTGATCTGGGCTTCATGATAAAGAGTTCATCAGCCATTTTCCTTACTATTTAGTCATATCGGCCTTATCTCATCAACAGTTAACACTTGCAAGCCCTTCTCCCAGGTACTTGCAAGCTTCTTTCATTTATATATGTTTGCTTCTAACTATTCTCTTTACAGAGATTAGCAAACACTTGCAAGCCCTTCTCCCAGGTACTTGCAAGCTCCTTTCATATACATTGTTTGCTTCTAATTCTTCTCTTTACAGAAATTAGCGAACACTTGCAAGCCTTCTCTCAGGTACTTGCAAGCTTCTTTCATTTATATGTTTGCTACTAACTCTTCTCATTGCAGAGATTGGCAAACATTTGCAAGCCTTCTCTCAGGTACTTGCAAGCTTCTTTCATTTATACATGTTTGCTTCTAACTCTTCTCCTTGCAGAGATTAGAAAACACATGCAAGCCTTCTCTCAGGTACTTGCAAGCTTCTTTCATATATATGTTTGCTTCTAACTCTTCTCTTTGCAGAGATTAGCAAACACTTGCAAGACTTCTCCCAGGTACTTGCAAGCTTCTTTCATTTATACATGTTTGCTTCTAACTCTTCTCCTTGCAGAGATTAGCAAACACTTGCAAGCCTTCTCCCAGGTACTTGCAAGCTTCTTTCATATATATGTTTGCTTCTAACTCTTCTCTTTGCAGAGATTAGCAAACACTTGTAAGCCTTCTCCCAGGTACTTGCAAGCTTCTTTCATTTATACATGTTTGCTTCTAACTCTTCTCTTTGAAGAGATTAGCTAACACTTGCAAGCCTTCTCTCAGGTACTTGCAAGCTTCTTTCATATATATGTTTGCTTCTAACTCTTCTCTTTATAGAGATTAGCAAACACTTGCAAGCCTTCTCTCAGGTACTTGCAAGCTTCTTTCATTTATACATGTTTGCTTCTAACTCTTCTCCTTGCAGAGATTAGCAAACACTTGCAAGCTTTCTCCCAGATACTTGCAAGCTTCTTTCATATATATGTTTGCTTCTAACTCTTCTCTTTGCAGAGATTAGCAAACACTTGCAAGCTCTTCTCCCAGGTACTTGCAAGTTTCTTTCATTTATACATGTTTGCTACTAACTCTTCTCATTGCAGAGATTAGCAAACACTTGCAAGCCTTCTCCCCGGTACTTGCAAGCTTCTTTCATATATTGTTTGTTTTCGACTCTTCTCTTTGTAGAGATCAACAGACACCTGCAAACCTCATCCAGGTACTTGCAGTTTAATTCATTATTCTATGTCTACTGCTCACCCTTTTCTTAACAGTGGTTAGCAGACACCTGCAAGTCATATCCAGGTACTTGCAGCTTATTTTTGTATAAAATACCTGCTCCTAACTCTCTTTCTGCAGAGATCAGCAGACCCTTGCAAGTTTCTTCACAGGTACTTGCAAGTTACATTCATATATTGTGCATGCATAAACTCTTCTTTTGCAGAAACCAGCAAAGACTTGCAAGTTCCTTCCAGGTACTTGCAGTTCATTTTTTCCTTCTCGTATACTCTTCATCCTTCCTTCTTTACAGAGAGTAACAGGTGCTTGCAAGCCTCCATCAAGTACTTGCAAGTCATTATTCTTCTGTGTTTTCCTCTCACTTTCATTTTGCAAAACTTAGTAGAAGACACACCTTCTTCGTTTTGCAAAGGCAAACTCAGGTACACACTCGATGTACCACCCATACATGCCTACCCTAACTTTCCTCTTGCAGGAAAATAGACAGGCAGAACCAAACTCCTAAGGAGAGGCTTCAGGTTCTATCTCTCCTTGCCCCTTTCTCTTTCCGTTGGGATGGATCACGATTTTCGTGGGTCTCTAACTTTTTTGAAGTTCTATTCGGAACTTAAAAAAGGGCGGGGATTATGTTAACCCCGAAATCGGCGATCCTTCCCAAGGGAGCCAACTTGCTCGTCATGGTCTGCCCCGGGTCCCTCCGGGAGGCCGTGATTCCCTAGGTTGGCGGACAGAATGTTCTGTCCGCTCAGGCCGCGCAGCTTGCGCGGTCTCAGCGGTCTGACCCCCCAGGCCGCGCGCCTTTCGTTGGTCGGCAGGGCCCGCGGACTGCTTCCGCAGTCCACCTCTATAGGCCGCCCCCTTTTTCGGCTTAATCGCAAGGTTGTCTCCGCAGGTCTCTCTCTGTCGGACTCAACTTATTATCCGCCCAGGCCGGCATCTGGTCGCGTTCCTCCAGCTTAACCGCAGCTGTCTCAACAGATGCTCCTTTGCCGGACTCGGACTCCTGTCCGCTCAGGATGGCAGCAGGTCGCATATCCCTTCACCCAGCAACACGGGCAGCCGACTCCTCCAGCTCGCCTGCAGGGCGTGGACTCCAACTCCGGCTACCCGCCAACACCACCAACGTCCAAGTCCCTCGCGAGCTGGGCGGACTCGAAGTGTGATCGAGACTTCCAGTCCGCCTTCATCGGTGAACCCCAACAGCCTCAACAGCCAGGCTTTCCATCTCCAGCATAAGCGGACTCGATCTTGCAGCAGTCGCGGACTCGGCGGATGCTCTATGCAGTCCGCCCCTTCCCTTAGTCAGCACCAGCTTCTCGGCAGTAGCGGGGTCAACTCCTCCTCAATCCGCAGGCCTTTCACAGGCTCCGCCAGTAATAGCAGATTTCTCCCACAGTCCGCGACCTTGACGCGGACTCAGTTAGTAGTTGCGGACTCCTTCCCATCCGCCACTCAGCAAATCCTCCAGAAAGCAGTCCCTGTCCGCATAGCCTCGCGCGGACTCGCCGGACTCCGCGGGCTCTCTCCTGCTCGCACCCCCTTGCAGTAGGCGGACAGTCTCAGTTCAGCAGTGGAGGACTCCGCGGATCCTCCTCACAATCCGCCACATGGCTTCCAGCATCCGCCACCCCAGCAGTAGGCGGACAGCCCCAGCTCAGCAGTGACGGACTCCGCGAACCCACATCGTAGCCCGCCACTTAGTCTCCCATTTTGCAGACAGCAGCACCGGCTTCAGTACCAAGTCCCAGTCCGCGCGGCCTATGGCGGACTCGGCGGACTCCGTCTCCATCCCGCTCAAGTTACCGTCTCACCGGGGGTAACGTCACCGCAAGTCGTTACCTCCTCGGGCCTATAAATAGCCCTCCATGCCTCTCGTTATGGAGATTCCGGATCGAGGACTCTCAGATCATCGCCAAGGTGCTCACGCCCGAAGTCAGCCAGCAAGCCTTCCTGCGGACTCCGTTTCTCAGACCGCACCCGTCTTTGTACCTTTAGTCGCGCGGCCTGCCGACCTGGATCTCCAATCCGCGCGGTCTGCTTCCTGAGCTTAGTCGCGCGGTCTGCCGGCCTCCATAGTTCAGTCCGCGCGGCCTTCTCTGGCATTCTTCTTCCTTAGCCGCCAGCTTCTCGCTTGTACCCTTTATTGCTTTGTTGTAAAGGTGTATTAGCAGCTTGTAACTCTCGCTATTAATAAAAGGAAAGCCCATCGTAAGAGTGGCGTTCAAGCCGCGGCGGGCGAAGTCTGCTGTTGTCGCTGCTAGCGGCCCTCTCTTTCTTTCCCTTATTCCTAGCTCAGCTCAGCTCAATCGATAAGCAACCTGCAAGCACAACTGTCATATTAACCGTCTGATCGACAACTCCTGATCAACCTCCTCCTCTCTTCAGCCTTCTCGGCTGCTCTCAGCACTCTCTCCTCTATCCCCGCAACCCATTTGACAAGCGCTTGCTCCACTCTCGAGCACTCAGAAGCTTCCCTCTTCCCTCTTCCCCCGCAACCTTCATCCTCTTCCTCTCTTAGCTTGTGAGATCGAACAACCCCTCCGTGTTAGCTGCCCCGGTGCCGTTTTCGCGCATCAACATCAGGGTCAACAACTGTCCAGACTGGTATAGACTAGTGTGTCTACCAAGAATAATGACAGATGATGCATCTGTTGAGGGGGATCATGTCCAACATTGCACTAGCACTCTCACGATGATCATCTGCCACCTAGTTGTAATAAAAAAAGGGGAAGCAGATGATAAGAACCTTGCTGGCTATTTGCTGAAGTCAAAAGGGGGGGAATATGATCAGATGTATGATCATCTATGGTAGCAGCAATTCGGGGGGAGCAGAAAAGATGATTATGTGTATGATCAAGAATGGTAGCAGCAATTCAGGGGGAGCAGGTGCGGTAATGTTCACCCTGCAGGCAAGGAGGTGTGGTAACTATAGTTCATTCTCCAGTTATATATTTTTTATTCTTATACTCTTATTGTTGCATATTGTTGTGCACGTCATTTACTCATTTGCTTAAGGGTTTTGACTTTTTCGAATAGGGAGATGTACAACCCCATATTCGCGTAAAGGGGCCCCCAAATGAGGCGTGAGACTTCGTGCATATTTTTAAGTTTTTTGAGAGTTTCGTAATCTTGGAGGCCATTTTTGGGTGGATCTGTAGGATATACTATTAGGGGGAGGAAAAATCTGCCTCCCCCCTGGCCCCTTTTACAGGGAGGGTGAGGCGAGTTGGTCGGCACCCGCCCCGGCTTGCTAGGTGTGGGGTGGGAGCAGCGGGATCGGTTGGAGGCCGGGGTCCCGCCCCCAGTACCCTAGCACGTTGCGGGGCGAGACCGGCCGGAGGCCGAGGTCTCGCCCCTGCTCCGCAGCCTGGTGCGGCGAGATCGGACGGAGGACGGGGTCTCGCCCCTGCTTCGCGGCCTGACGGGGCGAGACCGGCCGGAGGCCGAGGTCTCGCCCCTGCTTCGCGGCCTGGCAGGGCGAGACCGGTCGGAGGCCGGGGTCTCGCCCCTACTCCGCAGCCTAGCGGGGCCAGACAAGGTCGCGACCTCGCATATGCTATCGAGAGTTTTGTCGGTTGCTGATGTTTTGCTGACTTAATTCTTGTTGATGCTCGCAGAACCTTTGTCAGATGATTCTGTTGTGGTGCTCGACGCTACTCCTCTGTGAAAGGTGCCGCTGATCACCCTTGAAGTCGGGAAGCGGGTGAAAATCGCTCATACTGTCCGCATAAATCTCGGCTCCAAGAAGGAGACTGAAGTGCAAACTTCTTCCAAAAGGGAGGATCCTCCGGCGAGCAAGGACCTACCCGTGAGGAAGGAGCCTCCGGTGATCAAGCCATCTCAACAGGGGACGGACAAAGCTCCTCTCCTCCCCGAAACTGCCACACCGCTGCCGGCGGCGAGCATCTTTGTGCCGCCGCCACCTCCTCTAAAAATCTCACAACAACCGAAGAGCATCCACTGCCTCCGCCGCCTCCTTTGACGAGCTTGCGACAAACGGATAAGGGCGCGGTGTTGCCGCCATCTCCTCCTCGGCCGGAGAGCTCGGTTCGAAAACCGGAGAGACAGCGACCAAGCTACTTCCCGCCGAGGGCCAGGGATCGCGATTATGGAGGTCGCGGGCAGGGGAAACCCGCTGAACGCGCGGGCGGCTCATCCCAAGGCCCGCGAGAATCTACTGGTCGCGGCCGCTCCCCCCGACGGTCTTGATCTCCTCGGCAAGGTAACTCGCGCAACTGCTGAATTGGCTTGGTTGACAAATGCGGACTTCTGACTTGGCGACGGTCCCGGCATTGACAGATCGCCCAGCGACTCCCGGAGCGGCTTTCATCGACGCCATCGAGCTATCCGGGAAGGAATATCGCCACGCCGCTGCTTGCGCCTATCTGGAGTTGGAGACCAAGTTCGACCAACTCGCCATTTGCGAGCCTCATCGTCGGATTTCGTCGTACGAACTCGTCATTTGCTGTCTGGCATGCCAGTTGGCCAATTTCTTGACGGCACCCGTGGGAAGCCGCTCGGGAATTAACTTGATGAAGGTTGTAGTGGTGCGCCACGTCGTCGAGTGGAATCGGGTCGGCGCCATCAAAACCCTTCCACGGGGATTTGGGACCAAGACCGTCGAGAAAAATGTCTACGGCACTCCTCTTGCCACCATCTCTTCGCCTCCCCCAAAAAGAGCAAAGGAGATAAAAGCGACCCTCAACTACGGCAGGACTTCCAAGACCAACATGAGGTTTTAATCCATTCCAACCAGTCCCAAGCATAGGCGAGTAACTCGACACTGTTGAACAGATGTGGGTGCATTTCAAGAAGTAAGCCACCTAACCACGGGTCTCGTAGGTTGCTCCTCATCAACATGCATTAGTGTGGTTGCCATAGGGATGGTTATCCCATCAGCAGTTGCACCAACACACTGGTCTTCCATCACTTTTATATTAGCTTCACTAGATCTGGTTGTCCTCTACAGGGGAGTGAGGTCGCCATGACCATCAGTCTCTTAATAGAATGACAGAAGAATTCAGCAACACGTGTGCCATCAAGCACCACACACGACTACTCGGTACGCGAAGGATACTCAAGTCCTTGCCCGCAATAATTTAAGATTGCAAGTCTGCTTTTACAACTACGAGTCGTTTTGTCACTTGAGCTCAACCATGCAAACTGATTTACTCGTGAGTATAGCCACATCATTTTTGATGTATCACTTTTAAAAGTGGTAAATGAGACACTCAATATAAATATGTAACCATTATGACCCGCACGTGAACAAAACAATACATGAAGGATGCTCAGGCAACACTTTATTCATGACTGCTATACCAGTCTTACGACAAGACTCTATTGGTGACACCTTAGCAGCAATAGGGTTCACCACACCCTAGTTAAGAAAACGCTAACGGTAGTCCCCACACACATATTCCGGCTTATGACATACACGACAAGGTAAGAACATCAAGTCAAATGTTAGTGATGTAAGCTCAAATTTAGGTTTACAAAATAATTAATTTTTAGCAAAAACAATAATATTTATTTGCTATAAAATAGAATGTGGGTTTTGAAGATAAATATTTATTTTAAATTTTAAAAGGAACCGAGCGGGCCAAAACGAATTGTTCGAGGGATTTTTGGCACTTTGCACCCTCTAATTAGGGCACTTTGGCACATTGCACCCTCAAATTCAAAATTTGGCACTTTGCACCCTTGAAAAGTCTTAATAGAGCACATTGCAGCCTCTAATCATTTAAATATTAATTTCTCATTTAATAAATTTTGCATTTAAAAGAAGGAGGGGTATTTCAGTCCCCTCGTTTCTGTTCATGGCGTTTTGTGTTGTCTGATTCCGCCCGCAGGGATGAAGCTACACGTTCAAGACATTATTTTATATCCAACTCCACCTGCTCCATCTCTGCATACTTTAGTTCGCTTCCGGCGATCTTTCACGACGAGATCCCGGCGGCTCACCGTCGATCGAACACGCGGGTGTCGCTGGCCACTATCCTGGAGGATCCTTTTCCATGAAGATCGTCGGAGCTTCGCTTGAGCAGCAATGAGTAGATCTAGGAGTAGGTGAGATCTGTTCTCTATCTTACTCCCACTCCCATTCCTCACTCCGCCAGCCGCCGTCGCTTTCGTCTATTCTAATCAAATCCCGTTCCAGTGCCAAGGATCCCTAAATTTCTTAGTACGAACTGCTCATTTGGAAATTTTTCTTCTGTTTTTTTAATATGACATGCTCACTGCTTAGTATATAATCTTTTAATTTAAAATAAATAGTTTTTCATTTTGCATTTTGATTTTCCATCAGTATACTTAATATTTTATTGATCGTCTATTCTAGCAGGCTTGGTCTTTCTTTGGTGCTAAGGTGAAACTGATTTATTTCCTCTTGCTATGACTTCAGCTAATTGCAACATTGGGACTTGCATTTTTCACCTTGGTATTCTGTTGATTTCAGATGTTTGGGTGTTGCTGATGAGCTGATTATTTCTCATGAAATTTATGTAGTTGATTCTCTGCTGCTTAACCATGCTCCTTTTATTAATTAACCCATGGATTTGATGCTGTTCTTTTATTAACTTCAGGTGCAAATCAACGGCAAGATATCAATCAGCATGACCTTAGGAAATGAATAGATGTATATTTTTTGGTTATGAACCGAGACTAGAGAGGAGCAAAAAGTAGGGATTGCAATGAATGAACAAATGAACTATTGAACTCTTAACTTGTTGTGATGCCATATTAGAATTCAAGAATCCTACCTAAAACCAATTAGTTGGAGGTTTAGAGCCTTGAGATCTATATTATGTGTATGCTACATTTATATTTTATAGAGCATATTTCGCATCTAAGTTTTGGTGTCTCAGCACACACTATAAGTTTTTTTGTCACGGAAGCTTATATGAGTAACCCTTCTCATGTGGATGGGCTTTTTCGGGAATGCTTTTACATATTATGGACTGATTTTCTAACCTCGGGTCTAAGTAGTTCGGATAAAAATTGCAGGACAGTAAAGCTGCTTCTGGGCAGCAAAGAAGGCATCAATGGTTGTGAAGATATTTTTTATCACGAGCCATGCCAGTGGGGTGCTACAACTCTTTTTCTTAAAATGCTATTAAATTTTCCTTGATGAAACGTGGAAGCTGCTTTTGTATAATGTTGAAAATAATAAAAAATATTGTTGTTTGACTTGTCAAACAACAGACTCTCTCATGCTCTTCGCTTCGTGAAATTTCAATGGCCAAAAACAAACTGCTTATAATATTGCTAAACAAAACGGATTACAGATAATACAACCTCTTTGATTAACTTAAGCATAAACACAACTTCTATATATACTAAAAGAACAGACACTGTTCACATCTCTAGGTTAGGGCACGTCTCTCCCTTCTGAAGCGGCGCACCTTCATGCTGACGCCTTCTTCTTCTTTGCTTTGCCGATCAGGCCATGGCAGCCACCGTTTCACCTTTTACTTTTTTTAATTTGCACTTCTTTATTCTGTATGGAAAGGCCTCTTGAGCTTACTCCATCCCTGCTTAGCTCAACACCCCCTCTTAAGCTTGAGAGGTCTATAACTCCGATCATCATTCGGAGAAATTCAAAACGTGGCTTCGGCAGTGGCTTTGTGAGTAGATCTGCAAGCTGATCTTCAGTAGATATGTGCTCCAATTTTATTTCCCCCTTTTCTAGGTTTTCTCTGATGTGATGATATTTTATTGCGATATATTTGCTTCGATTGTGAAATACTGGGTTCTTAGCTTGCTATAGCTGAAGAACTATCAGAGTAAATCACGGTTGCTTCTCTTTTTTCCGAAAAAATTTCTTCGAGTAGCCTTCTTAACCAAATAGCTTCACTGGTTGCTTTGCTTAAGGCCATGTACTCAGCTTCAGCTGAGCTAAGCGCTACGGACTGTTGTTTTCTGGAAGTCCAACTGATGACGCTTTGCCCTATGAAAAATAAGTAACCACTTACACTTCTTTTGTCTTCAAAACTTCTTCACCAATCTGAGTTAGTGAAACCCTCTAATTTGTTGTCTTCTTGCTTTTTGTAGATTAGGCCATGTGTTTTTGTACCTTGAACATATCGTAGAATCCTTTTGGCTGCTTCATAGTGAGTGATGCTTGGATTGTTCATATATCTGGAAACACTGTTGACTGCAAATTCTATATCTGGTCGTGAGTTGGTCAAATAAATTAAAGATCCAACTAGACTTCTATATAAAATCTCATCTGCTCTCTTTTCTTCACGTGTAGATGGGGCTAATAGTTGTGACGGTGACATAGGAATATGGACTGGATTGCAAGCTTCCATTCCAAATTTTCTTATTAAGTCACATACATATTTTTCTTGAGAAATTGTTATGCAGTTAGTACTCTGTCTAATTTGTAGGCCAAGAAAATATTTTAACAGACCCATGTCTGTCATCTCATATTTTTCTTTCATATCAGCTCTAAATTTTTCTATGAGTTCTGAGCTATTTCCTGTAACAATCAAATCATCAACATATACACATACAAACACTGTGTTTTGTTTTTCCCTTTTAATGTAAAGTGATGAATCATTGGCACTTTTCCTGAAATTGGTGGATATTAAATAATTGTCTAAGGTGGCATTCCAGACTCGTGGTGCCTGCTTTAGACCATACAGTGCCTTGTGAAGTTTATATACTTTGTGCTCTTTTCCTTTAACTTCATAACCTTTTGGTTGCTCAACATAGATATCTTCTTCAATTGTACCATTCAAAAAGGCCGATTTTACATCTAGCTGAAACACTGGGTAATTATAGTGAGCTGCATAGGCTAGAATGGATCGTATAGTTTCCATTCGGGCTACTGGAGCATATGTTTCATTAAAGTCTATTCCAGGTATTTGGGAATAATCCTTGGCTACTATCTTTGCTTTGTATTTTAATATTGAACCATCTTCTTTCTCTTTTATTTTAAAAATCCATTTTAAGTCTATTGTTTCTGTATTTGGAGGCTTTGTAACTAGACTCCATGTTTCATTCTTTTCGACCATACTGATCTCTTCATCCATGGCTCTTCTCCATTCTGGCATTGTAGCTTCTTCTTCATAAGTGACAGGGCTGGTTAAATTAAAAGCTAGATTGCTTTGTGAATAGATGTCTTCTAATCTTCTAAATTTTCTTGGAGGTGATGATGATTTAGGGCTCTGTTGTAAATGTACTGAGGGTACTGCGGATTGAGGTGATTGTGGATGATAACTATCTGATTGTTCTGACAGATCTGGAGTAGATTCAACCATCAGATCATCTTTGAGTTGGAAGGAATCACCCAGGTCTAGTGATTGTCCCTGATCTGAACCCCAATTCCAGCACTTATCTTCATCAAACAAGACATCCCTGGATATAATGAGCCTTTTCTGTTCTGGTTGATAAAGTCTGTAAGCTTTGGATTCCCCACTGTACCCAACAAAAATGCATTTTTCACTCTTTTTGTCTAACTTACCTCTATCTTCTTTTTGTATGAGTGCATAGCTTTGACACCCAAAAATTCTGAGGTGGTTTATGGTAGGAATTCTTTTAAATAAGACCTGATAAGGTGTTTGTTTTATCAAGGCTCTTGTTGGAGATCTATTCAAGATATAAACTGATGTATTTGTTGCTTCAGCAAAATACTCTCGAGGCAAATTTGAGCTTATTAACATAGTTCTTACCATTTCTATTATTGTTCTATTCCTCCTTTCCACCACTCCATTTTGTTGTGAGGTTCTACTAGCAGTTAACTCTCTCCTTATACCTTGCTGGTTGCAGAAGGTATTGAATTCAGATGAGGTGAACTCTCCCCCTCTATCTGTTCTCAATGTCTTAATGGATCTCTCTAGTTGTTTTTCAACTAATGCTTTAAAATACTGGAAATGTCGAAAAGCTTCATCTTTGTTTGATAAGAAGTAAATCCACATGTATCTACTACAATCATCAACTAGTAATAAAAAGTATTTCTTATTACTGATTGAAGGTGATTGTGAAGGTCCCCATAGATCACCATGTATCAAGTCTAATGGTTGCAGACTTCTTTTGTAAGTTGCCTTTGGAAATGGTAACCTATGGTTTTTTCCTTCTGCACAACGTTCACATACTTGTTTTTCTAGTATAATGTCTGGTAGTCCATCAACTAACTGATAGTTTTTCAGTTCTCTTAAGTCATGATAATTAAGGTGACCAAATCTTTGGTGTCACAATCTAGTGTTGGTGGACTGTATTTTTGTGCTTGTTAGTGCTATTTCCTGAACCGGTAGCAATGTGAGTGGAAACACTCTATTGCTTGACATAGTAACCGAACTGAGCAGTTGCCCTTTAGTGTTTACTATGTTACATGAGTTCATTGTAAACAACACTTGATATCCTTTTTGTACTAGTTGTCCTATACTTAGAAGATTTGTTGTTAATGCTGGGACATAGCTAACATCATGTATGTACTTTATCTGATTCCTCTCAGTTTTGACTTTGATTGTGCCAATTCCTTTAATTTGTTGGAGTTTTCCATCTCCTAATATAACTTTAGAAACTGCACTTTCATCCAGATAGATAAACAGATCTCTGTTGCCTGTCATATGGCTTGAGCATCCACTATTTATATACCAAGTGTTGGAATGCTGATCGTTAGTGTCATTAATATAAAACATGGTCTCTTTTTCTGTTTCAGCATTCTTAACATCTTGTTTTTCTTTAAACCAACAGTCTTTTTCTAAATGTGTTGGTCTCTTGCATCTTTTGCACTTGAAGAAACACTCACTTGCTTCATGATTTGTTCTTTTACACAAATTGCATATTATGCTTTTTTTCTTGTTGTATCCAGATCCAATAACATTAGGGTTTTTAGTTTTTCCTTTCCATCTATTTGTTCCATTATGGAATGATTGTTGTTTGGTAAAGGCTAAAACCTCATGCTTATGTTTCTCTTGTTTGGTAATGAGGGCATTAGATTGCAAGGCTTGACTTACATGTGAAGACTGAATTTGTAGTCTATCCTCATGTGTTTGTAGTGAGACTAGTAACTCTGGAATACTTAAACTGGTAATGTCTTTAGATTCTTCTATGGCAGCCACTATATGATTGAACGTGGGTGTTAAGCTTCTCAATAGCTTAGGCACTATACGATTATCCTCTATAGTGTCTCCCAAATGTCTAATTTGATTTATGATAGTAGTGTCTTTAGCAAGAAAATCTTGTACCTTTTCTCTTTCTTTCATTTGAAGTGTATCAAAGTTCTTCCAATATGTTTGTAACTTAATAGAGATTACCTGTGGAGATCCTTTGTACTCAGTTTTTAGTATCTCCCAGGCTCCATGTGCAGATTTGGCGGCCATTATCCTCGGAAAGATTATGTTGCTGACACCTTGTTGTATGAGCACAAGGGCCTTTGCATCTTTCTGTATTTTTTCTGCATCTACTTTTGAAATAGCTTCTGAAGTTGATGGTTTAGATGTAGTAACTTCTGTCTCTACAAGATCTCATAGTCCTTGCGACATAAAGATGGTCTTCATCGGCACTGCCCAGTATTTGTATAGTTCTCCATCGAATACTGGTATTGATGAAGTCGACATTGTGAAGCCAATTTTGGTTGTCATCGATCTTAACCAAAGTGCTCTGATACCAACTGTTGAAAATAATAAAAAATATTGTTGTTTGACTTGTCAAACAACAGACTCTCTCATGCTCTTCGCTTCGTGAAATTTCAATGGCCAAAAAACTGCTTATAATATTGCTAAACAAAACGGATTACAGATAATACAACTTCTTTGATTAACTTAAGCATAAACACACAACTTCTATATATACTAAAAGAACAGACACTGTTCACATCTCTAGGTTAGGGCACGTCTCTCCCTTCTGAAGCGGCGCACCTTCATGCTGACGCCTTCTTCTTCTTTGCTTTGCCGATCAGGCCATGGCAGCCACCGTTTCACCTTTTACTTTTTTAATTTGCACTTCTTTATTCTGTACGGAAAGGCCTCTTGAGCTTACTCCATCCATGCTTAGCTCAACATATAATGCCTTCAATTCATGTTATTTATAAGATTTCAGCTTTTTTTTCATGTCATGTATTTATTACATTTGGGGCTATAATTGACGCTTTTAGAGGGGTAACTTTTTTATTTACTCATTCGCACGAGAATTAATTTGGACTAAATTTATTCTTAAACTCTCGCGGATATGGAGCAGGTGGAGCGCGAATATGGAGCAGGTGGAGTTGAATATAAAATAATGTCTTGAACATGTAGCTTTATCCCCGCGGGCGGAATCAGATAACACAAAAAGCCATGAAGAGAAAAGAGGGGACCAAAATGCCCCTCCCTTTTTTAAATACAAAATTTATTAAATGAGAAATTAATATTTAAATGACTAGAGGGTGCAATGTGTTCTATTAAGGCTTTTCAAGGGTGCAAAGTGCCAAATTTTGAATTTGAGGGTGCAATGTGTCAAAGAGCCCTAATTAAAGGGTGCAAAGTGCCAAAAATCCATTGTTCGAGCGTAAAAATGCCCGTAACGACAAACGTCAGCAAATTCGTTATTCAGAGAATCTCGTCGGCGCCTAACGGATCGAGTCGTGGCGGGGTTTGCACAATCACAAGCATAGTCCACAAGCAATGATTTATGGATTAACGGAAATTAAGCGGTCAGTGCGTTCGGGCAAGCTCTTGATTACTTAAAGGATTGTATAAAATGTGATTGTTAATCGCAACCCGTAATTGGCTAGTCGCACCCCCAAAATCTCCCAATTTTTCGAGTCTTTTCGAAATACGCCATGTACATGCAATTTCAGTAAAAGTGTTCAACACGAAAGTTGTAGATATCGACGTGATCTACAACTTTCTTGTTGAACATTTTTCCTGAAATTGCATGTACAAGGCGTATTTCAAAAATGTACAAAACTTGAGCATATTTTCAAAGTACGTCTTGTACATGCATTTTTAGGAAAAGTGATCAACACGCAACCCGTAATTGGCTGAGATCTACAACTTTTGTGTTGAACACTTTTCCTGATATTGCATGTACAAGGCGTATTTCGAAAAGGCGAGTGATTTTTGGGTGCGACTAGCAAAATAACGGGTTGCGATTAACAATCACTTAAATTTAATACTAAAAAATTGGAGCAAGGAGGGGTATTAGGGATACCGCAGGAGAACAAGCCGCTTCCAAAACCCTTCACAAAGATTGGTCGCTGTCGCCGCTGTTGGCGGGAAGAACGGCCGCTGAAACCCACTGTTACCGGAAGATTGTGTTGCAATCAACGGTAACAGAAAGGAAGTGAAGTTGGCCAGTCACCTGAGAGAGAAACTTGAAATAAGCTGCTGGCATGGACTGGAAGAGGCCACAGGCGCGTGGAGGGAAACTTCCCGGCGGTTGTTGGCTGAAGAAAGCCACCGATTCGTCTGGATGGTGTTGGAGGCTAGAGCGTCGGGTTCCGTCGGCGAGATCCGGGGCTCGCCCGACTCTCGGCTCCAGCGCTGTTGAGCGGCAAGGGCGGCGACAGTTGAGCGGAGGGGTTTTGGCGTCGAGCAGGATGGAGCGGCGATCCAAAGGGGTGACTGTACGGGGTAACCGGCAAGTAGAGAAACGAAAGAAAATTTTGTTCATCTCCGTCCGGTCTCCTCCTCCTCCTCCTCCTCCTCCTCCCACAGTGGGCCTTCTTAAATAACTTATTTTCCATTTAATTGACTTCTTACTTCTTAAAATGGTTTCCTATTTTTACTATTTTCCAACAGGTGCCTTCGCAAAATAGTTGTGATTCAATCTCAGAATTTCTATTTTATCCTTTTTTTTAATTATGTCATAATTTTTAAAATTTAAATCTATACGTTTTTAAAATCCTAGTGATTAAAATTACCGGATCTATTTATTCAAAATCTCTTTGGACGGTCAGCCCGATGAGCCAATCAACAAAACAAATGTGCAATAGAAGAAGTACTTGAAAATAAATGAATAAATAAAATGTGTGACGTATGGTGATGTCATGCACTAACTGATGCGACGGAGGATGCATCAGTTAGACTTGAGTCAAACATAGTGCTCTCATGGTACTCACTACATAGGGTATACAAAATCCTGCAAACACCGTTGGGGATTTTCTGTTTGAAAAACCACGCCAAACTTTCAAGCACCCAAGTGGCTGAGTTTACAAACTCAAGGCCTACAGATGGCTTGAAATAGAAATGCAGTGCACACAAAGAACTTCAATCAAGATTTAAAAGTACACACCTACCAAATACCTTGAACCTCTTACTGATCCGAACTCTCAAGTCAAATTCACGGTCTATCTCCTAGTTCAACACACGAAAAAGGAAGTAAATTTTGCAACTAAGTAAAAGGGTGCAATACAGAGGGACAAGGGTGTGTATCTGTCCCAAAAGAGCATGACAGGAGGAAAATAGACCGTCACTATCCAAAAGAGAGTGACAGGAAGAAAATAGTATACCACTGTCCAACAGACCATGACAAGAGGACAAACAGTCCACAACTGTCCAAAAGAGCATAATAGGAGGAAAATAGACCGCCACTATCCAAAAGAGATTTTTCTCAAAAGCTTGATCTGAAATCTTTGATCCCAAGAGATCTGATAGCTTTGAGAAATCTAGATAAGAGATTTGTCGAATCAACACTTCGAACGAATCGCTGATCGAGCAAGGCTTGGTCGCGAATAGGATTTCTGATGGTTGTACGTCAAACAAAGAACGATGACCTTTTCACGATTTCAAGTGCGGAAGAGCGATTAGGGTTGAACTAATTAACCCTGGTATTTATAGCATTCCTTCTAACGGCTAGAAAATTCTTTCCAAAGCGAAACGTCTGCTTGTACTGTACATAGTGAGAGGCCCCAATTTTACCCACACGAAATCTGTATCCAAGCTATTTTTATGACATTCATCTCAGGATGAAGTAAGACTTGTGAGTAGAAAATAGTACACATAATAAAAACGTAACTCATACCTTGAATTTTTCGTAGTCTTTTTTTGTCCTGCCACCGTCAATTCATTTTTCTTTACGTATCCAAATTCATGCTAGTTACCTAAAAAAATTTGATGACGGACTTAGTCATAAAATATGACTAAGTAAGATATATACCTTTTTAACTTATTGCATAAACAAATGAAAAGGATTAAGCAAAATGTGCGAACAGACAAGAAGAAACCGGAAATTGGAATAACAGAAATTTTTATTATCCAAAAAGGTGTGTATTACAAAGGTATAGCATCTCTTTTATAGAATGGAAGAGATGAGAGAGATTACAATTAAATAATGTGGGACTAAATAATTACAGGTGTAAGCGGTTTAACATAAAAACAAGTCGAACAGGACGTGCGGTTAGATGAATAGGCTAACCGCCCGACAACCACCAGAAGGAGAGAACAAGCCGCCATGGGAGACCGCCAGACCGCCCGGTCTCCAAGACGCCGGAGACAAACCGTCAGATCGCCCGGACAAAAACAACAACAATCCGGCCACCAAACCGCTGGAGAGAAACCGACAAACCCCATGATCTCTAATCCACCAGAGTCAGACCGCTAGACCGCCCGGTCTCTATACAGCAACACTCCCCCTCAAGCTACAGCATATATATCGATCATGCCCAGCTTGTCGCAAATGTGAAGAAAGGAGGCGGACACCGGCTTGGTGAAAATATCAGTCAACTCTTTATCGGAGGTGACGGACGGAGTACAAATTTGTTCCTTCAAAATCTCTTCCCGAATAAAGTGGCAGTCGATTTCAATATGCTTTGTTCTCTCATGGAAGACCGGATTTTTGGAGATATATATATAGAGGCGTTATTGTCACAAAACATAGGTAGATGATGATTGTTGACCTCTCCTAAGTCAAGCATGAGAGCCTGTAACCACTTCAATTTACATGTGATCGACGACATACTTCTATATTCTGCTTCTGCGCTGGACTTGGAGATGACAGACTATTTCTTGCACTTCCAGCTCACAAGATTTCCCCCCACAAAGGTGCAAAAGCCCGATGTTGATTTGTAGTCTCCTTTATCATCAGCATAGCTCGAATCTGAGTACGCTTCAACCCTCAAATGACCATTCTTCTGTAAGAGTAGTCCTTTCCTAAGCGCCGATTTAACGTACTCCAATATCCTCAGGGCAGACTGTATATGGCACTCCCTAGGAGCTTGCACACATAGGCGATGTCGGGTCTAGTCACCGTGAGATATATAAGTTTACAAACCAGACGTCTGTACCTCGTAACATCTGAAAGAAGAGGAGAGTCATCCGTCCATGTTTTATCTTCTCTAGTCGCCATGGGGCATCGAGCAGGTTTAACCCCAGTCAATCCTGCCTCTTTTAGCAAGTCAAGAGCATACTTGTGTTGGGAGAGGACAAGAAAATTTGGCTTCCGAGAGATTTCTATCTCCAGAAAGTATTTTGGAGAGCTCGTATCCTTTGTGACCAGGTGTTGGCGAAGATGCTTCTTTATCAAGGTTATCCCAGCTTGGTCATCTACAGTGAGAAGAATATCATCCACATATACTGCAAGCACCACCAGACCCAGGGAGGTTTTGCGAATAAATAAAGATTGATCGACAGAACTTCTCGTAAAACCCACGGCCGCCACAATCCCGCTGAACTTGTCAAATCAAGCCCGAGGGCTTTGCTTTAGGCCATAGATAGTCTTCTTTAGCCGGCATACCTGTGTCTCCCTCTGAGCAACATACCCTGGAGGTTGCTCCATGTAGACGTCCTCCTGAAGATCCCCATATAAAAAGGCATTATTAACATTCAGTTGATAAATGAGCCAATCTCTATTGACAGCCACAGAGAGCAGGACCCTGATAGTGCTGAGACGAGCAACTGGAGAGAAGATGTCAAAATAGTCAACTCCATAAGTCTGGGTAAAGCCTTTGGCAACAAGACGGGCCTTGTAACTATCCACACTATAGTCCGGTCGGAACTTCACTACAAAAACCCAGCGACAGCCAATGACATATGTGCCAAAGGGAGGAGGACAAAGGGTCCATGTACCCCGTTCAGTGAGAGTAACAATCTCCTCATCCATGCCAGCCTTCCAATGAGGAACAGTAAGGGCCTCCTGGTAGGAACGGGGGGTGACAGTAGCTGAGATAGCTAGTGCAAAAGCTCTGCAATAAGGGATAAGACGATCATAAGAAACAACAACAACAAGTGGGTGATGGGTACATGCCCGAACCCATTTACGAAGAGCAATGGGAAGATCCAGGTCAGCGGGTTCCTCAGCATTCAGAGCATCCGTGGTGGAGAGAGCTGGCTCGGGAGTAGAGAGCGACGACGGAGAACAAGAGGGATATAGCGGAGGTAAAGAGAGAGGAGGAGATGACGGAGATGGTGGAGGTGGAAAAACCTCGGTAGGTGTAGATGGGTTGGATGGAACAGTAGGAGAATCAGAAGTCTTAGGAAGAGGAGAGGAGTCATCAGAGAAATAGGGAGCATTCTCGAAGAAGGTAACGTCGGCGGAGATGAACTGCTTGCGTAGAATGGGGTCAAAACAACAATAGTCTTTCTGTTGGGTACATTGGAATATGTGTACTAGATTTGAAGAAGACTCACCTAACTCAATGATATTCATCAATGTGTATTTGATGTGGTGTTGAGTTTCCATGTGCAGGTTAAGGAAATGAAAGAAAATTTTCTAAGTACAAGTGTCGACACTTGAGAAGCATTGAGTCGACACATGGGAAAGGTTGTGTCGACACCAGGATCCAGTTTGTGTCGACACACAGAACTTGTGTTGACACACAGAGATTCTGTCGACAAACACTGTGTCGACACCAGGAGTCAGTTTGTGTCGACACACAGAACATGTGTCGACACACAGAGATTCTGTCGACAAAGACTGTGTCGACACACAGAGATTCTGTCGACAAAGACTGTGTCGACACCAGGAGCCGGTTTGTGTCGACACACAGAACTTGTGTCGACACACAGAGATTCTGTCGACAACAACTATGTCGACACACAAGACTTGTGTCGACACACAGAAAGCTCAGTCAACAACAACTGTGTCGACACACACCAGAATTTTTGTTGAAGTCAACTATGTCAAGACAAGAAGTGATTGTGTCGACACACAGGATTTGTGTCGATACATTCTGCAGAAGCTATGTCAAGAAGATAGAGAAGTGTTGTATCGACATTATGCAAGCTGTGTCGACATCACCAAGGATTGTGTCGACAAATGAACTATTTGTGTCGACACATTTGAAGAATTGTCTCGACACTTTGCTGTTGAGTCAAAGTATAATGAAGTTTCTGGAGACTTGACAGTTGTCATAACTGACAATGTTGTTGTATCTGTCAGAGCTATCAGAAGGCCGTTAGGAACCGGATCAGCCGGTAACCTGGGATGGAGCATATATAAAGACATGTTCTATCATCAGATACAGAATGCGGAGGAATAAAAAAGCCAACAACAAGGAGAGAAGTCTTCATGCAGAAATCGACAAGTCTTCCAGAGAGGGCAGATCCTGAACAGTCTGCAAGAAGAAATCAGAACCACATCTAATTAGAAGAAGCTGGATTGAGGATCATCTCCAACTTCAAGAAGATCAACCTTACTTTGTTCAGATTTAAGAAGCTTTGAAGAAGCTAAGAACAGATTGATTCTAGAGTGGTCAGATCTATCAAGAACTGATCAAGAAGCCTTCACCCTTTCTCTTTCTATCTGGGTGAAGAAATTATTCTTTGTATCATCAAATTTTCATGTAAGATCTTTTATAGATCTGAGTTGTAAGCCTAAACTTACAAAGGCTGAGGTAGGCCTGAGTTCCTGAGGTAGGAGATTAAGTTCTCTGAGTTGTAGGCCTGGGAAAAGGCCGAGGTAAGGCTTGAGTGCCTGAGTTGTAGGCCTTGTAGAAGAGGCTGAGGTAGGGCTTAATTACTTGAGTTGTAGGAGTGTGGACTCACTCTGAGGTAGGATTCTTTGAGAGAATCTGAGCTGTAGGACTTGCTGAAGTCTGAGTTGTAAGAACCATTCAGGATTCTGAGTTGTAAGATCTGACGATCTCAGAAGGAAGAAGAAAGTTAGGCCGAATGTAGTATACTGCTAGATAGGCGAAGGGGGAAAGTGGATGTACCCATCACTTGGGGAACCACTATAAAACTGTGTGTCTTCTGTGTTGCTGTGTTGTTTAATCTGTACTGTGAACTGTGCTGTGTGAATTGCTGAATATTCTGTGATCTAACAGTAAAAAGATTATCTGCCTTAAGGAAAAAGGATTGAACCTATTCACCCCCCTCTAGGTGTTTAGGATAGTTTGAAACCAATTCTTTCAAGTGGTATCAGAGGGAAGTTGCTCAAGAAAAGACTTAACAGTCTGAGTTGATCTGTAAGGCAGTTAACATTTAGACAAAATGGGTTCAGAGGAAAATCACAAGGAACTTGGATCCATGAAATTACCTATCTGTAGGAAAGAAATTTTTGGTATTTGGAAAGAGAGAGTCAGGTTGTTTATGTAAGCATCTGACTCAAGAATCTATATTCAGTTAAAGAAGGGTCATTCATTCCTATGAAAATCTCAGTTCTTGATGCAAATCTCAGGACTCCAAAAGATTATTCTAAAATGACAAAGGATGAGATCATCTTAGCTACTATGGATAAGAGAGCACAGAACATAATAGTTAGTGTTATAGATGACTCAACATTCCAAAACTTGATTCACTGCAAAACCTCCAAGGAGATGTGGGACACCTTGATTGTCTACATGGAGGGATCAGAAGAAGTGAGAGAAGACAGGAAGTCTATGCTTAATCAGTAATATGAAAGTTTTAAACAAACCAAAATAGATAGCATAACTGAGTGTTACAAGAAGTTTTTCAGAATAGTCAATGAGTTAGTCATATGGAAGGGTTTTTAGCACATATGAGCTCAATGATAAGTTTCCTAGATCTCTAACCAAGGACTGAGATACTAAAATATGTGTCATCAGAGAGGTGGCCAGGCTTGCAGATACACCTCCACCAACTCTATTTGGAAAACTCTTATCATATGAGATGCAGCTCACTGCTAGAAAGGAGGAGGAGAAAAGCAATAAGTCTGAATACAGAGAGAAGTCAGTTGCTTTCAAAGTTGAAGCCACAAAGAAGGATAGGAGGATGTCTCTATCTCCTCCTAAGAAAGCTGTTGAAGTCATCTCAGAAAATTCTGACAATCACACATCAGACAACCTTAATTCTGATGAAGACTTTGTTGCTTTCACAAGACAATTTCAAAGATTCTTAAAGAAAAAATAGTGGAGATCCAAGCCATCCTCCTCACAGTCCAAGGATGATTATTATCAAAAAAGGAAATCTTCAAGAAAGGACAGGTATGACACTAAACCTAGTAAATTAACTTCTTCTAAGATTGTTTGCTATTGTTGCAACAGGCCTGGACATGTAGTTGTTTATTGTCCTGACAAAAGAAAAGAATCAAATGACAAGAAGAAACTGCAAAACAAGGGCAAGAAGGAGAGATTCTTTGTTGCAAAGAAGGAGAAAAGTTGGACTGATTCCTCATCATCAGATTCTGAAGTTGAGACTGAAGCTGAAGCCTACATTGAACTGTTTACAACTGAAGAGGATTCAGAGGAGACAAAATTCTTGCAAATGTTGGATTATATCAATGGGGTTGATCTTCATTGTAAAGGGCTGATGGCTATATCTGAAGAAGATCAGTACCAGGATCAGCCTGCTCCTAGTAAGGTAAACAACCTTTCATCAGTTTTTGATTATTATACTGGATCAGAATCAGAAGCATCTGCATCAAGAGATGTGGATGGTTCAGAATCTGAAGGGGATGTTCATCAACTTATTGATGAGTATGGTGATCTGTTGCATGCACTTAAGAGAAGCAGAAACCTTGTCAAAAACTAGGCTAAGGAAATTGCTGCTCTTAAGTTGGCTGCGTTTGATTCAGAAAAATTGTAGGATCAGAAGATGAATGAGGTTGTCAAGCTGAAAATATAACTTTTATTCAGATGGGAACAATTACATTCAAAAATGATCAAATCAAGGGTCTGGAAGTCAGACTACAAAGAGAAAAGGAACTTGTGGCTAAATTCTCAAAGCCAAAGCCTGTCTTACCTTTGATTGATGACTTTATTCACTAAAAGGGTAAGACAAGATTAGGTTTCAAGGGAAGAACTAGGGCAGCTAATTCCAAAACAAAAGGCAAAGCCCCAGTTCAGCCACTAGCCTTCAAACCCCATATTTCCTTCAAAAAAGTGGTGCAGCCTACTAACAGGTTTGACCATGACATTGCACATGGTCACTGTAAGGCTGGTATTTTGAATGACAAGGGTGCAAATGTCAATAGGGCAGCTCATGTACAAACACACCATGTTCTTCAGGAATAATTGGTATTTGATGCACTAGCACCAACACTAAACAAAAGGACAGCTGACAGCAAGGCTGTTAAGACTGTATCTAAAAGAAGATACAATAGATATGAGTGTTGGTGTTGTGGCAAGGTTGTGCACTATGCCATAGATTGTTGGCACAACACCAGTGTCAGGAAAAATGTCAGCTTACCTGTTAGGAAGACTGCAGGGAAATCAGTCAAGTTTCAGTCTAATCTGAAGCAAGAACCCAATAATTATTGGGGTTCTAAGGTTAAGTAATTGTATTTGATGCAGGTGAGTCCAAGTGACCATACCCCAATATGGTACTTGAACAGTGGTTGTTCCAGGCACATGACTGGAACAAGAAGGATGCTGAAGGACTACTCTCCAATAAAGAATGGACCAAAAGTAATCTTTGGTTGATCTGAAAAGGAGATCATCAAAGGGTTTGGTAACATTTCCAATGGTTCAATTACTATCACCCAAGTGACTTATGTGAAAGGTTTGAAACACAACCTAATAATCATAAGCCAACCGAGTGATCTTTGTTATGACACTTCATTTATTAAGAATGGATGTCAGATTAGAAGGACAAGTGATCAAGATGTCATCTTGTCAGGTTATAGAAAAAGAAATGTTTATTGTCTCAGTTTTGATTGTGAGAATAAGAACTCTCCTATATGTTTAGTTGCAGATGAGAAAACATCTCATTATGTCAAATGGCACAAGAGACTAGCTCACCTTAACTATAAGACTATAGGCCAACTATATAGCATGGAGTTAGTGAGTAATGGTCCTCAGTTCAAGTGCATAAAAGAGGGTGTATGTTCAGCTTGCCAAAAGGGTAAACAGACCAAGACCTCTTTTCATGGACGTGATACCAAAGATTCTGTTAGGTATTTGTACCTCCTGCATATGGATCTATTTTGTCCTATGCCAGTTCATAGTCTAGGTAGGAAAGTCTATACACTTGTAGTTGTGGATGACTATTCTAGATTTACTTGGGTATTCTTTCTGAGGCAGAAATTTGAAACCCCTACTGTCTTCCACAATTTTGTTAGGTAAATTCAGAATGAACTTAACAGTTCAGTGGTCAAAATCAGAAGTGATCATGGGACTGAATTTCAGTCTGAATGCATGACAAGATTTTGTGAAGAACTAGGGATTCATCAAGAGTTCTCCTCACCTAAAACTCCTCAGCAAAATGGTATTGTTGAAAGAAAGAATAGGACTCTTATTGAGGCTAGTAGAACAGTACTAAGTGACACTTCTCTCCCAGAATATTTCTGGGTTGAGACAGTAAACACTACATGTCATGTTCTCAATAGAGCATCCATCACTAAAAGTCATAAAAAGACACCCTATGAGATTATGAAAGGCAGAAAATCAAACATATCCTACTTTAGGATCTTTGGTAGCATGTGTTATGTACTTAATAATGACAAGTCTTATTTAACTAAGTTTGCTGCCAAATCCCAAGAAGGGATATTTGTTGGGTACAGCAACAATAGTAGAGCTTACAGGGTCTATAACTTAACTACTCAAGTTGTAGAAGAATCTGTTCATATAGTCTTTGATGAAATTGAACTAATCAACTGTGAGCAGTCTTGTGTATCTTGTAGCTCTATAGGTTTGAAGGAAAAGATGAACAAGCTAACCATTAATGAAGACCAACCTGCAAGGCAGGATGAAGAAATTGATGGGTTATGTCCAAGGGGAGTACAAGACCCTCAAGCTAATGAAGAGGACAATGAAGTACAATATGTTGAAGAGATTGGAGAAAATCAAGGTGTAGATGGATTGCCTCCAGTAACAAGGCATCTAAAGGATCATCCAGCACACCAAATTATTGGTGATCCAAGATATGGTGTCCAGACAAGGAGGAGGAACATGAACACAGTTCTTTGCTCAAGTTTCCTGTCCCAAATGGAACCCAAGAAATTTGAAGAAGACATACAAGACCCAAACTGGATTGAAGCAATGCAAGAGGAGCTGAATCAATTCATAAGATGTAAAGTATGAGAGCTGGTTCCTAAACCAAAGGATCATAATATCATAGGGACTAAGTGGATCTACAGGAACAAGCTAGATGAAAATGATATCATAGTCAAAAACAAAGCAAGATTGGTAGCAAAAGGCTACAGGCAGGAAGAGGCAATAGACTTTGATCAGACATTTGCTCCAGTGGCAAGGTTGGAAGCAATAAGGCTATTCCTTGCCTATGCAGCATACCAAGGGATCAAGGTATTCTAGATGGATGTCAAGTCAGCATTTTTAAATGGTGACTTAAAAGAGAAAGTCTATGTTGAACAGCCCTCAGGTTTTGTAGATTCTCTCTATCCTAATTATGTTTATAGGCTTAATAAAGCACTATATGGTTTGAAACAAGCCCCTAGGGCTTGGTATGAAACCCTGTCTACATTCCTCATTGAGAACAAATTCTCAAGGGGGAAAATAGACAAAACTCTATCCTTAGGGAATCAAAAGGCAAGATGATCCTAGTCTAGATATATGTTGATGACATTATCTTTGGATCAACAGAAAACAACCTTTATAGAAAGTTTGTCAAACTTATGCAAGAGAAGTTTGAGATGAGCAGTATGAGTGAACTGAAATTCTTCTTGGGACTCCAAGTTAGATAGACTGATGATGGCTTGTTCATATCTCAGTTTAAGTACACCAAGGAGTTGATTAAGAAGTATGGCATAGAGTCAGCCTCCACCATGAGAACTCCAATGGGGTCAAGTATGCCTATAGGCAAAGATGATGTAGGGAAACCTGTAGATGAGTCTTTGTATAGAGGGATAATTGGCTCCCTTTTATACTTAACTGCTAGTAGACCAGACATCATGTATTCTATATGTGTCTGTGCTAGGTATCAAGCCTGCCCTAAAGAGTCTCATTATATTGCAGTCAAAAAAATTTTGAGATATCTTAAGGGAACACCAAATCTTGGCCTTTGATACCCTAAGAATAGAGATTTTCTACTAACTGGGTATTCAGATGCGGAATTTGCAGGATGCAAAGAAGACAGAAAAAGTACAACTGGCACATGTCAGTTTTTAGGTAGAAGATTGGTGTCTTTGAGCAGTAAAAAGCAGACAAGTGTGGATATTTCCACTGCTGAATCTGAATATGTTGTTGCAGGCAGCTGCTGTGCTCAGCTATTATGGATTCAACATCAACTTGAAGATTATGGAATTCAGGTAAGTAGAACTCCATTATTTTGTGATTCTACTCGTGTCATTTCTATTACTAGAAATCATGTTTCACATAGTAGAACTAAGCACATAGAAATAAGATTTCATTTCCTTAGAGATCATGTTGAAAAGGAAGATATAAGTTTAGAATTTGTCAATAAAAATTTTCAAATTGCTGACATGTTCACCAAACCACTGGATGAAACTAAATTCAATTATTTAAAAATTGAATTAGGCATGCTAAACATAGAATAAGAATGACAAATTTGACTAAGTAAATGTGTGTCGACACTTAAAGATAAAGGTTTCGACACTTAGTAGATGGTGTCGACACATAAGAAAATTCTGTCGACACATCCAGAAGATTGTGTCGATACTCAGAATTTGGTATTGACACATAGCTATCCTGACACTTAAATGTTAGTGTCGACACATACAGTCGTCTGTGTCGACATGCAGAGTTTCGTTTAAGCTCTTAAGATTATTTGTGTCGACACATCGCAGATGGTGTCGACACATAATAATCTGTGTCGATACAATCCCAACTGTGTCGACACAATAGGTTTATTTTAACCCGTCTTTTGACCTTCTTTATTTAGAAACATATAAATAGGTGGAAGTAAACCCTTGTCGGCTTCGCTCTCAACATTCTCGAGACATAATCCTTTGTGTCGACAGACCTTCAACTCTTTCTCTCTCTCTCTCTCTCTCTCTCTCTCTCTGTCTCTCTCTCTCTCTCTCTCTCTCTCTTATCCCTCATGGCGCCAAAGCTGGAAGACAACATCAACGAAGGCTATGAACTAGTTCGTGATGCCTTTGCGAGTGGATCTAGAGACATCAAAGCCGTGATTACCCTAATCACAGAAAATGGCTTAGAATACTTGGTCTCAAAACCTACCAAGATTTGGAATAAGGAGCTTCTTGAATTCTACACAACAGCAACACTAGATTCAATAGGCATGAAAATTAAGTCATCCGTTCAAGGAACCAAGGTCAAACTCACCCTGAAGAGTTTGAGGAAGACACTACAACTGCCAAGGGTTCAAGAAGAAGATGAAGTCGTATCATCCATGACCAGATAAGCTCTACAATGGTGTGGACTAGATTCCACCACCAAGATTGGATTAATTATGCTCAGAAAGGGAATGAACTCCCAGGGAAAATTTCTTTCTGAAATTATAGGAAAAGTAATTTTGTGCAAACCAGAAGGACATGAAAGGATATCTGTCTATATGTTCAATCTAATGACTAGAGTCATCTTCAAGGTCAAAACCAACTGGTCTGCTGTGATCTTTGAAAAGATCAAAGAAAGTTTAAAGAAACCTAATCTAGACAGAATTCTAAGTCTATATCTGGCTGAGAATATTCCTGAAGTAACGAATCAGATTGCAGGATCTAAGATCAATCATATGAGAAGAATCGATTTGAGAATACTATCCAGATGGGAAAGGGTCCTGACCAAGGATGTTTCTACACCACAGAAACAAACAAAACAGATACAGCCAAAGAAGACACCAACCCACAAGACAGCTGAATCTTCCAGTGATTCAGAATAAGAAGTGGTCTTCAGCTCAGATGAAGAAAGACCAGAGCATGCTAGGACATCAAATACTCCAGAGATTGTAGATGCCGGCCAGGTGTAGGGGGAGTAGATTCCAAAAAGCAACGTCCACCTGGATCGGGTACAGGAAGAGCCTCATCAAGGGGGAGCCAATGAGCTTTCTCCAGCTTCAGCTTAACAAGAGGCATTACCTTCAGGGGGAGCTTATGAGTAATAACCATCTGCCCACACAACTGCATTGGATAGTGAAGCAGCAACTCAATCAATACTTGAGGTAGTTCAAGACATCAATCAAACTATTATGGATACTGTGAATGATGCACTGGATGTGCTTCTGACTGATGTTGATAAGAATATCCAAAACTATGTACCAGATCAGGACATTACCATGGAAGACACTGTTGACTTTGAAGGAGGAAAATCTACTGAGAAAGGGTAAGCTATTCCTTCTGTTCAAATAAACCAAGAGGTAACTCTAGAAGAGTTATTTCCTGACATACAAGATACAAGGACTGAGGGAGAGCAGCCAAGAACTGAGAAGAAGTTTCCCTCTAGTCCAAAAGACACTGTGGACATAGCAAGTTCCTCAAAAACTTTAGAAGATGAAACAGCCTCTAGGGCCAAGAAGAGGAAACTGATGGTCCTCAGAAAGAAGAGCTTAGGCTATAAGAAAGCCTTGTAGACTATCTCCCAACCACCAGCTCCAGCAGTTGACTTCAGCTCACTGTTGGTGGCACTGCAAGTTAAGATGGATGAGCAAAGAGCAGCTCTTGAGAAATATGTAGATGAAAGTAATAAGGAACTCCAATTCACTTTGGCTTAAGATATCAAATCTATCAGATTTAAGGTAAATCATCATAAAAAGGAGATGACATATTGCTTCCATAAGGGAGGTAATGTTGTAGTTTATCTAGCCAAACAATAAGTGAAAGCTAAAACACAGATAGATGATATACCAGTCAAATAAGACTATGTTTTGGAAAATCAAATAAGAATGAATGACAATCTAATAGAATCTCACAATGTGATTGTCACAGAATTTAAGAATACAGCAAATGCTTTCACTGCAAACATTGCTAAAGAAAAGTCTGAGTTTGATAAACAATTCCAAGCAAAATTGACAGATGTTAGCACTGCTATCCAAGAATCTCAGAAGGTTATTTTTGATCAGCTGCTGAAGTTCAGATCATTCTACAAAGAATGAACAAATTATCTAGCTAATCAGATAAGGTTTCAAAAGAATGATCTAAGAGATCATGTTGAAAGAGAAGTCATACAGGGGGAGAGAGTGTTAGTCAATGCAGGCTCTAAACATACTAAATGGATAACTAATACTGTTGGGTATTGTATCCACAATTACCTGGATTTGAGGAAGCCACCTGTCAAGCTAAGATGAATTCACAATGTATTTGACAAAATATTTCAAGTTGTGCTTGCAGTTATTCCACGCTAAGTGCACACCAATGTCAGGGTGCAGTAGGTCAATATACACGGGTCTGCACGACGTAATCCCTCGTTGAGCAGATCAGTGTGTTGGCCTACGTGTACTCTCTCTATTGGAGTGCACTTACTTTCAAGTGCAGGGCTGTGTTTATGCAAGAGCAGACAAGGAGCAAGGATGAGTCAAAGAGCAGCTCAGAGGCGTAAGACGAAAAATCATCTAAGTAAGAATCGACGAGAATCACCAAGTGATTCTCGCCGAATCGTCGAGAATCACTGGCTGATTCTCGCCGGCTAAATCAGAATGCAATCGAGTCAAATTCGACGAGAATCACTTTGTGATTCTCGACAAATCGTCGAGAATCACTTTGTGATTCTCGCCGAATCGTCGAGAATCACCCTTGATTCTCGACGATTCGACGAGAATCACAGGTGATTCTCGCCGATTTTGACTTGGGCAATTTCCTGGAAACCGCTGGACCGGATTCTGCCGCTGACACTGCTTTGAACCGGAGTTAGGGTTTCTTCTGGTGTGACCCACAACGGTCATATTGAAGTTGTCTACAGTATAAATACAGGCGTATTTTTGAACAGTACAGATGACGGAATAAAATATACGAAGCCGAGCCGCGACGTGACCTAGATCGCGATTTCCGCTCCGCCGCTGCCGTCGTCGCCGCTCGAGCAAGTTGGTCGCCGGTCTTGATCGTGGTTTCTTCCAGATCTTCCGGCGACAGAAGCTTAGCCAAGCTTAGAGTCTCACGCGTCTAACCGGAGATCTCTTGTCTCTTGATATGTAGATCGGGAAAATCTTCCCCATCCGAATCGATCGAGACGATTGATCCTAGTGTGACCGTTGGTAGACCTAGCTAGCTTCGCTACGAAGTTTGGATCTCCAAAGTACAGCAGCCGCACACCGTTGTCGACGCCGATCCCGTGAACCAAGCCGCCGCCCATTTTGCCGCCGCCGGTTCCGGGGAGATTCTCTCCAAGAGAGATCTAGGGTTGTGGACTCTTCGTGGACTTCAAGAACACGTCGTCAACGAAGAGGGACACCTTAGTCTCCAAACGTAGTTTGTATCTCTTGTACATTCTAGCTTTACTTTTGTTGTAAAGGAACGTTGGTTCCTAGTTGTAAGGGTTGGGTGCAACCCGTGTTGTGGGAGTGTTGACTCCTACGTGTGGAAGGGTTCCTTCCGATAGTGCAAGGATTGGATTTCAATCCTGTTGGAGAAGTGACCGAGTCGTCCCTTGTTGGGAGATAGGTCGAAGGGGGAAAGTGGATGTACCCAAATCGCGGAACCACTATAAATAGCTTGTGTACTCTTTTGTGCTGTGTTGTTTTATTTTCGTGTGCAGGTACAATTTAAATTCCGCAAAAATGCTGCACGTCACCTATTCCCCCCCCCCCATAGGTGAAGATAGTTGACACTAGGTGGACTTTCAAGTGGTATCAGAGGGAGGTTCCTCATCAAAAAGGTTTACACCTTGACTAGAATCCTGCCACCAGTGTCAGAAGCATGGAGCTGGATCATGAGATATCGCCACTAAGACTTCCCACATGCACAAAGGAGTATTATCCTGTCTGGAGGATGAGAGTGTCGTATCACTTGGAGGCTATCGATCCTCGAGCATCTTTCATCCTGGAAGAGGGTCCTTTTATTCCTATGAAGACCTCCGGCTCTAGAAAGAATATCCAAGTGCCCAAGTGCATTGCTGAGATGTCGGAGACGGAACTTTCATTATTTAATCTGGACAAGAGGATTCGTCAGATTATCATGGATATCTGGTCTGGACCTTCTTGCTCTAGATTGGAAAAATGTGAGACGGCCAAATCTATGTGGGTGATGATCTCAGAGCTGATGGGGGGATCAGAGAAAGCTGGAATCTGCTGTCAACTTGAGGATGAAGCCTATGTGGGGGTCCTCGCCTCTGAAAATGAAGGCAAGGATCAATCGGACAGCATCAGAGCTCCAGTGTCCGTGTCAGAGACTGAAGAGGTCAGTGAGGAAAGCAGCTCTGATGAGGATGACACAACGGTCACTGGCTCTAATGACAATAACACTGAAGAGCAGGTAACTTCTTCATCCTGCCCCGTCTCTCTTGAAGTTTCTGAAGACAGGAACTGTGTCCCTTCAGAAAATTCTGATTCCCTGAAGAGAGCCCTTCAGAAAAGCAACCTGCTTGTTGAAGAACAAGCTTAGGAGATTGCACGGCTGAAGATCTTGTTGGTTCTCCAATTGACATCCAACAAGGTCAAGGACTCTAAAATCTCTGATCTAGAGAGTAGTCTAGAGACTGAGAAAAGGATAGTATCAAACTTTTCCAAGGTTGATGCTATGAAGAGAAAGGAAGAAAACGGGTGGATCTCCCGAATTATCAATTCGTGGAGAAATGGGGAAACGATATTCCGACCCCCCACTCCAAGCAGGAAGGGTATTCATCATGCCTTCAGGTATGACCACAGGAATAATCGTGGTCACTGCAAGGGTGATCTGTCCTCATGTGGAGACACCCATAGTGCAAGGGCTGTCATGGCCACCCATGAGAGAATACCTAAGGCTCATTCTGAGCCCATTGTATTCTCGGCCACTGCCCCTACTCGGCATGAATCGGCTGGTATCAGCTCTCAGAACTCTTCTCTCCACCCAAGGACACAGGAAAGGGGGGTTAGAGGTCATGCTGTAAGTTCTCATGGGGCCTCAGGAAGGGGGCTGTCTGAAAGGAAGGCACCACCTCCCAGACCTCGTGACGCTCGTTGCATGCATTCATTCTACCCTTCCACGTGTCACGGTGGAAGAGGCAGTTCTGGAAGCAGATCCAGATCTATCCCGTTTGGACCTAGGCTCATGACTACCTCAGTCACTAGATCAGGTCAGAAACGGAGATACAACATTCACGAGTGTTGGTGCTGTGGCAAGGTGGGACACTTTGCCATAGACTGTTGGCACAACCCCTCTGTGTCAAGGGCAAGGGCCTATCCACATCTCCAGGGCAGAGGTAGTCTTCCTGTCAGGATTTCTGAAGGAAGGCAGCCGAGTGTTTATGCTAACAAGAACCTAGGACCCAATATGTATTGGGTTCCTAAGGTAAAGTAACTCTCTTTTGCAGGGTAGTCTAGGTTCCCGTAAATATAATGGGAACTAGACAGTAGATGGTTCAAGACTGAATTGGAACATGCATCTGGAATAACAGCAGTGATATCTATATGGGCATACTCACATCGAGCACCTGGTATGTTTTAGTCAGAGAGGCTAAATGTTAACTCTCATAATCCCAGGTATTTCTCATCAGCTCCAAGACTTGAGTCATTTTCTATCGACATTTACATATATATATATCTTTATATACATATATATATACATATATGTGTGCACATCTAAGGATAGGTTAACACGGTGAATATAAACCTTAGATACATCATTAAAGAGTTATCAGAAATTCCACTGGTAGATTCGAGAACTAACATCTACAGACGTAAATTAGTTCACTGAAAACTAACGAAGATACGTCTTTGGAAATCTCGACAACGAAGATACGTCATTGGAAATCTTGCCATCAAGAAATGTATGGAAAAGCCCGGTTCAAACCCTAAATAGATTGGCTTTAAGAAGTATTTATATATTTAGAAGATTTTTAAATTGACTTGACATTGGAAGACTTCGAAAATCCGGCATGTATCTTAACCCGTAGATTCCTGTTAAAGAATCCCTTCAATTTCGACTTAGACAAACGGAAACCCTTTAAAATCCCTTTTTAAACCCGTCGAAATCTTGCCAGTCTCCCGCCGACCCTTCATATTCCGCAGGAAATCTTTTTTAAACTCGTTGATCGCCTCTTTCGTCGACAACAGCAGGAATCGACAACAACAGGTCTCTCGCCGAATCGTGACGACTTCCGTCGACATCCCGCGGGAAGCTCACCGAAGGTCTCTCGCAGGAAGCTCACCGAAGGTCTCTCACTGATTCTTCCCCTTCCGTCGACATCTCGCAAGATTCCCGCAACTCGTGAAGAACTCCATCGATCTCGACGTGCAATAATCCCGCAACTCGTGAAGAATCCTGTCTATCTCGCCGATTGCCTTCCGTGGACCTCTCCTCTCTCGGGTGCACCTTCCGTGGATCTCTCCTCTCCCGATCTCGCCGATTCTTCCTTCCAGGGATTTCTCTGCGGTTTCGATCAATCACAGTCACGGGGACCTACCGGGTGTCCATCGTCTTCATCGAACTAACTCACCGTCTATGCTTATAGGTAACCCCATCCTCACCCTTACTTGGACTTTATCACTAGTGTCGCTTCCCTTTTGACTTTTGATTAAGCGTAGAGTAGGGATTCTCTCCCTAGGTTTGCAATGGCTCCAAGGACAACCGCTGGGCTGGTCACTGGATGCGAGCTGGTTCGAACAGGGTTCTCTCATGCCTCAGATGAATTCAGAAACATCATCCTTATGCTTGAAGAGGCTGGACTCTCATTCGTACTGGAGCACCCCTGTAAAATCCTGGACAAGGAAGTGCTGGAGTTCTTTGCAACCGCAAAACTCCGGAATGACGACTCTCTCATCAAGAGCAAGGTTGCAGGGGCAGAGATCAAGATGTCTGCCAGCAAGCTGACCCACTTCTTGCAGCTCACTAGCTCGGCGCACGAGGATTATCTGGATGAACAGGACAAAACCAGGACTTTATTATTCTGTGGACTCGCTCGAGGAACGAGGTCGATAAAGCGAAAGGATATGAATGAGGAGGGGAAACTTCTGTCAGACATCATTGGAAAAGTACTCATATGCAAGTCGGGCTCTCATGACCACATCTCTGCGGACATGTTCAAGATCCTGGTGGCAATTGTCTGCAGAAAAAGATTCAACTGGGGGACATTGCTTTTTGAGAAGATAAAGGACACCCTCAGATCTCCTAGCTTTGGCCGAATCATCAGTATGTATCTCAATCAGTTGAACGGAGATAAGTATGACATGAGTAAAGGTGTTCCTCTACATTACTTGAAGAAAATGGACTCGAGTGTTTTTGACAGATAGGAGAGGCGCATTGGGCAGGCTGCCGTGGTAGAACAACAGGAAGTATCTCCAGCCGAGGACGGAACTGTGGCTGATTCCGTAGTTATCCCCAGTGAAATTCCTGATGCTTTGACTGCATGAATTGAGGGGGAGCCTCTACCCACTGATGCTAATATCGTATCTGACATCTCCCAGATAGCCAAAGATGCAGTAGCGGATATACAAGAAGAAAGTGAAGCTCTGCTGGAGAATGAGGAGGCTCTGAACCTGAACGATCTAGGAGCCGGAGGTGCTGTAGAGGAGACTGCTGACGAAGGGTTGGAAGATGATGCTGATGAGAATGATCTCATGGATGACGAAGGTGAGGAAGAAGGCAATGAGGGACAGGAAGTATTGGAGACTCAGGATATCACTGAAGTTCCATCTGACAAGCACGCTACTGAGTTCGTCCCTGAGAACATTGGTGCAACAGTGGAGGGGGAGTCTGAGAAATCTACAGAGGCCGCAAGCATTCCCCCCCTTAGAGACTGTGCTCGTGTCCAGCTTTACAGGTGCATCAGCTGAAGCGCAAGGCCAAGGAGTGCCTCAGGCTCATCCACTACGAGATGATCTAGCCAATCACACCGTGAATGTCATTCAGGGTATAGTGGATGAGCTTAAAGCATCTTTTGAGAAAGCTCAAAATAAACTGTTGAAAAGAATTAAGAAATCGGAGAATCTCATGCTCAAGAACATGGTGGAGATCAATCACAAACTGGACGTGAAGGAAAAGAAGTTTGAAGATAAATATACAGCGGCCGGCCAAGCTGTCACTCTTCTTATGGACGGATTAAAAAGGAACACTGATACTCTCACAATCGTAAATCAGAATGCTCATGTCGTAGCAAATAACATTCAAAAGTTTGATGGCAATATGGTAACTCTCAACACAAATCAACAAGCCTTGGTCACTGAATTCTCCAGGACTACAAAGCATATTGATGAGTCACTGCATTCTTATGCAAACTCCATTGCAGTCGAAGCCAAAAAAGGGGAGAAAGAATATATAGCTAAGATTGCTGAGCTTCGGGAAGTCATGATCAACAACTTTGAGCAGTCAAACAAATATGTTTATGACAGTTGCTGGTGGATGCTCCAACAAGCGTTAGGCGTTAATATCCCTGAAAATCCCCAGGGTGCTCCTGCTCCTGAAGATAATACTGTGGCTGATGAGGGCGCCAGTGTTGAAGAAGTTCCTGTAAGTGAAGCTGATGTTCATAGGGCTACTAGGGCCTCCTCCAAGGCAAAACTGATGGCAATGTTTGATCAAGGAGCCCTAGCAAAAGCCAGGGACAAGAGGAAATCGCAAGAAGGGACGTCTAAGGAAACACAAGCTGAAAAGAGAATCAGACTGAAGGAGGAGGAAGTAAGAAACGAAAAGTGGAGTCCGGTTTCAAAGAGTATCATCTTGGACACATTCTGGCTACAAGAAAAAGGAGAAATCAATCGAAACGACGTATACAGCCAGCATGAGTAGGAGCTGCACAAGACGTATGAAGTTAAACGGAACATCTTTTTCAGGACCAACACTGCGGCAGATAAAGCTCCTCCACCCAGATACTATCCAAAGCCTAAGGAGTATGTTGAAAGGCAAAGGAAGAAGTTTTTGGCTCAGAAACTCAAGGATGACTTAGCCAAAGAATAATAGTCAGAAATTTATAACTTGTCATTATCTCATAAGAACAATTAACGTGTATTATTATTATATGAACAATCTTGAAATTATATATATATATATATATATATATATGTATGTATATGAATTTATGAGTGACTCAAGTTTTGGTCTGTTTGCCTATACTCTCTTGTGCTGCATCTCTAAATTCTGTATGTTGTATATATTATCTGGTTGGTGGTATTCATCTTAGCTAGTAGGATTTTGGCTTCGTCAAATAGGGGGAGATTGTTGGGTATTGTATCCACAATTACCTGGATTTGAGGAAGCCACCTGTCAAGCTAAGATGAATTCACAATGTATTTGACAAAATATTTCAAGTTGTGCTTGCAGTTATTCCACGCTAAGTGCACACCAATGTCAGGGTGCAGTAGGTCAATATACACGGGTCTGCACGACGTAATCCCTCGTTGAGCAGATCAGTGTGTTGGCCTACGTGTACTCTCTCTATTGGAGTGCACTTACTTTCAAGTACAGGGCTGTGTTTATGCAAGAGCAGACAAGGAGCAAGGATGAGTCAAAGAGCAGCTCAGAGGCGTAAGACGAAAAATCATCTAAGTAAGAATCGACGAGAATCACCAAGTGATTCTCGCCGATTCGGCGATCACTAGTGATTCTCGCCGAATCGAGAATCACTGGCTGATTCTCGCCGGCTAAATCAGAATGCAATCGAGTCAAATTCGACGAGAATCACTTTGTGATTCTCGACGAATCGTCGAGAATCACTTTGTGATTCTCGCCGAATCGTCGAAAATCACCCTTGATTCTCGACGATTCGACGAGAATCACAGGTGATTCTCGCCGATTTTGACTTGGGCAATTTCCTGGAAACCGCTGGACCGGATTCTGCCGCTGACACTGCTTTGAACCGGAGTTAGGGTTTCTTCTGGTGGGACCCACAATGGTCATATTGAAGTTGTCTATAGTATAAATACAGGCGTATTTTTGAACAGTACAGATGACGGAATAAAATATACGAAGTCGAGTCGCGACGTGACCTAGATCGCGATTTCCGCTCTGCCGCTGCCGCCGTCGCCGCTCGAGCAAGTTGGTCGCCGGTCTTGATCGTGGTTTCTTCCAGATCTTCCGGCGACAGAAGCTTAGCCAAGCTTAGAGTCTCACGCGTCTAACCGGAGATCTCTTGTCTCTTGATTTGTAGATCGGGAAAATCTTCCCCATCCGAATCGATCGAGACGATTGATCCTAGTGTGACCGTTGGTAGACCTAGCTAGCTTCGCTACGAAGTTTGGATCTCCAAAGTACAGCAGCCGCACACCGTTGTCGTCGCCGATCCCGTGAACCAAGCCGCCGCCCATTTTGCCGCCGCCGGTTCCGGGGAGATTCTCTCCAAGAGAGATCTAGGGTTGTGGACTCTTCGTGGACTTCAAGAACACGTCGTCAACGAAGAGGGACACCTTAGTCTCCAAACGTAGTTTGTATCTCTTGTACATTCTAGTTTTACTTTTGTTGTAAATGAACGTTGGTTCCTAGTTGTAAGGGTTGGGTGCAACTCGTGTTGTGGGAGTGTTGACTCCTACGTGTGGAAGGGTTCCTTCCGATAGTGCAAGGATTGGATTTCAATCCTGTTGGAGAAGTGACCGAGTCGTCCCTTGTTGGGAGATAGGTCGAAGGGGGAAAGTTAATGTACCCAAATCAGGAAACCACTATAAATAGCTTGTGTACTCTTTTGTGTTGTGTTGTTTTATTTTCGTGTGCAGGTACAATTTAAATTCCGCAAAAACGCTGCACGTCACCTATTCCCCCCCCCCATAGGTGAAGATAGTTGACACTAGGTGGACTTTCAAATACTATCAGAGCCACTCTTGGATATCCACCCCTGTGTGATAATGACAACACAGCTGAGTCAGGCATTCAAGCTGCTTACAATGAAGGGGCTCAGCAGGAAGTGGCTCAAATCATTTATCCACCTACTGACTTTGAAGGAATTCAAGTTGTTGTTCAACAAATGTACAGTCCTCCACAGGAGGTTCAGAATATGATTATTGAGAAAGTTGAGATGTCTGAAGCAGCCTTGAAAAGAGAGCAAGAAGCTCAACTTTCTAAGAAAAGGTTTAGAGAGCAGGCTGAACTAAAACCTGATTTTGAAAAATGGAGTCTCACTTCCAGGAATATAATTCTCACTGTCTGGCAAGCAGTTAAAGATAAAATGCATGATAGAGGCAAGTGGTACTCAGAACAAGAATGGAGTAAGTATTAGAAGAGGCAAGATGTCATATTTCAGTTTAAAAGAGATCTCAAAGCTGGAAAGATACCTGCTACTGCTGTGGAGCCAAGCAAATACTTTCCTAAGCCTTATCATTATTTTGAAAGGCAAAAGGTTAAGGCTGGAGAACTCAAGAAGAAGGATCTTAAAGGAAAGAAGCCAGCTGAAGACACTGAAGCTAGTGTAGAAGCAAGGATTCAGTCTGGCAAAGGCATTGTAATCAAGGAGCCTGATCAGCCCTATAATAGATTGACTAGATTTTAGAACTTTATAATCTTTAGTTTTAAAATCTATATAATCTGTTATTCAAAACTTTTTTGTAATTCAACAAAACATTGATTCATGTTCTCTATATGTTATCATATTTTGTGATGATATAATATGCTGGTTTTGTTTATATATTAAGCTGTCAGAATAATGCTCTTATACATCATAATCTTTGTTTTATTATAAAGTGATGTATATCATTGAGTAAGGGTTATGACTTCTCCAAATAGGGGGAGATTGTTGGGTACTTTGGAATATGTGTACCAGATTTGGAGAAGCCTCACCTAACTCAATGATATTCATCAAGGTGTATTTGATGTGGTGTTGAGTTTCCATGTACAGGTTAAGGAAATGAAAGAAAATTTTCTTAGTACAAGTGTCGACACTTAAGAAGCATTGTGTCGACACATGGGAAAGGCTGTGTCGACACCAGGATCCATTTTGTGTCGACACATAGAGATTCTGTCAACAAAGACTGTGTCCACACCAGGAGCCAGTTTGTGTCGACACACAGAACTTGTATCGACACATAGAGATTCTGTCGACAAAGACTGTGTCGACACACAGAGATTCTGTTGACAAAGACTGTGTCGACACCAGGAGCCGGTTTGTGTCGACACACAGAACTTGTGTCGACACACAGAGATTCTGTCGACAACAACTGTGTCAACACACAGGACTTGTGTCGACACAAAGAAATCTCAATCAACAACAATTGTGTCGACACACAGAACTTGTGTCGCCACACACCAGATTTTTTGTTGAAGTCAACTATGTCATGACAAGAAGTGATTGTGTCGACACACAGGACTTGTGTTGACACATTCTGCAGAAGCTATGTCAAGAAGATAGAGAAGTGATGTGTCAACATTATGCAAGTTGTTTCTACATCACCAAGGATTGTGTCGACTCATGAACTATTTGTGTCGACACATTTGAAGAATTGTCTCGACACTTTGCTGCTGAGTCAAAGTATAATGAAGTTTCTGGAGACTTGACAGCTATCATAACTGACATTGTTGTTGTATCTGTCAGAGCTGTCAGAAAGTCGTTAGGAACCGGATCAGCCGGTAACCTTGGATGAAGCCTATATAAAGACATGTTCTATCATCAGATACATAATGCAAAGGAATAAAAAAGCCAACAACAAGGATAGAAGTCTTCATCTAGAAATCGACAAGTCATCCAGAGAGGGCAGATCCTGAACAGTTTGCAAGAAGAAATCAGAACCACATCTGATTAGAAGAAGCTGGATTGAGGATCATCTCCAACTTAAAGAAGATCAACCTTACTTTGTTCAGATTCAAGAAGCTTTGAAGAAGCTAAGAACAGGTTGATTCTAGAGTGGTCAGATCTATCAAGAACTGATCAAGAAGCCTTCACCCTTTCTCTCTCTATCTGGGTGAAGAAATTATTCTTTGTATCATCAAATTTTCCTGTAGGGTCTTTTATAGATCTGAGTTGTAAGCCTAAACTTATAAAGGTTGAGGTAGGGCTGAGTGCCTGAGGTAGGAGATTAAATTCTTTGAGTTGTAGGCCTAGGAAAAGGCTGAGGTAGGGTTTGAGTGCCTGAGTTGTAGGCCTTGTGGAATAGGCTGAGATAGGGCTTAATTGCTTGAGTTGTAGGTGTGTGGACTCACTCTGAGGTAGGATTCTTTGAGAGAATCTGAGTTGTAGGACTTGTTGAAGTCTGAGTTGTAGGAACCATTCAGGGTTCTGAGTTGTAAGATCTGAGGATCTGAGAAGGAAGAAGAAAGTTAGGCCGAATCCAGTACACTGCTAGATAGGCGAAGGGGGAAAGTGTATGTACCCATCATTTGGGGAACCACTATAAAACTATATGTCTTCTGTATTGTTGTGTTGTTTAATCTGTGTTGTGAACTGTGTTGTGTTAATTGCTGAATATTCTGTGATCTAACAGTAAAAAGATTATCTGCCTTAAGGAAAAAGAATTGAACCTATTCACCCCCCCCCCCCTCTAGGTGTTCAGGACATCTTGAAACCAATTCTTTCACTTTCTGAGTGTTAGAGTATCCGAGAAAGACACATTTGGTGGAGCGAGGGGAGAGTTTGTCACGGGTGGCGGAGGGAGCGTGCACAAAAGCTGTGCACCCAAAGATACATAGAGGGAGAGGAAAAGAATCCTTGCCCGGATAGAGAATGGATAATGGGGTTTAACTGTGGAGAATCGTGGAGGGAATGCGATTGATGAGATAATAGGAAATGAGAAACGCATAGCCCCAATAGGAGCGAGGGACATGCATCTGCGTCAACAGAGTGCGAGCGACATCAAGGAGGTGACGGTTTTTGCGTTCCGCCACTCCATTTTGTTGTGGGAAATAGACACAACTAGTTTGATGAACAATCCGATGTTGCATACAGAAGGATGAAAAAACCTGACTAATATACTCGTTAGCATTATCAGAGCGTAAGATTTTAATTGAAACACCAAACTGATTGTGAATTAAATGATAAAATGATGTTCATACATCGAATAATTCAGAGCGATCTCGTAAGAGATACACCCAAGTACATATAGAAAAGTCATCAATGAAGGTAACAAAATACGAACTACTCCGACCAATGGTGAGGGTAGGAGCAGGACCCCAGATATTGGAGTGAATGAGATCAAACGGACGTGTAGAGCCATGAACTTGCTTTGGCGGGAAGGAGGAACGATGATGCTTGTCAAGTTGACAGGTGTCGCAGTTGAGAGGAGAACTGTTCGGAGGGAGGTGGGGCAGAAGCTGACGAAGAAGTCGTGAAGGAGGATGACCAAGGCGGAGATGTCACTGCAGAAGATTTATAGAGGAGGAGGAGAAGGCGGACAGAGCGGAAACATTGTCGAGGAAGTAGAGGCCGCCGCTCTTAGTCCCAGTAGTAATCGTCCGTTGGGAGCTCAGATCCTGAAAAGAACAAGAAGTTGGAGTGAATGTGACGGAGCACTGAAGCTGCTTGCATAAAAAGATAAGCGACAATAAATTGCATGGAAATTTGGGCACATAGAGAGTGTCCGCCAAGCAAAGAGACGGAGTCACATGAAACACTCCCATCCTATGGACCGGTGAAGGAGAGCTGTCTGCAACAAGGACCGGGGGCAACCGATCATGTGTTTCTAGGAGATAAAAGCACTAAGGATTGCTCGTCATGTGATTAGTCAGACCAGAGTCGATTAGCCATTTAACTTGAGTGACCACGTGGGCACTACCTTATGACGTGACCACCGAGGTGGACGGCTTTGAGGAGGAGGTGGAAGAGTCACCAGAGGGGTGAAGATGTGGATGTTTCATCCAACAGCGATCCACGAGATTCCCAGTGTGGCCCACAATGAGAGCAGAGCAAGCGGGAAGGGCCACGCCCACCGGAATGGTGGTTGCGGCTACCAGAGCCACTCCGTTGATTCTGGTGAGCATAGTTGTTGCAGTATGGAGGCCGGGCGGTCTGTTGTTGTTCGGAGACCGGGCGGTCTGGCGGTTTATCCTAGCCGGTCGGTCTGCCGGGTTGTTGTTGTTTGGTGTCCCAGCAATTTGGCGATTTGTCTCAGATGACTTGGAGACCGAGCGGTCTAGCAGTATCCTATGGAGGCTTGCTCTCTATGGTGCTTGTTCTCTCCTCCTGTTGGTTGTCGGGCGGTTAGCTGGCTTATCTAACCGCACGACCTGTCCGGCTTGTCCATTTGTAAAGTTGTACATACTTGTAAATTTTTAGTCCCACATTGTTTAATTGTAATCTCTCTCATCTCCTCCATTCTATAAAAGGGAGGTTATACCATTGTAATTGATACCTTTTTTGGATAATAAAGTTTGCATTACTCCAAATTTTCGGTCTGTTTTTTCTTGTTTGCACATGGTATCAGAGCACTCAGTCCTTTCCTCCAGATTGTGTGAGCACTCCCTGTCTTCGCGGCTTGTTTCTTCTTTCCGCGACCTATTCTTGCGGCTTGATTCCTCTTCTGACTGTTGCCCTGTTCGTGTGGCTTGATTCTCCCTGTTTCTGCCCTTTATGTTTGCGGCATCTTTCTTCCTCTTTCTTGCCACACTTTTTGTTTAGTTGTCGGCTCCCCTTTTCTAGCCGCTCCTCTTTTTTTTCGCCGCGACCTGTCCTTAAGTCGCCGCAACCTGTTCTAGCCTCTCTCCTCTTCTTTGTCATCGCGACATGTCCTTAAGTCGTCGCAACCTATTCTAGCCGCTATCCTCTTCTTTGTCGACGCGACCTGTCCTTAAGTCGCCGCGACCTGTTCTAGCCGCTCTCCTCTTCTTTGTCGCCGCTACCTGTCCTTAAGTCGCTGCTACCTTGTTTACCTCTCTCCTTCTAGCGACTTCTCCTTCTAGCCACGGCTTGTTTCTCTCGCTGCTTTCTTCTATGGCCAACTCTGATATCTCCACCACCACTACTCATGTTGTTGTTCATCCTCCTACACCTCTCACTCCTTCTGGTAATCTTGGCACTGCTTCCAAGCTTATTTGTCCCAACTATCCGGATTGGAGTGTCTCCTTCACCTTCCTCCTCCGCTCTCAACGCAAACGTCATCATCTCACAGATGACCCTCCTTCGCATGATTCGCCTATCTTTGACGACTGGGATGCCAACGATGCTCTTGTCCGCACATGGCTGGCTAACAACCTCTCTGATGAATGCCTCCCTGTCATTCGTCATGATGAAACTGTCAAGGCCGCTTGGCTACATCTTGCCGCTCTCTACTTAAAGGGGGATCAGACGTCTCGCATCTATACTTTATATGCAGACCTCTTTGCCCGTCCCTCCATGTCTCCAGCGGCTGCTTATCAACAAGTTCAGGTTCTCGGAGTCGAAATTCTACAAAATCGCCCCTTCTCTGCTGATCACGCTGAGTAACACAAACACTTACAGGAGCTTCTTGTTGTGTGTTATCTTCTACACCTTCCAGAGTCATATGACATGATCCGTCAACAGATCCTTGGTGAGGCGGAGTCTCCCACCCTAGATGTTATCGCTGCCTTCATCGTCGTTGTTACTTATTTGATCCAACATCCGTTGTTATCCTCCCCTCCTCCATCGGACAACTCCGCTCACCATACTCAACGCAATGGCTCTGGTGGCCGCCACCTCCCCTCCAGCGACCGTGGTGCTTCCCGCTTTCTTTGCTCTCATTGTAGCCGCACCAGCCACATGGTTGATCGCTGTTGGAAGAATCATTCTCATCTTCGACCATCTGGTGACGCCTCCACTTCCTCTTCGAAGCCGTCCGCCTCTGTGGTCACGTCTTCAAGTAGTGCCCACGTCGCTACTCAAGGTAAATGGCTGATCGACTCTGGTGCTACCAATCATATGACCGGCAATTCGCACTGTTTTTCTCTCCTACAACAGCATGACTGGTTACCCTCGGTCCTTGTTACGGACGACTCTCCCTCACTGGTCAATGGAACGGGGGTTGTTCAATTTACTCTGTCTCTTCGCTTGGCGGACACCCTCTACGTGCCCAAGTTCCCTTGCAACTTGTTATTTGTTACTTCCCTTTGCAAACAACTACAATGCTCTGTCACATTCACGTCTACTACTTGTTCTTTTTAGGATCCGGGCACCAAGCGGATGATTGCTACTGGGACTGAGAGTGGTGGCCTCTACGTCCTCGACAACGTTTTTGCACTCTAGGCCTTCTCTGCATCTTCTACTGATCTTCTCCAGTGGTACCTTCGTCTTGGCCATGCTCCTCCCCGTCTTCTTCGTCAGCTTCTACCACATCTTCCTCCGCAAGGCACACCGCTCAACTGTGAAGCATGTCAACTTGGCAAGCATCACCGCTCCTCCTTCCCACCAAAGCAAGGTCGTGGATCTTCCCGGCCGTTTGAACTTGTTCACTCCGACATCTGGGGTCCTGCTCCTACCCTCACCATCAGTCGGGGTAGTTCATATTTTGTAACGTTTATTGATGATTTTTCTAGATGTACATGGGCGTATATTTAAAGGATCGCTCAGAACTTTATTCTGTATGGACATCTTTTTATCATATGGTTAAAAATCAGTTTAAGCTATCTATTTAAATTTTTCATTCTGACAACGCTAAGGAATATCTTAGCAATGCTTTCACTTCTTTTTGTGCGCAAAATGGTATTCTTCATCAAACTACCTATGTTTATACCTCGCAACAAAATGGGGTGGCGGAATGCAAGAACCGTCACCTTCTTGATGTCGCCCACACTCTGATGCCACAAATGCACGTTCTTCGCTCCTATTGGGGCTACGATGTCCTCCTCTCTTGTTACCTCATTAATCGCATTCTGTCCACAGTTCTCCACGGACAAACTTCATTCTCTCTTCTCTATCCTGGCAAGGATGTGTTTCCTCTTCCGCTGCATATCTTTGGGTGCACGGCCTTTGTGCACAATCCTTCCGCCACACATGACAAACTTGACTCACATGCCACCAAATGTATCTTTTTGGGTTACTCAACTACCCAAAAAGGCTACTGTTATTTTGATCTCGTTCTTTGGAAACAATACGTCTCCGCAGATGTGACCTTCGAGAATGTGTCTTATTTCTCCTCCGACCCACCTCCACCTCCTTCTCCCACCGTACCCCCCACCCCGTCTACTCTCGTCGAGATTTTCCCACCATCACCTCCACCGTCTCCTCCTTCCCTCTCTTCCTCATCACCACCACCATCTCCCTCTTCTTCACGGCCGTCTCTCTCCTCTCTCGGGCCAACTCTCTCCTCCACGGATGCTCCAGCTATTGAGGAACATGCCGACCTGGATCTTCCCATTACTCTTCGCAAAGGGGTGCGGACGTGTACCCAGCACCCGCTGGCTGCTGTTGTTTTATATGATCGTCTCACTCATTCTCGCAGGGCATTTGCATTGGCTATCTCCGCGACTGCTACTCCCCACACCTATCAGGAGTCTCTCGCTATTCCTTATTGGAAGGCTGTCATGGATGAGGAAATTGCTACCCTTACTGAACGGGGCACCTGGACCCTGGTTCCCCCACCTTTGGGCACGGATGTCGTTGGCTGGTGCTGGATCTTTGTTGTCAAATTCCATCTCGATGACAGCGTGGATCGCTACAAGGCCCGCCTGGTGGCTAAAGGATTCACTCAGACTCATGGTGTTGATTACTTCGACACTTTTTCTCCCGTTGCTCGTCTCAGCACCATTCGGGTCCTTCTCTCTGTCGATGTCAACAAGGATTGGCCCATTTCGCAACTGGATGTTAAGAATGCTTTCCTCTACGGTGATCTGTAGGAAGATGTTTACATGGAGCAACCTCCTTGGTATGTTGCTCAGGGGGAGACACGAGTATGCCGGCTAAAGAAGGCTATATATGGCCTCAAGCAGAGTCCTTGTGCCTGGTTTGACAAGTTTAGCGGCATTGTTGCAGCTATTGGTTTTACAAGAAGCTCAGTCGATCACTCCTTGTTTGTTCGAAAAACCGCATCTGGTCTGGTAGTTCTTGCGGTTTATGTTGATGACATTCTTCTTACTGGAGATGACCAGGATGGGGTAACGTTGACAAAGAAACACCTCCGTCAACACCTGTTCACAAAGGATATGGGCTCCCCAAAATACTTTCTGGGGATTGAAATCTCTAGGAAGCCCAACTCCATGGTCCTTTACCAATGGAAGTATGCTCTTGATCTTCTAAAGGAGGCAGGATTGACTGGTGTTAAACATGCTCGTTGTCTCATGACTGCTGGAGAAGACAAAACTTGGACAGATGACTCGCCTCTTCTATCCGATCTTACAAGTTACCGACGTCTGGTGGGCAAGCTCATTTATCTCACGGTAACTAGACCCGACATCTCTTATGTTGTTGGCAAGGTGAGTCAGTTCATACAAGATTCTAGGGAGTGTCATCTAAAATCTTCCCTGAGGATATTGGAGTATATTAAAGCAGCACCAGGTAAAGGACTCCTTTTTCAGAAGAATGGTCACCTAAGGGTTGAAGCGTACTCTGATTCGAGCTATGTTAATGACAAAGGGGACCGCAAGTCGACATCAGGTTTCTGCACATTTGTTGGAGGCAATCTTGTGAGTTAGAAAAGCAAGAAACAGTCTGTGATCTCCAGGTCTAGTGTAGAGGCGGAATATCGCAGTATGGCGTCGACCACGTGTGAGTTGAAATGGTTACGGGCTCTCATGCTTGACTTAGGAGAGGTCTACAACTATCCTCTTCTTATGTTCTATGACAACAAGGCCGCGATATACATCTCCAAAAATCTGGTCCTTCATGAGAGAACAAAACACATAGAAGTCGACTGTCATTATATTCAGGAAGAGATCTTGAAGAAACAGATTTGTACTCCGTTCATCACTTCCGACAACGAGTTGGCAGAAGTCTTCACCAAGCCGGTGTCAGCTTCCTTTTTCCACATCTGCGATAAGCTGGGCATGATTGATATTTATGCTTCAGCTTGAGGGGGAGTGTTGCAGTATAGAGGTCGGGCGGTATATTGCTGTTCAGAGACCGGGTGGTCTGACAGTTTATCCTAGCCAGTCAGTTTGTCGAGTTGTTGCTGTTTGGTGTCCCTGCAGTCTGGCAGTTTGTCTCAAACGACTTGGAGACCGGGCGGTCTAGCGGTCTCCTATGGCATCTTGTTCTCTGTGGTGCTTGTTCTCTACTCTTGTTGGTTGTCGGATGGTTAGCCAGCTTGTCTAACCGCACAACCTGTCTGGCTTGTCCATTTGTAAAGCCGCACATACTTGTAAATTTTTAGTCTCACATTGCTTAATTGTAATCTCTCTCATCTCCTACATTCTATAAAAGGGAGGCTATACCATTGTAATTGATACCTTTTTTGGATAATAAAGTTTGCATTACTCCAAATTTTCGGTCTGTTTTTTCTTGTTCGCACAATAGTTATCTAGAGGAGAAGGAGAGGACAGAAGAGGATGATGAAGGAGAGAGGTAACTACGGTAATGCTTGCAGCAGAGCATCCAAGGTGGGAGAGTCTGCCTCGCCCAAGATTTGCTGGTGGATCATGTCATAGGACTCAGAAAGTCGTAAAACATAGCACACAACAAGAAGTTCTCAGAAGTGCTTGTGTTATTCGGCGAAATCCATAGAGAAGGGGCGATTCTGAAGAATCCCAGCCCCTAGAGCCTGAACCTGTTGATAAGCAGCAATAGGAGACATGGAAGGATGTGCAAAGAGGTCCGTATACAAAGTAAAAATGCGGGATGTCTGAGCCCCCTTCGAGTACAGAGCAGCAAGATGAAGTCAAGCCTTCTTGACCGTCTCATCATGACGAATGACAGGAAGGCATTCATCAAAAAGGTTGTTAGCTAGCCAAGTGCACACAAGTGCGTCGCTAGCATCTCAGTCATCAAACTCAGCGGAAGTGGGAGGAGGAGGGTCATCAGTGAGATTGTGGCATTTGCGTTGCGAGCGAAGAAGGAATGTTAAGGAGACACTCCAATCCGGGTAGTTAGAACCGATGAGTTTGGAGACGGTGCCAAGATTCCCGAAAGGAGTAAGAGGAGGAGGCGGATTGGCCACGAGAGTAGTGGTGGTGGAAGAGGTACCAGAAAGAGCCATGGAAGAGAAGCCGCACGGGTAGAGAAAAGTCGCACGAACAGCAAACCGCGGAGACTGCACGAACAAGAAGAGAAGAACAGGAAGACACCGCGGCGGACAAGAGAGGAAACCACAACAGATAGACGACGAGGATCTGCAGTGGTCACGGTGTCAACACCCAGCGGCTAGGAAGGCCACGACCAAGAAGCAGAAAAAAGCAGAGGGAAAGAAGCTGTGCGGGTAGAGAAAAGGCCGCGCGGGCGGGAGAGAGAGAAAATGCGAGAATAAGTTGCAGATAGAAAGAAAGACGGGGAGAGAATAGAGGCCGCGCACACAAAGGGCAGCGACAAAGCAGAGAAGAGAATAGAGGTTGCGCGAACAGACTACAAGAAGAAGGGCAAACTGCATGGTTAGAAGAAGGCACTGAATCAGACGGAAAAGATCAAGTCCTCTGATACCATGTGTGAACAGACAAGAAGAAACCGGAAATTGGAATAACAGAAATTTTTATTATCCAAAAAGGTGTATTACAAAGGTATAACCTCCCTTTTATAGAATGGAGGAGATGGGAGAGATTACAATTAAGCAATGTGGGACTAAATAATTACAGGTGTAAGAGGTTTAACATAAAAACAAGCTAACAGGACTCGCGGTTAGACGAATAGGCTAACCGCCCGACAACCACCAGAAGGAGAGAACAAGCCGCCATGGGAGACCGCCAGACCGCCCGGTCTCCAAGACGCCTGAGACAAACCGTCAGATTGCCCGGACACCAACAGCAACAGTCCGGCCACCAAACCGCTGAAGAGAAATCGACAGACCGCACGGTCTCTAATCCGTCAGAGTCAGACCGCCAGACCGCCCGGTCTCCATACAACAACACAAAACAATAATTGTATGTCTATACTAACCCTTTTTCGTATCAGTAATGAAACTGTGAAGCAATATTATAATTGTATGAACATATTAGTAGCAATAAAATACTATAAGCAGTTATAGGTCAATACGTTATAGGACAATTATATTCAATATTTATATCATAGTGTTAGTGTAAGTAAGAAAACTATGCAACAGTACATTCGTATAACAGTAAAAGTAAGCAACTATGAAACAATGTATCTATATTTGTAAGATATGTATCAGTGTATACTATAAATCAGTGTATACTATTAATCAGTATAACTGTATAACTGTATAAGTTCTTATGTTAAGATTTCATCTTTTACGTTAAGTAATGTTGAGGGTAATTGTAACAGTATTGGTATCTGTATCAGTATTTCAGTCTAACCCCTTAGGGTCTACAGTGTCCAAATCAGTACGTTCAACACGCGTCTATGTCTTTCGGCCGACTGATTTGGCAACTCATCAGTATTATTTATGCGCATTTACATTTAGTTATACCCTTAACATTTTCATGCATCGATGCATTTTCATTTATGTTAGTTGTATACAATTCTTTAATATACATAGGGTTTGTTTTTTTATTGATCCCCTCGGAATAGTAATCGCTTGTTTGCCTTCGTACAAAGTCATACATAATAGCGATAATAATTGGAGATTCCATCCTTCGCGATAGATGTGATTAGCAATTGTTTCATTAGTCACTTTTCTATCAGGATTACACTTCTTTATAGCTACGACGTTGACAATTCTGTTAATATCATTTGGAAGCTACACAACTAACCATTGTCATATAACTTATTGACCTATAACTGCTTATACTATTTTTTTGCTACTAACATGTTCATATGGTTATTGTTTTGATTAATCCTTTTCATTTGTTTATGCAACAAGTTAAAAAGGTACATGTCTTAGTCATATTTTTATGACTAAGCCCATCGTCAAATTTTTTTAGGTAACTGTTGAAACCGGAAACCGGTCTCTGTGGAGTTCGAAGTCCCAAAAGAGGGGTGACCGCGCACCTACTACCCTCCGGCGAACGATCTAGGCGCAAGATTAGGAACACAAGGGACATACCCAAGGTCTCAGCGTGGAGGACCCACCGCGTACCCGGAAGACTAACAAACTCTTCCCCTCCCAAGCCAAAGGCTGAGCTACGACACCTTCGGAGGGCGCTCTTGGCCGACCGGAATATCTAAGGAGGATCTCGAGATCAACTCTCTCTCCTATCTAGATGTGTCTCCTTGGGTCTACACAAAATACTGCTCACCCACCCTACTGATGGCGCAAACTCGCCGAGCAATTCTATGACACGCTGCCCAAGTTGGGCCACCAATAGCATAATTCTGCTATCCTAACAGGCCGCCAACAGGCCATTAGGGGCTTCCCGACAACTATACCTCGGGGCCCCCACGGGGCAAGCGGTTCACGAGAACACCGCCCTCCTAATACGAAGAAGAAGGCCACACATCCACAGAGCATCACAGATATTAAAAGAATATTACAGGAATATGAATTCCATACTTCGGCACGCAGGCCGGCAATATAAGAAAAAATAGGCCTTCGTGGGCCGGCACTAATTTGGGCTTAAGCCCGCTGCTCCCCGCTTGGAACTGTAACACCTGTACGCCAACGTCTCGTCAAGCGCCTGCCAGCTGAACAAACGCCGGCTAACATAAGCTGGCCAAACATATTGCACTCACCCCTTTTTCGGGGGCTGTGACGCGCATTCCCTGCAACGGATAATATACAATTTCCTCGGAGTCTTCTCCGGGAACCCCAGAACATCACCAATCCGGCTCACACGTCCGGATGGGCTTCACACAGCATGCCTAAACCCGTACTCACACTTCCGGGCGCTAACACAGTTAATTGCGGGGACGTACACGCCAACCCGTCGGAGAGCTCCCTTCCTCCACCCGTTGGTGGAGAGGGGCTTCCACACAAATATGGAAATTGAGGGCTTCACCTGCCCAAGTTGAAATTTCGTTACCCTTGACGCGTGTTTGGCGGGGCCGCCACCGCGCTCGTTGCCCGAGGCTCCACGTCCAGCGTCCGTAGTGGTTGTCCATGCTTGGATCCGACCACCGTGGGAGAGTTGAAAGCTCTGAACAATTTTTCCCCTCCATGACCGAGCCCTTCCATGGCCGACCGTGCTCCAAGTGGCCGGCCGCCACTGTACAAGGCCGATCCCGGCTAGAGAGAGAGAGGAAGGGGGCGGGTTCTTTTTCTCCAGCCGACTAGAAAGAGAGAGGGGAAGGGGGCGGGTGTTGCTGCTGGCCGAGAGAGAAAGTGAGGGGGACGGGCTTGTTGCTGGCCGAGAGAGAAAGTGAGGGGGACGGGCATGTTGCTGGCCGAGAGAGAGGAAGTGAAGGGGCGGGCTTGCTGCCGGCCGAGAGAGAGGAAGTGAAGGGGCGGGTTTGCTGCCGGCCGAGAGAGAGGAAGTGAAGGGGCGGGCTTGCTGCCGGCCGAGAGAGAGGAAGTGGGAGCGGCGGCGGCGCTGCTTTGCCGGCGACGGGAGAGGGCGGGGAAGGGGCGGCGGCGGCTGGACTCGAGATCCATGGCTAGGGTTCCCCTTTCTTCCTTATTTCCTGCTTCTATTTTCTTTTTTTTCTCCTGCCTCCTCTCCCGAGCCCCACCTTGCCTCCTCTTTATTTTCTAATTCCTTTTTATTTTGTACCCAGCCCCCACCCCCTGCTGAACCCGATCCCACCCCCCTCAAATAAATCCAAAAATCTCCCCTACACATAAACGTATACACATATATATATAATAAATAAATATTATAAATAGAAATATATATATATAGTAAATATATATATATTTTTTATAACTCAAAACTTAACAACTCCACACGCGCGTACGAGAGCCAGCACGCCCTCGAACAGGGCTGCACCAAATCGTCGCTCGCAGTACGTCCCGAGCCCGCTCCCTGGGGAGGATCCCACTCGGCCGGGTACGGGGTTGTACACAATCCCCGCTCTTTTCGAGGTTATCCAAGCTCGAAAAGAAATGTCCAACCCCAAGTACTTGGCGAGTGGGTTCCGACTCAAAAAAAAGTTTGAGAGAATTCCCCACTTGGAGATAAAAAGAGCTCCAGGCCAGGGCTTAAATAAGAATCAACTCACTATCATGAACATGCGATAAAAACCAATCTATTTAAAAATCCAACCAAATTACCAATTGATGCGGAAGTCAATGGCAGTACATGTTTTGAGATGCATATTTCAGATGGGCATACCTCTTATAAATACAATGATTTTGCTACCTCCCAAACATTTTATGTATCAGCAAGGTCAACATTAAAAGAAATAAGATCGGTAATGTTATTTTTCATGTCGCGAAAGAGGATTATGTTTTTGATCTGGCAGATTTTGCAAATAATTTAACTATTTTCATAAGACATGAAACAAGTGATGTATTAATATCAGTTTACTCAGTTCATCAAAAGGAAACTATTGATCTAAACTATGGTTTAAACTATGATTCTTCTCCTTTTGAAGAAGCATAGCACACTTTCTTGCTTTTCTATGAGATCAAACCCTTTCCAAGACCTTTTCCAAGTCCAAGTCCTTTCCCCCCAGGTGTGCCTACCGCCCTGCCCAGCTAATGAGAGCCTGAGCAGCGAGTCTACCTGGGGCCGAGCAGCACTCGGGGTCCCTTACCCCCACAGGCGAGCCTACAGACCTGCCAGCTGGATGGGAGCCTGCGCAGCGGGTCTACCTGGGGCCGAGCCAGGCTCGGGGTAGTGCAAAAGTCTCCAAACAACCTCCAACCACCGAGTGAGCCTACAGCCCTGCCAGCTTGATGGGAGCCTGGTCAGCGGGTCTGCTCGGGGTCTCCTCTCCAAAACACCTCCAACCACCGAGTGAGCCTACAGCCCTGCCAGCTAGATGGGAGCCTGGTCAGCGGGTCTGCTCGGGGTCTCCTCTCCAAAACACCACCAACCACCGAGTGAGCCTACAGCCCTGCCAGCTAGATGGGAGCCTGGTCAGCGGGTCTGCTCGGGGTCTCCTCTCCCAAACACCACCAACCACCGAGTGAGCCTACAGCCCTGCCAGCTAGATGGGAGCCTGGTCAGCGGGTCTGCTCGGGGTCTCCTCTCCCAAACACCACCAACCACCGAGTGAGCCTACAGCCCTGCCAGCTAGATGGGAGCCTGGTCAGCGGGTCTGCTCGGGGTCTCCTCTCCAAAACACCTCCAACCACCGAGTGAGCCTACAGCCCTGTCAGCTAGATGGGAGCCTGGTCAGCGGGTCTGCTCGGGGTCTCCTCTCCAAAACACCACCAACCACCGAGTGAGCCTACAGCCCGGCCAGCTAGATGAGAGCCTGGTCAGCGGGTCTGCTCGGGGTCTCCTCTCCCAAACACCACCAACCACCGAGTGAGCCTACAGCCCTGCCAGCTAGATGGGAGCCTGGTCAGCGGGTCTGCTCGGGGTTTCCTCTCCAAAACACCTCCAACCACCGAGTGAGCCTACAGCCCTGCCAGCTAGATGGGAGCCTGGTCAGCGGGTCTGCTCGGGGTCTCCTCTCCCAAACACCACCAACCACCGATTGAGCCTACAGCCCTGCCAGCTAGATGGGAGCCTAGTCAGCGGGTCTGCTCGGGGTCTCCTCTCCCAAACACCACCAACCACCGAGTGAGCCTACAGCCCTGCCAGCTGGATGGGAGCCTGGTCAGCGGGTCTGCTTGGGGTCTCCTCTCCAAAACAAATATAAAGCAAACATAAAGGTAAACAAATAACTCAAAAGAACTGTTAAACTGGTCAATCAAGTCAAAGTCCGACACGAGGCACCTATACCCGCTACGTCCACCCTCTTGAGAACCAGGGTCGATCATATAATATTCTCCCTAAAGCACGTTTTGATCTCCATGATAGAACATCCTATGTGATTTACATGTATCTTTCTTGTTTCACTATTCTAAATCATAATTCAAAATTCCCGTTCTCATATCTTATCACATTTAGTATTTTTTGATAGAATAAAATCTTATAACTTTATTGATGTATTGGGCTCTCATGTCTATACTTGCAATTAGAGATTTATAAATAATATTCTAACAACCAACCTCCAGTAGGATTTCAACTAAGAGAAACACGGTAAATAATCTTCACTTGGTTCATTATACACATCACTTTACACGTACTGTGTTACGTGGTAATACGGTAAGTATTCTTCGCTTCATATTCATAAATGTGCTTGTCCTGGGAGGGTAAACGATTGAGCCTTCAGTAGTTAGTTGTCTGCTAATTTTTCCTATATAAATCTAAAAATCGAAATTACTTCTATTTCACTTATGGCAAACATCTTTTTGCTTAACCATGACAAATGTTCAGAGGAGTTATGAGCAGATGTGGTGGTGATTGGTAGCGGTATAGGTGGGTTAAGCTATGCTGGACTTTTAGTTAAATACAATCAGGATGTTATTGCGCTGAAAAGTCATGATGTATCTGGTGGTGCTGCTCATTCATCTAAATTAAGGGCTACAAGTTTAATCCTGGTCCATCTTCGTTCTCCGGACTTCGTTCTATAGTTTCGCAAGCAAACCCCCTAGCACAGATGAATTAGTTATGGTCCGTGAATACAGTGGTACTCTTTGGTTTTACTGTTGTTTTTACTCTCACCTCTCTCATCCTAAGACACACACTTGAGAATAATTGTTAATATACGTTTTCTGGAACTTAGATGACTCGCACAAGTCTGAACCCAGTATTCTAGTACTAACACTTCAACCTTTCGACTGTGCACTTTCCAACCTTAAAATTTTAGCTAGTGGAAAATTATTTTAAGTGTTACTTCTCAACTGTGAGAGTTTATACGTTGGCATTTGAGAAACAAAAGAGGAGTGGGAGGGGACTTCTTACATCACATGACCTTGGTCGTCACTTGGTTCCTCTTCTATAGCCATGACGTTCGACTGAGTTTTTCTGTGCTGGTCACTCTCCACGCTCACCGCACCATAAATGTTGAAACCGGAAACCGGTCTCTGTGGAGTTCGAAGTCCCAAAAGAGGGGTGACCGCGCACCTACTACCCTCAGGCGAACGATCTAGGCGCAAGATTAGGAACACAAGGGACAGACCCAAGGTCTCAGCGTGGAGGACCCACCGCGTACCCGGAAGACTAACAAACTCTTCCCCTCCCAAGCCAAAGGCTGAGCTACGACACCTTCGGAGGGCGCTCTTGGCCGACCGGAATATCTAAGGAGGATCTCGAGATCAACTCTCTCTCCTATCCAGATGTGTCTCCTTGGGTCTACACAAAATACTGCTCACCCGCCCTACTGATGGCGCAAACTCGCCGAGCAATTCTACGACACGCTGCCCAAGTTGGGCCACCAATAGCATAATTCTGCTATCCTAACAGGCCACCAACAGGCCATTAGGGGCTTCCCGGCAACTATACCTCGGGGCCCCCACGGGGCAAGCGGTTCACGAGAACACCGCCCGCCTAATACGAAGAAGAAGGCCACACATCCACAGAGCATCACAGATATTAAAAGAATATTACAGGAATATGAATTCCATACTTCGGCACGCAGGCCGGCAATATAAGAAAAAATAGGCCTTCGTGGGCCGGCACTAATTTGGGCTTAAGCCTGCTGCTCCCCGCTTGGAACTGTAACACCTGTACGCCAACGTCTCGTCAAGCGCCTGCCAGCTGAACAAACGCCGGCTAACATAAGCTGGCCAAACATATTGCACTCCCCCCTTTTTCGGGGGCTGTGACGCGCATTCCCTGCAACGGATAATATACAATTTCCTCGGAGTCTTCTCCGGGAACCCCAGAACAACACCAATCCGGCTCACACGTCCGGATGGGCTTCACACAGCATGCCTAAACCCGTACTCACACTTCCGGGCGCTAACACAGTTAATTGCGGGGACGTACACGCCAACCCGTCGGAGAGCTCCCTTCCTCCACTCGTTGGTGGAGAGGGGCTTCCACACAAATATGGAAATTGAGGGCTTCACCTGCCCAAGTTGAAATTTCGTTACCCTTGACGCGTGTTTGGCGGGGCCGCCACCGCGCTCGTTGCCCGAGGCTCCACGTCCAGCGTCCGTAGTGGTTGTCCATGCTTGGATCCGACCACCGTGAGAGAGTTGAAAGCTCTGAACAATTTTTCCCCTCCATGACCGAGCCCTTCCATGGCCGACCGTGCTCCAAGTGGCCGGCCGCCACTGTACAAGGCCGATCCCGGCTAGAGAGAGAGAGGAAGGGGGCGGGTTCTTTTTCTCCAGCCGACTAGAAAGAGAGAGGGGAAGGGGGCGGGTGTTGCTGCTGGCCGCGAGAGAAAGTGAGGGGTACGGGCTTGTTGCTGGCCGAGAGAGAAAGTGAGGGGGACGGGCTTGTTGCTGGCCGAGAGAGAGGAAGTGAAGGGGCAGGCTTGCTGCCGGCCGAGAGAGAGGAAGTGAAGGGGCGGGCTTGCTGCCGGCCGAGAGAGAGGAAGTGAAGGGGTGGGCTTGCTGCCGGCCGAGAGAGAGGAAGTGGGAGCGGCGGCGGCGCTGCTTTGCCGGCGACGGGAGAGGGCGGGGAAGGGGCGGCGGCGGCTGGACTCGAGATCCATGGCTAGGGTTCCCTTTCTTCCTTATTTCCTGCTTCTATTTTCTTTTTTTTCTCCTGCCTCCTCTCCCGAGCCCCACCTTGCCTCCTCTTTATTTTCTAATTCCTTTTTATTTTGTACCCAGCCCCCACCCCCTGCTGAACCCGATCCCACCCCCCTCAAATAAATCCAAAGATCTCCCCTACACATAAACGTATACACATATAAATATAATAAATATATATTATAAATAGAAATATATATATAGTAAATATATATATTTTTTTTATAACTCAAAACTTAACAACTCCACACGCGCGTATGAGAGCCCGCACTCCCTCAAACAGGGCTGCACCAAATCGTCGCTCGCAGTACGTCCCGAGCCCGCTCCCTGGGGAGGATCCCACTCGGCCGGGTACGGGGTTGTACAGTAACTAGCATGAATTTGGATACGTAAAGAAAAATGAATTGATGGTGGCAGGACAAAAAAAGACTATGAAAAATTCAAGGTATGAGTTACATTTTTATTATGTGTATTATTTTCTACTCACTAGTCTTACTTCATCCTGGGATGAATGTCATAGAAATACTTGGATACAGATTTTGTGTGGGTCAAATTGGGGCCTCACAATTTGGTATCAGAGCCAAGTTTTCAAGAAGTTCGGCTGCTGCGAGTTCTGAATAATTACATTGACTTTATAGTGCAATACTCCTGAAATCTAGAGATTAAGGGATAATAAACCGGAAAGAGAGGGCTTACCGTGAAGATAACACAAAATCTGAACACCAATTCTCATTCTATGAATTAGCACAACGATGCTCGCTTAAAGAAACCAAAACAGGCTTTGATCCCCGCAATAGATAGGAATAATTAAATCTCGTAAAATAAAGAGAAGAAGAAAGATCATCCAGCGATGACGAGAGGTATCAAGTAAACCCTAGTTCCCCCTTCGTTTGTCTCCACTCCAGCGGCAATAAAATGAAAATAAATGAAGAAAAAGAAATAGGGATTTGGGATAGAATTTGTATCACACTGATTACCGCCCACCGCCTCAAACAATGAGACTTAAGCTCTTAATCAATCAACCCAAAGCCATTAGTAATATTATAACCGACCTACTAATCCCACTAACTGCATACAACCACTTAAAAAATGAGCTACATCGTTATAGTTGTATATCTTATCACTTCAATTCTAAAACCAAATAAACCGAAAATAGATAGATACACATGCCACCAAAATGATTCGAGTGCCGCTAAACTTCAAAGAGTTTGAATTCACACTTTCAAAGCAACGCTGAATCAACACTATTTATTTTTATTCTCATCATAGGGGATATTTATTATCGAATTTTATTATCCGTTTAGGTTAATTCACATTTTGGGTCGTTACACATGGCCGACGACTTGAAACAGAAACCCGTCAGACAGAAAACCAGAGAAAATTTTTGCCAAGTACATTCGTCGAGTATTGTTGTATATCCATGAGAATACTCGACGAATCGGCTTCGAAATCTGACAAATTTCCCTCAGGCAAATTCAGGAAAGTACATTCGAGAACTCAACGTTTTTCCAGTGAGTCTCGATGAACTCGACGTGTATCGACTGGTATATTTGACAAATTCGACGAGTATTAACAGATACACTCGACGAATTCGACAAGTATAATTGAGGATACTCGACGAATTTTACTTAACCGATTTCCAAGTTCATAGAAATTATTCTCTAAGTAAACATGACAAAGTCAACGAGTATCAATAGGTACACGCGACGAGTTCAATGAATATTCATACATATAATCAACGAATTCGGCGGGTATCCACTACTATACTCAAATTTTACTTAGGAAAAATTCTGATTTTTTTGCATCTAGTAACTTGTCCTTCCTTGATCCTTTTAATGCACTTATCAGTAGCTGGCTACCACGGTGCTCCATCTCCTGTGATTGGTTATTTAAATAACTGTTAGTTACAGAGCTAAGTAGAAACAAATCTCTTCCATGGATCCATATCCTAGGGACAAGTACACACCCACCCAATCAAAAGAAGATAGCCAAATCAAGGGTGAGTTAGTACAACATTTTATATATATAGGTTAGGAGCAATTATAAAGATGCGCTGCATAGCATAACTGGAAAAGCAACAACAATGCATATCAGTTGTTAATTAAAGCTCCACTAGCATATTAGCACATTAGGTGTTCACAACCTGTACTATATTGCAGTCATTCTTAGCCGCACACATATCGCAAGCATTCACAGCCGTGCACATACCGCAAGCATTTACAGCAGCGCACATCCCGCAGGAATTCATAGCCGCGTGCATACCGCAGACATTCACAGCCGCACACGCACTACAGGCATTCACAGCCACGCACACACCGCAGGCATTCACAGCCGCGCTCAGAATCCTATGTCGACATAGTATGGACCACTTCTGTTCCAGCAGGATAGCGAACCATGCAGACCTCACCGATGTTGCAGTCGGTGATTGTGGCCAGTCCTGCCACTTCTGGGGGGTGGTCGTACCGCACAGCCCAGGCCCTAACGTACGTCCTCAGGTACTCTTGGATGTGTGTGACATTCGATGATTCATTTCGGCCGACCAGTGGAGGAAAACCCTCAGGGAAAAACATAACAGCCGGTCACCCGTGGTACACATCTCCCTATCTTCTTGAGTCGTCAATCTTTCCGCACCGGTACGAACGGTCTGCGAAAGGGACTGACCCGCCACAATTTACCGCAAATAATTCACAAGCAATCAATCATACAATCATGCTAATAAGCACCAGGTCTGCGGAAGTCTGCCCTACTATACGTTAACATTCAGGAAACGACGCTCAGCTCAACTTTTGACAAGGACCGTGGGAGCACTTTATTTGAGGCTAAACCCGGAGAAACACCTCAACTCTGGTTATCCTCAACTAAGACTCAACCTTAACCAACAACTAATCGTTTAAGCAGGACCTGTGCTTATAATAGTTGTTGGGTATATTGGAAAATATGTACCAGATTTGGAGAAGCCTCACCTAACTCAATGATATGCATCAAGTTGTATTTTATGTTATGTTGAATTATCATGTGCAAGTTAAGAAAATGGAAAGGAAAATTTTCTAAGTACAAGTGTCGACACCTGGGAATGGCTGTGTCGACACCAAGGGCCAGATTGTGTCGACATCCAGAATTTGTGTCGACATCCAGAATTTGTGTCGACATCCAAAATTTGTGTCGACACACAGAAAATCTGTCGACAATGTTGTATCGACACCAAGGGCCAGATTATGTCGACATCAAGAATTTGTGTCGATACACAGAAAATCTGTCGACAACGCTGTGTCGACACTAAGGGCCAGACTTGTGTCGACATTATCAGGAGTTGTGTCGACACACAGAGAAGCTGTCGACACATTCCAGAATTCTGTCGACAACGACTGTGTCAACTGATAGAACTTGTGTCGACACACACCAGAATTCTGTCGACACCAACTTTATCAAGACAAGGAGTGTTTGTGTCGACACACAGAACTTGTGTCGACATATTCCACAGAAGCTGTGTCGACAACAACAAGACTTGTGTCGACACATGGACTATGTATGTCGACACATATGAAGAATTCAGTCGACATTCTCTGCTGCTGAGTCAAAGTTCAATGAAGGCTGAAGTAATACAAGTGAAGACTTGACAGCTGTCATTGCTGATATTGCTGTCACACCTGTTAGAGGTGTCAGAAGACAGTTTGAAACCGGAGCAGCTGCTTACCATGGATGAAGCCTATAAATAGATGTGCTCTCTCAACAATCAAAGATAATAGAGAATAACAACAAGAAGAACAACAACAGATAACAGATAGTTGATCTATTATTATCTCTGAATGATTGAGAATCCAGAAGAAGAGAAAGAAACAGTCAACAGATTATAGAGAGAGAAAAACAAGAAGGAGAGAAAATCTCATCCAGTGAAGGCAGATCCTGAACAGTTTACCAGAAGAATTCAGATTAATTTCTGAAGGAGGAAGATTGAAGATCAACTCCAACATCAAGAAGATCAACCCTACTATGTTCAGATTCAAGAAGCTTTGAAGAAAGCTAAGTCAGGTTGATCCTTAAGAAATCAGTTCTATCAAGAACTGATCAAGAAGCCTTCAACCAATTCTCTCTCCATCTGGTTGAAGATATGAACAACTTTTCATCAATACTTCTTGTAGGATCTGTAATAGATCTGAGTGTAGGAGATTTACATCTCTGAGTTGTAAACCTAAATTATAAAGGCTAAGGTAGGGCTGAGTGCCTGAGGTAGGGGAATCTATTCCCTGAGTTGTAAGCCTGTGAAAGAGGCTGAGGTAGGGTTGTTGCCTGAGTTATAGGAGTGGGGTGTCACTCTGAGTTGTAGGACTGTTGAAGAGGCTGAGGTAGGGCTTGTGCCTGAGTTGTAGGAGTGTGGATTCACTCTGAGTTATAGGAACCATTCTTGGTTCTGAGCTGTAAGATCTGTGGATCTGAGAAGAAGGAAGGAAGTTAGGCTGAATCTAGTACACTGCTAGATATGCGAAGGGGGAAAGTGGATGTACCTATCATTTGGGGAACCACTATAAAACTGGTGTGCAATCTGTGAATGTTGTGTATGTGAATGATGTGTTATACTTTCTGCTGAATACATTGCTGAGCTAGATAGAATTATCTGCCTAAGTTAGAAAAAGAATTGAACCTATTCACCCCCCCCCCTCTAGGTGTTTAGAATATCTTGAAACCAATTCTTTCAAGTGGTATCAGAGGGAGGTTGCATAAAGATTAGACCTAACAGTCTGAGTAGATCTCCAAGGCAGAAATCTATTAGGCAAAATGGGTTCCATAGAGAATCATAAGGAGTTTGGTTCCATGAAGTTACTCATATGCAGAAAAGAGATTTTTGGCATATGGAAAGAAAGAGTTAGATTGTTTATGGAAGCTTCAGATCCAAGAATCTACATGACAGTCAAAGAAGAGCCATTCATTCCAATGAAAGTCTCAGTTCTTGATGCAAATCTCAGAACACCAAAGGAATATTCTGAAATGACAAAGGATGAAATCATCTTGGCAACTATAGATAAGAGAGCTCAGAATATAATAGTCAGTGTCATAGATGATTCTACTTTTCAAAACTTGATCCACTGCAAGACCTCCAAAGAAATGTGGGACACCCTTATTGTCTACATGGAGGGTTCAGAAGAGGTGAGAGAAGACAGAAAGTCTATGCTGAATCAGGAGTATGAAAGTTTTAGACAATCTAAAACAGACAACATAATTGAATGTTACAAGAAATTCTTCAGAATAGTTAATGAATTAATGTCATATGGAAGAGTATTCAGTACATATGAGTTAAATGATAAGTTTCTGAGATCATTGACTAAAGACTGGGACATTAAGATATGTGTCATTAGGGAAGTGGCTAGACTAGCAGAAATTTCACCTCCAACATTATTTGGCAAACTGCCTTCATATGAAATGCAGCTGATGGTCAGAAAAGAGGAGGAGAAAGGTAATAAAATTGATTCCAGAGATAAGTCAGTGGCTTTCAAGACTAAAGCCATAAGAAAGGATAGGAGGATGTCTCCATCACCTCCTAGGAAAGCTGCAGAAGTTGTTTCAGAAAGTTCAGACAGTCACACATCAAATAGTCCAAATTCTGATGAAGACTTGGCAGCTTTCTCAAGATAATTTCAAAGGTTTTTGAAGAAAAAACAGTGGAGATCCAAGTCATCATCCTCAAAATCCAAGCATGATTACTATCAAAAAACGAAATCCTCTAGGAAGGACGGGTATAGCCCTAAATCTAGTAAATTATCTTCAACTAAGATTGTTTGCTATTGCTGCAACAGGCCAAGACATGCGGTAGCTGATTGTCCTGACAAAAGAAAAGAATCTAATGATAAGAAGAAACTAAAAAACAAGGGCAAGAAGGAGAAATATCTTGTTGCAAAGAAGCAAAAAAGTTGGTCAGATTCTTCATCATCAGATTCTGAGGCAGAAGCTGAAGCTGAAGCATATATAGGACTGTTGGCAGCTGAAGAGGATGTAGAAGAGGCTGAATTCTTGAAGTGGCTGGATTTAGTAAATGAAATTGAAGAACCTTGTTGTAAAGGGTTGATGGACTTGACAAAAAAGATCAGTGTCAGGATCAGTCTGGACCTAGTAAGGTAAACAATTCTTTAATAGATTCTGATTACTATACTGGTTCAGAATCAGAAGCATCTGCATCAAGAGATGTAGATGAATTTGAATCTGAAGGAGATGTTCATCAACTTATTGATGAATATGGTGACCTGTTGCAAGCACTTAAGAAATGCAGAATTCTTAATAAAGCACAGGCCAAGGAGATTGCTGATCTTAAGCTGGCTGCATTAGATTCAAAAAAAATTGTTGGATCTAAAGATGAATGAAGTAGCCAAACTGAAAAAAACATAACTGTTATTCAGATGGGTACTATTACATTCAAGAATGATCAAATCAAAAGTTTGAAAGTCAAACTTCAGAAGGAAAAGGATCTGGTGGCTAAGTTCTCTAAGCCAAAATCAATTTTACCTTTAATTGATGACTTTATTCCTAAAAAGGGTAAGACTGGATTGGGTTTTGAGGGAAATGCAAGGGCTGTCAATTCCAAAAGAAAAGGCAAAGCCCCAGTACAGCCTCTAGCATTCATACCCCTCATTTCCTTCAAAAAGGTATGGCAGCCAACTAATAGATATGATCATGACATTATACATGGTAATGGTAAGCCTAAAATTCTAAATGACAAGGGTGTAGCTCCAGCACTCAAGCAAAGAACTACTGTACCAATAGTGTTAAGATCAGCTGACAGCAATGCTGTTAGAACTGTACCTAAAAAGAGGTATAATAGATATAATTGTTGGTGTTGTGGTAAGATAGGGCATTATGTCATGGATTGCTGGCACAACACCAGTGTCAGGAAGAATGCCAGCTTACCTGTGAGGAAGGCTGCTGGTAAAAATATTAAGTTTCAGTCTAACATGAACCTAGAACCCAATAAAAGTTGAGGTTCTAAGGTAAATTAATTTTATTTACTGTAGGTGGGTCCAAGTTGTCATGCCCCTATATGGTACTTGGACAGTGAATATTCCAGGTACATGACTAGAACAAGGAGAATGTTAAAGTACTATACTCCCATAGAGAATGGACTTAAAGTGATCTTTGCTGGATCAGAAAAAGGGGTCATTAAAGGGTTTGGTAATATTTCTTCTAGTTCTATAACAATCACTCAAGTGGCTTATGTAAAAGATTTGAAACATAACTTGATAAGCATAAGTCAGTTGAGTGACCTTGGGTATGATATCTCATTTATTAAGAATAGGTGTTAGATCAAAAGGACAAGTGATCAGAAGGTGATCTTATCTGGTTATAAAAAAAGGGAATGTTTATTGTTTAAATTTTGATTATGAAAACATGAACTCTCCTGTATGTTTAGTTGGAGATGAGAAAGCATCTCAGTATGTCCAATGACACAAGAGGCTAGCTCATCTGAACTATAAGACTATAGGTCAGCTCTTTAGTCTAGAGTTAGTGAGGAATGGTCCTCAATTTAAGTGCATAAAAGAGGGTATATGCTCAGCTTGTCAAAAAGGCAAGCAGACCAAATCCTTTTTTCATAGTCTTGATACCAAAGACTCTGTGAGGTGTTTGTACCTCTTGCATATGGATCTATTTGGTCCTATGGCAGTTCATAGTCTAGGTAGGAAAGTCTATACTTTTGTGGTAGTAGATGACTATTCTAGATACACATGAGTTTTCTTTTTGAGGCAGAAATCTGAAACCCCTACTGTCTTTCATAACTTTGTTAAACAAATTCAAAATGAATATAACAATTCAGTGGTCAAAATCAGAAGTGACATAGAACTGAATTTCAGTCTGAGTGTATGACAAGGTTTTGTGAAAAACTAGGATTCATCAGGAATTCTCCTCACCTAGAACACCTCAGCAAAATGATATTGCTGAAAGAAAGAAAAGAACTCTCATTGAGGCTGGTAGAACTCTACTCAGTGACACTTCACTCCCAGAATATTTCTGGGCTGAGGCAGTAAATACTGCTTGTCATGTTCTCAATAGAGCATCTATAACTAAGAACCATAAAAAGACTCCTTATGAGATTATGAAGGGGAGAAAACCAAATATATCCTACTTTAGGATCTTTAGTAGCAGGTGTTATATGCTTAACACTGGCAAGTCTCACCTAACTAAGTTTGCTGCCAAATCCCAAGATGGGATATTTGTTGGGTACAGCAATAATAGTAAGGTATATAGGGTCTACAACTTGACTAAATAAGTTGTAGAAGAATCAGTTCATGTAGTGTTTGATGAATCTGAGCTTATTAACTGTGAGTTATCTAGCAATCCTTGTAGCTCAACAGGTTTACAAGAAAGGTTGGACATACTGACCATTAATGAAGACCAAACTGCAAGACAGGATGTGGAAAATGATGGTTGCTGTCCAGGGGGAGTACAAGGTTCACAAGCTGACATTGAAGACAATGAAGTTCAGTCTGGTGAATAAATTGAAGAAGTTCAAATTACTAATAGAATGCCTCCAGCAATAAGGAATCTAAAGGATCATCCAGCACACCAAATCATTGGTGATCCCAGACATGGTGTGCAAACTAGAAGCAAACACATGAACACAGTGATTTGCTCATGTTTCCTGTCATTGTTGGAACCAAAAAGATTTGAAGAAGCCATACAAGACTCCAACTGGATTGATGCAATGTAGGAGGAGCTGAATCAATTCACAAGGTGTAAAGTATGGGAGCTGGTTCCAAAACCAAAGGATCACAACATTATTGGGACAAACTGGATCTATAGGAACAAACTGGATGAAAATGGCATAATAGTGAAGAACAAAGCAAGACTAGTTGTCAAAGGGTATAGACAGGAAGAGGGCATTGACTTTGATCAGACTTTTGCTCCAGTGACAAGGTTGGAAGCAATAAGGTTATTCCTTGTCTTTGCTACTTACCAAGGTTTAAAAGTATACCAAATGGATGTCAAGTCAGCTTTCCTAAATGGTAATTTGAAAGAAGAAGTCTATGTTCATCAACCCTCAGGTTTTGTTGATCCACTTTATCCTAATTATATTTATAGACTTAAGAAAGTCTTATATGGTTTAAAACAAGCCCCTAGGGCTTGGTATGAAACAGTGTCTACTTTCCTCATTGAAAATAAATTTTTAAGGGGGAAAATAGACAAGACTCTATTCCTTAGGGAGTCAAAAGGCAAGATGATCCTAGTACAGATTTATGTTGATAACATAATCTTTGGATCTATAGAAAACAACCTTTGTAGGAAGTTTGTAAAACTTATGCAAGGGAAGTTTGAGATGAGCAGTATGGGTGATCTCAAATTCTTCTTGGGACTCCAAGTAAGACAGACTGATGAGGGCGTGTTCATTTCACAATCTAAGTTCACCAAGGAGTTAATTAAGAAATATGGTATGTAGTCATCCACCACCATAAGAACTCCAATGGGGACAAGTATGCTTTTAGGCAAAGATGATGCAGGAAAACCTGTAGATGAGTCTTTGTATAGATGGATAATTGGCTCCATCCTATACTTAACTGTTAGTAGACCAGACATTATGTATGCTACATGTGTCTGTGCTAGGTACCAAGCAATCCCTAAAAAATCTCATTATACTGCTGTTAAAAGAATATTGAGATATCTTAAGGGCACACCTAATCTTGGTCTTTGGTACCCTAAAAATAGAGACTTTCTACTGACTAGTTCTTCAGATGCAGACTTTACAGGTTGTAAAGAAGATAGAAAGAGCATCACTGACACATGTTAGTTTCTAGGTGGTAGACTAGTGTCATGGAGCAGTAAGAAGCAGACTAGTGTGGCAATTTCCACTGCATAGTCTGAGTATATTGCTGCAGGCAGCTGCTGTGCTCAGCTTCTATGGATTCAACATCAACTTGAAGACTATGGTCTCAAGGTAAGTAGAACTCTACTATTTTGTGATTCTACAAGTGCTATTTCTATTGCTAAAAACCCTGTATCACATGTCAGAACCAAGCATATAGAAATTAGATTTCACTTCATTAGAGAGCATGTTGAAAAAGAAGATATTTGTTTGGAATTTATTACCACAAATAATCAAATTGCTGACATGTTTACTAAACCACTAGATGAAACTAAGTTCAATTATTTCAAAATTGAATTAGACATGTTAAACCTAGAATAACTTAGTAATTCTGGCTAAGTAAATCAATGTTGACATTTAGGAGTTTATGTCGACACAAAAGGAAATTTGTTTCGACATATAATAGTTTGTGTCGACACTTAAGATAAGTTGTGTCGACACAACAAAATAGTGCTGAGATAGTGGTGTCGACACTTAGAGTTTGGTGTCGACACATAGAAGTTCTATCATTTAGATAACTATGTTGACACATACATAAGTCTGTGTCGACACACAAATATTAGCGTCGACTATTAGAAGTCTGTGTCGACACATCACAAACTGTGTCGACACATAGTGTTGTCTGACTCTGTCGAGACATTAGAAGTTTGTGTCGACACAATCTCTACAGTGTCGACACATTAAGTATCTATTATCCCGCCTTTTGGCCTTTTGTGTTGACAAACCTATAAATAGGTCACAGAGCAATTATGTCGACTAAGCTCTCAACATTTTCGAGACCCAAACCTTGAGTCGACAAACCTTCATCTCTCTTCTCCTCAAATTTCTTGTCATCAATGGCGCCAAAGTTGGAGACCAACATCAACGAAGGCTATGAGTTAGTTCGCAATGCCTTTGACAGTGCGGCGACTGAGATTCGAGATGTAATAACCCTAATCCAAGATAATGGTTAAGAATATCTAGTCTCTGAACCTACAAAGATCTAGAAGACGGAAATTCTTGAATTCTATACAAAAGCAACCTTGGATTCAACTGGATTGAAGATTAAGTCATCAATTCAAGGCAGCAAGGTGAAAATTACCCAAAAGCGTCTAAGAAAAATACTTCAATTGCCCACGACTCAGGAAGATGATGAAGTTGCATCTTCAATGACCAAAGAAGCTCTTCAATGGTGTGGCCTGGATCCCACCACTAAGATTGAATCAGCCATGCAAAGGAAAGGAATGAGCTCGCAAGGAAAGTTCCTCTCAGAGATAATGGGCAAAGTAATTCTCTGCAAAGCAGGTGGACATGACAGGATCTCAGCATATATGTTCAGTTTGATGACCAGAATTATTTTCAAAATAAAGACTAACTGCTCTGCTGTGATTTTGATAAGATCAAGGAAAGCCTGAAGAAACCTAATCTAGGTAGAATTCTGAGTTTGTATCTGGCAATAAACATTCCTGAAGTGCTGAACCATACCACTGGATCTAGAATAAATCACATGAGAAGGATGAATATGAAAATACTGTCCATGTGGGAAAGAGTTCTGACAAAAGATGGTTCAACACCACAGAAACAACCACAACAGAAAAAGAAAAAGACAACCCCAAGGAAGCCTGAATCTTCTAGTGATTCAGAAGAACAGATAATCTTCAGTTCAGATGAAGACCAACAAGAATCTACAAGGAAATCATCTACTCCTAAGCCTGTAGATGATAGTCAGCAGCATGGGGAGTATATTCCACAAAACACCATCCCACTGGATCAAGGTCAGGATGTGCCTCCTCTAGGGGGAGCCAATGAACTTTCACCTGTTCAACAAGAAGTCATGCCTACAGATAGTGCTCCTGAGAAAGAGCAGGCTGCTTTAGAGAGTGAAACAGCCACTCAAACAATTCTTGAGGTAATAAATGATATTAATCAAACTATACTAGATACTGAGCCAGATTCACTCACTGTTCTTCTAACTAATGTTGAACAGACACCCCATGACAACATCCCTGCACAGGATGTATCTATGGATACTACATCTGCATTAGATGATATTCCATTAAATGTTCAAGATACAGATATTCCTCCAGTTCAACAGCAACAAGAATTTACTCATGAGGAATTTTTCCCTGACTTACAAGAAGTAAGAACTGAGGAAGTTGTGTCAAGAATTGAGGGGGAGGAGCCAGGGACTCAGGGGGTGTTGACAAGAACTGATAAGGAGCTACCCACAAGTCCAAAGGACATTGTGAATCTAGAAAGTTCTTCAGAATCTGATGATGGAGAAGCACAACTCTGGTTAATCAAATAAGGTTCCAAAAGAATGATCTCAGAGATCATATTGAAAGAGAAGTCATAAAGGGGGAGAGGTTGATAGTCAATGCTAGCTCAGAGCATGCCAAATGGATAATAAATGTTGTTAGAGCAACTCTGGGATATCCACCCCTATGTGATGATGACAATACATCTGAGTCAGAAATTCAAGCTGCAGGAAATGAAGGGGGTCAGCAGGAAGTAGCTCAAATCATATATGTCCCTTCTAACTTTGAGGAAATTCAACACCTGGTTCACCAAATGTATAGTCCTACAGAGGCTACTAAGAATGGTATCTTTGAGAAAGTGGACATGTCAGAAGCATCACTGAATAAAGAGCAAGAAGCTCAACTCTCAAAGAAAAGATTTAGAGAGCAGGCTGAACTGAAGCCTGATTTTGAAAGGTGGAGTCCAACCTCCAGAAATATAATACTCACTGCCTGGCAAGCTGTCAAAGACAAAATGCATGATAGAGGCAAGTGGTATTCTGAAGTTGAGTGGAATAAATATCTGCAAAGACAAGATGTTATTCAGCAGTTCAGAAGGGTCACAAGGCTGGGAGAATACCTGCTATAGCAGTAGAACCCAGTAAATAATTTCCTAAGCCTTTTCACTATTTTGAAAGGAAAAGAGCCAAAGCTGAAGCACTTAAAAAGAAGGATCTCAAAGGCAAGAATCCAGCTGAAGATACTGAAGCTCCAGTACAAGCAAGGATCCAGTCTGGAAAAGGCATAGTGATCAAGAAGCCTGATTAGCCTTAGGATAGTTTGACTGGATTATAAAACATTGTAATTTTCAGTTTTAAACTCCATGCAATCTATTGTCAACAAACTATTGTGAAGTTTAAACAAAACTATGATTCATGCTTGTTATGGTTATATCATATTCTGTGATGATGTTATTTACTTATTTTGTTTATATGTTTCCCTGTCAGTGAATGTTTTTATGCATCATATTGTTAATTTTATTATAAGTGATGTATACCATTGACTAAGAGTTATGACTTCTCCAAATAGGGGGAGATTGTTGGGTACATTGGAAAATGTGTACCAGATTTGGTGAAGCCTCACCTAACTCAATGATATCCATCAAGTTGTATTTGATGTTGTGTTGAGTTATCATGTGCAGGTTAAGAAAATGGAAAGGAAAATTTTCTAAGTACAAGTGTCAACACCTGGGAATGGCTGTGTCGACACCAAGGGCCAGATTGTGTCGACATCCAGAATTTATGTCAACACACAGAAAATCTGTCGACAACGCTGTGTCGACACTAAGGGCCAGATTGTGTCGACATCCAGAAATTGTGTCGACACACAGAAAATCTGTTGACAACGCTGTATCGACACTAAGGGCCAGACTTGTGTCGACATTATCAGGAACTGTGTCGACACACAGAGAAGCTGTCGACACATTCCAGAATTATGTCGACAACGACTGTATCGACACACAGAACTTGTGTCGACACACACCAGAATTCTGTCGACACCAACTTTGTCAAGACAAGGAGTGTTTGTGTCAACACACAGAACTTGTGTCGACATATTCCATAGAAGCTGTATCAACAACAACAAGACTTGTGTCGACACATGGACTATGTATGTCGACACATATGAAGAATTCAGTCGACATTCTCTGCTGCTGAGTCAAAGTTCAATGAAGGCTGAAGTAATACAAGTGAAGACTTGACAGTTTTCATTACTGACATTGCTGTCACACCTATTAGAGGTGTTAGAAGATAGTTTGAAATCGGAGCAGCCGGTTACCATAGATGAAGCCTATAAATAGATGTGCTCTCTCAACAATCAAAGACAATAAAGAATAACAACAAGAAGAACAACAACAGATAACAGATAGCTGGTCTATTATTATCTCTGAAGGATTGAGAATGCAGAAGAAGAGAAAGAAACAGTCAACAGATTGTAGAGAGAGAAAAACAAGGAGAGAATATCTCATCCAGTGAAGGTAGATCCTGAACAGTTTGTCAGAAGAATTCAGATTAATTTCTGAAGGAGGAAGATTGAAGATCAACTCCAACATCAAGAAGATCAACCCTACTATGTTCAGATTCAATAAACTTTGAAGAAAGCTAAGTCAGGTTGATCCTTAAGAAATCAGTTCTATCAAGAACTGATCAAGAAGCCTTCAACCAATTCTCTCTTCATCTGGTTGAAGATATCAACAACTTTTCATCAATAATTCTTGTAGGATCTGTAATAGATCTGAGTGTAGGAGATTTACATCTCTGAGTTATAAGCTTAAATTATAAAGGCCGAGGTATGGATGAGTGTCTGAGGTAGGGGAATCTGTTCCCTGAGTTGTAGGCCTGAAAAAGAGGCTGAGGTAGGGTTATTGCCTGAGTTGTAGGAGTGTGGTGTCACTCTGAGTTGTAGGCATGTTAAAGAGGCTAAGGTAGGGCTTGTGCCTGAGTTGTAGGAGTGTGGATTCACTCTGAGTTGTAGGAACCATTGTTGGTTCTGAGCTGTAAGATCTGCGGGTCTGAGAAGAAGGAAGAAAGTTAGGCTGAATCTAGTACACTGCTAGATAGGCGAAGGAGGAAAGTGGATGTACCCATCATTTGGGGAACCACTATAAAACTGGGGTGCAATATGTGAATGCAGTGTATTTGAATGCTGTGTTATACTTTCTGCTGAATACATTGCTGAACTAGATAGAATTATCTGCCTAAGTTAGAAAAAAGAATTGAACTTATTCACCCCCCCCCTCTAGGTGTTTAGAACATCTTGAAACCAATTTTTTCAATAGTAAATTGCAGTAATGAGAATGCAATGATTTAAACTGCTGATAATAAACTCTACATAATAAGATGCGACCAAAATGAAACTTGAGTAGTACTAAAACAAAAGTACTGAACTGAAATGAACTTGACTAGTACGAGACTGCAGTAGTACTGAATTGAAAGTACTGAACTGAAATAAAGTTGACCAGTACATGACTGGAGTAATACTGAATTAAAAGTACTGAACTGAAATGAACTTGACCAGTATGAGACTAAAGTAGTACTGAATTGAAAGTACTGAACTGAAATGAATCTGACCAGTACGGGACTGGAGTAGTACTTAATTGAAAGTACTGAACTGAAATGAGCTTGACTAGTACGGGACTGAAGTAGTACTGAATTAAAAGTACTGAACTGAAATGAACTTGACTAGTACGGGACTGGAATAGTACTGAATTGAAAGTACTGAACTGAAATGAACCTAACCAGTACGGGACTGGAGTAGTACTAAATAGAAAGTACAGAACTGAAATGAATATGACCAGTATGGGACTGGAGTAGTACTAAATTGAAAGTACTGAACTGAAATAAACTTGACCGGTACGGGACTGGAGTAGTACTGAATTGAAAGTACTGAACTGAAATGAACTTGACCAGTATGAGACTGGAGTAATACTGAATTGAAAGTACTGAACTGAAATGAACCTGACCAGTACGGGACTGCAGTAATACTGAATTGAAAGTACTGAACTGAAATGAACTTGATTAGTACGAGACTGAAGTAATACTGAATTGAAAGTACTAAACTGAAATAAACTTGACTAGTACGGGACTGGAGTAGTACTGAATTGAAAGCATTGAATTGAAATAAATAAATAAAGGAACTAAATAATCATAAAGAAAATGGTTAGTACTCGAATCACTTCATTCAGGAGGCTTCAGTTTCATCTCTGTTCTTAAGAGTTATTTTCAGTTTCTTCTTCATTCTCAGGAGGTGTATTCGGTCCCTTTTTAGTTTTCAAGATTTCCTTAGGTTACACCCACTATTAAGATCCAATATCAATTCAAGTGCGCCCTTTTTTAATCTCGGCTTAATCAGATCATGAGATGTTTATCATGAGTTATATTTTTATTATTCATCTGAGGATAAATGTTAATTCGATTTCTTGCATCAGATCAAATCCGAGAATCTCGTCAGAGGGCACATTGTTCCTCGAATTTCAACCTCGAAAATCGTTCCCAACACATGAGGGAAATTCTTTACCCAAAATGAGGTTGGGGAGTATATTACTCGAAGCTCATACTTTCATCTTCCGAGTCTACCCAAAATGCCCGAGATTTATTTTAAGAACGAGGCACTCAGTGATTTTGGCAAAAATCTCGAAATTATCGGAGCTGGAAATCTTGTCTCGATAACTCTCTTCGTTCAATAAATTGAACTTAATATTCAATATAAAGTGGTCGCGCGCTTTGATTTTCATTTTCAAAGAATTTGAGCGCGTAAATTTCCGAGCGCGACCCAAGGCTCCAAAAAATGGAAAATCTTCAATTTATTTTTATCCCAATATTTTCAAATTATAATACAATATTTAAAGGGGCCTAAAAAGAGTCTAGTAAATTTTCCAAAATTTTCTGAGCAAATTTGGGCCTCCAAATTGACCAAATAATTCTTATTTAGGCTTTTAAGAATATCAAATTAACTCTAAAAATTTCCAAAATTTTTGTGTAGGCTGCCCTCGTCAAGGGTAATAATTTTCATGTTCAAAACTTATTTCCTAAGAGCCTAGATTAGTCTTCAGAAAATAAATACCAATTTTAATTATAATATTATAATATTTATAATATTATAATAATTATAATATTATATATATATATCTTCTTCTCCCCCCCCCCACCCTCGATGCATGTACTGGAACCCAACTTGCGGGTCTTCTTTGTCGTCGGTCGGCCGCCGGCCAGCCGTGGCTCCGCCCCCCGCCGACTGGCCGGGGCTGGGCGCTCCCTCCGGCGGTGGTTCGGCGGCCTGCCACCGCCGGCCGCCGTCGGAGCTATATATTTTTTTATTCGAAGGGGATAGGTTGACGGTGTCGGCGCTCCGGCCACCAGAGCTTGCATGCAACTCGTTGGAAAGATAGGGAGGAAGGAGATGAGAAGTTTTCCACTTTGTTTGGGGTCTCTGGCGAGTTCCTCCATTAATGGTGGTGGAAGGTGGTGGAGCTTGGGTGGGCTGTTTCCGGCGAGCTGGAGCTCCGGCTAGGTGGGGGAAGCTCATTCTGAGCTGGTGTGAGGAAGGGCTGAGGGGTCATGGCCTTATATAGGCAAGTGGGGAGGATCCATTTGTCTTGGGGGAGGTGTGGGATTAATCCCACTGGAGGGAAAAGAGCCCTTCTCCCGTCCAGCTGGCTGGGACACTTGGCAGACATCCAGAGGCGGAGGTACATCCATGTGTTAAAATCATGGAGGCTTGGAGCTTGGTTTGGGGAGGAGGGGTATGTGGAGGCTTAGGATTGGCTCCCTCCTTGCTTTGACTCCCAAACCATACAAGGCTTGCTGGTTTAGGCCAGCTGGTGGCCTCCTAATGGAGGGTTGTACACCCTATAAGCCTAGTTAGGCCATAGGTGAAAGTTATTTAGCTTTAGGTTAGCTAATCACCTACAGGGGGGTGAATAGGTCTTTGAGATTTTAATATATCTTTTGTTGTTTTCAAATTATGCTAACTAGATCTTGTCCTTAAGTCCTTGCTGAGCTTGAAGAGCTTCAGCTATTCTTTCTTGCCTTCAGGCAATCCTGGCTGGACTTCAGCTTCCAAGCTTGATCGGAAAAATAAATGTCCAGCCGCTTGTTTCAGTTTCTCTTTTGTTCCTTTTTTTGTTAGCCCTAATCCTTTACTGTTTCCCTTTTATATGCGTTGATTTGAATCAACGGCATAATAGTATGTGGGCCCACCAAGGATTGGTGAGTGCCAACTCCATCAGAAAGGGACAAAACATCTTTTGGTGCTATAGCAGCTTTCCCGCAACGGCTTCCTACAGTTTTGACTTTGATGACGTCAGCAGTGGTCATCAACATCTGGACTTAGAAAATTTTTCTGAATCCCATCAAGCATTGAGTGATGTTGAGACACTCAACGTCATCAGCCTTGGCTCTCAGCGCTTCTGGACTTAGAAAATTTCCAGCTTTTGTCTCAGCGGTTTTGTCTCAACTGTCTCAGCGGTCTCGACGGTTTTCCATTATTAGCTAAGACATGTCTTTGTCTCAGCGCTTTCCTCTCATCTATTGTCTCAGCGGATTTTGCACTTTAACTGTCTCAGCGGATTTGTCTCAGCAGTCTTAGCGATTTTTCATTTATCAGCTGAGACAATTCTTTGTTTCAGCGCTTTCCTCTTTATTAGAAGCGTTAAGTGAATCTGCTTCACTCAATGCTTCTGGACTTAGAAAAATTCCAGCTAATTTTGTTCTCAGCAGTTTACCTCTTGACTGTCTCAGCGCTTCCTGCTTTATTTAGAAGCGTTGAGTGAACTTGCTACACTCAACACTTTTGTACTTAGAAAGTTTCCAGCTAACTTTTTCTCTATTGTCTCAACTATCTCAACACCATCTTCTCAGCTGTCTCAACGCCATCTTCTCAGCTGTCTCAACGCCATCTTCTAAATTGTCTTCAGCTGTCTCAACACTATCTTCCCAGCTGTCTCAGCTGTCTCAACGGTCTCAACGTTTTTTGCCTTAGTCAATTTTTCTCTTGCTTCAGCTTGATAAGCGTTGGGCTGAGCTCGACAAACTGTAACCTAAGTTCGACGAACTTCGAGCTAAGTTCGACGAATTTGGTACCCTGAATTCTTAAGCATATGCTGAGTTGAGCTCGAGGATCAGTAAGCTGATCTCGACGAACTCTGAGCTGAGTTCGACGAAATTTGAGTTTACTGATTCCTTTACTTGTCCAATCATGGACAACCTATATGCATGAATTAAAGCACACATCAAATATATTATGTGTGTATGTCATTAACCCGTTTAACTTCTTACAAATCTGGGATATTGGGATCAATAGACCCAACAATCTCCCCCTATTTGAATAAGTCAAAACAATACATGTCATTGATGTTGAAACTGAATTCTCGGTCTCTTGTGGAGTTCACCCTTGGAGAAGGGGTGATCGCACACCTACTTCGCTTCTGCAAGCAAAGCAACAAAAGAAACCAAGGAAAACGGACCCAAGGGCTCGGCGGGGAGGACCCACCACACACCCGAAAGACTTGAGAGCACTTCCCCTCCTTAGCCACAGGCTAAACTAAGGGTACCTCAGAAAGTACTAGAAGACTAAGGAGCAAGTGAATATGAGAGCCTGCCTTCTGAGGTGCCCCCTTGGGTCCTATTTATAGAATTCTGAAAACGGCCTGCAAATAACCAACCTCCGCTGTTTTGAACAGTTGTGTGCAGTCCAACTTGGTCTGCCAACAGCGTAGTTCCGTTGTTCCGACAAGCTATTCACACCCATGGGGAGGGCATCCAGGTAATTTTACCTTTGGGCCTCTACTGGGCCCACACCAAGGATATAAAGGTCAGCTCGCCACTACTCTCCTCTCACGGGAGGCGGGTGCGACCTGGCTCCTACGGCTCGCCTACTCTTCTTGCGCGAGCGCAAGCCGGGTCACCTCGACCCGCCAATGCCTGTGTCGAGGTGGGTTGGCGGCCAGGTCGCGTATAGGAGAGCGGGCTGGCGGCCAGTCTTCAAACTATGACCATGATAGCCCCGCAGGGAGGCTCGCTGAACTGGACTCGTCCAGCTCAACTTCGGACATTAGTTCAACGAATGGCGAACCCAAACTTTGCTCGACGAATGGCGGGGGAGAACTCTGCTTGACGAATGGCTGGGGAGAACTCTACTCGACGAACGGCGGGGGAGAACTCTGTTCGACGAATGGCGGACGAGAACTCTGCTCGACGAATGGGGGACCAAAACTCTGTTCAACGAATCACGGACGAGCTAGAAGGGGGAAGGGACCAGCTCGCGTGGCTCACTCGCCCGGCTTTGACGAGAGCGAGCTGGTCGTCTACTGCCTACCCGCATGTTGTTATGGTGCGGGTCGGGCGCCTTGGTCCGCTCGCCTGGCTTGGCGGACACACTCGGCGAACACGGGGTTGTACAATTGACAATACATCATTTCATCATAACAAAATTTAACAGTAGAAGTAGAAGTGTTACCATTTCTCTAGCGCGTGGAGAATTACTTACTCCCCCTAGCATGCTGACATGCTTACAGTTCCACTTGGCTGTGCTTCTCAGCCCTTGACTTCTCCCCCCCCCCCCCTTTTGACTTTTGTAATAGGGAGCATACATATAGGTTGTTCTCCCCCAATCTATCTCAGCTATTGGGCTAGCTCCCTCTCAACAGTTGCACACCATATTCAGTATCTGGAGGAAGAGCTTGTTCTACCTGCAAAATAAGCAATACAGCATATGGTAGAAGAGAGAATTGAAGCTAAACAAGATTCAACATGTCCAATTCAAATTTGAAGGTATTGAACTTAGCTTCATCTAGTGGCTTAGTGAAGATATCAACCACTTGCTTGTTTGTGGAGACAAACTCAAGGGAGATGTTTTCTCTTTCCACATGTTCTCTAATGAAATGATACCTAATTTCTATATGCTTAATCCTGCTATGGGAGACAGGATTTCTAGCTATAGAAATTGCATTAGTAGAATTACAAAAAGTGGAGTTCTAATTATCTGAACATTATAGTCTTGAAGTTGATGTTGAATTCACAGCAACTGAGCACAACAGCTTCTAGCTGAAATATACTCTAACTCTGCTGTTGAGATTGCTACACTTATCTGTTTCTTGCTGCTCTAAGAGACAAGCCTTCCACCTAGAAATTGACAGGAGCCCGAAGTGCTCTTTCTGTCCTCCTTGCAGCCTGCAAAATCTGCATCTGAATAGCAGTTAGTTCAAATTCCCCATTCCTGGAGTACCATAGGCCAAGATCTGGGGTGCCATTAAGATATCTCAAGATTCATTTTACAGCAGTATAGTGAGACTCTTTAGGGCAGGCCTGATACCTAGCACAGACACATATTGCATACATAATGTCAGGTCTACTTACTGTGAGGTAGATAAGGGAGCCAACTATACCTCTATATAGAGTTTGATTAATAGTCTTCCCTGGATCATCTTTACATATAGGCATACTTGAGCTCATGGGAGTTCTTATGGTGGAAGCATTCTCCATGTCATATTTCTTGATTATCTCCCTGGTGAATTTTGACTGGGATATGGATAGTCCATCATCAGTCGGTTTCACTTGGAGTCCCAAGAAAAACTTCAATTCACCCATACTACTCATCTCAAACTTCTCCTACATAAGTTTTGCAAACTTCCTGCAGAGGTTGTCATCAGTAGAGTCAAATTTTTTGTCATCAACATAAATCTGGACTAGGATGACCTTGCCCTTAGATTCCCTTATGAATTGAGTCTTGTCTATCTTCCCCCTTGAGAATTTGTTCTCAATGAGGAAGGTAGACAATGTCTCATACCATGCTCTTGGGGCTTGCTTAAGCCTATAAAGAGCTTTTATAAGTCTATATACAACAGTAGGAGAGTTGGAGTCAATAAAACCTAGAGGCTGCTCTACATAAACTTCTTCTTTCAAGTCTCCATTCAGGAAGGTTGACTTGACATCCATCTGGAATACCTTGAATCCCTGGAAGGTTGCAAATGCAAGGAACAGTTTGATTGCTTCCAACCTTGCAACTGAGGTAAAAGTTTGATCATAATCAATCCTTTCTTCCTGTCTATATCCTTTGGCCACCAGTCTGGCTTTATTCTTGATTACAATGTCATTTTCATCAAGTTTATTCCTGAAAATTCACTTGACTTCAATGACATTGAGGCCATTTGGTCTGGGAACTAACTTCCAGACCTTGCACCTTTTAAACTGGTTCAGTTCTTCCTGCATTGAACCAATCCAGAATGGATCTTGATTTACTTCTTCAAATTTCTTGGGCTCTTCTTGTGACAGGAAGATGGAATAGAGTAATGTGTTGAGACTCCTGCTTCTGGTCTATACATATTGGCTAGCCTCACCAATTATCTGTTCTGGAGGATGATCTCTAAGATATTTGACTGCTGGGGGCAGTCTGACTACTTCCTACTGATTATCATTTTTTGCAGTAGCTTGGTCTTCATTTTCAGCTTGACTACCCTGTGCTTCCTCTGGACAGCATCCCTTACCACAATCTTCTTGCAAAGCTGAGTCTTTATCTTTGATGGAGAGCTTTTCCATCATGACTTTTGTCCCTATAGAGTTAGGCAAAGAGCATGATAGCTCACTGTCAATCATATATGACTCATCAAACACTATATGGACAGACTCTTCTACAACTTGATTTGTCAAGTTATAGACTCTATATTCCCTACTATTGTTGTTGTACCCAACAAATATCCCCTCATGGGATTTGGCAGCAAACTTAGTCATTTTTGACTTACCATTGTCCAGGATGAAACACTTGCAGCCAAAAATCCTGAAGTAGAAAATATTTGGTTTTCTGCCCTTCAAGATCTCATAGGGAGTCTTCTTGTGGCCTTTGGTGATAAAAGCTCTATTGAGCGCATGACATGCAGTGTTAACTGCCTCAGCCCAGAAATATTTAGGGAGAGAAGTGCCATTCAATATTGTTCTCCCAGCTTCTATGAGAGTATTGTTTTTCCTCTCAGCTAACTCATTTTGCTGGGGTGTTCTTGGAGAGGAGAACTCTTGATGAATCTTTTGCTCTTCACAGAATGTAGTCATAGCAGCAGACTGAAACTCAGTTCCATAGTCACTTCTCATTCTAACCACAGAGCATGCAAGCTCATCACTGAAGAGCTGACCAATGATCTTATAATTCAGATGAGCCAGTCTCTTGTGCCACTGGACACAATATGAGACTTTCTTATCTACAACTAGACATATATGAGAACTATTTTCTAAGCAAGAAAAATTCAAGTAATAAACATTCCTACTCCTATTGCCTGTTAAGATGACATTTTGGTCATTTTACCTTTTGATGTGGCACTTATCCTTGTGGAAAGAAATGTCATAACCAAGATCACATAGTTGGCTTATGCTTATGAGGTTGTGTTGCAACCCCTCCACATAAGCCACCCTTGTGATGGTGATTATGACATTTGATATGTTACCATAGCCTCTGGTTATCCCCTTGTCTGAGCCTCCAAAAATGACCTTGTGTCCATTCTTTACTGGATTGTACTCCTTTAATAGCTCCTTTGTTCCAGTCATATGTCTGGAACATTCACTATCCAAGTACCATTTAGGGGATTTGGTACTTGAACTAACCTGAAAAGAATGCAATTCACCTTACCTTAGGACCCCAATTTCTCTTGGGTCCTAGGTTCACATTAGCCTTGAAATAACACTGCCTTCCCGCAGAATTCCTGACAGGTTGGCAACCTCTGGACACTGAGGGATTGTGTCAGCAATCCACAACATAGTGGCCCACTCTACCACAACACCAGCACTCATAGATATTATATCTCCTTTTCTGTTTGAGACCATCATTTGACTGTACTGCTTCCTAAATAGTGGGGAGATGTGTTGCACTATACTTCTGCCTTCTTTCAGCAGCAATTTGACTGAAGGACAGTCTTTCAGCTGGATGTGTTGGCCTTCTCTGAGAACCATCAGCTGCATGACTCTTTTCAGCTAACATGCATCTGATAGCATCTGAGATGGTCATTCCAGCCCTGCCAGAAGACTCTCCTTGAGGCACAACTTTTGTTGTATGATTTATATTTTTAGCAGCAGCAATATCTTTGAGTTTTGGGGCTGGGGCACCAAAAATAAATGGTCCAGATTGGGCCATTTGGATTTCCTCATGGGCAGCCTTAAAGGCTTTCACATGGTTGTACCTTCCACCATGCCTAGGGCCACATTGGTCCATACCAGTGGATCTATCGTTCTCCCAGTGAGCATAACAACTTTCATGGTCATACCTGTTAGAAGGCAACAATACTCTCTAAAAAGAAATTTGAGGCGGTGAGGGTAGAGGCACAACAGGTGCCTTCCCTTTTCCCTTTCCTCTTGGATTAGAAGGTCTAGCAGGTCCCTTAAATCCCAACCCTTTCTTACCAGCTTGGGTAAGGTTGGTATCAATTAAGGGTAGCATAGTGCTTGGTTTAGAAAATTTTGTCACCAACAACTTCTTATTTAAGAGATCATTTTCAAGTTTCTGGATAAGTTTCTCATTTGAGACTCTTACCACAGACTCACTGTCAATAATTTCCTTGAGCTGGCCTGCATGTGCAGTCATGTCATTGAGGGCTTTTTCTTGGTCTTCATACTTGCTTTTAAGACTAAGAAGTTCTTTTGCCTGCCTCTTTGCAAGTAGTTTTGCATTTCTTGAAAGCCTCAAGAAGTTCTCCATACTTAACAATTATGGAGTTCACATCATCCTCAGGGTCTAAATTCCCTTCATCTCTTGATGATTGAGCTTCAGAGACTGAGTCAGCCTCATGACTAAAAATAAAAGAATGTGGTTTAGCATGTACCTGAAACTAACCAGGCTGATCCTGGCTGCTTTTTTCATCTGTCATTGCCATTAGTCCATGGCACTGAGCATCTCCTTCTTCATCTTCATCCACCTCTGAGTTACTCTCTGGATGTGATAGAGGGGTCCTGATCCCTATTCTAGCAGCAGGGAACTCTTCTTCAGCAATAGTAATAAGCCCAATGTAGGCTTCATCTGCTTCACTGTCTGACTCAGAGGAAGAGTCAGACCAGGTCTTCTCTTTCTTGGCCACTAGGGACTTCTCTTTCTTCTTTCCCTTGTGGTGCTTCTTCACTCTTTCTTCTTTCCTCTTTACTGGGAAGTCATCAATTATATGCACAGGTTTGCTGCAGCAAAAATAAATAATGTTAGAGGAATATTGTTTATTAGAATTCAGAGCATACATGTCCTCCTTAGAGGATTTCCTTTTGTGCTGAGAGGAGGAAGAAGGCCTTATGTTCTTCCAATGCCCCTTCTTCAGGAATTTCTGAAACTGTCTGGAGAAGGCAGCAAGGTCCTCATCAGATGTATGGCTGTCAGATGAGTTGGACCTAGAGCTCTCAGATTCTGACACAGCAGTTCTCCTCACTAGAGAGATCTTCCTTCTACTCCTGGTTGAAGCATCAGCTTTGAAAGCCACAAATTTCTCCCTTGCTCTGTGACTTGCTGATCTTCTCTTCTTCTTCCTTCCTTACAGTAAGCTGCATCTCATAGGACGGTAGCTTTCCAAATAGGGTTGGAGGTGGTGTATCTGCTAGTCTGCCCATCTCCCAGATGACACAGATCTTTGTGTCTCAATCCTTAGTGAGGGACCTGAGAAATTTGTCATTCAGCTCATGGTGCTGAAGACTCTTCCATAAGTACTCAGTTCATTAATAGTTCTGAAAAATCTTTCAAAACTTTCAGCAATGCCCTCAGACTTTCCTAGTCTGTGTTGAGATTATATTATCCAGCAGAACACGTGTGTGTGAGACCGCATATTTGGCTTCCCCATCGCATTCCAGGTCTGGGTGTTGACCCCGGTGGGCCCCCTTGTGGCGGAATATCCCTGCGGTCTTGTGATTGGGGTTAATCCTACACCGCCTGCAGACTTCTCCCCTTTGTGTTCATGTACCCTGCAACCCTTCATCTCAATACCTGAATTTTGAGATGAACTAATGGGTTGGCGGGTTCTAACTTGGTATCAGAGCGGGTTGTCCTGCTGCGGGGGTGTGTTGAGATTATATTAGCCAGCAAAACATGTGTGTGTGGGACAACGTATTTGGCTTCCCCATCGCGTTTCAGGTCTGGGTGTTGACCCCGGTGGGCCCCCTTGTGGCGGAATATCCCTGCGGTCCTGTGGTTGTGGTTAATCTCACACCGCCTGCAGACTTCTCCCCTTTGTGTTCATGTACCCCGCCACCCTTCATCTCAATACCTGGGTTTTGAGATGAACTAATGGGTTGGCGGGTTCTAACTGTCTGAAAGCCTCATACTCTTGGTTGAGCATGGATTTCCTGTCATCCCTCACCTCTTCTGAGCCCTCCATGAACACCACTAGGGTGTCTCACATCTCCTTGGAGGTCTTGCAGTGCACCAAATTCTGGAATGTAGGATCATCTACTACACTAGCAATGATATTTTGAGCTCTCTTGTCCATAGAGGCAAGGAGAAGCTCATCCTTGTTCATTTCTTCATATGATTTGGGAGTCTGGATGTTGGCATCTAGAACTGAGATCTTCATGGGGATGAAAGGCCCCTCTTTGACTTTGATGAATATCCTAGGGTCAGCAGCTTTCATGAACATCCTGGCCCTATCCTTCCAAAGCCCAAACCCTTCCGTTCTGCAGATTTGCAAATTCATGACTCCTAATTCCTTGTAATTTACATCAGACACCATTTCTTATCTTTTAGCTAACCTTGGAGGTATACTCAGATTGTTTAATCCTTTTTGAGTAACCACTCTCTGATACCACTTGAAAGTTATTTAACTTTAGGTTAGCTAATCACCTAGAGGGGGGTGAATAGGTCTTTGAGCTTTTAATATATCTTTTATTGTTTTCAAATTATGCTAACTAGAGCTTGTCCTTAAGTCCTTGCTGAGCTTGAAGAGCTTCAGCTATCCTTTCTTGCCTTCAAGCTATCCTGGCTGGACTTTAGCTTTCAAGCTTGATCGGAAAAATAAATGTCTAGCCGTCTCTTTCAGTTTCTCATTTTGTTCCTTTTTTTGTTAACCCTAATCTTATACTGTTTCCCCTTTTATATGTGTTGATTTGAATCAACAGCATCATAGTATGTGGGCCCACCAAGGATTGGTGAGCGCCAACTCCATTAGAAAGGGACAAAACATCTTTTGCTGTTGTAGTAGCTTTCTCGCAATGGCTTCTTGCAGTTTTGACTTTGATGACGTCAGTAGTGGTCATCAACATCTGGACTTAGAAAATTTTCCTGAATCCCATCAAGAAGCATTAGAAAATTTCATGGCTTTGTCTCAGCGGTTTTGTCTCAGCGGTCTCAGCAGTCTCAGAGGGTTTTCCATTATTCGCTGAGACAAGCCTTTGTCTCAGCGCTTTCCTCGTTTTTGTTGTCTCAGTGGTTTTTGCACTTTAACTATCTCAGCGGATTTGTCTCAGCGGTTCAGTAGTTTTTCATCTATCAGCTAAGATAATTCTTTGTTTCAGCGCTTTCCTCTTTATTAGAAGCGTTGAGTGAACCTGCTTAACTCAACGCTTCTGGACTTAGAAAAATTCCAACAAATTTTGTTCTCAGTTGTTTACCTCTTAACTGTCTCAGCGCTTCCTGCTTTATTTAGAAGCGTTGAGTGAACTTGCTTCACTCAACGCTTCTGGACTTAGAAAGTTTCCACCTAACTTTTTCTCTGTTGTCTCAGCTATCACAACGCCATTTTCTCAGTTGTCTCAGCTATCTCAATATCATCTTCTTAGCTATCTCAGCTGTCTCAACGTCATCTTCTCAATTTTCTTCAGCTATCTCAATGCTATCTTGTCAGATGTCTCAGCTGTCTCAGCGGTCTCAACGCTTTTTGCCTTAGTCAATTTTTCTCTTGCTTCAAATTGACAAGCGTTGGGCTGAGCTCGACAAACTGTAACCTAAGCTCGACGAACTTCGAGCTAAGTTCGACGAATTTTATATCCTGAATTCCTAAGCATATGCTGAGTTGAGCTCGACGATCAACAAGCTGATTTCGACGAACTCTGGGCTGATTTCGACGAACTTTGAGTTGAGTTCGACGATATTTGAGTTTACTGATTTCTTTACTTGTCAATCATGGATAACCTGCATGCATGAACTAAAGCACACATCAAATACATTATGTGTATATATCATTGACCCGTTTGACTTCTTACAAATCTGGGATATTGAGATCAATAGACCCAACAATAGGCCATGTGGAGGATAGAGGAGAGAGAAAGAAAGAGAGAGAGAAAGAGATGAATGGGCTTGACTTCTTGATTTGGCCTAAGAGTCATCCTCCTTGCTGGAATCCAATGCCCATATGGGGTTGAGATTGGGCCCAAAGGTGGCCTACATGAGTGGCCTCACGTGGGTGTAACTCAGAATTAAATTCCCTTAAGAAAATTAGATTTTTATGAAGTTTGACCAAAGTCAACCATGTGGTGGGTCCCCAATACTGGTCAAAGTCAATAGGTCTAACTCATCGGGGTTGGGTCAAATTTGGGGTGTCGTGTCACAATTCATGTGCATACGCTTTTCAGTGAACAATTATGCTTGATTTGACCACGGTTTGACCACTAGTCATCGAAACTGATCGGGACCAATTCTGTTGACTTTGTATTGACCATACGAATCCAATGCCACTAATCAGGGTCGAACCGGAGTTCGTTTGCTAAGTATTCAAAATCTGCGCGTCGCGGCGGGCTAAAATGGTCAAAGCGCAAATAATCATCGTTATGCTTCGAATCACGACGCGATGAGTTCTGATGCGTTCGTATCGACTATACAAAGTCATAGAAACTGACAGAACTCAAATTGGAGTTCTCTAAGTCACTATTCAAAAATCTCGTTTTCGCGACGTTCTACGAGGAACGATCATATTCACCATATGACTTCGGTTTGCAACGAAATGAGATTGGTTGCACGCGTACCGGTTATATGAGTCCAAAGCAACAAACAGAACTCGAATCAGAGCTCATTAGCTCAAAATCCCCAAAATAGGGTCATTTCCTACCCATTATGAGTCTCGGGTAGAGGTTCATGTCACTTTTATTTGGTCCACTAGGGTTCTAATGACCCAATAAAAGTCGGGATGTTATAAATTCCACATGCATCCTATCTATTATCCTTGATTGCTTTGGCTTTCGAAAATGGTATGGCGATCTGAGCAACGAGAAGTGACTGAGCTGTACCTGCATTATGTCGATCCTCTTGATTGCCTCAAGTAAATGACTTTCGTCGGGGGCATAATGAGTCTTTGGCCTAGGACTAAAAGTCTATAATGTTCAAGAATATATTGTCAGGTGCTGGACCTCTGAACGGGAGGTGGAGGTCGGGAAGTCCGATACACTGAGAATGTGCCCTGAGTACATGGGGTGTGCAGTCGATGGAGCATGCGTCTGTGATGAATAGTGCTTGTACGCACTTTGTCATTGCCACTTTTATATGATGCTTGCATGGAAGGAGAACAACTGTCTCGAGTAATATGTGAGGTCGTTATAAATTGGTCAGCGAATGCTGAATGTTGCTTTGTTTGCCACGTTTTGGTGGGTTGTGTTGTGCAGGTGCTGGAGAGCTGAGCGGCAAATAGCAAGTGGCGTCCTTGATGCTTTGCGGACCTCGAAGGCCAAGCGAATAAAAGTTTCTGCTTTTCATGTGTGGCCGACATGCGCGCCCATGTTTGTAAACCACACTTTTAAAGATTAATGTAAGGGCTTAAGACCATGAACTTTTGTGTATGTTGAGAACATTCCTGTGCTATATCGTGGACATTCGTGTAAACTGAGTTCATATTTAACCCTGAAGAATGCTCCGAGTTAGGATGCATATGGTTTTTGGATATTAACCTGTAGCCCCACTGACTGTCTGTAGAATATAGCGTGGGGCCCCGACCGGACCCTCTTTGATATTTCATGTGACGGACAGAAGTGTTACAAATTGACTAGAATATTATAATTATTTTTAGAACATTTCACGGGACTATGACTTAATATGTGTATTAATCTTATTATACACAGACCGCTCTATTTGTAGCCACGTATTTCCCTCACTACAGGAGATCAAGCGAGCGGTTACGTGGGTGGTTACCCACGTAACTGATGGCGGCGATCGCGGGAGCGTGATCGGATGACGGAGAGTACATGATGGACGACGGGCGGCGGCGGCGCCCCGAAAGATTGCCCGCCAACGAAGGTCATGCTTGACTGAAGGGACTTGGCCGACCACCGGGGCGAGGCCGGCCGACCGAGGGGAAGGGAAACTATTCTTTATCATGCAAAAAATGATTCATTTCAATGATTGTAACTAGAAACAACAAAAAGGTAACCCTAAATCTACCAATAAGAAAGCAACGTATCACAAATTGATGAGGAACTGAAAGCCAAGGGAAAACTGTGGATCGTCGTGATGGAAAGTGTCACGCGCTCAGATCCAGCCTGGGAAGATCGTCGTGAAGAATGTAGGACTACTTTCACCGGTAGATCCGCTTAGCAGTTGGAAAGTGCCGGTAAAATGGAGAAATACAGGAAGATCGCGCATATAGAAGGAGATCTTTCACATCGTAATTGATTGTAGCTCACACGGATAACACAAAATAGGTTGCCAGAAAATACGGGTTTCGCTAGAAGACCTCACACTGGGAAGAAGGTAGTAAAGACGAATAAAATGACTGTGGAGTCAACCAGATTGCCTAGATTTAGGGTTTGATTTTTCATAATACCTAAACTATCCCACCTATTATAAATTAAATGTTTTTTTTAAAACTCAAAAAACAAAATATTTGAATGTTTGGGGTGCAAAATGCTCTATTAAAGGTTTTAGAGGGTGTGGTTGTTATAAGATTTAGGAGTGTGCGTGGCTACGACGAATAAGTGTTCCTTGAAATTCTACTGAATGCAACAATGCACAAACCTACTTGATCGTTATAACCAAACTCTACTATTCTCAAATTGGAGTGCAGACACAAATTTATTTTTCTGTATTTATGAACACAAAATTTAAAGTGAGCTTGAACGAACAATAAATGAAGTGCAAAAATTAATTTATACCGTTCTTGGATTCTTGCTCGTTCATCATGATTGCGGAAATTCGCAACAGTTGTGACGTGTTGTTTCCTATGAAGTCTGCAACGTTGGAAGAACCCTGGAGATCAGATATATATATCAACGGGTAAATAAATCTCTTAATATCAAAGATCGTTTCCTCCATATCCGAGGCTTTCAAAGCAGAAGAATGATGTAGATCTGTCCTTATTTGGTGAATTCTTGAACCAAATGGAAGAGGAAAACCAGCGTAGCCCTCGCCAGAAACCTTGGTGAAAGAAGTGTAACCCTTCCCGGTGCCAAAAAAAGGAGGTTGGATGAAGACCGACGATGATGATCTAGGAAAGAGACTGGCAATCTACGGGCTTGGCGATGGAGATCCCAGAAAAATGAGGACTAACTTGCTGAAGATCTCAAGCCTTTTCTCTCCAGGCCACCGGAATAGGAAGAGAAAGAGACGATTTCCCCAAAAATGACGGGAGGCGCTCGGGTTTTTTCACTCTTGTTCACCGTGGCTTAGAAGGAATTGAATTAGGGATTCTTAAAACCGGGCTCTAATAAGGCAAGCCACAATCTTGGAGTTACCGAATTTAATGGACACATTTAATTTCACTAAACTCCAAATTCAATGTTAATTAATTTCCCAAACAATAAATTAAATTCACAATTAAGCCAAAATTTGTGTCAAGGGTGAGACCGAGTTCGCGACTGAAGATGTAAGACGATCTGTCCCACCTATCACTGGCTTCGATCGTTCGCGCGACTGAATTAACACACGTTCATAAGAGTCCGAATAGACTAAATATTCGCATACGACTCCACCAACGCATCTCGATGAATTGAGTCCCCCTAATGTTCTAATTTGGTGATCAACCAAACTTCTCAAATAAATACACTAGATCATGCTGTGAGAAGTTCATAAGTATTCAAAAGAACAAGTATATCTAACCTTAAGGTTTTGAAACTCATATGTCAAAAAACATACCACAGACCATAATTCAAATGAAGTGCCCTATGCCTTATGCTCCAACTGACACAAGTCATGATACTTTGAATGAAGTGTGACATGTCACAAAAATTCAATGAATATCGAAACTTAATGATATTCCTGAATGAATATTCTTTTAATTATTAATGAATTAAATAAAGTGTAATGTAAATAACAAAAAACTGAATTGGAGCTTCGCGTAGTCTCCCACTAATCAAGCATATCGATCAACTCTTTAAGCCCCATATTAATAACATGTTTTTGAAACACGTTAGGGCGAAGTCCTTTAGTGAGTGGATCATCCAACATGTCATCTGTCCCTAAATGCTCCACTAAAATCTCACCCTTCTTGACCAATTCCCTAATGGTCAAGAACTTAATTTCCATATGCTTGAACCATGTGATACTTTTATTGTCATCGAGAACATTACTGTAGAGATGTTATCACAATACATCCAGATGAGTCCAGTTATAGAATTGATGACCTTCAACTTCGTAATGAAATTCTTTAGCCACACTGTGTGAGTGGAAGCTCCAAAAGAGCGACGAACTCCGCATGCATTGTGGATGAAGTGATGAGTGTCTACTTGACACTCTTCCACGAAACGGCCCCACCAGTAAACTTAAAGATATAACCTAAAGTCGACTTTCTATCATCCTCACACATGGAAAATCAGAATCCGTATACCCCACTAACTCAAGGTTTTGAAATCTATGGTAGACCAACTTAACATCCTTAGTTCCCTTCAGATACCTTAAAACTTTCTTGGTAGCCACTCAATGATTAGGTCCGGAGTTCGATTGATATCTGCCTAAAAGTCCTACTATGAAGGCAATGTCTGGTCTTGTATGGACTTGGGCATACATTAAGCTGCATATCGTACTAGTATAAGGTATATCATTCATGCGCTCTCTCAATATCGTTCTCGGGGCATGATGCTAAGCTAATCTTATCACACTTAAGCACAGGTACGTCATCAACTTATAATCAAGCATGTAAATCTCTCAAGTACACACTCGATGTAGACTTTCTGAGAGAGTGCCACTGTATGGCAAGATCAATCTCTAATAATCTCAATCCATAGAACAAAGGATGCTTTTCCAAGATCTTTTATATCGAAGTATTTTGACATGAATTGTTTAGATTTATGCAACAATGTCAAATCACTGTTCGCAAGCAAGATATAACGGTTTACTTTATTTTCTATAAAACTAAAAAAAGTAACTACCTCATCAAATTTCAAATACCCCTGTCTGGAAGCTTGCTTCAGACCATATAGGGACTTGTTAAGTTTATATACAAGTTGGTTGGAATGAGCAGACTTGAATCCCTCAGGCTGCATCATGTAGACATCATCAGCAAGATCGTCATTCAAGAATGTGGTCTTTATATCCATCCGGTATAGCTCCAAATCATAATGAGCTACTAATATCATTATCACTCTGAAAGAGTCTTTAGAGGAAACGAGAGAAAAGGTCTTGTGATAATCGATTCCTTCTCTCTACTCAAATCCCTTGGCTACTAGTCTTGCTTTAAACTGCTCGACCTTTCCTTTAGAGTCTTTCTTGATCTTAAACACCCATTTAGAACCAATGAGTTTAGAACCTTTGGGCAACTCCACTAATTCCCAAACTTTATTCAGCTTCATAGACTACATCTCATCTTTCATCATATCCCACCATAGATCAACTTGAGGTCCAGACATAGCTTTATTAAATGTCACTGGGTCAACCACTTGACCAAAGTCATAATCACTCTCTCCTAAATAGACTTTATAGTCTGAGGAAATTACATTCCTTCTCTGCCTAATGGATCTCCTAGCGGGTGGATGAACCTCCTAAACATGAGGAGGAACCTCAACTGGAATCGATGATAAGACCACTTCCACATCCTCCACTTGTTCCGTCATAGGTTCTGGCACTATAGGATCTTCTTTCAAGGGCACGGATAAACTAATGGGCATGACTTCCTCAACTTCACTAATATGGCGAGGGCAACTTGGTTCATCAGCGATATCCCATTCTAAAAATTTAGCTATTTGTGACACCATAATTCTGAGTCCTCCTAAAGGGGAATAGAACTTAATCTCTTGGAGTGATTTGGGTAACCTATGAAATAACAACGACAAGACTTAGGGTCAATCTTACTCTCTAGTGGATTATATAAACGAACTTTTGCAGGATAACCCCAGACACGCAAGTGATTAAGGCTGGGATGTTTACTAGTCCATACCTCAAAAATGGTTTTAGATACTGACTTAGATGAGACTCTATTAAGAATGTACACTACATTCTTAAGCGCCTCATCCCATAAAAATTTAGGAAGATTCGTTCTACTCATCATGCTCCTCATCATTTCCTTAAGGGTGCGATTATGACTTTCAGCAACACCATTTTGCTCAGGACTATCCGATATGGAGTACTGGGCAACAATGTTGCAGCTCTCAAAGTATCTGACAAACAGACCTTTATGTTTCTCAGAGGCATTATGTCTACCAAAATACTCACCACCTCTATCAAACTTAACAATCTTGATGACTTTCCTTATTTATTTCTCAACTTCAGTCTTGAAAATCTTGAAATTTTGAAGAGATTCAGACTTCTTCTTAATTAAGTACAAATAATCAAAATGAGAATAGTCATCAATGAAAGTAAAAAAATAGGTGTTCATACAGAGAATAGTGGAATAAGGACCACCGACGTCCGTATGAATAACCTCTAATAAGCTTGAACTACGAGTTGAGCCTTTCTTTTTAATCATGGTCCTCTTACCTATACAACAGTCTACACATGTCTTTAGGTCACTGAAGTCTAGAGTAGGAAAAATATTTTCCTTTATTAATCTTTCTACTCTTTTCCTAAAGATATGACCTAACCTTCTATGTCATAACCTGAAGGACTGTTTCTTAATGAGGGGTCTTTTACTAACAATATTTTCTACATTATATGAGGTGTCATAAAAATTAACAGATGCATGACATATTCTATATAAACCATTAGATAGTGAGAATTTACCAATAAACTGTGATCTATGAAATAAGTTAATTGAACCACCAGATATATTAAAATCATATTAAGTCTATCTAATACAGAAATAGAAATCAAGTTCTTTTTAAATGAAGGAACATAAAATATGTCTTTCAATAAAAAGTTCATATCGAGAATCAAGGACTAAACAAATATCCCCGACGAACTCTACCTCTGTAAGACCCCCTAAGACCCCGGTGTTTCAAAGAAAAAAAAGGGGTCTTACAACCTCCACCCCAGCATTGTTGCCAACCGTGAGTCTGCACTTACCCTTGCTTGGCCTCCTCCTTTTGATGATTCCCTGTAGTGTGCAAGCAATATGATTAGTGTTGGATTTCATAGTGTAGTGGTAAGGCGAATTTTAAAAATAAAAAACACAAGCACCAACAACACAAAGATCAGATATCCGATGATAACGGTCAAATAAGGCTAAACAAATAAAAACCTAACTCATCACATCTAACCATCACAAGGAGTTAGAAAATTATACCTCAAGAGAACAAGATCTCTAGGCGGAAGAGGAGACATGTTGGAGAAGATGGTAGCGATTCCACGACAACAATGAGGCCGACGCCTCGCCTCTTAGTTCACCTTGAACCCGAACAGTCAACCGATCTACTCCAGTGATAAGAGGAGTAGAGGGATGTGGCTTAGACCTATTACCTCTTCAAACCGCCAACAACCCCAAGTGGCTGAACCACACCAAGTCATCGGAAGGGAAGATGAGTATGGAATCTCCAGTAGAGGAAACATAGGGCTTGGGATCAGCCGAGTGCTTCACTAGCATGAGGCTGGGGCTGGAGCAGACCAGGAATCGGTACCCGAGAGGAGCTCGAGGGTGACGTCGGGATGGCTCCAGCGAATCGCGAGTTCGGCCACCGACGAGAAGTCTCCGTGAAGTCGCGAGATAGGCCGTCGGGTAAGCTCCAGGAAAAATCGTGAACACCCTTTATCTCTTGAGCAAATGCTATATATATATATATATATATATATATATATATATATATATATATATATATATATATATATATATATATATATATATATATATATATTCCCAATGAATTAGGGCTTTGGTCTTAGGCAAGGATCTACCCATCATTTTGGGAATGACACAACCTCAGTAGGTTACATTTGTTGATGAGATAAATTATGCTATTTCACTATCAAAATAAGATAAACCATTCATCGCATCGCTTAACAGTGACATAATTTTACAACTTGTCTTAGTCTAAGCATGTCAAAAAACGACACAGTATAACACACTTATCATGATATATATCAAGATCGCATGCTTATGAAATCTGGTACAAAATATAAGTCGAACAGAGATTATTCCCGTTCATTTGGTGTGGCCTTACAGAGGAACCATGTCGTCGTAGCGATAATATAATAACTTATATTATGGACTACAAGAGGCTATATCAAGACATTGCAGTCGCCATAACCACATGGTAGTAGGTAACAAAACATAATGACCTGTGTCAACCTTTGTCACGTGATATTATTAATATAGTGCAAAATAGGATTGTGTCATTTCTGCACTATATTTGTTATTTTCGGTCTCATAAGTGAGTTGTATTTATAACTACTTCAGTTTTTTGCATGCATTACAACCTCGCTTTACCAAGGGTCCCAACCATATCACTACCCAAATAATTTGGGGACAAACGATATTCTGATATGCAAATTTCTTACGCGTAAGTGTGAACAACGAATCACAATATATATTACCATCAAAATATGACCTTAAACTATAATCACATTGCGCACATCGACGCGCTAAATTTACACATCTTCAATACACTACACGTAAACATTAATGACACTTAACACATTCCATATAATGTTACAACATGAAAATAGGTCAACCTCAATATGTGTGAAAACACACGCATACACATTCATATGATTAAACAATAATCATTTATCAACATTTATAGAACTCAAATGTACTTTAACCAATATGACAATCTTAACCCGATAATCAATGTTCCTCTTTGTTTACCACGATTGTGAGGAAAAACATAAGATTACACGACATAATAAAAATCACGGTCCTATAGTTCAAGACCAAGAGTATCTTCTTGAGCCTTACATGGGGTATGTCATATAATCAAGGAACAAAATGTAGCAACATTATTTGGATCATGAACAATTAGTAAATAAGAAAATAAAGCAACTTTCAAAAACACCATATCCTTCAATTAGTTGCTCCACTATCGAGCCATCAAGAATTTGATGATACTTCAATTAAATTGGATTCACAAAGGACTAGAGCTAAAGGGTTACCTTTAGATACAAATCCACGCTTCTCCATCCAAGACTTAAACTTCAGGCACCTGTGCTTCACATGTCCCTTCTTCTTACAAAAGAAGTAGCTAAGATGTTTCTTTCCACCAGTGTCCTTGTTCCCTGAAGCTTGTCCATCCTGAGTCTTAAAAAGAGCTTTGAACTTCTTCTTCTTCTTAAACGAGGATTTGATTACGAGCAATGCAATGTTTGTCTTCTCTTTCTTCAGTTTCTCCTCCTCAGCAACACAGCGAGTAATGAGATCATTTATCTTCCACATCTCATCCTGGGAACTGTAGGTAGTCTTCAAAATGCTGAACTCCATAGGAAGCGTATTTAATGCTTGATGAACTATCAAGGCTTTTGAGAGAGTAATCTCCATCTCCTGCAGCTTGGTCTGGTAATAAACAATCTTTAGTATATAATCGCGGACTCCGACTCATCTCGAATACTTCAAGGAAAAGAGGTCCAGAATCAGAGTCTCAATATCAGCATTGGAAGACACCTTATACCCCTGCCCAATGGCAGTCAGAAAATCCCTGGCCATGATCGTGTCTGGAAGACCACTTAATAGGTGCTTCAGAATAGAATGCTTCGTAGTCATCAGACAGATTTTGTTCAACTTATTCCACACACCATAATGATCTTTCTCAACTTGAGTGCTAGTCACTTGAGGGCTACATGCTGGTTGGTACTCATGACCATCTCTATATCCATCATCGCAAAAGCAAACATGATGTCGGACTTCCACTTCTTAAAATTCGATCCAGTGAGTTTTTCAATAGTCGTCATGTTGTTGTGAACTGTAAATGTGACTGAATAGAGTGAAAAGAAAAATCAGTGACAAATATGACAACAGTGGTCGTAAAATACTAAATAGTACACTTGGAGGAGAATCCCGACGCGTCAACTTGCAACATCTTTGGGCAGACTATGTGCCACGTAATTAGTAATTTTCCACACAAGAACGAGCAATGGTTACGCATGAGCTTTTCGTAGATCTACCACCTTTGGGTGAATAGATTATTAGAGCCCCGCACTGCCGTCCAAATGTCCTTGCGTAACCTTCTAAATCTATTGCATAAGCACCACCTTTGGGTGAATGATTGTGCACTAGTCTCGGAAAACACCCTCAAACACGTGAAACCATAATCTCAAAAACTGACTCGAAAAGACCACTTTGGCGGTTGTAGTTCTTATCAATTCATGAGACTTTTTCACACCGAGATATCTGAATATTGCCCTAGATTAATATCGTGTTTTTTTACTTAACGACGTATGAGCTCTTAATATTATGAAGAAAACACGAGGTTTTTTTGTCGGGGATTGATTAATGAAAAGCACTTTGAATTTTAATCCCAAATTATTTTTCTCTCTAAATAACTTAATGAGTTTTGATATTGTGTTCTTTAAACAAATAGATTAGAAAATTAATTTATCCCAAATTAATGAAGGAGACTAATGGGTTTGAGTTAATTCCCTCTGATACCAACAGTTATAAGATTTAGGAGTGCGCGTCGCTACGACGAATAAGTGTTCATTAAAATTCTACTGAATGCAACAACGCACAAACCTACATGATCGTTATAACCAAACTCTATTATTCTCAAATTGGAGTGCAGACACAAATTTATTTTTCTAAATTTATGAACACAAAAATTAAAGTGAGCTTGAACAAACAGTAAATGAAGTGAGGAAATTAATCTATACCGTTCTTGGATTCTTGCTTGTACTTCATGATTGCGGAAATTCGCAACAATTGTGACGTGTTGTTTCTTATGAAGTTTACAACGTTGGAAGATCCTGCTTTACTCCTGAAGATCAAATGTATTTATCCATGAGTAAATAAATCTTTTAATATCAAAGATCTTTTCCTTCAGATCTGAGGCTTTCAAAGCGGAAGAATGAAGTAGATCTGTCCTTATTCGGTGAATTCTTGAACCGAATGGAAGAAGAAAACCAGCGTAGCCCCCATCAGAAACCTTGGTGAAAGAAGTGTAACCCTTCCCGGTGCCGATAAAAAGGAGGTTGGATGAAGACCGACGATGAAGATCTAGGAAAGAGACCGGCGATCTACGAGCTTGGCGGTGGAGATCTAAAAAAACCGAGGACTATCTTGCTGAAGATCTCAAGCCTTTTCTCTCCAGGCCACCAGAACAGGAAGAGAAAGGGACGATTTTCCCAAAAATGAAGGGAGGCGCTCGAGTTTTTTTCACTCTTGCTCACCGTGGCTTAGAAGGAATTGAATTAGGGATTCTTAAAACCGGACTCTAATAGGGCAAGCCACAACCTTGGAGTTACCGAATTTAATGGACACATGTAATTCCATTAAACTCCAAATTCAATGTTAATTAATTTCCCAAATAATTAATTAAATTCACAATTTAGCCAAATTTGTGCCAAGAGTGAGACCGAGTTCGCGATTGAAGATGTGAGCCGATCTGACCCACCTATCACTGTCTTCGATCGTTTGTGCGACTGAATTAACCCATATTCGTAGGAGTGCGAATAGACTAAATATTCGCGTATGACTTCACCAGAACGTTTCGATGAATGAGTCCACCTAATGTCGGAAAATTTCCAACATTAATATGAGATCAATTTATTTGCTTTTATTAGCCTACGTCGTACAGAATGAGTGAGCAGTGTATTTTCCTTTGAATTTGAGTTTTCGCATCATTTGTGAGAAATATATTTTTGTGAGAAAAATATAAAAGGATAAGATCTGAACTAAAAGAGCCGTGTCCTGTAAAAACCCTAGACCCATTTCACTGCAGGAGCGTCGCCATGGTTGGTTTAGGGATTCCGAAATTCCTGTGTCGCCGGTTTTCTGCCTCCTCGACGGGCATCTCCGTCGCGACCCTGTCATCTCCTACCCGCCGGCCGACGACGCTGATAACACTCCGCCGTTTCTCCGGGATGTTAGACATCAAACTCTTTCGCTCGGACCCGGATCGTATCCGCGAATCCCAACGCCGTCGTGGAGCTCCGGTTGAGCTCGTAGACGAAATCATCAGCCTCGACAAGGAGTGGCTCCAACGTAAGCACCGCCAAATCCCGCCCCATCTGTTCATCTTCTTCTGCACCCTGTTTAGTATTTATAACTTGAGGAGGACATAATTGATACACTTGCACACCAGGACAATATGAGCTCGACTCTCTCCGTAAGGACTTCAATCGCATGAACAAGGAGATCGCTCAGCTAAATATCGTGAGCCCACTCTTTTTACCTCCTTAGTAAAATTTTACTGTTTATTTTTTCTTGGGAATCAGAATTATGATGAGCCATCATGTTTCTTGGTGAAGGCAAAACAAGATGCTACCAAAAAGATTAAGAGCACAAACGAGAACAAGATGCTGACAACAAAGAAGACAGAGGATGTGCAACAGGCGAAGACAGTGCTTGAGACCAAGCTAGCCTCCATCAGAAATCTCGTGCACGACTCTGTTCCTATTAGCATGGACAAGGTCCTCATGATTTTGATCTTCTTGTGGAAGTTGATAGAAAATGTGTGTGTATGAAAGGAGATTAGTGATTTTCTATTTCATTTTGCAGGCAGACAGCATGGCAGTGAAGGCATGTGGGGAGAGGAGGATGGAAGCAGAAATGTTAAATCACGTGGATCTGGAAACTGAGCTTAGTTTGGCTGATTTCAAGAAAGGTGTGTAGGGTATACATACTTCTAAGGGCTTATTTACTTGCTTGTAGATAGAAACTAGATTTGAAAGGTGAAGATTGAGTTTCATCCATTTCAAGTGTCTAAGTAAATTCCTTAGCCTTAGGGGATTTGAATCTTCATTTTTAATCTCAATTTTGAGTCAGATGATATTATACAAAAGTCATTGTTTTTAATGCTTATCTTCTCGATCCGAGCATCTGGATATGGCCTAAAGTTAATCATGAAAATTCCATGTGTAGTTTTTATTTCCAATTGTTAGAGAAATTCTTGTGCAAAGTCTTAGAACTATCTCCTTTGTTCAGGAGAGGACATATGATAATTTTTTTTTCATTGTAGAGGTGACCATTTTGATTGTTGCTCTTATTTACGATCAAGCAAGAGATGGTCAATTTAATGATAAAAATGTTTGTACTATAAAAATGTTGTTTTTTATGATTTTAAAAAAATGATATTTTACCCAAAAAAGAATGATGTTATTTTCTTCTAATTGATATTGCACACAAGTAACTATATTATGTGGCATTCAAGCTTTTATTTTTTTTTCATTAAGCATCCTCCATCATCAAATTGGCTACTGCACAAACATTACTATTTCATGAGGCATGAGTCAAATCAATCCAATTTGTTATCCTCGCTTTCGAGATTATCTTGTAGGAAATAATTTTGTTAAGTGTTGAAATCGAAGCGTCGCTAAGGTCCTATAAATAGCAGGGTCAAGGCATAACTCTCTGTCATTTTCCTTCTAACATTGTCCTTCTAATCTTCTAAGGTAGTTGTTGGAAGGCTAGTTCAACACAGTTGATGCTATGCGTTATAATATTACCTCCGACGAAGAGGAGGAGATGAGCTCGAAGGGTTTTTTGATATAGGATTTCTTGTTGTTGCCACTGCTGCTCGGTAAGGCAATATCATTGGATGCCTTGGCGGAAGACAAACACAGGCCGAAAGGAAGCAAATAGAGAAAAAATTGGCAGAGCGGAAGCTCGCAAAGAAAAATGTCTGCAAATTGGTTGAGGAAAAGTTAGAAATAGGACTATAAGCACTGTCAAACCGCAATCGGGGACGATTTTGGACCAAACAAAGCCGCACCACACCAAAACTGTGTGCGCAGTTTGGTATTGATACAATTTGGAGTCGGTTTTTGAAGTGCAATTTCAATTTTTATACAAATACATATGTATTACATTTTTACTCACATTTTTCTAAAATATTGTGTGTTAAAAATTGAGGACATATGACTAGTATTAAGTGATAATAATGAACTAATATAATTGTAGCGGATAATTTATTCAAACCGAAATAGCTGATTACTGATACATGTTAGCATCAACGTCTTGTCCTTAAATCAGGCCAGCGGAGGGAGTGCATAAATTTACGGTTTTGGAATCAACAAAACATCCCCGCAACCACACAATTCTACACGGTTTGAAATCTGTGCGGTGCGTTTTTGTGATTTTTTTCAGTTTTTGTTCTAACTTTCAGTCCTAGCTGGACGAGGACGCAACCTTTTTGATTCCAAGGGGAAAGATGGTATATGAAGTTTAGTCTTCTTCATGCACCCCTCTGCTTGGTAAGCATGCTACGTTGATATGAGATGTCCAGAGCATGGGACATGCACTTGACTATGTTTTGTTTTGTCAAGGAAATGTGTTACAACGGATAAGTGGTCAGATGGTTTGTCAGTGCTACTCAAAGCGAAAGAGGAGAAGGGGGAGCAACTGAGCAAGTGAAGGTGGCAACGACCGTTCTAATGGCAACACCGTGATGGGGTAGGGCCGTGGGGGTGGGGGAGGTCCAAGGATAATTAAATCAACCCTCACACCCTAGAGGAGGTCTCGAAGCAGATGGCAGCAAAATGACTCCTAGGCCTAGTTTCAGATATAGTTTATAAGACATTAAATTTATACTTGTTCCTAGATCTGCTAAAGCCTTATTTACTTGTAAATCACCGATTAAACATGTAATTCAAAATGAACCGGGATCCTTAAGTTTTTGTGGCAATTTATTTTGCAAAATAGCAGAACATTCTTCACTTAATGTTACTAATGATAATTCTTCTATTTTCTTTTTATTAGAAATCAAATCCTTAAGAAATTTTGCATATTTAGGCATTTGAATAATTTCAGAAAAAGGTAAATTGACATGTAATTGCTTAATCATAGATAAAAATTTACCATACTGCGCATTAATGCGCTCCTTGTTAAGTTTTGCTGGGTATGATATTGTTGGTTGGTACTCCATCGGTTGCACATTCATCTCGCTTGATCCTTCGCCGCTAGACTCCATTTGGGGTGCTTCCTTTGTAGGCCCCGGGTCTTGTAACTCCTTTCCTCTCCTCAATTGAACGGCTTTTGCATGCTCCATTGGATTTATCTCTGTGTTTCCCGGCAACAGCGCCAAAAACTTGATGATTGCTTTGCTAACAAGTAATAACTCAATGCGATTTCATTCTACATTCTAGTATAACTATGTAGATGGGCATAAGCTAAATTGACTTAACATTCAGGCAAGTGCACCTATCAATCATAGTATATGAAAAATCTACATCTCGTGTCGTATTCCACAGGGTCGTTTCAAGTACTCATACTCACCCTCCCTTTATTATCATACCTATAAATAAAAGTGATATATAAACTACATTAACCTAACTATGACCATTTGGATGATTCAGCATTAGAGAAGTAAGAATGATAAAAGACATGAAGCTTTTAAGCGATTACATGAACGAACTCATTTATTAGTTCAATTCTAAGTGATCATGAAATGAAAAGACTATTAAATTCGTTGTAATGTAAAGGTTAAATATTCATCAAATTCTCTCTCGAGCAATTCCAAATCTAAACCTAAGATAGTAAATTTTCTCTCGAACAATTTACAACACTCAAGTTCGCATTAAGTAAAGTACCCTTATTATTACATAAATTCATGAATTTTATCTCTAAATTACCATGAATCGTTTTACTCGTGTTCTAATTTTCCAAACAACATATCTCTCGATCATAGAGTTTGATTCTCAAAGAGAGTTAATACCACAATATGAATATACAAATATCATTACAAAGAACCAATTTCTCAATCTAGCAATTTGCAAATTATGTAAAGCAAAAAAGCAATTCATAATGAAGATTAAACTCTTTGTTTGCAAGCCTAAACACGAATAAAATACCACAAATTTAACATAGACAAAACGATACATGATTACTAGAATGTTCAACTATGAATTCATATAGAATAAAAGATAATTGAAGATGAATCACCAAGAGAAAGGAGAGATTAAAAAAGGATTAATGAAAGATTATATGCATACAAAATACCCTTCAAATCTTCCTTCTCTTGGATGCTCCACTTCGTGCTCCAGCAGTTCCTCAATGCCAAAATAATCCAAAAGTTCTCCACAAATTTTTCTACAGGAAATATATAGTCCCTTTGCAAACAGGTCGGACACGGGTTCCAACACGGCCGTGTGTCAGGCCATGTGGACGGTTCCTAGACGGTTCCCCCACGAGCAGACGTGTCTGGTAGTGGGCCGTGTCAGATGACACGGGTATGGACACGGCCGTGTGTTCGGCCGTGTTCTTCAGACACGGGTTGGTCGACAGTCGTGTTCAAATATGACACGGGTAGGCACACGGGCGTGTGTCCTACCCGTGTGAGTCTCTGTCTCCTGCGTCCAATTTCTTCAGCTCCAGGGTGCATATGACACGGGTAGGCACACGACCGTGTGTCCACCCGTGTGCGCCAAATTTTCGTCCTGTCCTCAGCCATGTTGACTCCGTGAACTCCTCTGTTTGCTCCAAGACTTTTAGTTCCTCTGGTTAGCGCTACCTGCATATAAAAATGAAGTAATAAATTAGGTAACTCAATATAAGGAGTAACAAAGATCCTAACTGTGCTCTCCTAATCATGATAAACCAATTCTTTGATTTTTCTCGCAAAATTACTACAAAATGAGGACAAAATGAGGTAGGAATAACAGACATGATTACAATTATGATAGTAAAAAGCCTATCATAATCGCACTCATCAATGTGCACCGAGGACCAAGCCCCGAACTGATCTTGTGTGACCCGGAAGGAGCCTCGAAAGTAAGCACGAGGACCAAGCCCAACCATTCACCTGGCACTGAAGGAGCTCCGGGACGTAGACACCGAGGACCAAGCCCAACCGCCTAAAGTCTAACTGTCAACTCCCATCGGTGTGATGATCGGCGAGCCCGTGGACCTGCCACACTATCCTTAACCCAGGATTATGACACCGCATGCCGACTCACACCGCATGCAAATGTCACATCATCGTGGCATGGAAGGGGCCTCGAACGTAAGCATGATGACACAGCCCAACCATCCATCTATACCTCATCTCCACACTAACCCAACTAGTGACGGTCAACACCGCACTTACATCCTTCCTCAATACTACCCGTAGGGAGACTAAGCTCTAAGTATTGGACTACTAAATTTCATTCCAACCATCGAACATACTCATGGCTATAGTTTAACCTTCTATATGTCATTCCAAATGATTTCAACATAATATAACATAATGCGCATAAATGATTGTCTACCAATTTCTAACAAGTCATTTCGTTTAAGTAAGTTTGGTTCACAATTCAGATATACGAAATCAAATTAGTAATCCTCATCATTCATAGCACTACGGTGGTTAACATAAAATAGTTCTCCAAAATCTCGAGTTAATGTGCAACATCAATTCCACCGAATCCAAATCCATATTATATAAAAACCCAGAATTTAAGTGCAGAATAAATCTGAACAGCAACTTCAACCGGAGATTCCTGAAGCTACAGGAATCTGGTGAAGACGTATAACCCCTTGATGGAAAGCTCTTTCCATGGGATACAACTTTTATGTTTAGACCACAACCCAGATTCAATGGTATCATACTGGAAATCGGCCTTGAATTCCGCTGCGTACAGAACACAATTTCTGCGTGCAGGATTTATCGGACGTCATATTCGTTCAGACTTTCCTATGTCTACACACTTCGCATGAAGGCGTGCAACCACTCGTTGGAAAGTTATTTTCAAGGGCTTCAACTTTTGTGTTTAGTCGACAACCCAGATCTGGTCATATCACACATGAAAATGGCCAAGAAGATTGTTGTGCGCAGAACACAGATTCTGCACGCATCTTGAAGAGGAATGAACGACATCGGCTCATCCTCCTCCTCAAGTCGATTCTCCAAAATCACCTCCAGAAATCCTCCACCCTTATTCACCCTCATGAGGCCTTTACTTTTCACGAAACCATCCCCCATCCTCACATAGAAGGTTGGAGAGGTTGAAGACACAACTAGCCTTAGAGCACAAGCCCTAGGACGACCTCTTCCTAGAGAAATCACCATCTCGCAAGTCTAGACTCTTTTGAGTCGACATCTCGCCTAGATAACTACAGATCTAGCACCAAGGGATAGGGGAGGAAGCTCACCTCATTTCCGACATTTCCACTATTTCCGGCCATGGATCGTGTAACTCTTCTCGGCGACATCTTCTCCTTCACGGCGATGGTAAATCTTCTCCTCTAGAACTAGATCCAGCAACTTCCTTCTCTCACAGGAGTTTCTCTCAGACAATAGGGGATGAAATGAGCGTGGAAACGGCTAGGGTTTTCACTTCCCCTTATATATGAAAATTGACACGGGTAGGGACACGCCCGTGTCCTTACCCGTGTCCGGCTTCGGGCGAAGCGTCAACGACGGTTTCAGTGTCGGTTCAACAATCTACACAGGCAGGGACACGCCCGTGTCCCAACCCGTGTCCACATGACACGGCCGTGTTCCTTGGCCGTGTCCTTCTCTGGATGCATCTCGACAAGCTCGCCACACCGACACACGGGTAGGGACACGCCCGTGTCTCTACCCGTGTCATACATTTCATCAATCTTTACACGTTCTGTCGAGTTAAACTTGTCTCTCTCTCTCTCTCTCACACACACACACAGGTAGGCCCGTGTCGTGCTGTAACGCCCCCACTCTTCTACCACCCTGGTAGGAATCCACTCAGGTTTTTGATCAGGTGCCTGACACCAATGGGTTTTGATCAGTTCCCCAAAAACCAAAACCTCAAGTCTTTTTGGAAGGAGACTTGCAACTAGGAATCACTTTTGAAGGGAGATGACAACCCTTTATACAGGAAGGGGAAAAGAGTGATGGTGTCTTCTCTGTCAACAATCTGAGAGAAGACTTGTGGATATTGATGTTAGCAAACAGCTTCCCATGAGATGTAGAATGGTTCAGGGAAAACTGGAGCTCTGCTACAGGGCGATAGGCCTTCACAGTGATGATGTCTCCAGCAAGCTTCCTAGACTGATATAGAATGAGTGTCTCTTGAAAGCTTGGAGCAGAGGAAGAACTCTTAAGAGTATGCTGATTGATTCAGAGTTCTTCCTTCTCTGTAAAAAGAAAGGCCTGCATTTCTTGCAGTTTGCGTGTTGTTCTGTTGCTGCGTAACTGTGTATATACTCCTCTTGTATCTCTGGTTCTGTATTTGAATTCCGTAGACTTGATGATGGAAGAAACATTCCCGAGAGTGAAGATGCTTTGGAAATTGATCCTCACTTAATTCTTCTGTAACTGTCCGTTTGAACGGCTATTTTCACTTGGAATGTTGACTGTAATTAATCCTCAATTACTTCTGCCAACTGTAATTGTTTGCTCAGAAATCGTCGACCTGAACTTTCGTCGAGTTCGTCGATCATCGACCTGAGTTCGACATTCGTCGAACTCAGCTGGATTCTTCGAGCTGGATATTTTGCCTGCGTTCGTCGACCGGAGCTTGCAGTTCGTCGAGCTCAGTTTCTATTTTGTCGAGCTGAGAAACTGACTTGCTGATTTCGTCGAGCTGAGCAAGTGTTGTCCACCAATCGTCGACCTGAGTTCGACGTTCGTCGAACGGAGTTCGACTATCATCGAACTGATTTTCTGACTGCTTCATTTTTGGAATTCTTCTGTGGCAAGGCTGGAACTGAACCTATGACCCATGACTATACATTGTGGGTCAATCTAAGATAACCTAATAGTGATCCTTGCCCAAATCAGAACTAGGGTTCCAACAGAATCAAACGGCTCAGAATTGTCCAAAAAACATAAACACGGCCTGACACGCCCTGTGACACGCCCGTGTCACAGGCCGTGTCATTTAAGCGGCAGGCAACCGACTTACAGCCAACCAGTACACGGCCATGTGACACGCCCGTATCACGGGCCGTGTCCCCTGACACGCCTTCAGACACGCCCGTGTCTGTGGCCGTGTTCATCAGGCTGCACAACCTCAAAATCACCCGAGACTCACACGGCCCTGGGACACGCCCGTGTCTCAGGCCGTGTGCACCTGGACATACCCGTGTCCCGCAAACCGTAACACGGGCGTGTCACATGGCCGTGTACTGGTTGGCTGTAAGTCGGTTGCCTGCCGCTTAAGTGACACGGCCTGTGACACGGGCGTGTCACAGGGCGTGTCAGGTCGTGTTTATGTTTTTTGGACAATTTTGAGCCGTTTGATTCCCTAGTCCTGGATCCAATGGATAGACTCTGTCCATGTGGTGCTAAGACCGAGGAAAAGGGGTTTGATACGGTCTGTGACACAGGCGTGTCACAGGGCGTGTCAGGCCGTGTGACCTATGGCGTGGGGCCCCGGCCGGACCCACCGTTATATGTCATGTGACGAGTGAGGGCGTTACAAAATGGTATCAGAGCCAGGTTGAGATTGTTTGGGAGGAGAGAACATAATTGAACTCACGAATGTCCACTAAGAATGTATTTCATGCACATGACGTGTGTGAGTGTGTAGTCAATGTATCAGTACTGTTATGATATGAATTATTAATGGTGTTCTGTACATTGATAGGTGGCTAGGAGTGGAGCTGGGCCGTCTGAGCCCCAACGGTCTGATGAGAGTGTAGCACCGGTTGAAGCGCCTACGCCTCCTTTGGCGGAGACCATTCGGTTGGTGACGGAAACAGTGCTCGCAGTATTGCAGACACAACCTGCAAGGCCTGCAGTGGTACCTGTGCAGCTTGGTGTTCGGCAGGAGCCTGTTGATGAGCAGTTGAAAAGATTTATGGAGTTTCATCCACCCACGTTTGGCGGAACGGTTTCTCCAACGCAGGCGGAAGATTGGCTTGCGAGAGTAAAACGAATCATGACTGCAATCAGGACAGCGGAGGAGCAGAAAGTGACTTTAGCCACTTTTCTGTTGGAAGGAGACGCGAGATTATGGTGGGATGAGATGGAGGTGCATTACTTGGCCGGTCGAGGGTTAGCGGAGGTGTCCATGGAAGAATTCTCCCGCTTGTTTTTAGCCAAGTACGTGGCAGTATCCCAGCGGATTGCTATGGAGAATGAGTTTTTACGTCTGGTGCAGGGTGAGACAGATATTGATACGCACCTGCATGAATTTACCAGACTGGGGCGGTATGCGGGATCTACTTTCGCCGAGGAAGCCCGAAAGATGAATAGATTTTATGAGGGCCTTCGGGATGAGTTAAGGTTGACACTCCCGAGTTCGGTGAGCCAAGGCTTCCAAGCATTGGTAGACACAGCCCGTGCATTGGAAAAAGATATGAAGCGGGTGCAAGAAACGAGGAGACTGGCGGTGGAGAAGCTAGAATTCAAAGTTCCGCAGTCGGAACAATTGGATTTGCAGAAACGAGAGAAAAAGAGATTCAAGCCCGCGGAACAAACTTCTTCGAATGTTGCGTCAGAAGCAACGTATGGACAAAGACGTGTTGAGACACGTACCTGTTTTAAATGCGGAAAACAGGGGCATATAGCCTCTAACTGTCGAAGCGGCCTTCCTCGAAGTGAGAAAACTACGGGGGCGTCTTATGAAGATAAGGGTAAAGCAGTGTCCGAGTCATCTGCATCCCGGACATAACCTCGATTGCATAATATGGAAGTGCAAGAGCCGCAAAGTGCACTTGGTGAAGTTCAACCTCGGGTTTTCAATTTGGCATTTACCGAAGAATTTAAACGCTATCTGCAAAATAATACGGATGAGCGGAACTAAGTGTGACCCATCTTTCTTGTGTGGATGTGAATGTTATGTATTTGTCTTTGTGACATATGATATGTAAATGACGGGTTAAATGGAGATATGACTATGTTGCTATTTGGTTTGATTGTGCTATCATCCGCATGATGTGTTTGGCACTTTTGTTGTGAATGATTGGAGTGAGCCAAATTTCGAGGCCGAAATTCTTTGAAGGAGGGGAGGATTGTAACACCCCAAAGTAGGGGTGTCCTAAAAAACCGGGCCCACCGGGCCGGCCCGGTGAAAAGCCCGACAGGCCCGGTCCCGGGCCAAGCCCGCCTCGGGCCCGGGCCGGGCCATGGGGCCCTTCCGGGCCCCATTGTAGGGCAAATGCCCGACCCGGTGCCCGGCCCGGGCCGGGCAAAGCCCGGTTACCGGGCTTAGCCCGGGCCAGGAAAAGCCCGGGCTAAGCCCGGGCTGGCTTTTAGAGCCGGTTTCCAACGGCTCTAAGAGCCGTTGGCTGCCAGCATGCCACATGGGCATGCTGGCAGCCATTTTTTAATTAAAAAATAATTTTTTTTATTAAAATCTATAACCCCCCTCCTTTTAAAATCAAAACTTGTTTTTTTTTTATGAATAAAAAAAAACAATTTTTTTTTAAAAAAAACCGGGCCGGGCTTAGCCTGGGCCCGGCTCGGGCCGGCCTGGGGGGCCTTACCAGGTCCCCCCCAGGGAGCATAGCCCAGCCCGGCCCGGCCCGGTTACATTATTAAGCCCGGCCCAGGCCCGGTTCGGAAAAGCCCGGGCCCTGCAGGCCCGGGCCAAGCCCGGGCCCGCCGGGCTTTATGCGCACCCCTACCCCAAAGTCAATTTGGGTCAATTTGGGTTCACGCATGGGTGACACGGCCTGGGACACGGGCGTGTCCCAGGGCGTGTCGTGCTTGGGTTGCGTAAGCGGTCATGTGGTCGACGAATTTTGGTTGACGATCGTCGAGTGCAGAGGACAATCTTCCGCCTGCGTTAGAGAAACCGTTCCGCCAAACGTGGGTGGATGAAACTCTATAAATCTTTTTAACTGCTCATCAACAGGCTCTTGCCGAACACCAAGCTGCACAGGTACCACTGCAGGCCTTGCAGGTTGTGTCTGCAATATTGCGAGCACTGTTTCCGTCACCACCCGAATGGTCGCCGCCAAAGGAGGCGTAGGCGCTTCAACCGGTGCTACACTCTCATCAGACCGCTGAGGCTCAGACGGCCCAGCTCCACTCCTCGCCACCTAGCAATGTACAGAACACCATTAATAATGCATATCATAACGGCACTGATACATGGACTACACACTCACACACGTAATGTGCATGAAATACATTCCTAGTGGACATTCGTGAGTTCAATTATGTTCTCTCCTCCCAAATAATCTCAATCTGGCTCTGATACCACTTTGTAACGCCCCCACTCGTCACATATAACGGTGGGTCCGGCCGGGGCTCCACGCCATAGGTCATAGACAAGTGGCGGAATTACTTGTGGTGATCAAATTCTATTCGTATCCTTAACCCAATCCATTCTAGCGCAGCATTTTTAAGTTGTATGAACTCAACTCCAGGAATGTCCACTAATACATAAATTCCACATTTATATATATCCAAAATCAGGAATGTATACAACCCACGCACACATGACCTTAAGGCCTTACAAGTTTCTCTTTTTACACATATACAGGTTCGTACATCGGCACGCAGGCCGGCCACACGTGAAATCCAACCACGAGTCACTTGACCTTCAAGGGCCTTAGAAGCAAGCTTTCAATCTGCTTATGACGTTCAAGCCGCAGCACCTGCAAGTAGACATCCACCAAAGAGCGACAAACAAAGTAACGGTCAGCTATAGCTGACCAATTATAACGACCCTACCCCATGCCCGGGGCAGCGGTTCCTTCCCTGTATGCATTTGCAAGTATAGTAGCTAACAATCACAATCATACATATCAAAATCACAAACGCCAACCGCAGCCAGACGCTTCGTGCACTCAGGGCACCTTACGGTGTACCGAAAACCCGTGGTAACACCACCAACGCACGGTAATTAACGTGTTGGCTGGCCGGTCCTAGTCACCCCAACACGCATGCTGGTTGCATTCCGCCCAGACCAAGCAGAGGTACGTACCGCATGACAAACATGAGCATTCATCCAACAGATCAACCCGCTTTTATTTCGCTGTAGCAAGTCGGGCTATCGCACGCTCCCGAACAGCTCCCGAACACTGCCACCAATCGATCTCTCCATCATGCCCAGGTACAGGTTAGCCTTGCCCGTGCTCACATCGTCACTGGCGCACCATGACGCGGGTCGGCCTTCCCTTCCTGGGTAGCCGCAGCTTCCCGCTCTCGCAGAGCAAACCACAATGAGCTTCGCAAAGCCTCCAAGATCATATCCATGGCTAGCTCACGCATGAGCATACCATCCACACATAACATTCATTCATTCATCCAAGACAATAACATCTTTGAAACCCCACGGAGTCTTCTCCGGTTTACCCGATCATCACCAATCCAGACTAACGGTCCAGATGGGCTTCACACAACATGCCTATGTCGTACTCCACAATTCCGGCTCTAGATGCAGACTCAACCAAGGAATCACTTCGCGAATCCACCTTTTGGTGGAGGATTCCACGCATATGCATAAAGAAAGGACTTCGATGTCCAAGAAGGAGATCGTTACCCTTGAAGATCGCTTCGGTGCCATGAAGTAGCCGGACGGAAGTCACCGCCTTGACTTAGCCTTCACGAATCCGCTCTCGGATCTTTGTTTCGCACTCTGCAGCTCCTCCAGCAGCTGGCTTTCTCTTCCTCCTTCCTTCCCTTGCACTCCCCTCTTCTTGCTCTCTCTTGAAATGAGAAGAAGAAGGAGATGAAGAGGAAGGGTTTAAATCCCCTTTTCCCCGGCCTTAGCACCACATGGATAGAGCCTATCCATTGGATCCAGGACTAGGGAATCAAACGGCTCAGAATTGTCCAAAAAACATAAACACGGCCTGACACGCCCTGTGACACGCCCGTGTCACAGACCATGTCACTTAAGCGGCAGACAACCGACTTACAGCCAACCAGTACACGGCCATGTGACACGCTCGTGTCACGCGCCGTGTCCCCTGACACGCCTTCAGACACACTCATGTCTGTGGCCGTGTTCATCAGGCTGCACAACCTCAAAATCACCCGAGACTCACACGACCCTGGGACACGCCCGTGTCTCAGGCCGTGTGCACCTGGACATACCCGTGTCCCGCAAACACGCCCTGGCTCAAAGTCGTCGGGCTGCTTCCCACTAAGATCACATAAATTTTAGAACTCTCTTCCATGTCGTGGCGAAGTATCACAAAAGGGGAAGGAATCACTGTCACCCCACATCAATCGACGAGTGACCCAATTCCCATGCACTAGATGATACTATCCCAAGAACATATCAAGCGTGGCATACACATGATATTGAGAGAATCACATACCTTGACATCATGACAACCAATTTGAAGCAGCAGATGGACACGGAGAGGGAGAAAGAGCTCGAGGAGTCGGGCAAAATGGTGGACACCACCGCCGAGCTCGTGCAGTCGTCGGCAAAGGAGCTAGAGTGGCAGATTCACCACATGTCAATATGCCCCAACTGTTGCAGTGACTGAAAATGGTAGAGTTGTAGAACATGCAGCTGGTGGATTTGAAGAGCCCCTTGAACACCCATAAGGTGTTAAATATCGGGTTGGGGGCTTACAAGAAAGAGGTCGTCTAGCTCTGTCAGAAGATTGTTGCACGGAAGGAGCGTGAGGAGGAAGCTAGATACCCATAAGGATTCGGGGGCAGGAAATCAAGATAAAGACGCAGAAGGAGCGACCTATAATGTCGGCGACACCCCCCTAGGTGGCGATCAAGGAGGCGGAAGCAAAGTTACAATGCCTAAAGGAAGCCAAACGAAAGCGCTCGTTGTGACGCTGACTGGGAATTTGCCGGAAGGCAGCTCCTGGGTGGCGAAGGAGACTGCCCAGCCGACGGCCAACCTGGGAGCAATGCTGGAGGTGCTCTCTGCCCAGGTGAAGGCGGTGAACACCATGACCGAGGGGCGGAAGTAGTGTATCCTTGTATCCTTATCTTTTTTTTTTCTGTTTTGGCACTGTAAATATTTAGATGTTTATTTGTCTTGCTCAAATTACTATAGATTTCATTAAACCCTGTTAATGATCATCAACTTTGTTTAACGAACTCAAGAAAATTTTGTCCCACGATTTGACTCTCCATATATTTTGACTGTAGAAATCCTACACAACTAGAAAAAGTTAATATATACTAGTTGGTTAACTGACAAGGCTCACACACACCAAGTTTGGAAAAGTACCTACAAAATCTTCTCCCAATTTTTAAGGATAAATTCAGTTAGGCCGAGTCCAAAAAAGAGGGATGTCCTACAAAGTATTAGCTTAAATTAGTGGGTCAAATGCAGTTAAGTTTCCTTTCATACTCTTCTCAGTTGCTATGTTTATATTACTCTGTAAATGTTGTTGTGATAACTCTTTTCCTTAATAGGTGCTACTGTAGCTGGTGGAGGAGGTTGCTATTTGAAGGGTGATGGTGTTTTCTTGAAGTTAGCTCTAATCAACTTCAGTTTTGGTTTTTTGATAAAAAGGAAGTTTGAACTCTTACAAACTCCATTTTTCATGAGAAAAGATATCATGTCAAAATGTGCTCAGCTTGCTCAAATTGATGAAGAGCTCTACAAGGTTAGCTTACATAAGTTCTTCATAATCACTTGCTGTTTGAGTTGTGTTTTTTTTTGTACAAGACTTATAACTCGGTTCAGTTTTCAGGCCCAAGAGTTAACACCTCTTAGTTTTTTCCCCATAGGATGAAGGACATAAAGAAATGAGTGAATACAAGAACAAATCACTACAAGAGTTGGGGCACAAATTTGACCCTCTTGTGTCTACATTAGTTAGTTACCACTTACCAGGGAGGATTTTAAAGTGAATTAGAATTTCAAACAATTTCTACATGAATTTAAGGGGAAATGCTAGAAATGTTGATTTATCAAATTCTTATTTGACTTCCGCAAATATTTAAATTATGATTAGCTTGCAACATATGCTGGACCAGCCTTATAACTGAAGTGATATAAATTTTGAAAAATGATCTTGATTGTATGCAATAAACAATTCATGTTTATCATCATTACAATCATATACTTGTTTATTGAAGGCAATACTTAGAAAGATGAACATTCTAATGTTGATACATTTTGAGTTAATATTTTTTTATTATCTTATTCTTTTCTAATGAAGCCTTGCCATCTAGGTTATTGTTGTTTATATTTGTTAGAAAAGACATTTGTAAAGGCCCACCTAATGACTCATTTTGTTTTCTTTTCTCTTGTTATATTAGTCCCACACCTTGTATATGAGACCCCTCTCTCTTTCTTCCTCATATGTATATATATGTACTCATACATTGTATTTAGGTACACAAGAAGGATATACAAGATTGACTGGATTTACTGCATCACTCGTGTACTTTTCTACATGGTTTCTGAGGATCGGGTCCTAGCTCCTATTTCGGGCTGCCAGTCCTTTTTTTCCCGCCTAGCGTCTGCGGTTAACCGCCGGTCCGCTCTCTCTTCTCTAACCGCCTCTTCTTCGCGATCTTCTTTCGTTCTACCCGGCGCCTCCTCTCCTCCCGTGGAACCACCCTCCTTTTCTTCTCCAACTCAGCTTTTATAACCTTTCTCTCTCCCGCGGAACCACTCCTTGTCGCGCGGTCTTCCCCTCAGCCGCGGATCTTTGTCTAACCGATGTGCTTTGACCACGTCTCTTCTCTCCTCTAGTCGCTGTTCTTCTCGTTGTCGATCTTTCCGTCGCGGATCTTCTCGCCGCTGCGATCTCCGTTTGCCTAACCGCGGCCTTTTCTTGCGCGGTTTCCTTTAAACCGTTGCGACATCTTCTCTTCTTCTCTCGTCGCAACCTTCTTGCCGCGCGGTCTGTCTCTTTGCCGCAAGGTCGTTTTCTCTCTAGGCAACCTTTTCTTCTCATCTCGCTGCGGTCGCCTGCTCTGGCGACTTCTTCTAGCCGCTGCTCTGGCGACTTCTTCTAGCCGCTGCTCTGACAACTTCTTCTCGCTGCAGTCTCCTGCTCTAACCGCTGCTCTGGCGAGTTCTTCTGGCCGCTGATCTAGCCGCTGCTCTTGTCGATCAGCCTGTTGATCTAGCCGCTTGCGGGTTCCTGCTATAGCCGCTTGCTCTAGCCGCTTGTGGTCTCCTGCTCTGGCCGCTGATCTAGCCGCTTACCATCTCCTGCTATAACCGCGGATCTAGTCGCTGCTCTGACCGCTTCTTCTAGCCGCTGATCTGGCAGCTGCTCTGACCGCTTTTTCTAGCCTTTGATATAGCTGCTTGCTCTTGTAGCTTGATCTAGCCTCATTTTCTACCCGTTTTTCTAGCCAAAGAAGGTCGCATCGGCGAGCAAGGACCTTCCGGAGAGTAAGACCCCGCCCGTCCCCGCGCGAGATCCTGCGCCGCCAGCGGCGAGCTCCCTACCGCCGCCGCCGCCGAACGTTGCTGCTATCCCGACGATGAATGTTTCATTGTCGCTGCCGACGCCTCTGGTCGTTTCTCAACAAACTGTTACGCCGCGACCTCCTCCGCCTCCTCCGCGAGAAACCCCGCAGCAGCCCGCGAGCTCGTCGCAGCCTCTGCCGCCGTCGAAGTGTGTGGCCAGGAAGCCGGACAAGCCGCGACCGAGCTACTTTCCGCCGAGGGTGGGGGATTCCGGCCATGGAGGTCGCGGGCAGGGTAAAGCGGCCGAGCATGCTGGTGGCCCATCTTCTAGCAGGCGAGATGTCCTAGGTCGCGGCCCTTCTCCTCGCCGATCAAGATCTCCTCGTCGCAGTAAAACGATGTCACCAGTGCTGCATTTAGCGGCTTGTTTCTTTTCTAATTCAGCGACTTCTTTGTTTTGATAGATCGCCCGACGACTCCCGGGGCGGCCTTCATTGACGTCATCGGTTTGTCAGGCAGCGAGTATCACCACGCCGCTGCTCGCGCATACCTGGAGCTGGAGAGCAAGTTTGACCAGCTGGCGATCTACGAACCACATCGGCGGATATCATTTCTGGAAGTGCGGGTGACGGAGAATGAAGAGCTCCGGACTACCCTGGCGAGCTACGAAGCCCGCTTCCACATGCTGAAGGAGAATGATCGCCAGCTGGCGATTAACAATCATCGCCTCCAGCTCGTCCTCGACGAGTTGGCCGACATCTGCACGAGCATGGGCTCCGTCGGACGGCTAACGAGGATGGAGGAGCAGCTGCAACTTGGCGATGACGCGATGTCGCTGGCGACAGAGCATTATCGGCCGGCGCGAAAGATGGGCTGGGCTGGGCGACATCCTCATCCACCGGAGAGACCTCCTAGGACTTAGAATTTTTCTTTCTTTTATTTGAAACTCGCCCTGTGCGACCTATTGTAATAAACAATTATTTGTTGTAATAAACGAGTTTGTATCTCGCGCTTTATTTGTTTCTTTTGCTGTCTTCCTTGCTGATTTTTTGCGATGCCCGTTGTTCTGCGATGTGCCGAGGTTATTGTGCATGTTCTGATAATTGTCGTCATATTTGTCCTCTTCACCGCGTGATGTAGATGCCGAGATTCACTTGCTCGCCCAGATCGCGACTTAGGACGATACTCGCCAGAGCGGAGATATCCCCCCTGCCTTCGCCTATAAATAGAGGGGGTAGGTAAGACATAAGTACGCTGTTGCGATTTTCGATCCCTAGCTCGCGAGTATCTTTCTCTGCTCGCGCGCTCCGGTTCCGCTTCCTTTCTCGCCTTACTTTCTTTCTCAGCTCGCCAACTCGCAGAAATGGTGGGAGATGATGCCAGCGCTCGCCGACAATCCCATGCTGCTAACTTCGCCGATGCGGCCTTTAAGAAATCAATAACCACAGAGCGAGATCTGGAGAATTTCAGGGAGAGGCTTCTGCCCGAAGGATACTCGGCAAGACTCCCTAGTCGCACTGAGAGGCTCAACACCTACATCGAGGGTGCGATGATCTTGCCGCTCCGTCATTTTGACGCCGGCCTGCGACTTCCTCTATGGCCGGAGTATTGCGAGATCTTGCGATACTTCGGCATCGTCCTCGCGTAGATCAACCCTAACGGAGTGGCGATTATCATGGGGTTCCTCTGCTACTTGTGGGAGGAGAGGGTCGCCTTCGACCTTTTTGTATTCCGCAAGATATTCGCCTTAGCCGCGACCGCCGAGGGGGTCGTATACTTCAGCAGCCATGTCTGCACCCTGGTGGGGACAGCGAACAAAGTCCACCGATGGAGCGAGAATCTGGTTGTCGTCTATGGCGACTTCGCGGGCGTCCTGGGAAGGCCGCACCAACCCGCCGATGTCGCCTTCCTCCTGCCCATATTGGAGGGCGTCCGCGAGCAGTTGGTCGAGTCGTTCCGTGGTCGCCGGTTCGACGTCATCTTCTGGCGACTAAACGTCAACACGCTCCTGGAGATCCACCCCAACGAGGGTAAGATTCGAGCGAGAATCATTTCTTGCATACTCGCTTCACTTGCTGTAGCGGTATTGATGTTTGCTCGGCATTTTTGCAGTGGCGTGCGAGCTCCCGAAGAAGCCGCTTCCTCCAGCGAAGGAAGTCGCCACCTCCCTCCATGAGTCCAACCCTCCGCCTGATGTCGGCGAGAAGAAGAGGCTCGCCAAGAGAAAGGCGAAGGTTAGGTCGCCGGGCCCCGCGACAAAGAGGGCGAAAGTATCGTCGCCGCGACTTGATGACCATGAGTCGCCACTTGGTGCTCGGCCTCCTCACTTCCACCCCAACTTCAACTTGGGGCGAGGGGCGGTGGACGCGTACGGCCGGCCGCTCGTGACTTGGTCGGAAGATGAACACTTGGTGACGCTCAGCACCAACCTCCCCTCCTGGTCGGCGGACAGGGAGGATAAGGGGGAGGCCTTCGCCGTCCTCCACGCGATGTATGAGCGAGCTGATGCTGAGTCCATGGTGGAGCTCAGCGCGGAGGATCTCGCCCAGCAGGCCTCATGCTCGCTCGCGCGATCTGTCGAGCTGGGGCACTATTCGGAGAGGAAGTTGCTGGAGACGACCGCGTCACTGAAGGTCGTCTCCAAAAAGGCTATCGACCTCGGCATGCAATCGGTCCGCTGGAGGGACTATGAGGTAAGTCGCTTCCCTCACGCGACTTTGATGGCGTTGGACTTGGATTCATTTTGCTGACTTTCTGTTCTTTGTCGCAGGCTGCCGAGATTGAGGCCGCTAAGAAGTTCTCTGAGTGCGAGGCGAAACTCGCCAAGTCTCAGGCGGAGTTGGAGGCAGCCCAAGTCCGCGCCACCGAGATGGAGACTCGCTTGACTGCCCTTGAGGCCGGCGCGAGTTCTTCAGTTCCCCGACAAGACGCGCCGCGGCCGGAAGACGACCCTCACTACGCGATCAAGAGATCTCGCACTCTCTGGAAGGAGAGGTCGTCGATCCGCCGCGAGATAGCCCGTGCTGCGGGAAACGTCATGCTCGCGAGGCTAAGGATCAATGGCCAGCTCGCTGAGGGGGAGAAGCTGCTCACTGTTGACGAGCTCATCCCCGAACTGCTCGCCGATGAGTCGACCTCGCCAGATCGCCTACCTTCTCCATCATCGGGCTCCAGCAGCAGTGGCAGCGGTAGCAGCAGCAGCGACATCAGCAGCAGCGGTGAGGAGGATTGCGAGGAAGGCGGCGAGGAAGAGGAGGACGCTGATATTGGAGACGACAACTCTTAGGATCCTTGGTCAACTAGAGTGGTGTAAGTCGACTCGGGGAGGCAAGTAGTCGGTCTGCAGGAGAGGAGCTCGTACAAAGATCTCAGACTACGACATCACTCCAACGAGGATCTTGATCTCACTCGAGGAGGTCCTTGACCAATATGCAGGAGAGGAGCTCGTGCAGGGACTTGGACTTACGACGACACTACCACTCGAGGACTTGAAACATTCTTGGAGTCTACAGCTCTCAGGAGCCTTGCTCAACTGGAGTGGTGTAAGTCGACTCGGGGAGGCAAGTAGTCGGTCTGCAGGAGTGTAGCTCGTACAGAGATCTCGAACTACGACATCACTCCAACGAGGATCTTGATCTCACTCGAGAAGGTCCTTGGCCAATATGCAGGAGAGGAGCTCGTGCAGGGACTTGGACTTACGACGACACTACCACTCGTGGACTTCGAATATTATCGGGGTCGTTTTTCCTGCTGCTTTAATAGATTGACAATGAATCAAGTGTATTAATATCTTTGAGGACGAAGAAATTACAAAGAGAATGACGATCTCGCCGCTGTTGAGTTGGGAAGTTGGCGTCCAACCCTGTTCCTGATAGTTCCTCCAGTCGGAGGAGAGATGCGGTCGGGGGTACCTAGGACGACATGCAAGGCGGGAGCTGATCTCGACCGTCAATGCAGGGATCCGGTCGTACAAGGGCGCTTATATCCCGAGGCATCGTCCCATCGGCCGCACTGAGCTATCTAGGAGAAACAGGTCGAAGGCCCATTTCCCAATACAACTGTGGAGATCATGCCAGCTCTACGGTCTTGCTACGAGCGTACATGCATGAGCGAGGGGTAATGTTTTTCTGAGGGTCCTCCAGGACGCACTCGCGACGAACATATTCCCTTGGGCCTATCCCTGCTCTTTGGCCGATTATCCTGGCTTTGAAAATAATAAGGGGTTGTTGCCCAAATGAGAGCTCGAAAAGGTCAATCCTTCCTCGAATCCAAGAGGTTGGAGTCCAAATGTGTTCCTGCTAGTTCCTCCAGTCAGAGGAGAGATGCAGTCGGGGGTAGCTAGGCTGACATGCAAGGGTGGAGCTGATCTCGGCCGTCAATGCAGGGGTCCGGTCTTACAAGGGCGCTTATATCCCGAGGCATCGACCCATCGTCCGCACTGGGCTATCTAGGAGGAACGGGTCGACAGCCGGTTTCTCGGATCGATCTCGGAGCAGAACCTTAAGGCCTCAGAAATCTTGAGATGAAATAGCACAAAAGAGAAGCCAAACAATTGTCATTGTCTGTATATATGTATGAAAACATGTACAAGTAAAATACAGCATTAACCGCTATGGACAAAACCTTTTCAGGTCATCCCCGCTCCAAGTACCTCACAGCTGCTCTCTGATATAATCCTGAAGATAATAGCCTCCGGTGGCCAATGCTTCTTGGACGATGAAGGGACCTTCCCAATTAGGATGCAGCTTGTCAACTGTTGCTCCTCTTCCTGCGGCGTCCACCTTTTTCATGACCAGATCCCCTGCGAGGGAATGTTTTAGGCGGACGTTCTTGTCAAAGTGTTTCGCCATGCGCCGCTTGATCTCCTCTTGGCGGATGGAGGCCAAGTCACGAAGCTCTTCAACGAAATCCAGCGAGAGCCTCTGAGCTTCTTCATTCTACAAGCGCCATTCTTCGTTGTCGTCTCCAGCTGGTATGACTCTCGGTCTCCGAACCTCAAATTTCACTGGGATGAGTGTCTCAGATCCGTGGGACAACTTGAAGGGAGTTTCCCCCGTCGCCGAGTTTGGAGTTGTTCTCAGAGCCCAAAGGACTGAGGGGAGATGCTCTGCCCAATTGTCTTTCAAGTTGGTGACTTTCTTCTTTAGGAGGTTGATGATCAACTTGTTGGCGGCTTCCACTTGTCTGTTGCTGCGAGTCGAAGATCCGTCCCTAGCTGCTTGCAGAAGTCCTCTGACTCCAGACTGGCGAACTGTGGCCCATTGTCGGTGACGATGGCGAGAGGAATCCCGAACCTGCATGCAATCTCTCCCCAAATAAAATTCTTTACAATTTGCGAAGTGGTCTTGACCAGAGCTTTTGCCTCGATCCATTTGGAGAAGTAATTGATCATGACTAGGACGAACTTCCTCTGTCCACTGGCCTGAGGAAAAGGGCCGATCAAGTCCATCCCCCAGATTGCGAAGGGCCATGGAGCAGTGATCGAGCGCAGATGCTGGGCTGGTTGTAGTTGAAGAGACGCGAAGAGCTGACATTGGAGACATTTTTTGGAGAAGACTTCTGCATCCTTTCGAATGGTGGGCCAGAAATACCCGTGCCTTAGGATTCTTTGTTCAAGGGTGCGAGTCCCTGAGTGGCTGCCACGCTCTCCCGAGTGAATCTCCTCCACGACACGAGGGACTTCGATCTCCGACAAACACCGAGCCAGAGGACTTGAGATGGTTTTACGATAGAGCTCTCCTTCCTGCAGCAAGTAATATGCGGCTTTGTAATGGAACTTCCTCTGATCTCCCTCGCTGGCAGGAACCTGAACTGTTGCCAAAAAGGAAATAAACGGGTCCCTCCAGGATGCCCTCTGCTTGATCTCCATCATCTCCCCCTCTTCGATGGACGGTCGGAACAGTTCAGTCACGGTACCCCTAGCCCGGGGACCGTACTTGGCGAGGTATTCAGCTTCTGAATTCTTCTCTCGGGGTACATGCTCGACGAAGAAAGACTGAAACCTCCCGATCAGACCTTTCACTTTGATTAAGTATCTCTGCTGGATCAGATCATTCACCTCGAACTCGCCTTTGATCTGAGACGCGACTACCATCGAGTCGGTGAAGGCTCTGATATCTCGAATTGCCAACTCCTTGGCGAGACGCAAGCCGACCACCATAGCTTCGTACTCCGCCTGATTATTGGTAACTGGAAAGAGGATCTCAACTGCTTGCTCGATTCTGGTTCCCTAGGGGCTCACCAACACGACTCCGGCTCCCACGGAATACCTGCCTGAAGCCCCATCCACAAACATCTTCCAGGAAACTGTGCTAGAAGAACCTTCCTCTCCTTCCACCTCGGCTGAGAAGTCGGCAAAGAAATCTGTCACTGCCTGCGCCTTGATTGCTACCCTTGGAGAGTAAGAAATATCGAACTCGCTAAGCTCCACCGCCCTCTTTGTCAGCCTGCCAGAATGCTCCACTGCATCCAGGATACTACGCGGAGGGTGATCAGAGACGACCCTGATGGAGTGAGCCTGAAAATACGGACGGAGCCTCCGAGCCGAAACTACCAAAGCAAACACCAGCTTCTCCAAAATAGGGTATCTAGTTTCCGCTTGCCGCAACTCCCTCTTCCTGCACCGAAAATGCACTTGGCCGGGTTGAGTCGCATCTTGTACTTCCTCAGGGTAACAAAAGTTTCTACCAGATCCGTCATGTGCTCCGCAACACTATTACTCTTGACAAGAAAATCATCCACATAGACTTCCAAGTTCCGCCCCTTCTGCTCCTTGAAGATTTGATCCATCATCCTTTGATAAGTCGCGCCCGCGTTCTTGAGTTCGAAGGGCATCATCTTGTAGCTATAGCAGCCATCGCTGGTTATGAAGGAGACGTCGCGACAGTCGGGGGGATGCATCCAGATCTGGTGATACCCTGAAAAAGCATCAAGAAAACTCATCACAAGAAATCTGACGGCGGAATCAACCAGCGCGTCGATTTGAGGCAAGTGGTAGCAATCATTCGGGCAAGCTTTATTCAACATGGAAAAGTCGATACATAGACGCCAACCCCCTCCGGGCTTCTTCACCATTACAACATTGGAGACCCAGCCTGGATACTGGATCTCCGAGACAAAACCCGCCTCCAACAGCTTCTCTACCTCCTCCCTAATCGGTTCGGCCAGCATGACAGCGCTCTTCCTCTGCTTCTGACGAACAGGAGCCACCGCGGGATCCAGGTTGAGGCGATGGCAGGCAACATCGGCGTCGACCCCTGACATCTCGGCGGCGCTCCGTGCGAAGACGTCGACATTGTCCTGCAGGCAAGCAGCCATCTCTATCTTCCCTTCCAGCGGCAGGGATCCTCCAACCTTCAGCAGTCCCGGCTCTCCTCCCTGAGAGATCACTTCCACCTCCTCCACCTCCTCCACCTCTTCAGCAACACACAACCCCTTCTCCTTCTCCAACAGCTCCTCCAACTTCTCTGCGTCACCCATCCAGCTGATGGTGCTGACGGCATTCAGGTAGCACTCCCTGGAGGCCTTAGGATCTCCCCTGATCCTGATCTGAACATCCCCCCGGCAGTACTTCAAGCACTGGTGGTATGACGACGGAACGACCTTGAAATAGTTGATGAGGGGCCGCTCGAAGATGGCGTTATATCCGCTCGGTGCGTCGACGATGATACAGCGACATCGGATCGACGTCCCGCCGAGTGTAACTAAGAGCTCCACTGCCCCTTCCACCTCTTTCTTCTCGCCCGAGACGCCAAAGATGGGTCCATCTGCAGCTTGGACCCGGGATGCTTCCACCTGAATCCCGACGAAGGTTCTCTTGAAAATGACGTTCACCGAACTCCCGTTATCCGCGAGGATTCAGTCGACGGTGAAGTCTTCGATGGCGGCTTGAATCACCAAAGCGTCGTGGAAGGGGTTCTCGTTCCCCAGCATATCCTCCTCCGAGAAGGTGATCTCTTCCAACGGCGACGGATTCTGCGACGTCGAAGCGACGTTCTTCCGATAGATTTGGTGGAGATTTCCCTGGCGGGAAGCTCCGAGCCCGGCCCCTCCGTTGATCACCCCTACATGCCCACCTCCTGGGCCTTGTATCACCTCTCCTCGACCTCCCAGGTCGACGCGATCGTCATTCCTCCTCCTCGCTGGAGCTTGGAATGTTACCTGCCCCACCGGGGCCTCCTGCCTCTGTTGTTCCCTCTCCGCTACTCCTGCTTCCAACCTCCTCCTTGCTTCCCAAAACTTAGGGCAAGTCAAGGTCCCGTGCCCCTCTACTCGATGGATGTCGCAGTAGAGGGGAATCTCCTCCTCCTGACGCATCGCCTGCTGCTCCCTCCGGCGCCGTTTGTTGTCTTGGCGGGCGATGGTCATTGTCTCCCTTTTTCCTCCTCCTCGGCCTCCCTCCTGCCGGTTACCGTTCCTCCTCTCCTCCTGGAAGTGTTGTCTCATTGGTGGTCTCCACTGGGGGCGATTCTCGGGATATTGGAATCGTCTATCCCCCCTCTTCCTGCCTGGGCCTCCGCTGGCCTCCTCTCTTCTTGTCTTCGAGGCCTCTCCTGTCTCCTCTCCTCAACCCTCCTGGGCTCTTCTCTCATCCTCCTCTCCTCTCTTCTCGACTCTTCCTTCCTCTTCCCATCCTGCCTCTCTGGCGTCCTCCTTGCCTTCGCTCCTGAAGGTCCTGCTCTCCCCTTCTCCCTCGGATCCTCTCCGTCCAGCCTTGCCAAGAAGTCCTTGTCCCTCTCCTCTCCTCGAACAAAAGTTTCGCCCTCTCTATCATCTCTTCGAAAGATCTCGGGGGATTAGACCTCATCTCCATGTTGAACAGTCCCTGCTTCAACCCGAACTTCAGGGCCACCATCAGGGTGAAGCTGTACACCTCCTCTACCTCCAAGATCTCCTCCTAGAAACGATCGACGTAATGGCCCAAGCTCTCGCGCTGCCCCTGGGTAACTTTGAAGAGAGTTGTCGCCTCCTTCTTCCTCTTCTTCGATGTCGCGAACCTCGCCATGAGGCCCCGACGCAGGTCAGAGAAACAGTACACGGACCCTGCTGCTAGTTGGTGGAACCAGTCTCTGGCGTTCCCCTTGAGGGTGATGAAGAAGAATCGGCATTTGAAGGTGTCAGACATGTTGCGGATGGAGACGACGTCTTCGAACCATTGAAGATGTCTAACAGGGTCGTCCCTGCCAGAGTAGTAGGTGAGGACGGGCTCTCTAAACCTTTCGGGAATTGGGGCTGCGAGGTCACAGAAGGGGCTCTTCCCTCCCCGGCGGTGGCGAGTTTCATTCTCGCTGGAGACGTCATACTCGCTACAGTGCCGAGTATCTCGATATCTCGCCGGCGACATCGGATCCCGAAAGCGGACCCCTTGGCTGCCTGCCGGATGATATCGCGACTGCATCTGTCGCTCTTCTCTTGCCCAAGCGGGCTCCTTTCCAGCTCGCCTCGGCGGCGCTTCCTCCTCCAGCGGTGTCACGCGACGGGGAGAAGTCGCCGTGACATCGGGGCGATGAGCAAACCCGGCGAGCATGGTCTGCTCGATCCTCTTCGCAAACTCCTCAAACGCGGCGACCGTCACATATTCGCCACCTCGCGCGACATCTTCTCCCCCTGCCGAGTTGCCGACCAACTCTCCATGCTCGCCACCATTGGCCATCTCACTAAACCACTAAAATTTCCTCCTTGGCTGCGATCCACGCTTACCGCATCAAGTGTTGAAGACAGGAAAATTCCCAACCTCGAATTCGGACCAAAGCCGCCTAAGGTTACTGGCCCAGAGGTTAGATCAGACGGCTATGATGACTAGGATGAAGAACCAAGTCGAATAGGACTCCAGATGTTGCGGTAGGAAGGTCCCACCACGTACCCGGATGCTCGAAAGGAGCAGCCCCTTCTCAACCAAAGATGGTCGGACTGGGTACGAGAAAGACTAGCTGATGACGAAGTCACAAGGTCGTGACTTGATCTCTAAGGAAATAGAATCCAAAGACTCGGCTAATATCTCGAAAATGAAGCTCGCGAGTATCCTGCAGAGTATTTCAAGTGCCTCACCTCGTACCCCTGTGGTCCTATTTATAGGCAAATCCAAGGAGGGGGGGGGGGGGGTCATATTTATACCCCCCCCCCCCCCCCCCCCCGACGACTAGGCGACTTCCGGAGGAACTCGCACGGGCTAGGCGAGTATCTCGCCTAGCCGCCTACTTGGCGAGTATGCGAGGGGAGCTCGTCATACTCGCCCAGGCCTTCCGCGATCTTGCATGCTGACTTTAACTCCTGTCTTGACTTGTTGACCTTGACTTCTGCTGATCTGGCTGTGGTAGGGCTCATTCTCGACGAATACGGGTTGTACACGCCTCACTGCCAATTTGAATTGTTTTGTCACATTCACCTCTACTGCTTTTATGATGCAGGATCGACGAACGCAAAGTATCATTGGTAGAGGACGATTGCAAAACGAGTTTTACCATCTTGATGTTTCTCCTACCATCCTCTCATCAGTCTCCTCCATTGATTGGCATCAGCGTCTTGGGCATGCTCCTCTACCAGTCATCAATAAGGCTCTCCCTGACATTTCTCTTTCCCCTTTTTCTTGTGATTAATGCATTTTGGGACAACAACATCGTTCATCTTTTCCTCCTCATTGTACTAGGAGCTCTGTTCCTTTTATTCTAGTGCATTCTGATGTTTGGGGCCCGTACAAATACCTAGTGTGTCTGGGTATCGTTACTTTATCACCTTTATTGATGACTACTCTCGGACGACATGATTATACTTGCTTTGTGATTGCTCCGAGCTTCCCCGTGTGTTTCGGGATTTCTTTCTTGAAACTCGCACGCAGTTTTCTGCTAATATTAAAACACTCCGAACTGATCATGCTCGCGAATACACTAGCCATGAGTTTGCTAACATCTGCTCTGAATTTGGCATTATTCACCAGACTTCGTGTGCCTATTCACCATAACAAAACGACGTTGCTGAACGTAAAAATAGACACCTTCTTGATGTTGCTCCCTCCCTCATGCTTCAAATGCAGGTCCCAAAGGTGTATTGGAACTTTGCTCTTTCGATAACATGTTATCTCATTAGCCGTCTCCCTTACTCCGTCCTCCAAAATGCTACTCCATTTAGTCTCCTCTTCCCGTCTTCTCCGCTGTTCTCTCTCACGCCTCGCATCTTTGGTTTCACTTGTTATGTTAACGTTCTTGATCCGTCCTCGGACAAGTTGGCTCCCCGGGCAGCCAAACACATGTCTGTCGGCTATTCCCGTACCCATAAAGGATATGTGTGTTATTCCCCTACCACCCGCAAGGTGATCGTTTCTGCTGATATTACCTTTCAGGAAGATCAACCATACTTCACCGCTCCAAACCCACCTCCTCCACCACCTTCTTTGCCAAGACCCGCCATCCCTGTTACATCTCCACCACCACTCCTACCTGCCCCGGCTCCCGTTCTTCCTACACCACCTCTTCTTCGTGTCTATACTCGTCGCCCTTCTCGCTCCGCCGCCCGAATGCAGTCGACTTCGACCTCTGACACTCTGCGGCGTGCTGATCTGAGTCCACCGCCCACTGCACTTCACACCTTTGTTACTTCGTTATTCTCTGTTTCTATCCCTAACTCTGTGCATGAGGGTCTTCAACATCCAGGCTGGAAGACAACCATGGATGAAGAAATGACAACCCTCTTGTCTAACCGCACATGGGAACTGGTTCCTCTTCCTCCGGGCCAGACTCCAGTTGGGTGTAAATGAGTCTTTGTTATCAAGCATACTTTTGATGGGACGTTTGACCGTCTTAAAGTCAGACTGGTGGCTCGCGACTTTACTCAACAACAAGGTCTCGACTACGAAAAGACATTCTCTCTAGTGGCGAAGCTCAACACGGTTCAGGTTTTCCTTTTCGTGGCTGTGTATCGCCAATGACCCTTACATCAACTGGATATTAAGAATGTCTTTCTCAATGATGATCTGTAAGAAACAGTCTACATGCATCAGCCTTCGGAGTTTGAGACCACGGGGAGTCTCAAGTTTGTCACCTCAAAAAGTTGATTTATGGTCTCAAACAATTCCCCCGGGCATGGTTCGAGAAATTTAGTACGGCCGTGCGTGAGATCGGTTTTACTCAGAGCTCGACAGACTTCTCTCTGTTTACTCGACATCACACAACATGCACTATTCTCTTCTTAGTATATGTCGATGACATCCTAATCATAGGGGATGACTCAAAGGGAATAAAGATGATCAAACAACATCTGAGCTCTGTTTTTCAGACTAAAGATCTGGGGAACATACGATACTTCCTCAGTCTTGAGATTGCAAGACGTCCGGATGGTTTTGTCCTATCTCAACAGAAGTACTGTCTCGACCTCCTTCAGGATGCCGGTTACTCTGGATGCAAGCTTTGTGATGAAGGCGTAGTTACAGTTCCACTTCTTTCAAAACCAGAATACTATCAACGCCTTGTTGGAAAACTGATTTACCTAACGGTCACAAGACCTGACATATCCTTTACTGTTGGGGTTGTCGGCCGGTTTATGCACTCTTCTCGGATGTCTCATCTACAGGCCGTCGAACACATCCTAAGATATCTAAAAACAGCCCCTGGTCAAGGGCTGGTATACAAAATCTCTTTCTTTACTTCTACTCCAACTCTGGTTGCGTATTGATGTAATCTCAAATTATGGTTTTAGTTTTGAAAAGTTCAAAGAGGGCCGAGCGGCCAAAACTGAATTTTTTCGCGCAATAATCGAGCTCGTCGCTTTGGACGTTAGAAGTTTGTTAGTTTCGCTCGAGTAGAACTCTCACGCGTTTTTTATGATTCAAACCCTCCATGAAATTTATGCAACCACAAGTCGATAATTACACGCAACAATTTATGAAAATAACGATATTATTAGCAATGCGAACACAACAAGCCCAAGGATTATTTAGGTGAAGCATAAATTTTATTCTAACGAAATGAGAGTGAACGAGTATACCAAAGTTTAGCACAGGCAGTGATTCCCCAAATCGGCAGCGTACGGGTTGAAGGCAACCAGATGACCCCAAATCGGGCGAACAGGACACTGGCCGGAGGTGGAGTCGAAGTTGTCAGTTCAGTGTACAATCCCGATCGTCGGATGAGGGTACCGACGTTGATAGAGACCGTGCGGTATGCTTCCAGACGACACAACGATGATGGGCAGGAAGGCGCGCGGGAATGGAGTCCTCTCCGTCGCCGGAAGGAGCTCGACGGGCTCTTCTCTGAGTGCAAGCGGCGTAGCAACGGGGTTAGGGCGCGACCGACAAAGGCAGAGAACGAGACGAAGTAATCGTTCTCTACTATATCCGATTCTGGTCTTCACGGTTCCTGGGAGGAGGGTTTTAATGGCCAAATAGCATCTCTTATTAAAGAATAAAATCAGTCTTTCCTCCTTTTTAAAATGAGATTTCCAAAAATGATTCCTGATTGATTCTAATTCGGTGCATGAGACTTAAAATTTGAATTTTAAATTTATGTTTGCTTAAAAAAGACTTGAGCTTGTCGTTATTGTTCTAGTACTAATAATACCAGATATTTTATTCAGGGTCTCATCGTCCGGTCAAACCGATGAGCCAAGGAGCGCCTGAAATGAGAAAGTACATGAAAAAAATGCACAACAAGAAAACAGTACATAAATAAAAATACTATGATGCATTGCAGGATGCATCGATTTGCCAGATTTGAAAGAGCTCGATCCCAACGAGAACTCGCATAGACTAGCAACAGAGAGATCTGGGCGGCGACGTCTTAGCTCGTCAGTGCTGATCCATGAACTGTCTGTGATGTTCCGTCCCCGCCAGGAGACCAAGTAGCGCTAATAAGCCCCGTGGCGAGTACGAAACTCTCGTACATCAAGAACCTGATCTATCTCCTCAGTGATGAGCGTCTGTACTGGAGCTAGGTCCGGTGGGACCTTGATGTAGTCTCAAATTTAGGGTTTTGAAAAAAAATTAATTTTGGGTTAAAGAAAAAATACTTTTAATAAAAGTTAGGGTTTGAATTTTTTTTTTTGTTTTAAAAGAACGCGAGGGCCGAGCGGCCAAATCAAATTTTCGCGTGCGTGATTTCAACGTCGTCGCTCTGAGTATTGAGAAGTTCGTTAATTTCGTCAAGTGGAACTCCTACGCATTTTAGGGTTCCAAGTCCTCCGCGAGATCGGCACGACCACAAGCCGATTTGCAACAATAAATTATGAAATAACGGTAATAGTAGTAGAAGAATGCACGACAAACCCAAATTATTTTAAGTAAGACATAAATTTATACTAAATGCAAGGAGCAGGGAGTATACCCAAATGACTGGCAGTGGAACTGTGTCCCCTTCGAATCCGTCACACACAGGCAGAATACGTTGGAAATGAACCGTAACCGTCGGGTTCAACAATCAGAGATACGGTTGGCGGTCGATGGTGCTGAACGGAGCCGGGACACCAAAAAAGAGGCTTTCCGAGGTCGACAACGCCCGACGGATCTTCTGTCAACAGAGGCGGCGCCGCCGGGTGAAATTTCGCGGGCGATGGCGCCTGTAATGGTGCGGGAAAAGTCGGGAGGCTGCCCTGAGGTGACGCCCGGAGCGGCCGGGAAGAAAGACGACGGGCGGGACTCTTCTGGCGCGGAGACGAGCGTCGAACTGGCGGCAGACGGGCGTGCGGCGTGACCGGTGTTGGCAAAGAATGAATTTATTTCGTTCTCTGTCCTTTTCCGGGTTGCCCTCTTGGTTTTGGGATGAGCCTTCTTATTTTAGAAGGAAAAACATAATTTTGCATTTTAAGAATAAGATCCGCCTTTCTAATTTTGTAGAGCGAGATCCCCAAAATATGTTTCTTGATTAGCTCTAATTTAAAATTTGAATTTAAAATTTATATTTACTTAAAAGGCTCGGGCTTGCCGTTATCGTCTTACTAATAATACCAGACCATTTTATTCAGTGTCTCAATGACCGGTCAAACCGCGGATCCAACGAATGAGCATTTAAAAAAAGTAGAACACACAAAATAAAATGTGCAGAAAAAAAACAATAATAAAATACTGAAGTACTTTGATGCACTAGGGTGCTTTGTGAGATGCATCAATTTCCCCGGAGTTGAAAGGGCTCGACCCCGCCGAGAGTTCGCAAAGACTAGCAATAGAGAGATCTGGGCGGCGTTGTCGTAGCTCGTCGGTGCTGATCCATGAACTGTCTGTGATGTCCCGTCCCCGCCAGGAGACCAAGTAGCGCTGGTACGTCCCGTGGCGAGTACGAAACTCTTGAACATCAAGAACCTAATCTATCTCCTCAGTGTTTGGGCGTCTGTACTGGAGCTTAGTCTGGTGTGATCTCTAGTGCTGTCATCGGAGGACTCGGGCTGGAACTAGGTGGCTCTCCATAGAAAGGCGTCAGATCTGCCACATTAAATATCGAAGAGGTACCGAATTCAACGGGCAAGTCTAGGAGATGCATTCTCACCGATGCGCTTCCGGACTTGGAAGGGGCCAAACTTCCACTGCTGTAATTTGTGGTAAGTATCCGGAGTGAATCTCTGCTTCGTGAAATAAGCAAACACCCAATCTTCTTTTGAAAAGTATAACTCCTGGCGATGACGATCGACCATGGATTTATATTTTTCTGAAGTTGCCCGCAGTTTATTAGTAATGAATTTATGCAGTTTCTTTAAATAATCAACATGGGATTGCGCATCAAATGATATACGTTCATGGTTCTGGAGGGAGTGACGATCAAGTAGATGCGGTATAGGGAATCCGTAAACAATCTCGAAAGGAGATTTAGCTGTGGAGCGATTAGTAGAATTATTAAATGCAAATTCAGCTTGTGGTAATATAAGATCCCATTGCTTCAGATTCTCCCCCGTCAAACACCTAAGTAGGTCCCCCAAACTCCTATTAATAAGGGTGCAAGCGGTTCGGTTTGGGTCGGTTTGGACCCAAACCGAAACCGAACCGATGTTTATCGGTTCGGTTCGGTTTTTTGGTCGGTTTACTCGGTTCGGTTTTCGGTTTTTCAGTTATACTATTTTAAATAATTGTGTATTTAAATATCTCAAGAAAATTTTAAAAATGGTATGATAAGTAAAAAATAAATATCATCAAGCTTTATTTACATATGATATATTACTGCTAATAACTCATGTTACATTAAAAAAGTTATGATTGAATATTTTTATTGGGAAATCGAGTAATAAATATAAAAAAATATAAATAAAATCACTTAAACAAAATGTTTAATTCTTCTTGATGCATAAAATATGCATTACAAAAATTTATTTTTGTTCAAATGATATAAAAATTATTAAGTTGATATAATTTGTATACATTATTTAGTTAATAAAAATAGTTCAAAAATCATTATTGGTAATATTTTTACATGTATTATTAGTCGGCGCGGTTCGGTTTTTCAGAGAGGAAAACCAAAACCGAACTGAGTCGTTCGGTTCAGTGTAAAATCGGTTCGGTTTGGGCGGTTCGGGGCGGTTTGGTCGGTTTTCGGTTTTTCATGCACACCCCTACCTATTAATGACCTCAGTCTGCCCATCGGTCTGAGGGTGATATGCGCTGCTAAATTCAAGTTTGGTACCTAGTCGGGCCCATAGTGTCTTCCAAAAATACCCCATAAAACGAGTGTCCCTATCAGAAGTGGTCGACCTAAGAATTCCGTGCAGCCTAACGATTTCTTTAAAAAAAAGCTCGGCGGCGTGTACGACACTGGAAGTTTTTCTACACGGAATGAAATGTGCCATCTTCGAAAATCGGTCTACGAGTACAAAGATCGAATCGGCCTTCTTCTGAGTGCGAGGAAGTCCTACCACGAAGTCCATCGAGATGTCATCCCATGGCCGCTCAGGTATCAGTAGGGGGTATATAATCCAGTGTTTTGTGCGTGCCCCTTATACAATTGACAGGTGGTGCAATGCCTAATGAATCTGATTACATCATGCTTCATATTTGACCAATAATAATGTGCGCTGGCAAGATCTAATAATTTAGACTGACGTACGGGTCCACCTAACCCAGACGAGTGGAGCTCTCTAACTAGTGTCTCTCGAAGTGGTCTTTCGCAAATGCAAAGGCGAGTGCCCCTAAACAAATAACCCTCACTCACGACGTACTGTGTAGTGGGATTTGTCCCACTGTGCTGACATGAAATCCAAATGTCGCGGAAAAAAGGGTCAGTGAAGTATAAGTCTCGCTGTGTGTCTAAGTCAGTGATGCACCACTGTAGCGTGACTAGCAGATGAGTGCGTCGACTAAGTGCGTCGGCAACTCGATTTGTGGTACCGGGTTTGTGCTTTAAGTGAAACGTGAACTCCTGCAGGTAAGCAACCCACTTGGCATGACGTCTGATCTCCTTCTGGGAGTTCAGATGCTTCAGAGGCTCATGATCAGTGTTCAACACAAACTCGCGCTGAATCAGGTAGTGTCTCCAATGTCGGAGAGCCTGAACGATAGCGTAACACTCTAGGTCGTAGGTGGAATATCTAGTCTTCGCCTCGTTCAATTTCTCACTAAAGAATGCGATGGGACGACCTTCCTGACTCAAAACTGCGCCAATGCCTACGATCGATGCGTCACAGTCAACTTCAAAATTTTTCTCAAAATCAAGCAGCGCTAACACAGGTACCCAAAAGAAACGCTCGCTTGGCTTCCTCAGTCCAAATAAACAATCTCTTTTTCAGGCAATCAGTCACATGTGCTATCCGGGCACTAAAGTTTCGCATAAACCGCCGATAAAAAATGCTAGCCCATGAAATCCTCGAGTCTCAGTAATCGTCCTAGGGCTAGACCATGATTCTATCCCCTTGACCTTCTCTCTATCAACTCTAATGCCCTCAAAAGAAACAATATATCCTAATAAGGTCAGGCTATCCATCAAAAATGTGCATTTCTTCAAGTTTATATATAGCCTATTTTTTCGTAGGATCTCTAAGACTTTCCTAAGATGAATCATGTGCTGATCTTGGTCAAGGCTATAAATCAAAATATCGTCAAAGTACACCACTACGCAAACTCGTATGAGTGTCCTAAGCACTTGATTCATCACTCGCATAAATGTGCTGGGAGCATTGGAGAGCCCAAAAAGCATCACCAACCACTCGTATAATCCTTCCTTAGTTTTAAACGTAATCTTTCATTCGTCCCCAGGTCAAATTCTAATTTGGTGATATCCACATGCTAGATATGCTAGATACACTAAGCATATCTAGCATGTCATCCAATCGGGGAATCGGGAAGCAATATTTGATGGTAATCTTATTTATCGCTCGACTGTCTACACACATGCGTCATGTTCCATCTTTCTTAGGAACTAGGAGTGCGGGTACGATGCACAAACTCATACTCTCTCTGACGTGACCCTTCAAAATCAGATCGGTCACCTGCCTATGTAGCTCCTTATGCTCTTTCAGACTCATGCGATAGTGTGGCAAATGAGGTAAGCTAACACGTGGGATGGGGTCTATGCAGTGTTGTATATCTCTCATCGGGGGGTAGCTGATCGGGCAGCTCCTCTGGCATGATCTCAGAGAATTCGTCAATGAGAGGTCGCACCGTACTAGAGATGTATAATGTAGCGGGGGTGGTGTCGATACCAGATAACATATAGACGACCTCGTTATCCCTCATCTCCTTCTGGAATTGGGATCCTTTCAGCAACATGGTGGCGGAGGGGAAGGATATTGCGAAGATAGTGGTAGAATGGGGTGAGTCCTCTCTGGGGCTCTGGGGGCAATACCATTCTTCTGGGGGAGAAGAACGATCTTGCGACCATTGCGCTCGACGGAGTGAGAGTTCTTTACACCATCATGCACTACGTGACTTTCGTACTGCCAAGGTCGTCCTAGCAGGATGCGACAGACCTCGATAGTAGCTACATGACGCCATACAACGTCTTGATACGTACTGCCTATGGAAAACTCTACGAGACACTGGTGCGTGATGGGAATGGTAGTGCTATTAGTGACCCATGACAGACTGTAGAGCTTTCCCAAGGGCTGCGTTTTTAATTTCAGCTTATCCACCATGCGTTGAGTAACAAAGTTCTCCATACTACCGCTGTCTATAATGATGGAGCAGAACTGTCCCTGTATGCGGGCAGTGGTACGAAAGATATTGTTTCTCAAACAGTCGTCGTCAGTAGGGGTCTTGGGAGCTAGGAGACTATGTTAGAGAACACACACTAACTGTTTAGGTTGTTCTCCCTGAACTTCGTACTTACTCTCTAACTCAGTCTCAGGGGTCGGGTCAGTCTGGGAATCACTAAGGAATACTCCATACTCAGGTTCTGATCCACTCTCAGAATCGACGTTGATGACGAAGTGGCGTCACGGACACTCAGAAGAATTATGGCCCGGCTCCATACACTTAAAACATCTAAACGTCTCAGGCTGAGGTCTAGTTCCTACAATCTCCTTGCCCTTGTTGGGAGGGGCAGGGAGTGCTGGGGTGCTCGTGGACGCTACCGATCGAGAGGACCCGGCAGCGGTGAAAGTATGAGTCGGGTGGGACTTGTTGTTGGAGTTACCATTGTGATCTGAAAGTGATCAAGCATGTAATCTCACTGCCAACGCGATATGAGCCTGCAGGGTCGCACATAAGAGATGTGGAGAAGTTGGATGACTGACTGTGTTGGTAAAGGTTACCAATCACCGACCTGAATAGGGTTATGGGCAAAGTGTTGCCTTATAGGATCATCGGGTTGGGCAAATGTTGCCTTGAAGGGCTGGTTGGGATTGTCGTCCGAGGGTCGATGACATTAGTCGAGAATCGTCTTCTGATTCCCGCCGATCGGCGAGAATCATCTCTCTGATTCTCGCCGATCGACGAGAATCGTCGAGAATCAATTGTTGATTCTCGACGATCGACTACTTCGACAATTGTCGTCGACCGCGGCTCGACGATCGTCGAGTATCGTTGTGTATCGTCGAGCGCGGCTCGACGATCGGCGAGAATCGTCGAGTATTGTACTCTGATTCTCGCTGATCCTGTATGATACTCGTCGACTGATTCTCGCCGAACCTGCTCAGTGATTCTCGCCGAACCTGCTCAGTGATTCTCGCCGATTCTCACCGATTGATACTCGCCGATTCTGAACCCTATTTTCGGGTGGTCTGCGGATAGCGATTTTCCTGGGTTTATTTATACCTTTGGTATAAATAGGACACTTAGGGTTTTCGGGATCGCTCTCTCGCGATTTTCTCCTGTAGCAGATCGAAACCCGACGGAAGCCGTTCCGCCTTTCGATCCGCCGATCCCGATCCCCGCCGCCGACGGAAGAGTTCCGCCGCCGCCGTGTTTGCTCCGTCGACCGCCTCTTCTCCAGCGACTGTCGCTGGTGCTGCTCTTCCTGGCGCGGACCTAGCAGTCCGTGGAATAGCCGAGGTGCGGTCTTCTCCTTCCCGATCTTCCGTGCGACGGAAAGCTCGGCGTTCTCCCGCTCGTGTGGACTTCTGCTTAAACGTGGACACTATTCCACGAAGAACTCGCCACCAGCAGAAATCAAAGTTTGGAGCATCTCCGTTGAGTTGTGACTCAACGCCACCGAGGTAATTTTTGCCTAGTTTTTGCTAACTTCTTGATTCAACGTTCATAGCCCGATCCACATCTCTTTGGGTTTTTCTTGATGTTTATTTTTCCGCTGCGTGCACAAGCGTTGTGCCATCCACATAGAGAAACCCAACAGTGGTATCAGAGGGAGGTTTCGGCCATGATCGTTGTTTTGGAAGTTTGTTATTCCAGTGCGTGTAAACCTAGGGATTTAGAAGTGTTCTAAATGTCTAGATTTAGTCTTGGTACTTCGCCAAGAACGATTGGAATTTCGGTGGATTTCTAAGTGTTAGAAATTGTGATCTCCTTAGCAGTAACCATCCCTCGATTTTGTTTTGGATTTTGAATCCAACAAAAAGAGATGAGCTTGTCTACTGCTTTAAGTTGAGTTGTCTTTGCCTTTGTCCAATGCATGTAAACCTGAGGATTTGGAAATTTCCGGATGTTCAGATTTAGCCCTTCCTTCTATCAAATGTTGATGGTGTCAGGATGTGCACATAAGGGATGCATGTGGTTTTAGAAGAATTGTTTTTCTTTGGATGTGCACGTCGATCAAATGTTGATCATGGTTAATTGTTAACCTATATTTGAAATCCCTTCATCAAATATTAAGTGTTCGGATGCCTTCCGATAGATGACACTCTTCCTGCCTCGATCGATGAAGTGTGGGCTTGCCAAAGCAAGGTGCATTAATCTATCTTGGTAAGGGTGCGAGCGGATAATTGTGATATCCCACTGTCGACATCGGGTCCAGCTTAACTAAGTGACCTCAAAGGTTGAGTGCCTAGAGGCATAGGGTTGACATGCACCATATGATGGATGCGAATAAGGAGTTATTCACCAACCATACAAGAATTGCATGAGGATGCAATTGGCAAGCGTTGCCTACCTAAATAACCGCATCGTGAGAGGAACGCCAAAGCGGACTCATAGTGTTGGTGAAATACGGATCTTGTCCACTAAGAGAGTAGCTCGCATGAACTCTCCGAATTGTTAGTGAGAGCTATCATTTCGAATAAAATAGTGTGAGTATTTTAATTGAAGTCCTAATTAGAATAAATTGTAATTGAAATTTAGGTACTGATTTTATTTTGCATAAATTTTTGTAGAATTTCATGGCAAGCGTTGCGCACTCCACGTTGTCTCTGAGAGCCATCCTTGAGAAGGATAAGCTCAGTGAGACAAATTACATGGACTGGTATAGGAACCTGAGAATTGTTCTCAGGCAAGAGCGAAAGCTCTATGTCTTAGAAGAAGAAGCCCCCGAGGTGCCGACCGGGAACTCTTCCCGTGCTGAGAAAGATACTTATAAGAAGTATACTGACGATGCTTTGGATGTCGAGTGCCTTATGCTTGCCACCATGAACTCTGAGCTTCAGAAGCAACATGAGAACATGGGGTGCAAGGAGATTGACGAGCATCTCAAGAAAATGTTTCAAGGGCAGGCTCGTCAAGAGAGGTTCGACATCACGAAAGCGTTGTTTCAGTGCAAGATGGGAGTTCGAGACTCAGTAGGGACTCACGTACTCAAGATGATTGGGTATATAGAGAACCTTGAAAGGCTGAGTTTTCCTCTTGGTCAAGAGTTGGCCACGGATCTGATCCTGCAATCGTTGCCGGACAGTTATGAGCAGTTCGTCTTGAACTACAACATGAACGAGATAGACAAGACACTGCCCGAACTCCTAGACATGTTGAGAACTGCCGAAATCAATATGAAGAAGGCCAAGCCTGCCAGCCCCATACTGATGGTGCATAAGGGCAAGGGTAAAGCCAAGGGCTCCAAGAAGACGAAGGTAGGACCTAAGTCATATCTTGAGCCCAAGTCTTCAGCACTGATGAAAAAGAAGAGCACGGTGAAGGATGGGAAATGCCACCACTGTGACAAGGCTGGTCATTGGCGGAGGAACTGTCCTTCGTATATTGAGGGTCTGCAGAAATTGAGGGGAGGTATGACTTCCGCTTCTAATATCTACGTTATAGAGATAAACTTTTCTGCTCCTTCATCTTGGGTATTGGATACCGGATGTGGTTCTCACATTTGTACAAATGTGCAGGAACTGGGAAGGAGAAGATTGCTGAGTAAAGGGGAGGTGGACCTCCGCGTCGGCAATGGAGCAAGAGTTGCTGCTGTAGCCGTAGGAGTTTACCGTCTTTCTTTGCCCAGTGGGCTTGTAATAGAACTAGATAACTGTTATTTTGTTCCGGCGATAACTAGAAACATTATATCTATTTCATGTTTTGACATGATTGGATTTTCTTTTATAATTAAGAACAATTGTTGTTCTATATTTAAGAATGATGTTTGTTATGATGTAGCCCAATTGTTTAATGGTCTTTACGTTTTGAACTTGGACCATCTGATCTGTAATGTAGAAAACAATAAAAGACTAAGAACAAATGATTCGAACCCGACTTTTCTCTGGCATTGTCGTTTGGGCCATATCAACGAGAAGCGCATATCCAAGCTCTATAGAGATGGACTTTTGGACTCATTTGATTATGAATCATTTGAGCGATGCGAATCTTGTTTGTTAGGCAAGATGACTAAAGCTCCTTTCACTGGTTATACTGAGAGGGCTGAAGATCTCTTGGGTGTTGTACATAGTGATGTATGCGGACCCATGAGTTCCATGGGTAGAGGAGGGTATTTCTACTTTGTTATATTTACTGATGATTTCAGTAGATACGAATATGTGTATCTTATGAAGTGCAAATCCGAGACCTTTGAAAAGTTCAAAGAGTTCAAGAATGAAGTAGAAAACCAGTTGGGTAAAAGGGTTAAAGCACTCCGATCTGATCGAGGTGGCGAATACCTGAGTCATGAGTTCCGTGATCATCTGAAAGAGTGTGGTATTGTATCACAACTCACTCCACCTAGAACACCACAACATAATGGTGTGTCTGAGAGGAGAAATCGTACTCTGTTAGACATGGTACGTTCGATGATTAGTCATGCAGACTTGCCTGTTTCCTTTTGGGGTTTTGCTTTAGAGACTGCTGCAATGACATTGAATCGCGCTTCAACGAAAACGGTTCTGAAGACCCCATATGGGATATGGACTGGGAAGCGTCCTAGTATGTCGTTCATTAAAATTTGGGGCTGTGAGGCATACGTGAGACGTCAAATGCCTGACAAGCTGGAACCCAAATCGGATAAATGTTATCTGGTGGGATATCCTAAGGAAACGAAAGGGTATTACTTTTACCTACCATCCGAGGGCAAAGTGTTTGTCGCAAAGACTGGTGTCTTCTTGGAGAAAGAGTTCTTATCAAGAAAGACTGAAAATGTAGAGCTTGAAGAAGTTCAAGAACCACATGTAGTGAATGAACCGGAATTGGATTCTGAGTCAGGACTACAAGATGTTGTAGCTAGAGAACCTGCTCAGCGAACACAAGTCCTACGTAGATCTGGTAGACCGAGGTTTGAGCCTGAGAGATATGAATTTCTCGTGTCTCAAATAGGTAATGTGTTGCTCATGGATCATGATGATGAACCAGCAACCTACCAAGAGGCTATGAATGGACCGGACTCCGACAAATGGCTTGAGGCTATGAAATCCGAAATGGACTCCATGTATGCAAACCAAGTTTGGAACTTGGTGGAACCACCTGAAGGGGTACGACCCATAGGGTGCAAGTGGGTCTTCAAGAAGAAGACCGACATGGATGGGAATGTACAGACATTCAAAGGGCGACTAGTGGCTAAGGGTTTCAAGCAAATTCATGGTATTGACTATGATGAGACCTTTTCCCCTGTTGCCATGGTAAAGTCCATTAGGATATTGCTTGCTATTGCTGCGTATTATGACTACGAGATCTGGCAGATGGATGTCAAAACGGCTTTCCTTAATGGAAACCTCCTTGAGGAAGTGTATATGACACAACCTGAGGGTTTTGTATCCCCAGATAAAGCCACTAAAATATGCAAGCTGAATAAGTCCATTTATGGACTGAAACAGGCCTCTCGAAGTTGGAATCTTCGTTTTGATGAGAAAATCAAATAGTTTGGTTTCATCAAGAATGAAGATGAGCCTTGTGTTTACAAGCGAATCAGTGAGAGCATTGTTGTCTTCCTGATATTGTATGTAGATGACATACTGTTGATCGGGAATGACATTCCTACCCTGAAAGTTGTTAAGAACAACCTAGGGAACTGCTTTTCAATGAAGGATTTGGGTGAAGCGACTTATATACTCGGTATTAAGATCTATAGAGATAGATCGAAGAAGTTGTTGAGTTTGACCCAGAGTACGTACATCGAAAAGGTGTTGAAGCGGTTCAACATGCTTGAGTCCAAGAAAGAATTTTTGCCCATGTCCCATGGTGTGAATCTCTCTAAGGACCAGTGTCCAAAGTCTTGTGAAGATAAGGACCGCATGAAGTTGATTCCATATGCTTCGGCAATTAGATCAATTATGTACGCGATGTTATGTACTCGACCCGATGTCTCCTTTGCTTTGAGCATGACTAGCAGGTATCAGTCAGACCCCGGTGAGTGTCACTGGATTGCAGTCAAGAATATCCTGAAGTACTTGAGAAGGACTAAGGACGTGTTCTTGGTGTATGGTGGAGAGGAAGAGCTCGTTGTAAGTGGTTACACGGATGCTAGCTTCCAAACTGATCGAGACGACTCCAAGTCTCAGTCAGGTTTTGTGTTTTGCCTGAATGGAGGAGCTGTGAGCTGGAAGAGTTCCAAGCAAGAGACAGTTGCTGATTCTACAACAGAGGCCGAGTATATCGCAGCAGCTAATGCGGCGAAGGAGGCTGTATGGATTAGGAAATTCATCGGCGAGCTTGATGTAGTTCCTAGCATTGTTGGTCTCGTAGTTCTCTACTGTGATAACAATGGTGCAATTGCACAATCTAAGGAACCTAGATCTCATCAGCACTCCAAGCACATACTCCGGCGTTTTTATCTTATTCGTGAGATTGTCGAACGAGGAGATGTAAACATTTGCAGAGTGTCGACTGAGGAAAATATTGCGGATCCGCTGACAAAGCCTCTCGCGCAGAGAAAGCATGATGGTCATACTAGATCGATGGGTATACGATACCTAAATGATCAACTCTAGCGAGAATCTTGTGGGTTGCATGCAATCTTGTATTTTGTTGGCTGTTTGTTCATATGATGAACTGTGTACCTAGTTTTTCTTTTATAATTAATGACAAATTATTTTATTATGAATTTTTCTATATATGATAGTTAAATGTTAACATAATAGATACCCTTAGAATGTTCGCTTCCATGGGACATCAAGTACGTGACTTGAATGTGAGAGCCCATGATTTATTTGAAGCTTCATTCTTAAAGGTCCCTGGTCGAGTATCATCATAAAAGCTAAGGGTGATGATGGTACATGAAGACTAGCACGTGTGTTGACTGATGACTGGTTCTCACAGGTCATGATATTGTGATATCAAGTCATCACGTGGGTACTTGTTAGTGAACAAGTTGTACTGGACAGACCCAACCTGAGACTACTCTGTGGATTGTCATCCAATCGTGTCACGAGTAGGTCTCAATTGACAATGGTGTTGTGATCCTTTGACCTGAAGTCACAGCATTCATCAAGTGAGGAAGAGCGTGCTTTGATGCCATCTAAAGTTTTCCTTGAGAAAGGTTGATGATAAGGGTGGTTGTTGGGCATGTTACGAATCATTTGGGTGTTTGTGTGTGAGCAGATATGAGATTTGTCCTCCTGTATGACAGGAGTTGCATCCATGGGCCCCTTGATGGAACTGGACTGAGAAATGCATGGCCATGCTTGGTTGAGTCAATATGTGATATTGGACTCACCATTCTCTGGAAGTCCGTCCTGGATCAAGAAACTTGGATTGAGCTATTACGAGGGTGACACGGTACATACCTCTAGTTCTTTCCGGATGTAAAGGACAAAGGGACAAAGACAACGCTGATACATTGGTCATAAAGGCTTATGAGTTATAAACTCATATTGCTTGGGGAGCAATGATGCATTGCTAGATGCCGCTCATTGTTTGTGAGGTTTTTGGTTTGATACTTTCGAGATCAAGTGGGAGTCTGTTGGAGTTACCATTGTGATCTGGAAGTGATCAAGCATGTAATCTCACTGCCAACGCGATATGAGCCTGCAGGGTCGCACATAAGAGATGTGGAGAAGTTGGATGACTGACTGTGTTGGTAAAGGTTACCAATCACCGACCTGAATAGGGTTATGAGCAAAGTGTTGCCTTATAGGATCATCGGGTTGGGCAAATGTTGCCTTGAAGGGCTGGTTGGGATTGTCGTCCGAGGGTCGATGACATTAGTCGAGAATCGTCTTCTGATTCCCGCCGATCGGCGAGAATCGTCTCTCTGATTCTCGCCGATCGACGAGAATCGTCGAGAATCAATTGTTGATTCTCGACGATCGACTACTTCGACAATTGTCGTCGACCGCGGCTCGACGATCGTCGAGTATCGTTGTGTATCGTCGAGCGCGGCTCGACGATCGGCGAGAATCGTCGAGTATTGTACTCTGATTCTCGCCGATCCTGTATGATACTCGTCGACTGATTCTCGCCGAACCTGCTCAGTGATTCTCGCCGATTGTCGCCGATTCTCACCGATTGATACTCGCCGATTCTGAACCCTATTTTCGGGTGGTCTGCGGATAGCGATTTTCCTGGGTTTATTTATACCTTTGGTATAAATAGGACACTTAGGGTTTTCGGGATCGCTCTCTCGCGATTTTCTCCTGTAGCAGATCGAAACCCGACGGAAGCCGTTCCGCCTTTCGATCCGCCGATCCCGATCCCCGCCGCCGACGGAAGAGTTCCGCCGCCGCCGTGTTTGCTCCGTCGACCGCCTCTTCTCCAGCGACTGTCGCTGGTGCTGCTCTTCCTGGCGCGGACCTAGCAGTCCGTGGAATAGCCGAGGTGCGGTCTTCTCCTTCCCGATCTTCCGTGCGACGGAAAGCTCGGCGTTCTCCCGCTCGTGTGGACTTCTGCTGAAACGTGGACACTATTCCACGAAGAACTCGCCACCGGCAGAAATCAAAGTTTGGAGCATCTCCGTTGAGTTGTGACTCAACGCCACCGAGGTAATTTTTGCCTAGTTTTTGCTAACTTCTTGATTCAACGTTCATAGCCCAATCCACATCTCTTTGGGTTTTTCTTGATGTTTATTTTTCCGCTGCGTGCACAAGCGTTGTGCCATCCACATAGAGAAACCCAACACTTGTTAGTAGTCTTATTCCCATATGTTCGTTTCTGCAGTGCCTCTACTCTACGTGCGCGACTCGTAACCTCTTAAACCCTTGTAGTCAAGGAGTTCCAACTGATCTCGAATGGAGTAGCGTAACCCGTTCTGATAGCGGGAAACGATCATGTCATCGTTCTCTCAGAGGTCGAGGCGAGACTGTAGGACTAAGAACTCGTTTGTGTACTCATCGACAGATAATTTGTCCTGACGTAGATTATGGAACCTACGATATAGGGTTTGCATGTAATCAGATGGAACATATCTCTTACGCAGTTGAGTTTTGAAGTCGTTCCATGTTGTGATCGAGGGCATACCTAAATTGAACCTAAACTGTTCTAATTTTCCCCACCAAACTAACGCGGATCCTTTAAGTCTAAGCGTGACATACTCAACTTGCCTAGCTTGGGGCAATTGCTTCCAAGCCAGGAAACGATCTATCCGTTCACACCACTCTAGGCAGCTCTCGGGCTCTATTCGGCCTTCAAAATCACCCACGTCCAGCTTGATTCCCACATCCCAACGGGGTTGGTGACGTGGTTCGTTGTTTTGCTTTCGGATCGGGGTGTGCCAGTTCCCGAGGCCTATGGTCAGGGTCGTTTTCAACCACTGGGGCAGGTGTTCGGTTGACGTGCAAGGTTGTTTCGATATTATTAACCGAAGTGCGCAGTCCGTTCATGACGTGTGACACTACCCATACCGGTGGTGAGCGTCTCGATTGTTTTCATCAAATCACTCATGCGGCGGGTCAAATTTCCTACGTTGTTTTTTAATTGATCGACCCGTTTTTCCATCAAAAATTCAAAATATATATATATATTTTTGTTGAAAAATTTTTATTTTAAAGAGAGCGCTCCCGAGTGAGAGAAAAAATGATTTTTATGAAGGTAACAAATTTTTTTTAAAATAAAATAAAATACTTGGGAAATTTTTAAATATAAATTTTTTGGAAAAAATTTTGAAAGCCGGATCGCGTGATTCGCGATAGGAGCGAACCACAAAAGCTCTGATACTAAACTGATGTAGTCTCAAATTTAGGGTTTGGAAAAAAATTAATTTTGGGTTAAAGAAAAAATACTTTTTATAAAAGTTAGGGTTTGAATTTTTTTTGTTTTAAAAGAACACGAGGGCCGAGCGGCCAAATCAAATTTTCGCGTGCGTGATTTCAACGTCGTCTCTCTGTGCCTTGAGAAGTTTGTTAATTTCATTGAGTGGAACTCCTACGCGTTTTAGGGTTCCAAGTCCTCCGCGAGATCTACACGACCACAAGCTGATTTGCAACAATAAATTATGAAATAGCGGTAAGAGTAGTAGAAGAACACACTGCAAGCCCAAATTATTTTAAGACATAAATTTATACTAAATGCAAGGAGCCGCGAGTATACCCAAATGACTGGCAGTGGAACTGTGTCCCCTTCGAATCCATCACATACAGCCAGAATACGCTGGAAATGAACCGTAACCGTTGGGTTCAGTAACCAGAGATAAGGTTGGCGGTCGACAGTGCTGAACAGAGCCGAGACGCTGAAAAAGAGGCTTTCCGAGGTCGACAGCGGCCGGCGGATTTTTTGTCAACAGAGGCGGCGTCGCCGGGTGGAATTTTGCGGGCGATGGCGCCTGTAGCGGTGCAGGAAGAGTCGGGAGGCGGCCCCGAGGTGACGCCCGGAGCGGCCGGGAAGAAAGATGACGAGCGGGACTCTTCTGGCGCGGAGACGAGTGTCAAACTGGCGGCAGGGGGGCGTGCTGCATGACCGGTGTTGGCAGAGAACGATTTTATTTCGTTATCTATCTTTTTCCGAGTTGCCCTCTTGGTTTTGGGAAGAGCCTTTTTATTTTAGAAGGCAAAACATAATTTTGCATTTTAAGAATAAGATCCGCCTTTCTAATTTTGTAGAGCGAGATCCCCAGAATATGTTTCTTGATTGTCTCTAATTTAAAATTTGAATTTTAAATTTATGCTTACTTAAAAGGCTTGGGCTTGCCGTTATCGTCCTGCTACTAATAATACCAGACCATTTTATTCAGGGTCTCAAAGGCCGGTCAAACCACGGAGCCAACGAACGAGCATTTTTTTAAAAAAGAATACACGAAATAAAATGCGCAGAAAAAAACAATAGTAAAATACAGAAAGTACTTTGATGCATTAGGGTGCTTTGCGGATGCATCAGACCTCTGGAGCTGTCGTAGGTGGATTCGGGCAGGAACTAGGTGGAGCACCATAGAAAGGCGTCAGATCTGCCATGTTAAATATCGACGAAGTACCAAATTCAACGAGCAAATATAAGAGATATGCATTCTCACTGATGCGCTTTCGTACTTGGAAATGACCAAACTTCCCCTGCTGTAACTTGTGGTATGTACCCGGAGTGAATCTCTGCTTCCTGAAATAAGCAAACACTCAATCTCCTTATGAAAAGTATTAACTCTCGGCGATGACGATCGACTATGGATTTATATTTTTCAGTAGTCGCTCGCAATTTATTAGTAATAGATTTATGCAATTTCTTTAAATAATCAACATGAGCTTGCGTATCAAAGGAAATACGTTCATGATTCGGGGGGGGGGGGAGTGGAGATCAAGTAAATGAGGTATAGGGAATCTGTAAACAATCTCAAAAAGGCGATTTAGCTGTGATGCGATTAGTAAAATTATTGAATGCAAATTCAACTTGTGCCAGTATAAGATCTCATTGCTTCAGATTCTCCCCAGTCAAACATCTAAGAAGGTCCCCCAAACTCCTATTAATGACCTTAGTCTGCTCATCGGACTGAGGGTGATATGTGCTGCTAATCTCGAGTTTGGTGCCTAGTCGAGCCCACAATGTTTTCCAAAAATCTCATAAAACGAGCATCCCTATCAAAAGTGATCGACCTAGGAATTCAGTGTAGTCTAACGATTTCTTTTAAAAAAGTTCAGCGACGTGTACAACACTATAAGTTTTCCTACACAGAATAAAATGTGTCATCTTCGAAAACTGATCTACGACGACAAAATAGAATCAACTTTCCTCTGAGTGCGAGGAAGTCCTACCACGAAATCCATCGAGATGTCATCACATGGTCGCTCAGGTATCGGTAAAGGGGTGTATAGTCCGGTGTTTTGCGTGTGCCCTTTATATCGCTGACAAGTCATACAATGTCTAACAAACTCGATGACATCGTGCTTCATATTGGGTCAATAATATCGTGCACTAATGAGGTCTAATAATTTGGATTGGCCCACGTGTCCTCCTAACCCAGACGAGTGGAACTCTCTAAGTAGTGTCTCCCGGATAGGTCCTTCGTAAATGCAAAGGCGGGTGCCCCTAAACAGATAACCCTCACTCACGATGTACTGTGTAGCGGGATCAGTCTCACTATGCTGACATGAGGTTCAAATGTTGCGGAAGAAAGGGTTAATGACGTATAAGTCGCGCTGTGAATCTAGGTCAGTGATGCAAGGCTGCAGTGTGACTAGTAAATGGGTGCGCCGGCTAAGTGCATCAGCTACTCGATTCGTGACACCCGGTTTGTGCTTAAAATGAAAAATGAACTCCTGCAATTAAGCAGCCCACTTGACATGACCCTCCTTTTGGGAGTTTAGGTGCTTTAGTGCCTTGTGATCAGTATTGAACACAACTCGCGCTGAATCAGGTAGTGTCTCCAATGACGGTGAGCCTGAACGATGGCGTAGAACTCTAATTCATAGGTGGAATATCTAGTATTTGCCTCATTCAGCTTCTCACTAAAGAATACTACGGGTCGACCCTCCTGACTCAAAACTCCGCCAATGCCTATAATAAACGCATCACAATCAACCTCAAAAATCTTATCAAAATCAGGCAGCGCCAACGTAGGTGCACTTGTGAGTCTCTCCTTAACCAGCAAAAACGCGCGCTCGACTTCTTTAGTCCAAACAAACAATCCTTCAAGAAATTAGTCACAGGTGCTATCAATGTGCTAAAATTCCGAATAAACCGTCGATAAATGATGCTAGCCCATGAAATCCTCGTGCCTTAGTAATCGTCCTAGGGCTGGGCCATGATTTTATCGCCTTGAACTTTTTTCTATCATCTTTAATTCCCTCAAAAGAAACGGCATACCCTTTAAAGTTCAGGCTATCCGTCAAAAACGTTCACTTCTTCAGATTTATATATAATTTATTTTCACGTAGGATTTCTAAGATATGCCTGAGATGAATCATGTGCTGATCGTGATCAATACTATAAATCAAAATATCGTCAAAGTACACCACTACGAAGACTCCAATGAGTGGTCTAAGCACTTGATTCATCACTCGCATGAACGTGTTGGAGCATTGGAGAGCCCAAAAGGCATCACCAACCACTCGTTTAACTCTTCCCTCGTCTTAAATGCAGTCTTCCATTCGTCCCCAGGTCGAATTCTAATCTGGTGGTATCCACTTTTTAAATCAATCTTCGAAAACACACGGGATTCACTAAGCATATCTAGCATGTCATCCAATCGGGGAATCAAAAAGCGATATTTGATCGTAATTTTATTAATCGCTCGACTGTCCACACACCTACGTCATGTCTCATCTTTCTTAGGAACTAAAACTGCGAGGACGACGCACAGACTCATACTCTCTCTAACGTGACCCTTCAAAATTAGATTGGTCACCTGCCTATGTAGGCATGTAGCTCCTCATACTCTTTCGGACTCATGCGATAATGGGGCAAATGAGGTGAGCTAACTCCTGGGATGCGGTCGATGTCGTGCCGTATATCTCTCATCGGGGGTAGCTGATCGGGCAGCTCCTCCGGCATGATTTCAGAGAACTCGTCAATGAGAGTACGCATCATAGTAGGGATGTCTAAAGTAGTGGGAGAGGAATCGAATCCGGACAACATATAGAGGACATCACTATCCTTCACCTGCTCCTGGAATTGGGAACCAGTCAGTAACATGGTGGCGGAGGGAAAGGATATCGCGAAGACAAATAAGATAATGGTAGAAGGGGGTGAAGTCCTCTCTGGGTATTTGAGAACAAGATTATTCTTATGGTGGAGAAGAACGATCTTGCGTTCATTGCGCTCGAAGGAGTGAGAGTTCTTTACACCGTCGTGGATAACGTGCCATACTGCCAAAGGTCGTTCTAATAGGATGTGACAGACCTCGATAGTGGCCACATGACACCAGACTGCATCATGATACGTAGTGCTTATGAAAATCTCGACGAGACATTGGTGTGTGATAGGAATGGTAGTGCTACTAGTGATCCATGACAGACTATAGGGTTTTTCTATAGGTTGCGTTTTCAACTTCGGCTTATCTACCATGCGTTGAGAAACAAAGTTCTCCTTTCTACCACTGGGGTCGGGTCAGTCTGGGAATAGAGTCCTCTCTGCCGCCGGAAGGAGCTCGACGAGCTCTTCTCTTAGCGCAAGCAGCGTTGCGACGAGGTTAGGACGCGACCGACAAAGGCAAAGAACGAGACGAAGTAATCGTTCTCTGCTATATTCGGTTCTGGTCTTCATGGTTCCTGGGAGGAGGGTTTTAAACTTTTAATGGACAAATAACATCTCTTATTAAAGAATAAAATCAGCCTTTCCTCTCTTTTAAAATGAGATTTCCAAAAATGATTTCTGATTGATTCTAATTCGGCGCATGAGATTTAAAATTTGAATTTTAAATTTATGTTTATTTAAAAAAGACCTGAGTTTGCCTTTATCGTCCTACTACTAATAATATCGGACCTTTTATTCAGGGTCTTATCTGCCGGTCAAATTGATAAGCCAACGAGCGTCTGAAATGAGAAAGAGCACATGAAATAAAATGCACAACAAGGAAAAAAAATACATAAATAAAAATACTATGATGCATTGTAGGATGCATCACGTATTCAAATGCAGATTATGCAGGATCTCTGGATGATCGGCACTCTACCAACCGTTTTTGTACCTACTTGGGATGTCATCTTGTTACCTGGCGCAGCAAGAAAAAAGTTGTGGTTGCTCGATCTTCAGCTGAAGCTGAATATCGTTTGATGGCGTCTGTTGTATCCAAGCTTACCTGGCTCGGAAGTCTCCTAGGTGATATGGGAGTAAAACTTCTCTCACCAGCTACCTTACTCTGTGATAATCAAGTTGCGATACACATAGCTAAGAATCCGGTCTTCCACGAAAGAACAAAACACATTGAAGTTGATTGTCACTTCATTAGAGAGAAAGTTCAAATGAAGAAACTAGAATTGAGACATTTCCGGCTGCTGACCAAGTGGCTGATCTTCTCACTAAGGGTTTGCCGAGTACTCTATTCTATAAGTTCTTGTCCAAGCTTGGTGCCTACGACTTGTACGCTCTAGCTTGCGGGAGAGTGTTAGAAAAGACATTGTAAAGGTTCACCTAATGACCCATTTTGTTTTCTTTTCTCTTGTTATATTAGTCTCACACCTTGTATATAAGACTCCTTTCTCTTTCTTTCTCCCATATATATACATATATATATATATATGTACTCATACATTGTATTTAGGTATACAAGAAAGGTATACAAAGTTGACTGAATTTACTGCATTACTAATGTATTTTTCTATAATATTTAATTTTGATGCTAGCCCTCTCATGGTGTTAGATCATGGAGATTAAAATGGAAGGGGATTTTGATCGTTTTAGTTGAGGGTCATGGCCAAATAATGATCTACCTATCTCTTTTTTGTTGATTAATTATTTGTTCACATAACACAGGTTACTGGTGAAGGGGATGACAAATATCTTATAGCTACTTCGGAGCAGCCATTATGCGCGTATCATTTGGATGAAGTGATTGATCCCACGAGCTTACCATTAAGGTTCGGAGGAATTTATATATTTTTGTTTTGATTTATGACTTTGAATCATGCATCAGTTCATGTTGATGGATATCAAGAGAGACTTTGTATCAGATATGCTGGATTCTCTACTTGTTTTCGCAAGGATACACCGGGTATTTTTCGAATGCACCAATTTGAACAAATAGGGCAATTCGGTATCACAAGCCCCAACGAGAACATATCTTGGGAGATGCACGAGGAAATGCTCTTAAACTCCGAGAAATTTTACCAAGAGGTAGGATATATTTGTCCATTATGATTCCTGATTTTTGATGCATTTTTGGTTTCTGAATTCATCACATCATATATGGTTTATATAATCTGTAGCTTAATCTCCCTTATCAAGTTGTGTCCGTTGTCTCCGGTGCTTTGAATAACGCAGAAGCTAAAAGATACAATCTCGAAGGTTGGTTCCCTTCGTCAAAAACGTACAGAGAACTCGCGTCTTGCTCGAACTGCACGGACTACCAGGCCAGGAGACTGGGAATCAGATACGGGCAGAAGAAAGTAAGTTTCAAGATTAAAGTTTATGTTTATATTTTCACTTGCATAATTCTGCATTATTACTCATGGATTAAATTAATTGAGAGAGAATTGCAAATATAAATTATAGGAAATTGAATTTCATTAATTTATTTGGTTGAGAAAATGAATGAAAAAAACCTTTTAAATCTGTGGTTTATGAAAAATCTGATATAAACTTGTGAAAAAATGCATTTGCATTCTCCCCACCATCCCTCAATTCAAATAGGCCGCAATTATGACAACTTTAGAATTTGCGGCTGCATTTCTGGCCCAAACTCCTTTTTTTGGATCATATGTTCACGAACACTAATGCTCGACACAAGTCCTGATAGTGATGTCATTTTGTTTCAAAGCGGCATTATAGAACGCTAATGCTCGACACAAGTCCTGATAGTGGCGGCGCCATTTTGTTTCAAAATTACATATAGAAAATAGCGGTTTGCGATCGCAGCTATCCAAATACAATGCATATTTCTCCATGCATTCACAACCATCACCGCTTTCTATGCGAACCGTAGATGTTAGCTTTCGTAGCAACATGCAGAGCTGTTTTTGTGTGATTTTCATCTTATATGTTGGTGAATGTGCAGAACACCGGGCAAACCATGCAATATGTGCACACGCTAAACTCAACTCTTATGGAAACGGAAATGACAATCTATTGTATACTTGAGAACTACCAGAGGAAGAATGGAGTAGCGGTTCCCGAAGCATTGCAACCATACATGGGCGGCATCGATTATCTGCCTTTTAAAAACTAATCCCTCGATTCAAAATGCCGCGACCGTCGCTCAGATGCAAAAGATTTCTATCTCAATTTATAAGTCTTAAAAATTCGGACAATCTGAGCTGTTATATTTATATATATAGAGATTTCTATCTCAATTTATATGGAGGCTTGAGTGTTGTTGTATATTTATAATGTTTCTCTTATTGTTTTTTGAGTTGACCAATGTTTTTTTATTCACTCACTGATATTTATCATTTAGCCTAATCTGTACTTTTTTACATGCATGGTTTGATTCTCTTCTTTTGCCCGTAAACATTGAGGGGGAAGTTTTTTCTTTTTGTAATTTAAAAGTTAGAGGGGTGCTAGCTGTAGTTACCCAAACTTTGAGGGGTCCTCACTGTAAATAATTCTATCTTTTATTTTATTTAATGGTTGAAGTTATCAACTATTTATCTAGCGAAAAACATTCGTGATATTTGTATGGAATTTGTTTGATATTTACAAGGTTTAAATATTTTTTTATGACAATCATATAGTATTTTTTATTCTGTTTTAATTATGGATTTTACTTGTACTGTTCAAGAAATGTGGGTGGGTTTTTTTATAACAAATGTTAGATTAGCTTGAGGTGAGCTCATGATGAGATGGACAAGCTCAAGCCATGCTCCAACATGAGCTCAAAAAAATTAACTCCCGATACTTTTCTTTCCTTTGAGTTTGGGCAAGATTCACACCATATAATGTGTGGCATGTCTTGAAAGTGGAGCGGGCATGCGAGAAGCGGATGCGGAGTAGAGCACGGTGGCGTGCATTGGAGCGGACGTATTTGTCGGAGCGGGCATGCTGGAAGCGCGTATTGAGTAGATAGCGGAGGTGTGCACTAGAGCAAATTTTTGTCAGAACACGCACGAAGGAAGCGCGTGTCGAGCAGATGGCGCTTGAGGAGCGCACGCATGATGAGGGAGAGGCGACGTGCGCACTTGCGGGGGTATGCAGAGGCACACACTGCTTGCGGGAGCTGTGCATGCGGGCGTGTGCGTTGTGCGCCCAAGTGTTGTGCACGCGAGCGTCTCGCGCGCCCGGTCGATGTGTGCGTGGGCGGGTGCGCGCTGCGTGTCTTCTTCACGGACGTGTGCGATCCTACACGTTGGCTCGCGCTTGCGCGGCGTTGCTCGTTCACGTCTTGTTTCGCTAATGAGTATGAATATTACTCTAATCTTGCTATTTTATTAATCGATCTCCATAGTTCTCTGATCTCCATTCAAATTCGTAGAACTTCATCCAAGTCTCAAAAAGCTCCGACACCGCAATTATCCAACAATAGATCGGGATCTAATTCTTCAACCCTTTTGGCGTGGGAGGAGCATAAGTAGAAGCCCAACTTATCCAATCAGACTCCATTAGCTAGATTTTGAGCTAGATTTTTCTAAATTTGCCTAATTTTTTACTCACTCTGTCATGGACATTTTGTTGGTGCGGTAGTAGAGCTTATGCTGATCTATTTTTTTTATTGTAAATACTCTTATTAGATCATTCTTCCACAGCTTATTAGGTTTACGGAGATGGAAATATGAGACCAAACTTAGGTTTTCCTGCGTTTCTCTTCCACAACTTCTTATGCTTCAAGAGTACTCTTTCTTGGCGTCACCGGATGTTGGACATCAACCTCTTTCGCTAGGGCCTGGATAGTGTTCGAGAATCGCAACGCCGTCGTGTAGATCCCGTTGAGCTCGTCGGCGAAGTCAAACACCTCGACAAGGAGTGGCGCCAACGTAAACACCCCCAAATCGCCTAGCTGTTTTGACTCATTTTGGGCCTGCAATAGCCCCTTCAAACAATATAGTTTCGCTATTAGCAGTCTAATTTGGGTTGTAGTTAATAGAACCAAAAGGCGGAATTCCACCATTTGTATGCCAGTATCTAAAAACTATAATTAGACCCCAAAGGGCACCTTCGGAGGGGGCTACTTTTTGGCTTTCTCTCCTCTGGTTAATCCTGGTTGGTTGGAGCTCCCACACTGTTGCTCGTGGTTTCCGGGTGGACAGTCCGGTGCTCCTTAGTTCCCTCCAAGGTGCCCAGCTCAGCATTGACTAGGAAAGGGATGCTCTATTTGATCTTCCGGGTGTGCGGTGGGACCTCCTCGCTGTAGCTCAGGGACCTGTTTCTTTGTTTAGAGTCACTGGACAAGTGTTCTTACTTGGAAGAAATAGGTGCAAACTACATCATCGGTCCGAACTCCCCGTCAGGGTACTTTATAGTGATATACAATACAACAACACTCAAACTTTTATCCCACTATAGTGGAGTCGTCTATATGGATCCTTTGTAGCCATTGTGTCCTATCTTTTGCCATAATATCGTCATTGTCGCCATTATAGTGATATACGATATGAACGCAAAAATCATATATTTTGTGATGGATTTAACGATAATGGATGTTGTCTCATGGAATGCTATGATTGCAAACATTAGCTATTTTGCCATAGAAAATCCTAGTCTTGTTTTTAACAAAAAAATATTTGTAATTTGTAATTTTAGAGCTAGTGTTACAAAATTATTGTTTATAATAGATTATAAAAAACAAAATTTGTCTATAATTTTTTTTAGTAAAGAGACCTTATTGTTATAAAGAGACAATTTATCACTGATCATTAAGTAGTAATCACTACCTTCCAAACTAATAAGAATATTCTTAATATTAGTTGTTCCTCCAAATAGATATCTCTGCAATCCAAACTATTAGTCAAAATCTTCAAATCCTGCAAAAATCACATGAAATTCAATCAAAAGTGAGATTAGTAAGAAAAAAAACAATATATGTAATCAACATCCTCATTATCACCGGTTGAAAATGTTGAAAATGATGAATTTGTTGGTTCAGTAAAAATTTCTTGTAAAGTAGAAATCTTCTTCTTCACCTACATGAAAAAACAATATTATGTTATTTTAATACTTCTATAAATTTAAAAATTAAATCAATTAATAGAGAACTAACTGGTAACTTTGATCTGGATGTTGTTGTTGGCAATGGTTGTTCGGCATTCTTGCTTGATTGGCTATAACTTTTTAAATATGTCATGTTACTCCACAGTTGGAGCATGTCTATTTTGTTTCATGCATCTTTAAACATACCTTTAATTATTTAACTCATCTTGTTCCAACTGTCTACCATGCAATGATGACCTTTCAGGTTTTTTTTTTTATTTAACCGTTCATGGGACCAAAAGATTTAAGTCAATTTGAGGTCATTTCCTTTGTCATTTTATTGGATTTAACATATTTTCATAGGTCTTTAAAAATGTTGATTTTTTATACCAATAATCAACATAATCTTCTGCATTATCTCTTTTATAAAAAAATGCATTTTATAGCTTGCACTGCACTTTTACTGTTGTGTTTGGATTAGTTTGACAGATTTCCTCACAATGGTCTCAAATGCTAGCATATTGCTCCAATTTTATACCATGAATAATCTTTCTTGTGTGTTTTTTAGCTCTATACATTTTCCAAATGAATAGAGATATTCTATCTTTCATTTGCATCATCTCTTGCATAGAAGTAACCGGACACTCAGGGTAGTTCCTAAGATGGTGTTGATACTCTTTGACAAGATGATTAGAAGTGCAATGTTTAGAGCTTGAGGCCCTATAACATGAATGTTCTCTTTGATGGTCTTTACTTAGAAAGTTATATCATTTTTAAATATAAAAGAAGCATACATTTCCTAACCATATTAAAAAATAACTTGTATTCTATCTCGAATTTTTTGTGTGAATGTTATAGGCTTTCCTTGCATGTTTGAATAAGTTCTCACCGCGTCTCTGAAATCTTCACCAGTATTGACACAATCCAACTTCAAATTCAAATTTTGATTCACTTGCATTACCTTCATATATTTGATAATGTGATGATTGAACTTTATTCGGATTAGAAGTGGGTAGGATACTATTCTTATAATGCTCTATGATTTGATTAGGCTCATTACTATTTCCCTTATTTGTCTCCTTCAATCATACCCAATTTATGGCTTCATCAACATATTCCTTAAAATCTATATTATCATAGTCAAATTCACCTTCTTCAAATTCAGCACTAAAAGTTGAATCATTTTCATCTATGTCATGTTCGTTGCTCAGTGTCATTTTCAAATACAATTATTGGCTTCTCCAAGTTGGGGTCAACCTCACTATCACAAATAATATGGGCCTCAACATTTGAAAATAGACATCAACTTACAGTTTCTAAATTGATATAACTTATTAGATTTTTAATGTCATCAACAGTCAATATCAAATTCATATTACTGCGGTAAGCAAATCCGCCCAAACAACAAAAAAATCTCACCCAACGTATGTGACCTGCTAATTCAACCACATCATGCAAAATCTTCAACAATATGACGTTACAATCACGATAGTCAAAGAAGCTAATTGCATCAAACCTATACGAAATATCTACAAAGCTAATGAACAACACGAAATGATGCAATTTGATAGTAAATAGAGAAACTTCAAATGACATTTAACATGTGCCCACTCTTGAATCATTAGCTCTCAACATCCAAACTATTCTTTATCATGCAAAAAAATGATTTATGTCAATTATTGTAACTCGAAACAACAAAAAGGTAACCCTAAATCTACCAATAAGAAAACAATATATCGCAAATTAAAGAGGAACTGAAAGAATACCTGCCAAGGGAAAAACTGTTGAGTAGGGTTAATGAGGAAGGATGGAAAGCGTGACGGGTTCAGGTCCAGGCTGGGAAGATCGTCAGGAAGAATGTAGGACTACTATCACCGGTCGATCAGCTTAGCAATTGGAAAGTGCCGGTAAAACAGAGAAATACTAGAAGATTGCACGTAGGGAAGGAGATCTTTCACGTCGTGGTTGATTGTAGCTCACACGGGTAACACAAAATAGGCCGCCGAAAAACAATGGCTTTGCTTGAAGATAGATGGAAAACAAGAGCTCCGCTGGAAGACCGCACACATGGAAGAAGGTAGTTCACGATGGAGCTCTCACGGGTAATGATGAATAGAATGACTGTGGAGTGAACCAGACTGCCCAGATTTAGGGTTTGATTTTTCATAATAACTAAACTATCCCACCTATTATAAATTAAATGTATTTCTAAACTCAAAAAAAAATTCGAATGTTTGGGGTGCAAAATGCTCCATTAGGGTCCGTTTGGCGCGCATGTATTAGCTTTGTGGAATTGGATTTGGTTAGAAAATAATTATCTGCATGAATTTGTTTTTTGCAGAAAACCAATTCCGTTGTTCGGTTGCAGGATGATATTCAGTGAACAGAATTGACATTGATACCTAAATGCTGTTCGGCTGCGCAAATGAATTGGTTTTCTAGAATTGTAATAAATTTTAAAACTGAACAATTTGAACACAAAAATAACATTTGGATAAAACTCTCAAATTATAAGTTATTTTTGATGACAACACAAGATAGAATGATGAAGAGTAATCAACTAACAAGTACACAAACTGAACACAACACTATCCAATTTAGATCTATATGATCGCCACAATCTTTGTGATTCCCACCAGTCTTCTTTGTTACTGTTTCAGTTTTACAATTTGATGATTGGAAGTTTGTGCAAACTATTTTTGGAGTTTGGTGCTTCTTCCCAATTGTGTTATGATAAATCTTCATTCTAATTCATGTATTGAAGGTTATATGGTTTTCTCCATCATTTTTGGACTATTTTTGTTGTTTTTATTGATTCCAATTGAAATTTCTACTCTGGTTTTTCTAAATAAATTGCAAAGAATAATTTAAACGATTCATGCAATAGTCTTTCATTTCTTTAATATTGAAATCTTTCATTTATGTACATTATTAATGATCTTTTAAACCTTTTTTTATTTACATAATTAATGATCTTTTTACATGTTGGGAGTTTGAATGAAAGGAAATTTGTAATCAAACTGTCTGTTAAGTTGTATTTCATTTCATTTTCTCCACTAATTGTGCCTTTGAAAAATAATTCTTATTAGATTTATTTTGTTTGATTAAGTCCATTTGTGGGCAGTATCCACTTAATCTCATAATATATTCAATTTGTAATCAAACTGTCTGTTATACTTTTGTTTGTATTCTTATTTTTAATGAAGAATACAAGATTGGAAAAACTTAAAACCTATTCACAACTTAACATTGCGTTCTCTTGTAAAAAAAGTGAGAAATTTGTTGTAATCCAGAGAGCTCGACTCATTTCTCATATTTATTTTCCTACTATAAGATGCTCTAGATTCTGCCTTTTTTGCTCCATGATTAACTTCAATATCTCATGTATTCTCCACATTTATCATTTATGCAACATACTGTTTTATTTATTATGAACATTATTATGAAAACAGGTCGATAACACATTATGAACATTATTATGTAACATACTGTTTTATTTATTATGAACATTATATATATATGAGTGACAGACACAGAGCTCCTCCCCTACAGTCCCGTGAGACAGCACCCGACACGCGGTAGCGGGATTCGCCCATGCTCGATGTTCTCGGGCGGCCCATACGGGCTTCACCCGCCGCCGCATGAGCTTCGCTCGTGCTAGCTTCACCCACTATTGGTGTTCGACTTCTAATAAATACTTGTTTATAAATAAAATGTGTGTTTGTATTATACACGCAAAAACTATCATGGCCTAATGGTAAGGCGTCTAAGTTCGAAGTAGACGGTCGGCGGTTCGAATCTCAGCCGATGCACTTTTTTAATTGATTTTTTAAATTCTTTCAAATATTTAGTCTCACATCGTGGGTTGAAGAGATTTATTCGTGTAAAGTAATAGTAGCAGACTGCATTACTTGAAATTTGGCATAGTTTGGGCCGGCTACGCAGACTGGGCAGGGCTACACTGGCTGGGCTTTATGCAGAGTGTCAACGTATATTGGGCGAGCTATATGCCCAAATTTTTTTAGTGTTATATGGACAAAATGGTAATTTCACATAGGTTTAGAATACCCTAGTAGGTTTAGGAGTCCTACAAAAAAGTGGAGAGAGGGTGCGGTTTGATTGATCTAGGTCGCAAGGCTCCAGAGTTCCAGGGAGAGGCACGACAGACTCCTGTCAGACCGCCGGTCGTGCGGTCTGGTCTTTTCTTTTCTATTCGCAAACCATATATCTCATCACCCCTGCCCGATTCTCCTGTACCACGGGCAACTGGTAATCGTAGACCTGCACGTTTGGGTAGGCCCCCGAGCCTATAAATAGGAAGGAGCACTGCTCCCAAAGCACGTTGAATCGAATTCAGTAGCTCTCTTGTTTCTCGTCGTAGTCTCGATTTGTGTGATTTAAGACTTGTCTGCTCGCATAGCTTCCTCTTTTTTCTTACTCTGTAATCTCATTTTCAATCAAGGGAAAGCCCGTCAAAAGATTGGCATTTGCCACGGCGGGTGAAGTCTGGTGTTGTCGCTGCTAGCGTCTCTCGCTGTCAAACATTTTCTTTATCACTAAGTAATCGACAATTCACATCCTTCTCCTTCCCGCTAGCTCCCTTAAGCGTGTTGTTGTGGAGGTGCACTTTTAACACCAATAGAATGAACACGAGACCTTCAGATCATAGGTTGTCGGTGAAGTAACGTGTAGCGATCCCGCTAATAGGCTGTGATTGGGAGGAGGAGGAGAGGGGAATGGTCGGAGAGGTGACCAGGGGTGAGGAAGACGACGCAAGAGGAAGAGATGAACAGAAGCAGATACTTAAATATTTTCCTTAAACTGAACTGCAGATACATACGGTATAAATAGATAAGATACTATCCGTTGGATACAACGGTCATACAGAATACAACGAATACTTATTCTAATACATCTGGGCCCTTGATATCATCCTGCGGCTGATAGCCCATGTTGGAGTTGACCGGATCAATGATGATTGTTGGCCCTGGTTTTGCTGGTTGGAGGAGATCCTCCGCTGGATGCTTGCCACGCGTATGCTGGTCGCGATGAATTTTAATATTGATAGTCATTCGTCGATCTGAGGTTGACGAACTAATTTCTTCTGAGGTCGACGAACTAATGCAACGTGTATGCTGGTCGCGATGAAGTTTAATATTGATGGTCGTTCGTCGATCTGAGGTTGACGAACTAATTTCTTCTGAGGTCGACGAACTAATTTCTTCAACATTACCGTCCCCTTTAAGAACGTTGTCCTCAGCGTTTTGCCCGATCTTGATTTCGTCGGTGGCGAATGGTGGGAGAAGATCGTCGGGGGTTTTGTTGCTACTACACTGATTGTTACTTGTTTGTTGTTGGGGAGAAGAGTCTTCTGTACCCCATTTCCAGACCTGGTCAGAATTGCTGAGACGGCAGTGGTGGGGGCGGCCCATGGTGATATCCTCCGAGTAAGAAATCTGCAGCTCGCTATTTCGGTTGTGGCGTTGACGGTGGGTGGTACATTTCTCCCTTCTTCATCGTTTTTTCATCTGGAACTGTGTTGTCGCCCGGTTCGTGTTGATCATTAGCAAGCTTTTGTTTTGTTTTCGTTGCGGTGTCCGTTTAGATTTGTTGCCCCATGAGGCTACTCGGGTTTGATTTTCGGGAGCTGGGTTGCTGCTGTGGGTGGAGCTTCGTTTCCCTTTGTTTTTCCATTGTAAGTTATCATTGTGCGGCTCGTTGTGTACCATGTCTAGTAAGAGTGCCGAGTGTAGGTGAGGGTTGTCCTGGAGATCAGAAATATCCTCCCAGGTGTAACAACCCCATCCGTTCATATGATATATTCTAGAAGGTCCGGCCGGGGCCCCACAGGATATACCACAAAACAATCGGTGAAGGTACAGGATGATACCAGAGTAGCGCATCGCACCTATCACAAGCATTCTAGCGGAAGCCTAAACTACTTGAACTCCTCATGAATGTCCAAACATAAAACACCACATTTTATATATATAGGAATGTCTTACAATATGAACAAGCGTTGGCCTTATGGCCTTACATAGCTTTCACACAGTGGCCTAAACAGATTGGCGCGCAGGCCGGCCACAATAAAAGAACACACACAAAAGAACACACTTAGCCTTCGAGGGCTAACAGTAGCAGCAGCAGCAACACCAGCAGGAGCATCAACCTCTATGCGTCCCGCTCGGCTCTCCAGCACCTGTGCAAGGACAATCCACCCAACGGTGGCAAACAAAAGCAACGGTCAGCGTTCAGCTGACCAAATTATAACGACCCTACCCCTTCTCTCGGGGCAGCGGTATTTTTCCCTGCAGGCATATCATATCACAAGTATGACAAGCTATATCATCACAAGGTGCTTTCACGCACACAAGCCATCACAACCGTTCGCCACCCGGCCCAACGGTCCGTGCACTCAGGGCACATTCTTGGTGTTCTGGCAACCTCTTGCCCACCACCGTATCAGGGTTCTCACCCAACGGTAAATCTCTTGAGCATTTTCTCCATGGCGTGCAGCCGGAGTTAGTCTTCGGACACCGGGATGGCCCGTAGCCCCCCGTTGTGTCATGGCGCGCAGGCCGAAGACTCTTGCTATGCGCTCCAACAGACCGCACTTTTTGGTCTCACGTCAGACGGACATAGCGCAGGTCGGATCCTCCACCCCCCCCCCGTTGCTCAAATCGCCTTGCCTTTTCCGCGTACAGCGTACTCATGGCTATATCAAAGGCACGGGTCGGTCTCACCAATCCTGTTCTGCCATTCAAGCCTGGGTATTTCACTATACCCATTTCCTCACAGCAATAGCGGGTCTTTCCTGGGCACACCAGTACTTCCTATGACTCCCGTCACAGGTGGACACCGCAAATTACAAATGTCAGGGGTCTTTCCTGGGCACACCAGTACTTCCTGTGACTCGCTCCACAGGTGGACACCCTATGACATCAAGCATCACAAAAAGGGCCTTTCCTGGTCCCACCAGTACTTCCTGTGCCTCATTCACAGGTTGGACCCAAAACATCACATGGCTATTTTCCTGGGCTACCACCCCAGTACTTCCTGCTACTCCTTTTCGCAGGTATAACCCGTAGACTCCGTACACTACACGTTTATCATGGAGTCTTCTTCGGTTCGTATGCAACATCACCAATCCAGACCAACCTGTCCAGATGAGCTTCACACAGCATGCCTATTCTGTACTCCATTTCCGGATCTATATGCACAACAAAGGGGATTTCAAGAATCACCCAAACGACTCCCAAAAGCAGCCACCTCTTGGTGGGGGAATCAAAAGATATGCCAAAACAGAAGCCTTCACATGGCTAGGGAAGAAAAGTCGTTACCCTTGACGATCGCTTCGGTGCCATGGCCTCCAAGCTAGCTTGCAAGACTCGCAAGAGCGTTTCCTCCGCAACGCTGGCTTCGAATCTCTCGTCGGTAAACCGCAGCACCACCAGCAGCAGCCCCCTTTCTTCTTCCTCCTCCTTTTTCTCTCTCTTTCTCTCTCTTGAAGAAAGATGAAGGCCAAAGCAAAGTGAGAAATCATTCTCTGATTTCGGCCCTTAAGGAAAAAGAAGAAGAAGCTCCAGCCCTTGGATCCAGACTGAAGGAATGGACGGCCACGATTCTGCCAAAAACACAAATTTTGACCCGACACGGCCTCGAACACGGCCGTGTGCCAGGCCGTGTGTCTCAAGCGGTGGTCAACCGACTTATCCAAACCAGTGACACGCCCACGGGACACGCCCGTGACATGGGCCGTGTCACCAACACGCCTTCAGACACGCCCGTGTCTGTGGCCGTGTACCTGGGTGAAAAAAAATCCCAAATCATCCCGAGACTTCACACGGCCTGTGACACGCCCGTGTCCCAGGCCGTGTGCCCAGACACGGCACAAAGACACGCCCTGTCGAAATCCTTCGGCGGGCTGAGTTCGTCGCCTGATTTGACACGCCCTGTGACACGCCCGTGTCACAGGCCGTGTTCAACACTCGACACTCACTTCTCGACACTCGACGATCGTCGAGTAGAACTCGTCGAGAATGCGACACGGCCTTGGACACGCCCGTGTCCTGGGCCGTGTGCCTCCTCTCGACGGATCGTCGAGAACAGAAATCGTCGAGACAAAGCCCAATCGTCGACACAACCTCGACACGCCCTGCGACACGCCCGTGTCGCAGGCCGTGTCACCTGACACGCCCTGGGACACGCCCGTGTCCCAGGCCGTGTCACCCAAAAATGCCTGTTTCTGAACTTTGGGCTGTTACAATCCTCCCCTCCTACAAGAAATTTCGTCCTCGAAATTCAGAGATAGGAAAGTAGCAGAAAGTAGCAAGCAAAATGTAACAACATATATCTATATATATTTATACGTTTATGTTACAATATTCTCGCTACAAATTACAGAAACAACTCAGGGAATTCTGTTCGCATGGTTTGCTCGCGCTCCCATGTCAGCTCTTCACGGCCGCAGTTGTCCCATCGGACTTTTACCATACCGACCGTCTTGCTCCGCAACTGTTTCTCAGCTCGATCTTCGATCTGAATGGGTCTAACTCTCGTTGTTAGCCCATACTCCACCGGCACACGATCATCCGTGATCACTTGAGCTGGATCTTTCACGGCCTTCCGAAGCACCGAGATGTGAAAGACATCATGTAACCCACCCAAGTCCGCCGACAGAGCTAGCCGATAAGCCGCTTCGCCAATTCGCTTAACCACTTCAAAAGGACCTAAATATCTTGGACTCAACTTTTTCAATCGTCGAATCCTGGAGACACCTTTGAATGGCTTGATCTTCAAGTAGACCCAATCGCCAACCGCAAATTCAACGTTCCGGTGCTTGGCGTTGTAGTACTTAGCTTGTCGATCTTGAGCAATAAGCAATCTCTGTCGAATAGTCTGAATGGTTGAGTTTGCTTCATCTACCTCATTTGGTTTAACAACCCGGGCTTCACCCGCTTCTACCCAAGCCAAGGGAGTACGACACTTCCTTCCATATAGGGCTTCATATGGTGTCATCCCAATGCTTGTCTGGTAGCTGTTATTATACGCAAACTCGACCATATAGAGATGATCTTCCCATCTCTTTCCGAAGTCAAGGGCGCACATTCGGAGCATGTCCTCCATTGTTCTGTTGGTACGTTCCGTCTGGCCATCCGTTTGGGGATGAAAGGCCGTACTGAAAGTCAATTTCGTACCCAACAGTCGGTGAACTAGCCTCCAATCATTTGACGTGAATCGCCCATCTCAATCACTTACGATGCTCCGAGGAACACCGTGAAGCCGCACAATCTGATCAACATATAACTTTGCCAAACTTTCAACCGAATCATCCCGCCTGTTCGGGAGAAAATGTGCTACTTTAGTTAGCCGGTCCACAATGACCCAAATGGAATCATTTCCTCGCTGCGATCTTGGCAATCCATGCACAAAATCCATGGAAATATCATCAAATTTCCACACTGGGATCGGCAGTGACTTCAAATAACCGCCCGGCTTTTGGCATTCCGCCTTCACCATCGCACATGTTTGGCATTTGGCTACATAAAGGGCAACATCTTTCTTAATCCCTGGCCACCAGAAAAGCTTCTTCATATCGTTGAACATCTTTGTGCTCCCGGGGTGAATGGAATACTTCGTATAATGTGCTTCATACATCAGTTCTTCCCTCAACTTCCCCACACTTGGGACGCACAAACGGCCCTCTTTGCGTACAAGACCGTCAATCCAGGTGAATTTGCCCTCTGGCCTGTCATTCACATAGCGTAAGAGACCTTCATCCAACTCCGTTGCCCGTCGAACTCGGTCCGCAAGGTCACATTGCACCTCGATCCAGTTCAAACATGCAGTGGCAGTGGAATTCTTGTCTATACAATAGATCTCTAACGCCTCCAACTCCTGGATAAGGCGTTCATCATGCCTTTGTAACCAATTTGCTCTAGCCGGAACTCGCCGACTCAAGGCATCCGCGACAACATTTCCCTTCCCGGGCGTATAATGAATCTCGAAAGTGTAGTCCCCAAGGAACTCCAACCACCTTCGTTGTCGCATGCTCAACTCTTTCTGCTCTAAAAGATACTTTAGGCTCTTATGATCAGTATAGATCTCTACCTTCACTCCATAAAGGTAGTGTCGCCACAACTTGAGTGCAAAAATCACCGCCGCTAGTTCCAAATCATGGACGGGATAATTTCGCTCGTGCACCTTCAATTGGCGTGAGCCATAAGCAATCACCTTTCCGCTCTGCAGAAGAACGCAGCCTAAGCCGCTTCCTGAGGCATCACTATAAATCACAAATCCATCGGTTCCACGCGGCGAAGACAACACCGGCGCCGTGGTCAACCAAATCTTCAGCTCTTCAAAAGCTCGTGCGCACTCTGGCGTCCAAACGAACTTCTGATCCTTTCGCGTCAAGGTGGTGAGCGGCAAAGCGATCCGCGAGAAGTTTTCCACAAATCTTCTATAGTAGCCCGCAAGTCCAAGAAAACTCCTGACCTCGGCCACGGAAGACAACATTGGCCATTCTTGTATGGCTTTTATCTTCGCTGGATCCACTGCAATGCCCGCTCCACTCACCACATGGCCCAAAAATGCCACTGACGATAGCCAAAACTCGCACTTCGAGAACTTGGCATAGAGCTGATTTTGCCTCAACGTGTTCAACACCAACCGCAAATGAGTCTCATGCTCAGCTTTAGACTTCGAGTACACCAGGATGTCATCAATGAACACAATCACAAACAGATCCAGGTACTCACGGAAAATACGGTGCATCAAATCCATAAACACCGAAGGCGCATTGCACAATCCAAAGGGCATGACTGTGAACTCATAATGCCCATAACGCGTTCCAAATGCGGTTTTGGGAATGTCACCTTCCCGAATTCTTAACTGGTAATAACCAGACTTCAGGTCCAACTTCGAATAGACGGTCGAGCCAACTAGCTGATCAAATAATTCATCAATCCGAGGTATATGATACTTATTCTTCTCGGTCAGCTTATTCAATTCACGGTAATCGATACACAACCGTAACCCACCATCTTTCTTCTTTACAAAAAGCACAGGCGCGCTCCAAGGTGACATACTTGGGCGGATATAACCTTGCTCTAGCATTTCTTGGAGTTGAACCTTCAATTCAGCCATCTCTTTAGGCGCAACGCGATATGGCGAGCGGGCCACGGGTTTCGCACCTGGGACCAACTCAATTGTGAAGTCAATCTCCCGCTGGGGTGGTAGCCCAGGGAGATCCGTGGGAAACACATCTGTAAATTCTGCCACAATCGGAACCTCGCACAAACTGGCCTTAGGCTCAACAGCCTGAATTAGTGCAAAGTAACACTCCGCACCCTTCCGAACAGCTTTGACTACCTGGAGTGCAGACATCAACGTCCCGCCTACTCCTCGCATACCCGCGAACTTTGTCTCATGTTCGGTATTCTGGCCCAACGTGATTTCTTTGGACTGGCAATCAATCATAGCATGCTGCTCCGCAAGCCAATCCATCCCAAAAATCACGTCGAATTCCGATATTGGCAAAACAAATGCCGATAAACAAAAATCCCGACTTCCTAATTGAACCGCCACATCGCAAGCTTGATCCGCAAGCATCCAACAGCCATTCGGCAACACCACTCTGACGCTATCTGTCTTTGCACGACTGGGTATCCCAAGCCGCGTAATAAACTCACTAGACAGAAAAGAATGCGATGCACCTGTATCAAACAGTGCTTGCGCCAGCGTGTCCCGAATCATCACAAAGCCTATGACAAACATGTCACACACACAAACCACAAACATAGGGGTACTAAGCTAAGCATACAAACAATCGCATATGCAAAACTAACTCATACCTGTGACAACGTCACTCTGCTTGATGGCCTCTTGCAGGCCAAGATTGTAGACTCGGGGTTGCGCCTGCGAGGCAGAGGAATCCACCACCGCCTTTCCTTTTTCCGCATAAGATGCTCCCGCCTTCTTTTCACTTTTCGGCGACATCCGACAATCTCGCGCAATATGCCCCATGCGGCCACAATTGAAGCAGACCCGAGTATCTGGCTTAGAGGTAGCCCCTGACGTTGCTCCCGTTGTAACGGACGAAGGAGCTTGTCCACTCGGCTTGGACTTCTTGCCCCATCTCTTCTTATAAAATGATTTTCCTGATCGGGGCACCTTCCACTCTTGTTGCGACACAACCAAAGCTCTCTTCCCTTGCACCCTCTTCATATCCTTTTCCAACGCTGTCGCGGTGTCAACCAATGCTTGGAAACCTTGGTTCACAGAACTGGACACAAGGAACCTCAGTTCGTCCCTCAGTCCTTCATAGAACCGATTAGTCTTCCTCTGCTCATCAGCAAAAATCGAACCCGCATACCGCCCTAAGCGAGTAAACTCATGCAGGTACGCGTCAACACTGCCATCACCTTGAGTCAACCGTTGGAATTCATTTTCCATGGCTATCCGTTGCGCCACAGGAAGGTGCTTCACTAGGAAGAGCCGAGAGAATTCTTCCATTGAGACTTGGGTTAACGGACGACCCGCCAAATGATACAACTCCATCTCATCCCACCATAACCGAGCTTCTCCTTCAAGCAAAAAGGTAACTAAAGTAACCTTCTGATGCTCCGCCCAAAGTTCAGAAACAGGCATTTTTGGGTGACACGGCCTGGGACACGGGCGTGTCCCAGGGCGTGTCAGGTGACACGGCCTGCGACACGGGCGTGTCGCAGGGCGTGTCGAGGTTGTGTCGACGATTGGGTTTTGTCTCGACGATTTCTGTTCTCGACGATCCGTCGAGAGGAGGCACACGGCCCAGGACACGGGCGTGTCCAAGGCCGTGTCGCATTCTCGACGAGTTCTACTCGACGATCGTTGAGTGTCGAGAAGTGAGTGTCGAGTGTTGAACACGGCCTGTGACACAGGCGTGTCACAGGGCGTGTCAAATCAGGCGACGAACTCAGCCCGCCGAAGGATTTTGACAGGGCGTGTCTTTGTGCCGTGTCTGGGCACACGGCCTGGGACACGGGCATGTCACAGGCCGTGTGAAGTCTCGGGATGATTTGGGATTTTTTTTCACCCAGGTACACGGCCACAGACACGGGCATGTCTGAAGGCGTGTTGGTGACACGGCCCATGTCACGGGCGTGTCCCGTGGGCGTGTCACTGGTTTGGATAAGTCGGTTGACCACCGCTTGAGACACACGGCCTGGCACACGGCCGTGTTCGAGGCCGTGTCGGGTCAAAATTTGTGTTTTTGGCAGAATCGTGGCCGTCCATTCCTTCAGTCTGGATCCAAGGGCTGGAGCTTCTTCTTCTTTTTCCTTAAGGGCCGAAATCAGAGAATGATTTCTCACTTTGCTTTGGCCTTCATCTTTCTTCAAGAGAGAGAAAGAGAGAGAAAAAGGAGGAGGAAGAAGAAAGGGGGCTGCTGCTGGTGGTGCTGCGGTTTACCGACGAGAGATCCGAAGCCAGCGTTGCGGAAGAAACGCTCTTGCGAGTCTTGCAAGCTAGCTTGGAGGCCATGGCACCGAAGCGATCGTCAAGGGTAACGACTTTTCTTCCCTAGCCATGTGAAGGCTTCTGTTTTGGCATATCTTTTGATTCCCCCACCAAGAGGTGGCTGCTTTTGGGAGTCGTTTGGGTGATTCTTGAAATCTCCTTTGTTGTGCATATAGATCCGGAAATGGAGTACGGAATAGGCATGCTGTGTGAAGCCCATCTGGACAGGTTGGTCTGGATTGGTGATGTTGCATACGAACCGGAGAAGACTCCGTGATAAACGTGTAGTGTACGGAGTCTACGGGTTATACCTGCGAAAAGGAGTAGCAGGAAGTACTGGGGTGGTAGCCCAGGAAAATATCCATGTGATGTTTTGGGTCCAACCTGTGAATGAGGCACAAGAAGTACTGGTGGGACCAGGAAAGGCCCTTTTTGTGATGCTTGATGTCATAGGGTGTTCACCTGTGGAGCGAGTCACAGGAAGTACTGGTGTGCCCAGGAAAGACCCCTGACATTTGTAATTTGCGGTGTCCACCTGTGACGGGAGTCATAGGAAGTACTGGTGTGCCCAGGAAAGACCCGTTGTTGCTGTGAGGAAATGGGTATAGTGAAATACCCAGGCTTGAATGCCAGAACAGGATTGGTGAGACCGACCCGTGCCTTTGATATAGCCATGAGTACGCTGTACGCGGAAAAGGCAAGGCGATTTGAGCAACGGGGTGCGGGGGGGGGGGGGGGGGGGGGGTGGAGGATCCGACCTGCGCTATGTCCATCTGACGTGAGACCAAAAAGTGCGGTCTGTTGGAGCGCATAGCAAGAGTCTTCGGCCTGCGCGCCATGACACAACGGGGGGCTACGGGCCATCCCGGTGTCCGAAGACTAACTCCGGCTGCACGCCATGGAGAAAATGCTCAAGAGATTTACCGTTGGGTGAGAACCCTGATACGGTGGTGGGCAAGAGGTTGCCAGAACACCAAGAATGTGCCCTGAGTGCACGGACCGTTGGGCCGGGTGGCGAACGGTTGTGATGGCTTGTGTGCGTGAAAGCACCTTGTGATGATATAGCTTGCCATACTTGTGATATGATATGCCTGCAGGGAAAAATACCGCTGCCCCGAGAGAAGGGGTAGGGTCGTTATAATTTGGTCAGCTGAACGCTGACCGTTGCTTTTGTTTGCCACCGTTGGGTGGATTGTCCTTGCACAGGTGCTGGAGAGCCGAGCGGGACGCATAGAGGTTGATGCTCCTGCTGGTGTTGCTGCTGCTGCTACTGTTAGCCCTCGAAGGCTAAGTGTGTTCTTTTGTGTGTGTTCTTTTATTGTGGCCGGCCTGCGCGCCAATCTGTTTAGGCCACTGTGTGAAAGCTATGTAAGGCCATAAGGCCAACGCTTGTTCATATTGTAAGACATTCCTATATATATAAAATGTGGAGTTTTATGTTTGGACATTCTTGAGGAGTTCAAGTAGTTTAGGCTTCCACTAGAATGCTTGTGATAGGTGTGATGCGCTACTCTGGTATCATCCTGTACCTTCACCGACTGCTTTGTGGTATATCCTGTGGGGCCCCGGCCGGACCTTCTAGAATATATCATATGAACGGATGGGGTTGTTACATTTTTGGTATCAGAGCCAGCTTTCGATCCTGGGACGTCCCCGTAGTGCGGGCTTGACTATCGAGTTTACCTCATGAAAGGGAGGCTGTGGCCACCAACAACCCGCCTGTGGATGGAGAGGGGTTGGGGTGCTTGGGCTGCAGCCCGGTAGCGTCGCCTAGAGCGGAGCCGTGACACTGTCACGTTGGATCGGCTAGGGGCGTTACACCAGGTACTGTCGGCTGGGGGAAGTCCTTGCCACTGTATCAATGCTTGGGTAACCTCCTGGCACTGTCTTCGCAATCGGCGGGTGTTAAGGACTGCCAGGGGTTGGTGCATTGGGTTGTTCTCCCAACTGAGGTCGGGAAGTTCAGTGATATGAATGCTTGGGTTTACTGTATATGGTTTGAGGAGGGATATATGGAAAACAGGATGTATCTGGGAGGCAGGAGGAAGGAGCAGCCAATATGTTGTCTCCCCCAATGACTTCACTGATCTGATAAGGGCCGTGGTACTTTAGACCCAGTTTCTTGCACTGGTGCCTTCTCATGGTTAGCTGTCGATACGGGTGTAATTTGAGTAGCACCCAGTCGCCTTTGTCAAGTTTTAGTTCGGTTCTTTTTTTGTCTGCATATTTTTTCATCTACTGCTGTGATTTGGTTAAGTTGCCCTTGAGGTCGCGGAGTAGCTGCTCTCTTGTTTGCATAGTCTCCTCCACGGCTTCATTGTCGGTGCTTCCTGCATAAAAATTGAGCAAATCAGAAGGTGGCCGACCAAACATGACCTCAAAATGAGTCATATTGGTCGAAGAGTTATACGATGCGTTATAATTATATTTAACCAGATTTAAGAAGAGGGGCCATTTCTTGGGAATTGTGTGGGAAAAAATTCATAGATATTGTTCTAAGCAGCGATTTACCCTTTCTGTTAGGCCGCCAATTTGCGGGTGATAGTCAGAACTGTATTTTAATAGTGTGCCTTGGAGTCTAAAGAGTTCTACCCAGAAGTTGCTTAAAAAGATAGTGTCCCTATCTGAGATTATCGTCTCTGGTATACCGTCTATTTTTCCTACACAATTCCATAATTCCTGTGCCACCGAGGGTCCCGTCATCGGATGTTTGAGTGGGGCAAAGTGAGCTGCTTTAGAGAATCGGTCTACAACCACAAGGATGATTGTGAATCCCTTGGAATTGGGTAAATGGGTGATGAAATCCATTGTGAGATCTGCTCATAAACGTTGGGGGTCGGCAATTGTTGTAAGAGGTCGTAGGGCAAGTGATTTATGGCTTTGGCCTTCTGACATATGTCGCAATTTTTGATGAATGTGGTAATTTCTTCTTTCATGTTATGCCAATAAAACTGCTACTTGAGTCTATGTAGAGTACCTTTAATTCCTGAATGTCCACCTGCTAAACTGGAGTGAGCTTCAAGTAGTAGTTGTTGTTTGAGAAGGGATGTGGTTGGTATATAGATCTTATGTTTATATGTGGCGTACGTTCCTTGTTGCCTCCACTCGGAGTAAGATTGGGGGTTTTGTAAAACCTTTTGTACGAATAGATCGTTGTTATAGCCGTTGTTTAAACTGTCTAATATGGTGGATATTATGTTGGTAATTTTGGTGAGGCTCATTAAGGTTGATTGTTCAGGCATTTCAGGTAGTCTGGATAAGGCGTCGACTGCTTGATTGTTTATGCCGGCGCGATACTGGATAATGGAGTCATAACTGAGTAGTTTAGATAGGAACAATTGTTGCTCTGGGGTTTGTAGTTGTTGTGTTAGGAGGTGGTGTAGACTTTGGTGGTCCGTTATGATGATAAATTGGTGGCCAAAAAGGTACTGACGCCATTTAGCCACTGCTATCGTTACCGCATATAATTCCCGGATATATGTAGATTTCTTTTGCATTAAGAGTGACAGTTTTTTGCTAAAATATGCTATCGTTCCGGTGGTTTGTTTGAGGATTGCTCCAATACCCGTGCCAGACGCATCTGTTTCTAATATAAAGGACTCCGTGAAATTTGGCAAGGTAAGTATTGGTGATGACAAAAGTTCGGCTTTCAAGTGGTCGAAGGCTCCTTGTGTCTTGTCATTCCATAAGGAGGTTTTTTTAATAGTTCCTTTAAGGGGAATGCTATCTTTGCATAATCGCGTATGAATTTGCGATAATAGCCGGTTAAACCTAAAAAAGCTTGTATAAGTTTCTGATTGGTGGGTGTGGGAAATGTCCGGATGGGCTCAACGTCACTCTCATTTGGACTGACGAGACCATCTTTGATAACGTGGCCCAAAAATTCGATCTTGGTAGTTAGGATGGAGCATTTAGAGAGTTTGATGTATAATGTATGATGTTTTAGTATTTTCAATGTCATTTCTAAATGGTCCATGTGATCCTTTTCCGTCGCACTATATATTAAAATGTAATCGAAAAAGACTAACAATAAATTTTCTTTAAAAAGGTTGGAAGATGGTGTTCATTAGTGCTTGGAAGGTGGAGGGGGCATTGGTTAAGCCAAATGACATTACTAGAAATTCATAGTGCCCTTGGTGAGTGCGGAATGCCGTCTTTAAAATATCTTTTTCGTCCATCCGGATTTGATGATATCCGGATCGTAGATCTATTTTTTGAGAAGAATCGGGCCGAGCACAACTCATCTAATAGTTCATCAATGATGGGGATGGAGAATTTATCTTTAATGGTTATCTTATTAAGGGCCCGATAATCCACGCAAAAACGCCACGTTCCGTCCTTTTTTTACTAGAATGACGGGTGAGCTGAAAACCGAGGTGCTGGGTCTTATATGTCCATTCTGAAGCATTTCCGAGACCAATCTTTCGATTTCATTTTTTGATGGTAGGGATATCGAAAGGGACGCAGGTTTGGTGTTGTAGCATTGGGGGCTAAATTAATCTGGTGGTCTATGCCCCGTGGGGTGGCAGGGAGCTAGGTTCACGGAACAGGCCGAAAAAATTTGAAGTAGACGTTCGAGACGGTGTGGTCGGTTGTCACCAATGAAGTCTACCGTTTGTGGGGGTATAGTGGCCGGGATAGGCTTTGCAAGGAGAAGACACATGGCGGAGGGTTTTACGGCAATCATCCGCATTAGTTGGGATGATGAAACTTGTCCCGTTGGGGAAGTGTTCCTATGACCAACAAGGGTCACTTGGCCGCCTGTCCCGGAGTATGATACTGTGAATTTATCGTAGTCCATAGTAACTGGCCCTAATGTACGGAGCCAACTTTGGCCTAGAATAAGGTCGGTGCCTTCGATATCAAGGACATAGAAGTGAACGTTGTAGTGAACGGTCTGTATGAGCAACGAAGTGTCCTTGCACTTTCCTTGGCAGGTTTCGGTCGAGTCGTTCCCCATATACACAGGGAACTGCCTGACGGATAGTATTGGAAGTTTCAGGAAGTGGGCCATGCGTGAGGAGATGAAATTGTGGGTGCTTTCACTATCCACAAAAAGTTGGAGGGGGTGATTATTTATGTGCCCGGTCATTCGAAGTCCATGGTCGGGAAGGGCTCCGATAAGGGTTTGCAAGCCAATCATCGTGTCGGGGCATTCCTCGTCAGGTGGCGGATCATATGGGGTATATCTGGGATGTCCTCCTCTTCTTCTGTGCCTACTAAGTATAATAAAGCCCCTCTCCCTTTGCATCGATGTCCCACATGGTATTTTTCGTCACAGTTATAACAGTCCCTTGTTACGTTTCGCTTGTAGTTCTGTCGGGGTGAGTCGTTTAATAGGGGGATATTTGGGACGAAATTGGTTGGGGGTGTTCTTTGTGTTTCCCGATGGAAGGGTGTGTGGTTGTGGAATGTTGGGGTGGAAAAAATCGAGTGTTTTGATTTATTAGATTGATTATATTGATCTTCATACATGTGTGCCAGGGCGTATGCGTCGTGAATTTCCGTGGGCCTGCCGCAGAGGACGGGTCCCTTAATATGGTCTTTGAGGCCGTAAACAAACATGTCGGCGACGAATTCCGGGTGTAAGCCTGGTACCTTTGTTATGAGTTCTTCGAATTCGGTTTTGTAATTTAGTACGGTGGTGGTTTGCTGTGACTTGGTTAATAGGCCCACTGGTTTGATGTATAACAAAGGCCCAAAACGTTTTTGGATGGCGTCTACAAATAACGGAAAGGTTAGTGCTGGGTGGTCCTTAAGCGTGGCTTGGTACCATTTGGAGGCCGGTTTGTCTAGATGGAAGGCGGCAATCAAAAGGTAATCTTGGGGCCGAGTGCAATGGAATTTGAAATATTGTCTTAACTCATATAACCAGTCGGTCGGGTCGCCCTCTGAAAAACGGGGACAACGAACATCCAAATTATCGGGTCGGTCAGAAACTACTTGATTTTTGTTGCCGATGGGGGCCGAGCCCAGTATCCCACTGGATGAGTGAGGAGGAAACGGGTCCGGTGGCCGCCGGTCTTGGAGAGTTTCATCGATGTTGATTCCGCGGTGCTGGGTCGTTTCCAGAACATCTTCTATAAGTTGTCGAATTGGGCCAACAAATCATTGCGTAGCGCTGCCATTTGCTCGGCGAGTTGCTCGGCAGCGTCATCCTTCGACGCCATAATTTGATGGGCCAACATATTTTCTTTGGTCTGGAGTTCGCTGTTAAATTGTTGTTGAAGTTGTTGTGTTTATTGTAAGATTTCGGTGAGGAATCGGTTGTGGATGTCTTCCATTTGTGTTGAGCTGGTATTTTGTTTGGCTTGAAGCGCTGCCCGGAACTCGGTAATGGAGCGGAGTCCGTCCCCCATTCTGCACACACGGGATCAAAGGGGGAAAAACTCAAGGAGAGCACCAAATGTAGTGATCCGGCTAATAGGATGTGATTGGGAGGAGGAGAAGGAGAGGGGAATGGTCGGAGAGGTGGCCGGGGGTGAGGAAGACGACGCAAGAGGAAGAGATGAACAAAAGCAAATACTTAAATATTTTCCTTAAACTGAACTGCATATACATACAGTATAAATAGATAAGATACTATCCGTTGGATACAACAGTCATATATAATACAACAAATACTTATTCTAATACATCTAGGACCTTGATATCATCCTGCGGCTGATAGCCCATGTTGGAGTTTACCTGATCAGTGATGATTGCTGGCCCTGGTTTTGCTGGTTGGAGGAGATCCTCCGCTGGATGCTTGCCATGCGTATGCTGGTCGCGATGAAGTTTAATATTGATGGTCGTTCGTCGATCTGTGGTCGATGAACAAATTTCTTCTGAGGTCGACGAACTAATGTCACGCGTATGCTGGTCGCGATGAAGTTTAATATTGATGGTCGTTCGTCGATCTGAGGTCGACGAACTAATTTCCTCTGAGGTCGACGAACTAATTTCTTCAACATAACGCGGTTAGAAAATGTCAGACCGTGATTTCGCCCATCCTCTATTTGCTATGGGAGGCCCTCGAGAAACTCGCCAAGATGCCGAGAAGTCACGCCAAGCGAATGCCCAACAGCTCGTTGCGATCAACCAAGCCCTGTACGTCCAGACCCAACGACTAACTCCTTAGTCTGTTGTTCTTGCAACGCCGGCTCCAGCTCCCGTTGTACAACCCCGTATCCGGCGAGTGGGGTGAACCATGAAACAGACCGGCCGGCTCAGATCACCCAGGCCCCAGGCGAGCTCGACAGAGAAACCCGAGCCCGAGCTCGGCATTCGTCAACCGCGAGCTCGACATTCGCCTAGCTAAGTCAAGATTCGTCGAGCTGAGGCCGACTAATGTAGGACGACCGATGGGCGAGCTCGCCGTCCCAGCTCATGCTCGCGCAACGAGGCTCGGCAGCAGCAGGCGAGCCGGATCTTTAGGGGTTGCCGAGCTCCCCAGCTCGCCCAGACCTATGAGGTACTTTTTACTGTTTTGCCCCCGCTGGTCTGCCCATAGCCCTTCAAAACAGCGGAGTTTGGCTGTTGGCAAACCCAGCCAAGGGCATTTGGGTAACTTCAGGCTAGTTCAGTTTGGTTGTTGGCAGTTTGAATTCTGAAATCTATAAATAGGACCTAAGGGGTACCTCAGAATGCATGCTGCCAGTGCCCACTTGCTCCATTTCTCAAGTGCTTTCCGAGGATACCTTAGCTCGGCCTTTGGCTAAGGAGAGGAAGCGCTCTTAGATCTTCCGGGTGTGTGGTGGGTCCTCCCTGTCGAGCCTTTGTGTCAGTTCTTTCTTATTTCCCTTGTTGTTCTGCTTGCAGGAGCGAAGTAGGTGCGCGATCACCCCTTCCCCAAGGGTGAACTCCACAGGAGACCGTTTTTCGGTTTCAACATTTTGGTGTGGTGAGCGTGGAGCGTGGTTAGTACAGAAAAGCTTCAGCGAGCTCGATGACAGGAGGACAGGGATCTGACAGGTCGGACTCGCCGCCCCCCCCCCCCACCTCTGGCCACGGTGGGGATGTTTGAAGATTTCAGGAATGAGGTACTGGGCCTCGTCAAGTTCGCATGCGGCACGCGGGCCGAGTGCTCGACTCCGGCAATCCAGATCACAGTAGCCCCCTCTCTGGGCGAGGACGCCCCCGACAGGCAAGCTGGGAAGGAACTGGCCGAGGAGGGCCGGGGGTACAAGCTCCCCGGGCGCGAGCTCTTCCCGGGCTCGGCGAGCTGAGCCCGCGAGACGCGCCAGCTCGCCCAGTAGGGGGAGGCAGCCCCTTCAACGAGTTGGTCTCTTCAGCTCCAGTTCCAGAGGGGTTCAGGGAACCCGAGATGTCCTACTACACCGGGAAGGGAGACCCGGTCCAACACGTCCAGTGGTTTGAGGACGTGGTCTCGATCCGGCAGATGTCGGATGGGTTCAAGTGCCGACTCTTTGCCATCACCCTCAAGGAGAAGGCGAGAGAGTGGTTTCACCAGCTGCCGGCCAGCTCCATCTACTACTTGGAGGACCTACGCCAGGGGTTCATGCAGAGATTCACTACCTCGAATAGGAGGAAGAAGGAGTCGGAGTACCTGTTCCACATCAAGCAGGGAGTGAATGAGACGCTGGGAAGCTACGTTGACCGGTTCGAGGAGGAGGTCACCCAGGTCCAGGAGATGCCAGGCCATAGCCTGATGATGGCCTTCACCCTGGGCCTGCGACAAGGATTCTTCAGGATGGAGCTGGAGAGAGTGCCCCCCTCTCCTACGAGGAGTTGATGGAGAGGGCGGCGAGAGAAGTTGACGGGGAGGCGTCAAATCTGGAGTTCGCCCGGAAGCTGGCCAGGTGGGCCACGGAGGAAGAGAAGGAGCCAAGAGACAGAAGAGGGCATGAGGAGAGGAGAGCCGATCCATGGCAGAGGGAGCAGAGGCAGCTCCAGGGGCAGCAGCCCAGGTGGGGGCGTCAGGAGCCCGACTATCGGCTGGGCTGGAGGCCCGAGTGGCAAAGGCAGGGGTCGCAGAGATGGTACCAAGGAAGGGACCACCACCGGGGGGGGCAAGATTAATTCCACCCCCCGGGCTGGAGGCAGGCCCAAAGGCCTCGGCTCCCCGATCAAGATGAGGCTATGGTCATAGCCGTAGGGGAGAGGAGGAGAGTAGCAAGGAGGAGGAGGAGAGAAGTTAGGGTGGAGTTGCCCTACTGCGATTTCCATCAAGAGGAAGGGCACGCCACAGCCACATGCCCGGAGTTCCTCGAAATGAGGGGAAATAGGGAGCAGCAGCAGCAGCAGGGGCGTCAGGAACTGAGGATCGAAGAGGTCCTGCCTCGGGCAGAGGAGGACCGTTGTGAAGACCGGGTGGATGTCGGGACCCGAGGAGGGATCAGAGTGATCCACGGGGGGGTGGGGGTTGAGGCTTCCCTGAAGGCGAGCCTCCACACCATGTATCGCCAGAGCGTTGGCTCCACATCCCAAACCCCGCCCCCGGAAGAGAGGATCACCTTCTCAAGGAGCGATATGACGGATCACGAGGATCCTTTTTGCGATGCGCTGGTCATTCAGACGACCATCGAAAATTTTACCGTCTCCCGGATCCTCGTCGACAACGAAAGCTCCGTCAACGTCATTTTTAAGAAGGCGTTTGACGCAATGAAGGTGGAGGCGAAGAGGGTGTTGGCCTCGGATGGCCCCCTGTTCGAATTTTCGGGGGAGAGAAAGGAGGTCGAAGGAGGTGTGGGGCTCCATGTCACCCTGGGGGGGGGGCAGTCCAGGAACTGCAGGTTCATCATCGTGGACGCCCCCAGCAGCTACATCGCCATCTTCGGGAGGCCCCTCATCAGCGCCTTCCGCTGCGTAACCTCATCGTTCCATCAATGCTTGAAGTTCAATGCAGATGGGATTCAGGTCAGGGCCAGGGGGGCCCCAAAGTGGCGCGGGAATGCTACGTCACCGCCATGAACTCCATCTCTTGGCAGGAGGGAGCCGAGGAGATGGAGCGAAGGATGGAGGAGGCGGAGCAAGAAGCTAGCGGGGAGGAGCTGGAGGTGGAGAGCTGCGCCGAGGTAGAGGCGGCAGGAGGAGATCGGGAGGAGTCGGCCGAGGCGATGGCCGTGGAGGAAGAGATGGAGGCGGAGGTCCTCGTCCCAGAGGAGAGGGATGTTGAAGAATGGGGGGAGCAGTCCAGGTTGGAGGTTGCAGAAGAGGTTGTGGAGCTGGAGGTCCTCACCCGTGAAGGCAGGGTGGAGAATGTCCGTGTCAGTGGAGGGATGACCCCGGAGGATCAAGGCAGGATGCTGGCATGTATTCAGAAGAACGTGGACATCTTCGCAAGGAGCGCCGCGGAGATGTCGGGGGTTGACGCGGATGTAGCTTGCCACCGCCTCAACTTGGACCCGGGAGCACGCCCCGTTCAGCAAAGGAAGAGGTCCACGACGGACAAGCGTGCCGAGCCCATCAAGGAGGAGGTGACAAAGCTTCTCAAGGCCGACTTCATATCCGAGATCCAGTACCCTGGCTCGGTCTCTAACGTAGTCATGGTTAAAAAGGGAGACGACCGGTGACGTATGTGTATTGACTTCTCTTTGCTTAATAAATCTTGTCCTAAGGACCGTTATCCCTTGCCTCAGATCGACGTGCTGGTTGACTCAGCCGTTGGTTTTTCTGTAATGAGTTTTCTAGATGCATTTTTAGGTTATCATCAATTCATGATGCACCCCTCGGACGCCAAGGATGTCTCATTCATCACAGGGGATGAATGTTACTGCTATAAAATGATGCCCTTCGGGCTGAAGAATGCAGGGGCGACCTACCAGAAAATGATGGATAGGTTCTTCAAAGAACAGAAGGGGAGGAACCTGGAGGTGTACGTAGATGATCTTATGATCAAGAGTCAGGATGTGGACTCTCACCTCCAGGACTTAGAGGAGACCTTTGCTATCCTGTGCAATTACAAGATGTGGTTGAACCCCCTGAAGTGTGTCTTTGGGGCTAACAGGGGAAAGTTCTTGGGGAACCTCCTCACCCCTGCAGGGGTCGAGTCGAATCCTGATAAGTTCAAGGCTATCATGGAGCTGGGGTTGCCGATGAATACTAAGGAGGTGCAACGGTTGACGGGGAAGCTGGCATGGCTAAGTAGGTTCCTCTCCCGGGTTGGGGAGAAGTGCTCCCCCTTCTTCAAAACACTGATGGGGGGGGGGGGTCAAAAATTCGAGTGGACCAAGGAGTGCGAGGAGGCATTCCAGGCCCTCAAGATGCAGTTGACTTGGGCCCCATTTCTCCAAGGTCCAAAGGAGGGGGAGGACCTGTTTTTGTATCTCGGGGTCGGGACGGAGGCCTTAAGCTCTGTCCTAGTTCGAGAAGAAGGGAAGAAACAGCTCCCTATATATTACGTGAGCAGGGTCCTGAGGAAGGCCGAGCTCCGGTATCCGATTTTGGAGAAGCTGGCCTTCGCCCTGGTCATATCATCCCGAAGGCTGCGGCCCTATTTCCAGGCACACTCAATACGAGTGGTGACTGACCATCCCCTCTGCAACATCTTTGAGGGGGTGGAGCATTCTGGCAGGCTGGCCAAGTGGTCGGTGGAGTTGAGCGAGTTCGACGTCTCCTTCGTCCCCCGCCTCTCGATCAAAGCTCAAGCGATGGCCGACTTCTTGGTCGATTATGTGATTGAGGTGGCGGAGAAAGAGCACACTCGTACGACTCCTTGGAAGGTGAAGGTAGATGGCGCCTCGGGGAGGCATTCCCTAGGAGTGGGGGTGATCTTGGAGAGCCCCCAGGGGACTAGAATTGAGAAGACGGTGGTGGTGCACTTTCCCATCACCAACAATCAGGCCGAGTATAAGGCCGTGATAGCAGGGCTGCGCCTAGCCAGGAAGTTGGGGGTGTTGGACATGGAGATCCTTACTGACTCCATGGCGGTAGCTTCCCAGGTCAACAGGGAGTTCAAGGCGAGAGAGCCTACCCTGCGGCTATACTTAGCCAAAGTAAAGGGGGTCATTGGCACATTCCAAACCTTCTCAATCCGACACGTTCCCCGGGAGAAAAATGAACAAGTCGATCAATTAGCAAAGCATGGTCCCCGGGTGGGGGGGGGGGCTATCACTGACCTATTCCGCCCTTCCATCGAAGAGGGAGAGCTCATGGAGATAGATCAGCGGTCCTCGTGGATGGACTCGGTCACAACTTTCCTTTCCACGGGAGAGTATCCGGGGGGTGGACAAGAAGAAGCTCAGGTACAAGTCGGCGTAGTACCTCCTCCAGGACGGGCAGTTGTACAGGAAGACTCTCTCGGGGATGTTGGCTCGTTGCGTGGCCGAGGGGGAAGTACAAAGAATCTTGGAGGAAGACCACTCCAGGGAGTGTGGAAGTCACTTCGGGAGTCGGACCCTAGAAGGAAGGATCGTCAGGCAAGGGTATTTCTGTCCCATCCTAGGCCGCGATGCGACAAAGTTCGCAAGAAGATGCCACAAGTGTCAGCTATTTGCCCCCCTCCAGCTACAGCCGGCTCAGCGACTCAAGAGTATCACAGCCCTCTGGCCCTTTGCCTTTTTGGGAATGGATTTAGTTGGATTGTTCCCCCAGGCCAGTGTGCAGAGAAGGTTCCTACTAGTGATGATCGATTATTTCTCAAAGTGGTTGGAGGTGAAGGCGCTGGACAAGGTGACTTCCCAGGTCATCAGGAACTTCGTTTGGGGGGAGATCATCTGCCGCCACGGGCTGCCCCAGGCCATTGTCATGGACAATGGGCCCCAGTTCTCCAGCGCGGAATTTACCAGTTTCTGCGAGCAACTTGGGATCGACCTCAGGTTTGCCTCGGTCCACCACCCCAGGTGAAACAGGCAGGTGGAGGCCGCGAACAAAATCATCGTTAACCTCCTAAATAAGAAAGTGGAAAATCTGAAGGGGAGTTGGGTAGAGCAGCTTCCTGCGGTTCTCTGGGCCTTGAGGACCAACCCCAACACAGCTACAGGAGAGACCCCCTTCAAGCTCTCCCATGGGTGCAAGGCAGTGCTCCCCGTAGAATTTGAAGTCCAAACACCTCGAGTTGTTGCGGCCGGGGAAGGCAGAGAAGAATGACAGGCTGAGAACGAGGAAGAGCTGCAGTTCTCCCTTGACATGGTGGAGGAGCTACGTGATGTCTCCGCCGTCCGACAGGAAGAGGTGAAGAGGAGGATGGTCAAGTACTTTGACAAGCACGTCAGAGTCAAATAATTTGTGGAGGGGGACTTGGTGCTGAAGAAGGTGGACACAGTAGGGTGGTCGACAACTGTGGGGAAGCTCAACCCCGGCTGGGAAGGGTCATTCATTGTAAAAGAGGTATTGAAATCAGGAGGGTATCGACTCCAAAATGTGGAGGGCGAAACCCTGAGTCTCACCTGAAGTGGTGATGACTTGAAGCGTTTTTTTCCTTAAAACATGTAAGTGGTACCTTGATTTTTAATAAAGCTATTTAACACATCAGTGCTGTCACAATAAGTTTGCGTAAAGAAGTGAAGTATCCTTAGACCCCGAGTAGATCTCACTGTCAGGCTCTCACCTAGCTGACAGGGCTGGAAGTCACTCGGTGTCATCCTTAGACCGCGAGCAGATCCCGCTGTCAGACTCTCACCTACCTGACAGGGTTGGAAGTCACTCGGTGTCATCCTTAGACCCCGAGCAGATCACGCTGTCAGGCTCTCACCTAGCGAACATGGCTGGAAGTCACTCGGTGTCATCCTTATACCCCGAGAAGATCCCGCTGTCAAGCTCTCACCTAGCTGACAGGGTTGGATGTCACTCGATGGTGTCAACCCTTGAACCCCGAGCAGATCCCGCTGTCAGGCTCTCACCTAACTGACAGGGTTGAAAGTCACTCGGTGTCATCCTTAGACCCCGAGCAGATCCCGCTGTCAGGCTCTCACCTAGCTGACAGGGCTGGATGTCACTCGATGGTGTCAACCCCTGGACCCCGAGCAGATCCTGCATTCGGCGGCCTGGATGGAGTTGATCTGCAGCCTCTCGGCTAGGTCAGCCTCGCCAAAGATCCTCGACCTCTTATAGGGGAGGATAGGATCGGCGTCGCTGGCCGGGAAGAAGATCTCCGCCTGGCGGCGGACCTCGCGGATGAGGTTCTGATTCTCCTCCTTCAGCCTCACATTCGCCCCCTCCAGCTCGGCAAGTCGGGCGCGCAGCTGGCCAATCTCCTCCCCCTGCTCGGCATTGCGAGCCCGCAACTCCCCGACGGCCTTGGCATCCTGATGAAAAAGGAAAATTCGTTAACAACGTCACAAAATGTTTTTAAGTAAAAGAGGGAAGAGGAAGACTGATACTCACCAATCCGTCGGCGGCCTGGGCGAGAAGACCCTCAGCGATGCCGAGCTGCCTTGCCTGGTCGGCGACCTTGTCTTCGGCGACGTCGCAGGCCTGCTCGGCTTTTTGAAGTTGGTTGCTGAGGCCGAAGCTACGACGGACCAACATGTGATGGAGCTCCATGGCTCGCAGGTGGGCCTGCAGGCCCTCATGGCCGAGCTGTCGTAGGTTCATGCCCTTGTAGGCCTCGGCGTCCTCCGGGCCATAGAGGCCTAAGCCGAGGGAGTAAGCGTGACCAGTGGCGGGCTCGCGGTCATTCCAGGAGGGGTGAAGGGTGGAGATGGAAACCCGGTGGGCCAGCTCGTCCCACTGCAACATGGGCTCGCCCGACGAGTCTTTCCACCGCCCCCCAAAGCTGAAGAGGGGATGTTCTTTCGGCACGCCAAGCTCGCGAGCCGTCCTCTTCGCCGAAGGAGGAGGAGAGCTCGCCGCAGGGGGAACAGAGGTCTCGCCATCCTTCCGCCCCTTGCTGGTGATTTCCCTCAGTGGGCTCTCCGACGACGCGTCGGGGACGACTTTAGGCGAGCTCATGTATTTGGGGGTGGATTGATGTTGTTGATGTTGTTTCCCTCGCGGAGCCGGCACGGCTTTCCTCATCTTTTTGGGTAATTATTGGCGATGGGGCGGGCTCGACCCCGCATCCTCAATCCACCTCTTGCTGGAGGAGGGTTTGGAGAAGTCCGCCTCGTCTCGGCAGGCCACCGCCGCTGCCTTCTCGCGAGTGAGAGGGTCCGAGTACAATCCCGAGTCCGCAAATGGCGGGTTCACGGGGATTAGCCGTTCCCCTGCAAGAAAAACTTGGAAAATTTAGAAAGGTTTCGTTGGCAAATATGGTGAGCTGAGCAGCAGAGTAGACAGTACCTTCGCTGGGCAGGACAGGGCGGAGCGCGTCGAGGCCCCTTCGCAGGAAGGAGACCTCGAAGTCCTTGTGGAGGAAGTACTTTTGGAGGTCGGCATCATTGTCGGACACGGCCGGCGGGCGGTATACCTCCTCGGCTTTTTGCTGGGGGGAGAAGGGGATGTTGCCGAGATCGCCCTTGATGAAGGCGATCTTGGTCATCCAATTGTGGTGTTTGTTCGCGATCTCGCGAACCTTGATCAGCGAGCTCATGAAGTAGGCAATGCCGTCCGTCGTCGCCTTGTAGGAGAAGAGCTTCCTGAACACAGTCAGGTTGAACTCTATCCTTTCTCGCCGGAGGTAGCTCGCATACGCCACCATCATGGCGATGGCGTTGGAATTCAACTGCGCGGGCACCGCGCCATAATACTTCAAAATCTGCCGGATCTCCGGCCAGAGGGGCAGGCGCAGCCCCATCTCAAAGTGCGAGATGAGGAAGGCGAGTTCGTCATCATAAAAAGTGTTGATGGCCTCCCCCTGCCTCGGCCGGCGCGCCTCAAAGCCTGGCGGCACATGTTCGGCCACAAACTCGGCGAGCTCGACCTCAATGGTGTGCCCTTCAAAGAAGCAGTAGTCAGTAAAGTGCTGGGAGCACTTGGTACGGCCGTCGGCGTCCGGGTTGGTCTTGCCCACGCTCGCAAAAGAAGGGGTGGAGAGCGAGTAAGAAAGAGAAAAGTACAGGAAGAGAGCAAACAAACAGTTAAAGCGAAAGTACGGAGTTGGTGGGGAGGGATATTTATAGAAAAAGTAATCTGGGGGCCAAGCTGTCCAACCGTCCCAGCTCGCCATCCCAGCTCGCCAACCCCCAGCTCGCCGACTTCCGGCGCGTCCCAACCAAGGCTAAGTCAAATAAGAAGCAATATAATTACTATTATTCAAACACGGAACACATCTAAGAATGTTTGAAATTATTTATTACAGCAATCTAGTCCAAAAATCAGGAAGTGGGACGCGCGTGCAGGGGGAAAACCAGGGGGCGAGTACCGGTCGGCTCGGCAAGGGAGCAGCCTTTTATCTACCCCGACCTCGCATCCCCCGTCCCCCAGGCTGCCGCATGCGGAGCAGCTCGTGAATCCTCCCTGAATTCCTTTGCGCCACCGAGAGGCTGTCGTCTATCTCATCTAGGAGCCGGTAAGGAGACGTCATCTCGCCAGCCTGGCCGCTTCGCACCTCGTCAGCGAGACGCGCGTAGTCGCGTTGAAGCGCCTCGTTGACCTCCTGCACCTCGCGGACCCCGCGCACGAGCTTCTTGAAGAGCTTGATCCCCCTCCTCGTCAGCTCATCGTTCTCCACTTCAGGGCCTAGGTAAGAGTCCAGCGAGCTCGGGGAGGGGAGAGTAATGAGCTGCCTGCGAAGATTCCTCAGCAGCGGATTGGCTGGGGGGAGCTGTGGAAACAAAAACATCAGCAAGGGGAGGTGTGCTGGAGAATCGCGTGACAAGAATGCAAGGCCAAATTTACCTGACGAGCTCGGCAACTCAAAGGAGGTGCGGGGAGGGACAAACCTCAGGTCCTTCCCGTGCCCTGGACCGCGCGTTCCTGGTGAGAGGACCTCGAATCCCGGGACAGGGATGGTCTCCACGCCCGCCCCCGTGGTCACAACAGCTCGCTGAGAGGAGGGGGCGCGCACCGGCGAGTTCGGCTTCTGCGAGCTCACCCCCAAGGTCCTAAAGGGAGGTGACGGATCCCGCGGGCGATTTTCCGGAGTTCTGAATAACGAGTCCTCAGGTGTAGTCTTGGCTCGCGGGGGGGGGGGGGGGGGGGGGTCTCGCGGCACGTCGCCCCCCATGCCATCAGAGCGGGCCGTCGCAGATTATGACAATGTTCTTACCCTTTTCTGGGGCAGCCAAAGTGGAGGAGCCGGTCTCGTGCTCCAAGGTGGTTCTCAGATCATCGTAAATAGGTTCAGCCGCTTGAGAAAATGACTTCACCCTCTTGAAGTTGGGCTCGACAGAGCCGTCCTGCGGGCGGAACCGTAGTCAGGGCAGCTATGCGAGCAGCTGTGACCTGGCGAGCCTGGTTAAGGCGCTCCTAGATCTCCTTGGGGATCGGCATCTCGGCAGGGCAATAACAAAGGGAATGACAAAAGTCAGGCAGGTATGCAGGTGTATATATATAGCCGCAGGTGGACCCCACCCAAAAATTCCCTCCAATCCGCCCCGCACTCGCTGAACACTTGGGGTTGGATGTTTATTTCCGAGTTTTGCCAAGCTCAAAAAGAGTGGGGATTGTGTACAACCCCGTATCCGGCGAGTGGGGTGAACCATGAACCAGACCGGCCGACTCAGATCACCCAGGCCCCAGGTGAGCTCGGTAGAGAAACCCGAGCCCGAGCTCGGCATTCGTCGACCGCAAGCTCGACATTCGCCGAGCTAAGTCAAGATTCGTCGAGCTGAGGCAGACTAATGGAGGCCGACCAATGGGCGATCTCGTCGTCCCAGCTCGCGCTCGCGCAACGAGGCTCGGCTACAGCAGGCGAGCCGAATCTTCAGGGGTGGTCGAGCTCCCCAGCTCGCCCAGATCTATGAGTTACTTTTTACTGTTTTGCCCCCGCTGGTCTGCCCATAGCCCTTCAAAACAGCGGAGTTTGGCTGTTGGCAGACCCAGCCAAGGGCATTTTGGTAATTTCAGGCCAGTTCAGTTTGGTTATTGGCAGTTCGAATTCCGAAAATCTATAAATAGGACCCAAGGGGTACCTCAGAATGCATGCTGCCAGTGCCCACTTGCTCCATTTCTCAAGTGCTTTCTGAGGATACCTTAGCTTGGCCTTTGGCTAAGGAGGGGAAGCGCTCTTAGATCTTCCGGGTGTGTGGTGGGTCCTCCCTATCGAGCCCTTGGGACAGTTCTTTCTTGTTTCCTTTGTTGTTCTGCTTGTAGGAGCGAAGTAGTTGCGCGATCACTCCTTCCCCAAGGGTGAACTCTACAAGAGACCATTTTTTTGGTTTCAACACCCATGGTGGGGGCTCCTCCTCCACCGCCTCATTTACACGATTTAGCCGCAGCTCTTCTGCAGCCTCAAGAAGATGAGTTTGGTGCTCATTGGGATTTCTTCCGGGAGGTAGCCTAGGGAAGTCCAGCCAGAGTGCTAAACTTCCAAGAGGGTTATCAGTACCCTTCTGCTTCTGCTGTTGTTGCTGCTCTTGTTGCAGATTATCCTTCATCTCATCCCATTCCTGCTGAAGTGGAGGAGATTTCCCCCTTTTCTGACATGATCCGTTGGGAGCCTTCCCCCAACAATTTCAGAGAGCTCTGTCTGCCTGCTTATAATGAGGAGACTAATCCTGTGGCGTATCTCCAGGCTTTAGAATCGATTGTCGCCCTGAGGTGCCTCTCAGATGCGACGAAGTGCAAGGTTCTTATCACCTCTTTTGATTGGCAGACAACGGAATGGTTCTACGAACTATATCCCCAATCCATAACCTATTTGGCCAAGCTCTGAAGAGAGCTTCTTCTGTGGTTTGCTACCTCAAAAAAGAGAAAGGATGACCCTACGACACTCTTCTAGATCAAGCCGAGGGAAAACGAGTATGCAGATTGTTTTGTTGATCGGTTCCAAAAGGAGATATAGGGGATAAAGAATGTTGATCCATAGTTCAACATGGTTTCCCTGATCAATGGCCCCATATAAGACCCTTTAAAGTTTAAAGCAAACACCAAGGACCTCGACACTTACCAAGAGCTAATCAGCATGATCAACCATTTTATCGAGGGAGAGAACACCAACCTCACTTATATCTCTCAGTTAACTTCTAAAGCCAACCCAGGGGATGCGGCCAGCTCTTCTTATGCAACTCAACAGTAGCTGGTGAGGCTTCCTCACCCAGAATTCCAACCCTCTGCTCAGAGGGGAGGAACTTCAGCCACCGTCGCCCCTTCTTAGGCCATCAAAAGTTTCAAAATAAAAAACTGCTATTGGCCGCCTCATCCGCTCCTATTCTACCCTCTCTCAACCCGCAAGTCTTATCGGTATACCAGCCGCAGTACACCCCGGCTCCGTCTCCAGTTGCCAAGCCTCAACAATACAACTATTCTCAGGACTCCTTCACTGAGCTGAATATGTCAATGGATGAAGTAGTCCAAATTCTCCAAAAGAGGTTTGATTACAAGAGGCCAGCTCCTCTCTGGGAAGATGTCAAGTTCCGCGATCCCTCTCTGTACTATGAACACTATATGGAGGGGTCATCTGACCGAGAATTTCAGAGCTCTCCGCATGTTGGTGAAGAAGCTCTTGGGAGAGGGCAAGCTTCGAGATCTAGTCCACAAGTATGTTCCTGCCAAGTCATACACCTCCAAGGGCAAGCTGCCCAAGCAACCCAACATTCTGCCAGCACTTCCCATCAATGTAGGTGATGGGAACCACCAACCCATGCTCGAGTCCAATCTTAGGTTATCCATATCATTCCTTGCCAGACAGTGCTCTTCCCTCCCATGTCCTTATTTTTAGGGCTTCTTAGGTCTTTTTCCTTGTCCTAGTCATTGAATCTACTAATCCTCAAAATCTCAAATTACCTTAAATAACACAATTAGCCCTAGCATCTTGTGAGCAGAAAGGCTTATCAATATCTCAAATTACCTTTAATAAAAAGTTTGAGAAAAAATAGAAAGGTTTGGCAGGGGGAGGAATCTGTAAGAGTGTGCAATGAGGGACCTTTGAGAAGTGGGAGGGTTCGTCCACAGATGTCCTATGGATAGGATTAGTGGGGGCTGGCAGTTTCCTGTAAGGGATTTTGGGTGCTTGGGTGTTACGTGCTAACTCGTAGCAATTGGATATCTAACCGAAGATGTGGTCGGCCGGAGTTGGTGATGATGGTGGAAGAATGATACTATAAAGTTGGAATCGTGGTTGCCAAAATGAGATGTGATCGGGAAGAGAGAGAGAACAACCGTAATCTCATAACAAAGGAAATAAGATACTCTAATTCATGCTTGCCTTCATTCTTGACCCTAAGGGTCTTTAAATAGGATTAATGACACTCCTATGAAGAGGGCGCCCTAAAACTCAAACTACATAAAAATATAAATATAAAAGGGCTCCTAAAATATGACTTAAAGGGCATGCAGACAACTTGACTTGACTAATTGCAGACGTAATAAGAAGCATGAATAAAATGGCAACTAACTTATGCCCATAACACATCTTCTCTATTTTTCTTCGAGCATGACATCAAGCTCGGAACCATGGTACGGACTTGGGAGCTAAATGTTAGTGTTAATCATCTGGTTCCTTAATCTCTCACCAAAATAATGGTACCTTTAAATGGACACATCATTTATAGTGCAGACTGGGGAGTGCCCGGTGATAGCTTAGAACCATATTGACCTTCACTCGTGTGAGATTACAGCAAGGAACCAATATCATAAATCAATGGCTGCCCTAGAACAAATTCACGATTAGAGATAGACTAGAGGAAACATCTACGAATTCCTTGCTCATCATCATCTGGAACCATTCGGAACGACTTCGAGAAGAAACAAGAATCCAAATAGGCATGAACAAAAGAGTGGTTTCGGTATTGGAACTAATTTCGTTCAGAAAAGTCTATCGGTATGGAGAAACAAGAAAAACAAAATAGAATTTTGCGGACGGTTTGTGAGACAAAGAAAGCATGCTGGTTCGCAGGAATAGAACGACGGAGGCGGAGGTGGAATGCCAGTCATATGGAACCTTAGAGGAGCGGCGATATCAGCGATATGATGTGACAGGATTCGGTGACGAGCAAAATTGTTTAGGAGAGATGTATTTCCACACCGAAATTCCACCGTCTGTGTCCCGACTCTGGTCCTCTTGCAAAAAAAAATGAATGTGGAACTGCAGTGAGAAAAATAGATGGACGGCTATAATATTGCCATGATACCTTGATGATGCAGGGTGTCTTGAGGACGTCGATCGCCTCGAGGAGGAATTATTAATCATGCCGGAGAAATGCGACAACGGGAGGAGGCCGCCAACAACTGGATGTCGGGGCGTCTGGGTGGTTTAAAGTCATAATGTCTTTTATTTTTTACTTCTGTTTTTGTTTTACCCCTATGTTGTTGTTTATCTTGGGGGAATACTATGTTTGGGGACTATTTGGCTGCTTTGTTTTGATTAACCCTAAAGGCAGTACCTATGCCGTGACTTTTTGGCTGCTATGTTTGGGGACTTTTTGGCTGCTTTGTTGTGATTAACCCAGGTGCCCTGACACCCAGTTGTTGGAGGCATCCTCCTCATTGTCGCATTTCTCCAATGCGATTAATAATTCCTCCTCGAGGCTACCAACATCTTCAAGACACCATACCTCACGTGGATGTAGAACAATGACAGAGGTATAGTATTTGTTCATGATTGTGGGGGTGTTTTAAAAACGTAAAACCTTCAAATAAATTTAGTTTTATACTTAATAAGTTTTGCTAAAATTCTAAGTTATCAATCTGATGCGGGACGCCAAGACGATTCTAATGGGCCCGTCCTCGTACAATTCTGAGAACGATTGACCTTTCAAACCGATGCCGAAACGTGCGGGGGCACAAACACACGAACTGCGTATACACGCAAAACATGTCATGAACGAGCTCCAATGCACGCCTCCGGGCTCCACTCCGCATGCACTTCCCACATGCCCCCCTCCACTTTCAAAACCAGTCCTAGAACCCGCTCCGCGCAAGACTGATGTTTATTTTATAAACGAGATGTGGTTTGTCACCCTCCAAAAATCTTACTCTTGTACTAACCGATACTAGTGAATTTCGTTAGAACTGGACCTAACCCCGTGATTTTCTCTCTCTAGGCTTTTCCATGTAAAACATCTCGCTATCCACTATCGGTTCATCTTTTTGACAGTTTACATGCTTAGCTCACTGTCGAGCTACATCAGTTTAATTTTTGAGACTCATGAGAGGACTAAGCGACCCACAACAATACGAGGCGGTACCGACATTTTTAAAAGCTTATATGTGATGGGCACATGCTTCCATGCCTTGTAAGAACCGGAATTCTATAGTTTAAATAGTAGAGATTCATGATTTTACAACTTTATTTTACAAAAATATTTATAACTAAAATTAGTAAAATGTAAAGTCTCTAATTTTATGCATAGAGCTAACTTGTTTTGCATAATTAGGGTTTGTTGGCACATGCAACAGCTGACATGAATGAGACGGTTATAAACTGTTGTTCATGAACGCCCGACCGCGCCTAAAAAGCTTCATTTTTTTTTATATTCAAAATTAATTTGTTTTTAAATGGTCATTATATGACGATGTTATTCTTGCCCAAACTCAACCGAAAGAATATTTCTAGTTAAAATTTTTGAGCTTGTGATAGAGCATGGCTCGAGCTTGTCCATCTCATCATGAGCTCACATCAAGCTCGACTAACATTGGTTATTTTATAATTTATTCTATATTTACTATAATAAATTCACAAATTATTATTTTCAAAAATAAAGATCACAACGATGAATATTTAGGCTCCATTTGGGGGAACTTATTTTCAGCGGTCAAGCGGTTACGCTGCATGAACCGGACCTTAATTAATATCTAGTTCATGCAGTCGTAACCGTTTGACCGGTAAAAATAAGTCCCCTCAAACGAAGCCTTAATCTCAAGCTCCACAGTCAAGTGGGCCCAAGCTTGGGCCCGCATGTTTTTTGAGTCGGATTTGCCGCCTCAAAAAAATCATACTCATCATCTCACATGCTTTTGCCGCCATGATCTCTTTAGAAGGATGGCATGAAGAGTGAAGCTGGTGGTAAATTTCTATCCATTGTATTACTTTCTTACTGCAACACTAATGGCATCCATTGTCAATTCACCATCCCCAGCACCCCCCTCAGTGAAATGTCGTCAGTGAAATGCCCGTTCAATAACACACCCTCAAAACTACCGGAAACTCCATTCAAAGTTTGCGTAATTACAGCTGGCACCCTGCTAACTTTTAAAATTACAACAACAAAAAAAACCCCTCAATGTCTACGGGCAAAAGAAGAGAATCAAGCCATGCATGTAAGAAAAATACAAATTAGGCTAAATGATAAATATCAGTGTTCATAATCTAACACATGCATCAAACAAAATCCCTAATGATTTCCATGGAATGGGAAAAAAATATTGGTCCAACCCAAAAACAACAACAAAAACACAATATAAGAACATCCCTAACTCAAAAACAATAACAAACCATTATAATATATATATATATATATACACACAAATATACAACACGGGAAACTCCAAAAAAGAGAGTACGAGAACCAGACTGAAGTGTCAACGTGATGCTCCTTGGCGAACAACAAGGAGAGCTCGGTAGGCTGAAACGAAATCTCAGATGAAATTATGAGAAAAAAATTATGAATTAGATGAAATTATGAGAAAAAAACAACATAACAAGAAAGGGAATAGAGTGATTTCAAACATAAGAGTAAAAGATATGTCTATCATTTCAACAAATATAACCAAATTGTGCGAATTTTCAAGACTTAGAAATTGAGATAGAAATCTTTTGCAACGGAGAAACGGCCGTTGGTCAGCAGACAGATTTTGATTTGATGGATTAGTTTTTAAAACGCAAAAAATCAATGCCGCACGTGTGGTTGCAATGCTTCGGGAACCGCTACTCTGTCGTCCCTCTGATAGTTCGTTCTCGAGCATACAATAGATTGTCCTTTCCGTTTCTGAATTCTTCGCATCGGTTTATATATAATCTGTAGCTTAATCTTCCATATCAAGTTGTGTCTGTTGTCTCTGGAGCTTTGAATAATGCAGAAGCCAAAAGATACGATCTCGAATGCTGATTTTCTTCGTCAAAAACGTACAGAAAACTAGCGTTTTGCTCGAACTGCACGGACTATCAAATCAGGGGACTGATAATCAAATTCGGGCAGAAAAAAGTAAGTTTCACTTGATTAAAATTGATGTTTATATTTTCAGTTGCATAATTCTGCATTATTACTGCTGGATTGAATTAATTGAGAGAGAATTGCAAATGTAAAATTATAAAAAATTGAATTTCATTAATTCATTTGGTTGAGAAAATGAATGAAAAAAAACTTTAAAATTTATGGTTTATGAGAAATTGAATTTTATTTTGACATCTGATACAAACTTACGAAAAAAATGTATTTGCATTCTCCCACCATCCCTCCATTTAAATAGGACGCAATCATGACAACTTTAGAATTAACGGCTGCATTTCTGGCTCTAACTTCTTTTTTTTTGAATCAGATATTCACAAACCCTAATTCTCGAGACAAGTCGTACTAGTGGCGTTATTTTGTTTCAAAATGACATTATAGAAAACCACAGAAAAACAGCACATCTATAATGCCGTTTTGAAACAAAATGACACCACTATCTGGATGTGTCGAGAATTAGCGTTTGTAAACATCTGATCCAAAAAAAAAAGTTTGCGTCAGAAATGCAATCGTAAGTTCTAAAGTTGTCATAACTGTGCCCTATTTGAATTGAGATATGATGGGAGAATGCAAATACATTTTTTTCGCAAATTTGTATCAAAACAAAACCCAATTCCTCATAAACAATGAATTTAAAAGTTTTTTTATTCATTTTCTCAACCAAATGAATTAATGAAATTCAATTTCATATAATTTTACATTTGCAATTCTCTTTTAATTAATTCAATACAACAGTAATAATGCAGAATTATACAACTGAAAATATAAACATCAGTTTTAATTAAGTGAAACTTACTTTCTCCTGCCCGAATCTGATTCTCAATCCCCTGACCTGGCAGTCTGTGCAGTCCGAGCAAGACGCGAGTTCTCTGTACGTTTTTGACGAAGGAAACCAGCCTTCGAGATTGTATCTTTTGGCTTCTGCGTTATTCAAAACACCAGAGACAACAGACACAACTTGATATAAGAGATTAAGCTACAGATTATATAAACCAAAAATGCATCAAAAATCAGGAATCATAATGGACAAATATATCCTACCTCTTGGTAACATTTCTCGGAGTTTAAGAGCATTTCCTCGTGCATCTCCCAAGATTTGTTCTCGTTGGGGCTTGTGATACAAAATTGCTCTATTTTTTGAAATTGGTGCACTCCAAAAAATACCCAGTGTATCACGACAATGAGAATCAGCTTCTTCGCGGAAACAAGTAGAGATTCCAGCATACCTGATAAAAAAGACTCTCTTGATATCCATCAAGATGAACCGACACATGATTCAAAGTCATAAATCAAAACAGAAATATATAATTTCCACCGGACCTTAATGGTAAGCTCGTGGGATCAATCAAGTCATCCAAATGATACGCGCATAATGGCTGCTCAGAAGTAGCTATAAGATATTTGTCATCCACTTCATAAGTCACCTGTGTAATGGGAACAAATAATTAATCAACCAAAAAGAGATAGGTAGATCATTATTTGACCATGACCCTCAATTAAAACGATCAAAATCCCCTTCCATTTTAATCTCCATGATCAAACATCATGAGAGGGCTAGCATCAAAACTAAATATAAACAACAAGAACCTAGAAGACATGCTTCAATAGAGAAAAAAAAAGATAATAAAAAAAATATATCAACTCCAAAAGTATATATCAACATTAGAATGTTCATCTTTCTAAGTATTGCCTTCAATAAACGAGTATTTGATTGTAATGATGATAAACATGAATAGTTTATTGCATACAATCAAGATCATTTTTCAAAATTTATCACTTCAGTTATAAGGCTGGTCCGGCATATGTTGCAAGCTAAAATCATAATTTAGATATTTTGCGGAAGTTAAATAAGAATTTGATAAATCAACATTTCTAGCATTTCCCCTTAAATTCATGTAGAAATTGTTTGAAATTCTAATTCACTTTAAATCCTCCCTGGTAAGTGGTAACTAACTAATGTAGACACAAGAGGGGCAAATTTGTGCCCCAACTCTTGTAGTGATTTGTTCTTGTATTCACTCATTTCTTTATGTCCTTCATCCTATGTGAAAAAAACTAAGAGGTGTTAACTCTTGGGCCTGAAGCAGCAAGTGATTATGAAGTTAACCTTGTAGAGCTCTTCATCAATTTGAGCAAGCTGAGCACATTTTGACATGATATCTTTTCTCATGAAAAATGGAGTTTGTAAGAGTTCAAACTTCCTTTTTATCAAAAAACCAAAACTGAAGTTGATTAGAGCTAACTTCAAGAAAACACCATCACCCTTCAAATAGCAACCTCCTCCACCAGCTACAGTAGCACCTATTAAGGAAAAGAGTTATCACAACAACATTTACAGAGTAATATAAACATAGCAACTGAGAAGAGTATGAAAGGAAACTTAACTGCATTTGACCCACTAATTTAAGCTAATACTTTGTAGGACATCCCTCTTTTTTGGACTCGGCCTAACTGAATTTATCCTTAAAAATTGGGAGAAGATTTTGTAGGTACTTTTCCAAACTTGTTGTGTGTGAGCCTTGTCAGTTAACCAACTAGTATATATTAACTTTTTCTAGTTGTGTAGGATTTTTACAGTCAAAATATATGGAGAGTCAAATCGTTGGATAAAATTTTCTTGAGTTCGTTAAACAAAGATGATGATCATTAACAGGGTTTAATGAAATTTATAGTAATTTGAGCAAGACAAATAAACATCTAAATATTTACAGGGCCAAAACAGAAAAAAAAAAAAGATAAGGATACAAGGATACACTACTTCCGCCCCTCGATCATGGTGTTCACCGCCTTCACCTGGGCAGAGAGCACCTCCAGCATTGCTCCCAGGTTGGCCGTCGGCTGGGCAGTCTCCTTCGCCACCCAGGAGCTGCCTTCCGGCAAATTCCCAGTCAGCGTCACAACGAGCGCTATCGTTTGGCTTCCTTTAGGCATTGTAACTTTGCTTCCGCCTCCTTGATCGCCACCTAGGGGGGTGTCGCCGACATTATAGGTCGCTCCTTCTGCGTCTTTATCTTGATTTCCTGCCCCCGAATCCTTATGGGTGTCTAGCTTCCTCCTCAAGCTCCATCCGTGCAACAATCTTCTGACAGAGCTAGACGACCTCTTTGTTGTAAGCCACCAACCTGACATTTAACACCTTATGGGTGTTCAAGGGGCTCTTCAAACCCACCAGCTGCATGTTCTACAGCTCTACGATTTTCAGTCCCTGCAACAGTTGGGGCATATTGACAACTCTGCCACTCTAGCTCCTTTGCCGACGACTGCACGAGCTCGGTGGTGGTGTCCACCATTTTGCCCGACTCCTCGAGCTCTTTCTCCCTCTCGGTGTCCATCTGCTGCTTCGAATTGGTTGTCATGATGTCAAGGTATGTGATTCTCTCAATATCATGTGTATGCCACGCTTGATATGTTCTTGGGATAGTATCATCTAGTGCATGGGAATTGGGTCACTCGATTGATGTGAGGTGACAGTGATTCCTTCCCCTTTTGTGATACTTCCTCACGACATGGAAGGGAGAAGTTCTAAAATTTATGTGATCTTAGTGGGAAGTCATTTTGCTGCCATCTGCTTCGAGACCTCCTCTAGGGTGTGAGGGTTGATTTAATTTATCCTTGGACTTCCCCCACCCCCACCCCCACCCCATCACGGTGTTGCCATTAGAACGGTCGTCGCCACCTTCACTTGCTCAGTTGCTCCCCCTTCTCCTCTTTCGCTTTGAGTAGCGCTGACAAACCATCTGACCACTTATCCATTGTAACATTTCCTTGACAAAACAAAACATAGTCAAGTACATGTCCCATGCTCTAGACATCTCATATCAACGTAGCATGCTTACCAAGCAGAGGGTGCATGAAGAAGACTAAACTTCATATACCCTCTTTCCCCTTGGAATCAAAAAGGCTGTGTCCTCGTCCTCGTCCAGCTAGGACTGAAAGTTAGAACAAAAACTGTAAAAATCACAAAAACGCACCGCATAGATTTCAAACCGTGTAGAATTGTGTGGTTGTGGGGATGTTTTGTTGATTCCAAACCCGTAAATTTATGCACTCCCACCGCTGGCCTGATTTAAGGACATGACGTTGATGCTAACATGTATGAGTAATCAGCTATTTCGGTTTGAATAATTTATCCTCTACAATTATATTAGTTCATTATTATCACTTAATACTAGTCATATGTCCTCTATTTTTTGTTGGAAAGAATCCTTGCCAAATATTAGTATAAATTTGTTTTCTTGTTTTTTCTATGCTATGTTAGGAAATATTAGGTGTCATGGGGGTGGCATCATTAAGAGGTTTTTAATTTCAGTTTTATCTCTTTCCTTGAAAGTTTTATGTGCCAATTTTGGCTTCCTTGTAAAGCTCTATTTAAGCAAAGGATCAACAAGAATAGAGGCAAGTTTTCCTGCCACCAAAACCATTGTGTTCACGTGATTTTCCGCAGCCCACCAGTTCTAACAAGTGGTATCAGAGCGCCAGGTTCCGATCGTGACCTGAAAATGACGGGGAAGAAGGCCGACGCGAGCACCTCGAGTGACGGCGTCGTGATCCAAAGGGTGATTCGTGAGGTGGGCAACGGGACTAGCTACCCCGTCCTCACGAAGACCAATTACTCCGATTAGGCGCTCCTAATGAAGGTGAAGTTAAGGGTGCGGGCTCTCCGGCACGTCATTGAAGGAGTCGGCGTCGATCCGCAGGAGGAATTGATGGCGCTCGATGCCTTGTGCGGCGCGGTACCACCGGAGATGGTGCCGACGATCGCCAAGAAGGCAACGGCCAAGGAAGCCTGGGACGCAATCGCGACCATGAGGGTCGGGGATGATCGCGTGAAGAAGTCGACAGCGCAGCAGATGCGCCGGAAGTTCGACCTCGCCACGTTCGACGACGGCGAGACCGTTGAGGACTATGCGCTGCGCCTAACCAACATGGCGACCGCAGCGAGATGAGAAGAAAAGGTTGCCTACAGAGAGAATGACCTTGCGGCAAAGAGACAGACCACGCGGCAAGAAGGTTGCGACGAGAGAAGAAGAGAAGATGTCGCAACGGTTTAAAGGAAACCGCGCAAGAAAAGGCCGCGGTTAGGCAAACGGAGATCGCAGCGGCGAGAAGATCCACGACGGAAAGATAGACAACGAGAAGAACAGCGGCTAAAGGAGAGAAGAGACGTGGTCAAAGCACATCGGTTAGACAAAGATCCGCGGCTATGAGGGGAAGACCGCGCGACAAGGAGTGATTCTGCGGGAGAGAGAAAGGTTATAAAAGCTGAGTTGGAGAAGAAAAGGAGGGTGGTTCCACGGGAGGAGAGGAGGCGTCGGGTAGAACGAAAGAAGATCGCGAAGAAGAGGCGGTTAGAGAAGAGAGAGCGGACCGGCGGTTAACCGCAGATGCTAGGCGGGTAAAAAGGGACTGACCGCCCGAAATAGGAGGTAGGACCCAATCCTCTGATACCATGTAGAAAAGTACACGAGTGATGCAGTAAATCCAGTCAATCTTGTATATCCTTCTTGTGTACCTAAATACAATGTATGAGTACATATATATATATGAGGAAGAAAGAGAGAGGGGTCTCATATACAAGGTGTGGGACTAATATAACAAGAGAAAAGAAAACAAAATGGGTCATTAGGTGGGCCTTTACAAATGTCTTTTCTAACAAATATAAACAACAATAACCTAGATGGCAAGCTTCATTAGAAAAGAATAAGATAATAAAAAAATATTAACTCAAAATGTATCAACATTAGAATGTTCATCTTTCTAAGTATTGCCTTCAATAAACAAGTATATGATTGTAATGATGATAAACATGAATCGTTTATTGCATACAATCAAGATCATTTTTCAAAATTTATATCACTTAAGTTATAAGGCTGGTCCAGCATATGTTGCAAGCTAATCATAATTTAAATATTTGCGGAAGTCAAATAAGAATTTGATAAATCAACATTTCTAGCATTTCCCCTTAAATTCATGTAGAAATTGTTTGAAATTCTAATTCACTTTAAAATCCTCCCTGGTAAGTGGTAACAAACTAATGTAGACACAAGAGGGTCAAATTTGTGCCCCAACTCTTGTAGTGATTTGTTCTTGTATTCACTCATTTCTTTATGTCCTTCATCCTATGGGGAAAAAATTAAGAGGTGTTAACTCTTGGGCAACCGAGTTATAAGTCTTGTACAAAAAAAACACAACTCAAACAGCAAGTGATTATGAAGAACTTATGTAAGCTAACCTTGTAGAGCTCTTCATCAATTTGAGCAAGCTGAGCACATTTTGACATGATATCTTTTCTCATGAAAATGGAGTTTGTAAGAGTTCAAACTTCCTTTTTATCAAAAAACCAAAACTGAAGTTGATTAGAGCTAACTTCAAGAAAACACCATCACCCTTCAAATAGCAACCTCCTCCACCAGCTACATTAGCACCTATTAAGGAAAAGAGTTATCACAACAACATTTACAGAGTAATATAAACATAGCAACTGAGAAGAGTATGAAAGGAAAATAGAAAATCACTAAGGCCCTGTTCGTTTGCTATGTTTTGGCCTATGGTTTTGATTTTGAGTTTTTGAAAATGAAAAATAGATGTTTGTTTGGCTCGGTTTTGACCTGTTTTCGTTTTGAATCAAAACCAGGCTGTTTTCAGGAACTGAGGTCTGTTTTCACGCTATTTTGGAATAGCTGCGCCACTTCTTCCCCGCCCCTCAAGCGAAACCCCTCCCGTCTCACGCGAAATCTCCTCCCGGCGGTGCAACGGCGGCGCCCTTCCTCGACAACTCCGCTTCCTTATTCCTCTTCTTCCCCGCTTCCTTCTTCTCTCTCGAGGTCTGCTTTCTGATTTTGACGGAGCTTCCTCCTTCTCTCCCGAGGTCTGGATTTCCGGTTCAAACCGTGGATCCTAAAGAGATGAATCCAATTTCGCAATCACCGGGATAAAGAAATCCAGATCGCAGCTTCTTTTCTGGTTTAAACCTTGGAGCTTCCTTCTTTTGTCCCGATCGCAGCTTCTTCGGCGGGAGTAAGAAGAACGAAAGAGGCGACGAGGGGAGTGATGGAGAAAGTGTAACGGCTCTGGCCCGAAGGGCTCCCTTGCTCGCAGGCCCATCTAAGCCAGGATCCATAAGGGCTCCGGCGCCGCCCGTTACAGGACTGCAGTCCAACGCACCCAACCACTTCACTGTGCGTATAGGGTCTCCCGCACAGTAGGTTGTTGAGGCTGGGGCTTGATACCCAGACCTCCTAGATAAGAAGCATTTAACCCACGCTCTCAACAACCTACTGTGGAGCGGGAGACCCTATACGCACAGTGAAGTGGTTGGGTGCGTTGGACTGCAGTCCTGTAACGGGCGGCGCCGGAGCCCTTATGGATCCTGGCTTAGATGGGCCTGCGAGCAAGGGAGCCCTTCGGGCCAGAGCCGTTACATAAAAATGCGCATTTTTATGTAACGGCTCTGGCCCGAAGGGCTCCCTTGCTCGCAGGCCCATCTAAGCCAGGATCCATAAGGGCTCCGGCGCCGCCCGTTACAGGACTGCAGTCCAACGCACCCAACCACTTCACTGTGCGTATAGGGTCTCCCGCACAGTAGGTTGTTGAATCCAACGGATCTAATCAAGCCAACTGGAGTTATAGATCAGCGGTGCCCACCACTCCAGCATTAATCAACGTTGACAATGCAACCCACACAACAGGCATCGTAGGGCCCGCATTCTTCATCGGCCGAACAGTGGAATCACAGCCTTCAGATATATTAGCAGCCACGGTCAAATCCGATTTCCAAGAAGTCATTCCCACCAGCTATGATAATATCAATTAATGTATTTGCAACGGTAGTATAGCAATTAATGTATTTTGCAACGGTCAAGAGTATGACCTTTTATATATGCATCCATGTACGCTGTAAGAAGGTAAGGAAGTAATGATGTAGTATTTGCTTTTCCTCTGTTTTCTCCTATTCTCGTTCTGCTCTTGCCTCCTCCGGCCACCCCCTCAGGCCTTCTTCCGGCTAGACATTACCCAACCCCTCTTTCCCCCGGCGGGATCGTTACATCTTTGGTGCTCTCGTTGAGATTGAAAAAAAAAAAAAAAAGGACCTCCGCCCGCCGGACAATATGGGAGAGGGACTCCGTTCCATGGCGGACTTCAAAACAGCCCTCCAAAATGAACAAGCAACCAGAGCGACGCAGATGGAAGAAGTTCAGCAGCGAATGCTAGCGGAGCTGGCGCAACAAACACTTCAAATGCGGCAAACGTTCGCCACAGAATTACAGACCAAGGAAAACCTCCTGGCGCGGCAGATCCTCGAGAGTAAAGAGCATTCGGCCGACCAAATCGCCGAACAAATCAACGGACTACGCAAAGACATGATGTTACAATTTGAAGTGCTACTTAAAAGGGGAACTCCTCCTGATCCAAGACCAATCATCATAGAGGAGGCCCAAAGCAACCCAAGACAACCGGAATTCTTTCCCTCGCAAGCATCGCAGGGAATCCTGGGATCCAGTCCAACCCACCACAAAAATCAGGTCGATTCTAACCGCCCCGGTAATTTAGAAATAATCTGCCCCCGTTTTTCTGAAGGTGACCCGACCGACTGGTTTTATGAATTAAAACAATATTTCGAATATAATAACGTCAGGACACAGGATTACCTCCTAATTGCCTCACTGCACCTAGATAAACCCGCATCCAAGTGGTATCAGGCCACTCTTAAGGATCACCCCGCCTTAACTTTCCAAATGTTCGTCGATGCAATCCACAAGCGTTTCGGGCCGTCGTTATATGTGAAACCTGCTGGGCTTTTAACTAAACTCCAGCAAACCACTACAGTGCTCGCATATAAACGGGAGTTCGAAGAATTAATTACCAAAGTACCAGGTCTTAGGCCCGAGTTTGTTACAAACATGTTTGTCTCAGGGCTTAAGGAAAGTATAAAAGGCCCAGTAATGCTGGCCCGCCCAGTCGAGGTTCATGACGCCTTCGCTCTCGCACGAATGCATGAGGATCAACAAAGCTCGCATTATAAAAACCGCCACACGGCCCCAGTCACGCACAATTATGTAGCAAACCGAACGAACCAAATGAACAACAACAGACCGAAATTTCCACCAATTAAAAGGTTATCTCCCGCGGAACTCCAAGCCCGACGGGACAAGGGACTGTGCTACAACTGTGACGAACGTTATCACGCAGGTCATAAATGTAAGGGAAGAGGAGCTTTACTATACTTAAGAGGCACAGAAGAAGAAGAAGATGAGTTAGACGATCCGCCTGACGAACTAAATGAGGAAGAAGACCCCACCACCCCAATCTGCCTACAGGCCTTAACCGGGGTCATCCCCAATCATGGATTAAGAATGACCGGCCACATCAACAACCAACCATTAGAGATTTTTATAGATGGAGGGAGTACCCATAACTTCATTTCCCACCGAATGGCGAGATTCCTCAAGTTACCTGTCATTAAGGTCACGGACTTCCCGGTATTCATGGGTAACGGATCAACCGAGACTTGCAAGGGTAAATGCAAAGATACTGAATTGATTATCCAAACTACCCCATACAAGGTGCACTTGTACGTCCTAGAAATCGAAGGCACGGACCTTATTTTAGGGCAAAGGTGGCTTAGGACCCTAGGCCCGGTCACAACAGATTATAAGAAGCTCACATTGTCGTACGAGGGAAGTACGGGACGGGTGTCCTTGACGGGGCACCAGCCCGTTAGCCAGGATGGCTTTACCACGTCATCACAACTCCGGAGAATGATAGCCGTCAAACCGGCAGCCTTGTGTTTGCTGATAACTAAGGCCTTTCCATCCCATAAGGCCGCGACCCTCATCGAGTTCAAAAATATAGTACCACCCCCGGTTTTCCACCTACTCAGGACCTACTCAACACTATTTGAGGAACCAAACACCCTCCCACCTTCAAGGGAAATTGACCACAAAATTATGCTCCAACCCAACACCGCAACACCCAAATTAAGACCGTTCCGTTACCCCTACCACCAGAAAAATGAAATCGAAAAAATGGTATCAGACATGCTCACTCACGGGCAGATCCGACCCTCAACCTCCTCTTTCAGCTCACCAGTCATTTTGGTCAAAAAAAAGGACGGGACATGGCGTTTTTGCGTTGACTACAGGGCTTTGAATAAGATAACTGTCAAGGATAAATTCCCAATACCAACCATCGAAGAGCTCCTCGATGAACTTTACACCGCTCGCTATTTTTCAAAAATCGATCTTAGATCTGGGTATCATCAGATAAGGGTAGCTGAAGGAGATATCAAAAAAACTGCCTTTCGAACACATCAAGGCCACTACGAGTTTGTAGTTATGCCTTTCGGCTTGACCAACGCCCCTTCCACATTTCAAGCCCTCATGAATTCCATTTTTCAACCCTACCTGAGGAAGTTCATTGTAATTTTCTTTGACGATATATTAGTTTACAGCCCAACAGAAACCGACCATCTGGATCATCTCCGAAAAACCTTGGAGATCTTAAAGGAACACAGCTTATATGTTAAATTAACGAAATGTTACTTCGCCTCTCCAGAGATCGAGTTTTTAGGACACACAATTAAGGGAGGGGAGGTCCGTCCCACTAGAGACAACATAGAGAGTGTTGGCAATTTCCCTCAACCTAAGAACCAAAGGGACATAAGGGCCTTTTTAGGACTCACCGGATACTACCGCAAATTTATCCAGGATTACGCTAAGATTGCGTTCCCACTCACTGAAATGCTTAAACGAAATGCCTTCTCATGGCACCAAAAGGCCCAGGAGGCCTTTGATGAACTTAAACTTAAGTTAATAACGTACCCCATTCTGACCTTACCAAACTTTCAGGAGCCGTTCGTTCTAGAGACCGATGCCTCTGGAACAGGCATTGGGGCAATTCTGAAACAGGGTGACAGGACTATAGCTTATTTTAGTAAAAAATTAACACCAGCCATGCAAAAAAAATCAACTTACACCAGAGAGATGTATGCCGTCACGGCAGCTGTAAGCAAATGGCGCCCATATTTGCTCGGCCATCAGTTCACCATATTGACCGACCATCAAAGTTTGCACCATTTGCTCACTCAACAACTTCAAACCCCAGAGCAAGAAGTATTCTTATCCAAATTATTGGGCTATGATTTTGCCATCAAATATAAAGCAGGAAACAAAAACCAGGCGGCGGATGCACTATCAAGGATGCCCGAGATTCCAACCGACCCACTTCTAGCAAACCTTAATATCCTCACCATTCCGTCATCCCCACTCTTAGAGGGGCTGGAAGACGACTATAAGGAGGATGACTTATCCCAAAGTATAATCAAAAACCCACAGGCCTATCCGAACTGGAAAAAAAATGGAAAATACATCATGCATCACGGCAGAATTTACATTCCAGAACTTTCCAACATCAAACACAAAATACTCGCAGAAGCACATTCAAGTTTGATAGGGGGCCATTCAGGAATCAAGGGCACCCTACATAGAATCCAAACCCAATTCTTCTGGAAACACATGAAACAAGAAATCACAACCTACGTAAATCAGTGCGATATCTGCCAAAAGGCTAAAGCCAGCAACCACTCACCATATGGGTTGTTGCAGCCCCTCCCAACACCCAGCAGGTTGTGGGCGGATGTCACCATGGATTTCATTACTCAACTGCCTCCCTCTCACGGCTTCACCATCATCCTCGTTGTAGTGGACAGACTTTCGAAAGCCGCACATTTCGCGCCACTCAAACACCCCATCTCAGGACCGGTCGTGGCCAAGGAATTCTGGGGAAGCGTGGGCAAGCTCCATGGGCTTCCGGAAACAATCATTTCCGACCGCGATTCGATATTCCTAAGCAATTTTTGGGTCGAATTGTTTAGACTTCAGGGTACTCACCTTAAATATAGCTCATCGTATCACCCACAAACGGACGGCCTAACTGAACGGACCAACCGATGCTTAGCACAATATCTCAGAATTTTTTCACATGAACACCCACATAAGTGGTCTGACTATCTCAACTCTGCAGAATACCATTACAATACTTCATTTAATTCTTCGACCAACATGACCCCCTTTGAGGCCATGTATGGTCGGTCACCCCCTGGTTTTCTCCCTTATGCTGCAGGAACATCCAACAACGAGGCAGTTGACGAGACGCTGCAGACCAGGGATGAATTGCTTCATTGCTTAAAACAAAACCTCAGCAAGGCACAGCAGAGGATGAAGACGCAGGCCGACAAGAAGAGGAAGGAATTAATACTTGAAAAAGGCGACTGGGTACTACTCAAGTTGCATCCCTACCGGCAACTAACGATGTCGCGGCCAAAGGGGAGGAAACTAAATCTAAAATACTATGGCCCCTTCCAGGTCACCGACGTCATCGGGGCCACGGCATATAAACTCCTCCTTCCAACCGGGTCCAAGATCCACCCGGTCTTTCACGCGTCTATGCTAAAACCGTACACTGGGGAACCAAACATACAGACCATCAATTTACCTGCCGAAAGCTGGGAAAATAGGCCACTACATCGACCATTGGCCGTCATCAACACTCGCGACATAGTACGCAGAGGACAAAAGGTAACTCAAGCCCTAATCCAGTGGACGGACTCGCGCCGGCCGACAGCACCTGGGAAGACGTTTCGACCATAGAAGACTTCGACCGGCTTTCCGCGACACCAGCAAGGGGCGATGACAGCAGCCGCATTCCTACATGGGCGAAGACGCAACCGAGGACTCTACGTAAACATGCGCCACCTCTACACCAAATCCTGCCCGAAACTTGGAAAAACAAACAACAGCGATCTAAACAGAAGAAAAGGGGAGAAGAAAAACGTCCCAGCACAGATCCATCCCAGGGAATCAACTTACCCTGCAATTCCGGAACCATGGCGCTAACCGCGAGTTGCAGCTACCTCCAGGCAGGATCTCTGCACCCCACCATACAAGCTGCCTTCTCTAAGGTTCTCACCACGGTTCCAAGGGACGCAGCGCCAGCGCCATCCTTGATCCCCTCGACGACAGATCCAGCACTCCAGTTCCCAACAGAGCCCGGGAACCAGATTGACGGCAATGATGCTGAGGACAGCATCTTAAAGAAGGCGAGTGATGTTAGGGTAAATATTTTGGCTCATCCAACGGCCTCGGATAACAGCTTTGAATCCAACGGATCTAATCAAGCCAACTGGAGTTATAGATCAGCGGTGCCCACCACTCCAGCATTAATCAACGTTGACAATGCAACCCACACAACAGGCATCGTAGGGCCCGCATTCTTCATCGGCCGAACAGTGGAATCACAGCCTTCAGATATATTAGCAGCCACGGTCAAATCCGATTTCCAAGAAGTCATTCCCACCAGCTATGATAATATCAATTAATGTATTTGCAACGGTAGTATAGCAATTAATGTATTTTGCAACGGTCAAGAGTATGACCTTTTATATATGCATCCATGTACGCTGTAAGAAGGTAAGGAAGTAATGATGTAGTATTTGCTTTTCCTCTGTTTTCTCCTATTCTCGTTCTGCTCTTGCCTCCTCCGGCCACCCCCTCAGGCCTTCTTCCGGCTAGACATTACCCAACCCCTCTTTCCCCCGGCGGGATCGTTACAGAAAGCTTCTCCAGCGAGAGTAGAAATCCAAGATCTGGAGCGGGTGAAATAGGTCTAAATAGTAAAGAGGGTTTTTAAAGAAGATGAACAGATGGTCCGGATTTGGGGGTGCTTACGTTGGCGCCACTCGTTGTCCAGGCGTATCACTTGGTCGACGAGCTCCACGGGAGCTCCGCGTCGGCGCTGGGTGATCCCATCCCCTCGGTAACGCCGACGAAGCGCAAGAAAGCCCTGCGGAAGAGAAACGCCGCCGCAAAATTTGATCTCATCTTTTGAGCCGCAGTAAACCCTAAAGTTAGAAGAGTATTTATAGGCGATTGTTAAAAGTAAACCATAATTGGCTAGTCGCACCCCAAAAACTTCCAATTTTTTTGCGTTTTTTCGAAATACGTCTTGTACATGCAATTTCAGGAAAAATGTTCAACACGAAAATTGTAGATATCGACGAGATCTATAACTTTCGTGTTGAATATTTTCCTGAAATTGCATGCACAAGGCATATTTCGAAAAGACGCAAAATCTGAACATATTTTCAAAGTACACTTTGTACATGCATTTTTAGGAAAAATGATCAATACGAAAGTTGTAGATCTCGTCAATATCTACAACTTTTGTGTTAAACATTTTTCCTAATATTACATGTACAAGGCGTATTTCGAAAAGACGCGAAAAATTGGGAGATTTTGGGGTGCGACTAGTCAATAACGGGTTGCGGTTAACAATCACAGTTATTAATAAAACCTAATCTTAGGAGAATATTTATTAGTAAACACGAATGATGAGTAAAATGTCAGGGAAAAGTAAGACTTAAGAGATCTGGATCTCCCGGAGTTCGCGCGAGAACTTCAGAGTGGAGTTCGATCCAACGGGGGAGATCAATTCATCTCGCCAATCATGTGGCTAGATGAATACACGCACTAAAAGACAAAAAATGAACAGTAAAAAATAATAAGAATTTGAATGAACGGAAATTATCTAGCGCGTTGGATTGATTTCAATCCAACGCGCGAGATGGATCGAACTCTACCCTGGAGTTGTCCGTACGAACTTCAGGGGATCCAAATCCAGACTTCTTAATAGGCTTATTTTGTACAATGTAAATTTTTAAGGCCGAAAATCAATTCATAAATTCATTTCCTACACACACACAACAACCTACATTAATAAAAGAACATAAATTTTGAGCATGATTAATAGCACACATTATCTCGTGTTATTAAAATCTGAGATAAACCTCTCTATAGGCGCACCCCTTTTTTCCGTGCACTTTTTCGCAGTCGGCTAGGGCTTGTCGGGTGCCGCTTCTTCTCTTTCACTGTTCGCGATTTGGGTGCTGCTTCTGCCTCCTCTTCCCCTCTTCGCTTATCACGTGAATCCATTACTAGGGCTTCAACCACCTCTTCCCTTCTTCGCGAATTCCGCTCGTTTTCTCAACATGTCCTAATTGGTGAACAAAAAAATTTTAGAGAAGCGACATGAGATATTAGCAAAAAAGGTTCAATCTAGTAAAAGCTTTGTTACCTCAATTCGTAAACAAATGTCTTCTTACATTGCAAGACACATAGTTGATGCTATCAACATGCAGGGGGGTGATCATTGTGGTTATCGAGTTATTAGTGATGATATGGATATGTGTGAAAATTGGTTGCAGGTGTGCCTTGACCTTACAAAAGAAATGACATGTAATGAGAATCGATAGACACTGTAACGCCCCCGATTTTTCGATGATTTTATTTGCTTGGGCAACGTCAGATTTATGACGTCGTGGCGTTACTTTTTAACGTCGAGTTGACGGCGCAATGTCATTAAGACAGTTTCGCGTCCGTGCGGTCAAGTACACCGAATTCTTGTTGTAATGAAAAAATTTTGCATTTGAAATTTAAGTTAAGTAATTTTGGACTTGCTCGTCAAGTTTCATCGCAATCCGAGCATTTTTTGGAGTCTCGGCGCGCGATTGAAGTTTTGGATTTGTTTATGTTCGCCGTATACTTCGAAGATTAATATCTCGGGAATAGCTCGTCGGATTCTGGTTTTGACTTCGCCGTTGTGTTCGTAGCGTCGGTGTTTGCCTACGGTACGAGTTTCATTTAATTCGATGCGCGTTTGGGCCTCCGTTTTGATCGAGTAGTTCCCTTATTCAAAATATATAAAATATGAATATTTTAATATTAAAGTACTATTCAAAAATGAAAAACACTATTCATTCATATAGTTTAATTTTTTTGATATATTTGTAAAAAAACTTACAGATTTGTAAAGAATTTATATATTTGTACAACTTACTCGAGTACCTCCTCCTAGTATCTCGAGTGTTATTTTTCATCTACTCGAGTACTATTTTCCTCTTACTCGAGTAAAATTTTCTGACCTACTCGAGTGATTTTCTCACATACACGAGTAATATTTTTACCTACTCGAGTAATATTTCTTACATACACGAGTAATATTTTTACCTACACGAGTAATATTTTTACCTACACGAGTAATATTTTTACCTACACGAGTAATATTTTTACCTATACGAGTAATATTTTTACCTACTCGAGTAATATTTCTTACATACACGAGTAATATTTCTACCTACTCGAGTACCCGTAAGCTTGTTCTCGTGTAATCCTTTGCAGTTTAGGTTTGGGAGCCTTTTTGAGCGTCAAAACGATGTCGTATGGAAAAATGGTTAACATGAAATTTGTGCGTCTCGATGAGATCTACAACTTTCATGTTGACTACTTTTCAATTTGAATCCATCCTAAACTTTTATTTTCGTCTTCCGCGCACCCAGGCTTAAATATTACATTTCTTAGACAGAACTTTTTATATATATATATTTATATATATCCTTAGATATCTTTATATATCTTATATATATATATATATATATATATATATATATATATATATATATACATATTAATACTAGAAAATTCTTTCATCATCCCCGATCTTTTCCTCCCGAACCAGAGCGGCGAGCGAGAGAGAGAGAGAGTTCTTTTTCGTGAATTTTCCGGTGGCCGCCGACGGTGTTCCGGTGCTCGAAATCTTCAACCGAACATAGATCCGGAAAGCTCTCGCCGAGAGCTACGCTCTCGTGGTATTATCTTCCCCGTTTCTTGAGATTTCTCGTTAGGGTTTTTCGGCCCGAACCTCTATTTTGGCCATTTTTGTTTAGATTTCAACTCCACCTGCATCCTTTTGCCCCGATCTAAGACGTAGAGTCATTCGGCGGACTTTTCCGGTAAAACCAAGGCAAGTGGTGGTTTCCCCTCGTTTCTCCTTGTCCAATTCGATGGTAACGAATGAGTTTTGTTCTTTGATTTTCTTTCCAAGTTATAGCTATGTCTAATTTTTTCGATCACTTGAAAACTTCTAAATCTTGTTTCGCTAACTGAAGCTGGTAACTTCTTATTGGTTTGATAGAATGTTTTTAGTGTTGACATTAATTGGCTTATTTATCGTTATCGAACGTATTAGATTTTATCTAAGATTGTAAATCGTCCGTAAGGGTTGATCAACCGCGTCTCGAATCTAGTAATGTCAAATAGAATCTGTCGAGCCAAATCTCGAGGTATTTATGTTCTGGTTTCTTTGGGTTTCTTGAATGCGGGAGTTAGTGGACAATTCCACCTCCGCAGTGTTTGCTACCTTCATTAGTGCCCTGTGGAAGTCTACCTGGTTTTTGGATGTCTGCGGTGTATGGTGGAGAGTATGAGACTCCCTCGCAGTTAGACGGATTATATATCCGTTTTATTTTTGGGTGGTGTGTCCAAGAGTGACCACCTCGTCGTGTTTTTGGGTAGAGTCGATCACGGGTGCCTAATGAAGGTTTTGTATTTTTTTTACTTCAATGAAGGTTTTGTATTTTATTTCTGGAGAAATATTTATATAGTCACCTTATAGCCTTGTGCGTCTGGTGCACCCTTGTGGAACGTGACAAGTCACGCAGGAGTTCTCTTCCTATTGATGCTCTGTTTCTTTTGTACTTTACTTCAGTACTTTTGGTCTTGGGTTGGTACCCCTGTTGACCCTTTATTTATTTTGGTTTATTACTTTTCCTGCCACTACTTGTACCTTCTTGCTGAGGTATTCTGTTTTTCGAATGCCTCAGATTCAGAGCAGTAGCAGTTAGCAGTGCTGGTGTTGGATTTCTGGCGGCAGTGTTCGTGGTTGTTGATTTATGAAATGGAAGGTTTTGAGAATTACCATATTGACATCCCGCATAGGACATGACCATCTCCAAAAGATGAAAAACTGGACAGACCATGCACCAGGCCTCTCACCTCCATAGCCTTCAGCTTATCCATCCCAAATGTCATAGCCTCTCATGATAGATAGCATGGCTATTATTCACCTCATCTTCTCAACATATGAGCTTGTCGCAAACACAAACAAGTACTTAACTTGCCCTTCAACACGACTGACATTAGTTTTCACAGTTAACACATTCTAGAGAAATTTTCTTCTGTCGGGCCAAACAGATCGTGATACACATCATCACCATGTTGATCACCGAGAAGCGGTTCTTCTTCAATCCCAACATATGGTACACACTCCTTAATGTGAGTGGACCCTTATGTTACACCCCCATCTGTCGTATGCATATAACAGAAGGTCCAGCTGGAACCCGACGCCATATACCACAAACAGTCGGAAGAGTACCAAATGAATATTCAAACTATCCAATTAAGACTACTCGTCCTACACAGAGCATTCTAGCGGAAGCTTTTAAAGTTGAAAGAACCCAAATCTTAAATCCAATACATATGAATGTCCACGACCGCAACCACAGGAATGAAATCCAAATACACTAAAAAGGTACATGGCCTTATGGGCTTATAGATGTTCACTTAATAAAAAAACATGGCTTACATACATCGGCTCGCAGGCCGGCCACACATGAAAAAAGTAAAAACAAATATTCTACAACCTTCTAGGGACAGCACAGCAACATGGGCTCCAGCCCGCTATTTGGCACTCGGCTCTGCAGCACCTGCAAGCACATTCCACCGTACGGTGGCAAACAAAGCAACGGTCAGCTAAAAACCGACCATATTATAACGACCCCGCCCCTTACTCGGGACGGCGACGCTCTTTCCCTGCATAACATTAACCCAATAAAACCTTTAAGCGCAATTATACTATGCCACAGGTGTAGGCTCGCACGGCCAAACACCCCGTGCACTCAGGGCACATAAATGGTGAATCCTGACCAATCATCGTCTTCACCACCATCCCAAAGATGGCAACCATGTGAGTATTTAGCCATTCTGACCACTGTCTAAGACTCCCGACTATGCCAACGGCCAGTCCCCATCTTCTGGTCTCTCGCACCGAATCATATAGCCTAGGTCCGATTCCACTTGCATGTTGCTCACGCCGCCTAGTCAATTTAAGTCATACACGGGGCCAATCTTCTCTCGGATCCAAAAGTTTTCCAAATAATCTCATAACCCAGTTATGATCAAGGCCGGTTCCCAGACCGCCAAGTTAGCAGAACATGTTTCCGCTCAGTTTTCCGGGTGCTCCTTGAAGCTAACCTCCAAGGATCCTTGCTGCAATCTACCGTGTAGAAACCCGAAAAACCCAAAGCACGGAGTCTTCTCCGGCAAACCATAACAAATACATCATCACCGATCCAGACGGTACACGTCCAGGTAGGCTTCACACACAATGCCTATGGTCGTACTTACGATTCCGGACTCTATATGCAAAATAAGGGTGACTATTCACATCAACCATAAGAACACCACGCACTCACCGCACACTCGCGGGAGCGGGATTCCCTATGCAGAAAGAAAGAGCTTCACATGATCAAGTTGAGAATCGTTACCCTTGTAGTCTGTTTTGGCGCCATGGAAAAAACTACACGGACAGAAATCTTCGCAACGAACTTTCCTCCACGGATCCGCTCTAAGATTTCGAAATGGTGCTCCGATGCTCCACCGACGGCCGGAAACCTCCTTCTTCTTCCTTTTCTCTAACACCTTGGAAAGAGAAAGCCTTGGAGAGAAATGAGGGATTAACTCCCCTATTCCCGGCCTTAACAGAGCAGGAAATCATCTGGGCCGTTGGATCTTAATTAAAGAAAACGAACGGCTAAGATCCGTTCAAAAATCTCCAGACCTAGGCCGAACACAGCGTGGCACACGGCCGTGTCCCAGGTCGTATGCCTCGATCAAGGCACGATCGTCGAACACAGAAAAGACACCACGGGCTCAGACACGCCCGTGTCCAACATGACATGCCCGTGTCGGGTCTCTCGACACACCCGTGTCCCGAGGTGTGTCACACATAACCGCCACGCCAACCGACACGACCCAACTGCACACGGGTACTGAAACGGGTAGGCACACGCCCGTGTCCAATGACACGCCCGTATCATCTAGCCGTGTTCCTGTCCGTGTTCTTCTCGGGATGAAAACGACAAAAATCCCCAACCAGACACGTCCTTGTACACGCCCGTGTCCTAGGCCGTGTACCCCAATACAGGCACCAAAAACTCCTTTTTACGCGACGGACTCCAATACAATTTTCGGGGCATTACAAATCTCCCCCAGTTAAGGAATTTCGTCCCGAAATTAAGTAAAGGTACACAAATCTAAATGATACATGAGTGGAATAACTCGGGGTATTCCTCCAACATAGCTTGCTCTCGCTCCCAAGAAAGCTCCTCACGTCCGCAATTGTCCCAACGGACTTTAACCATTCGAATCTCCTTGTTGCGTAGTCGTTTGACTGCAACATCTTCAATACGTAATGGCTTGAACCTTGTGGTCAACTCATAATCAACTGGTACTTGATTATCTGCAATGATCTGCGAAGGTTCTTACACTGCCTTACGCAACACCGATACGTGGAACACGTCATGCAGCCCACTCAATTCCGCCGACAGCTTCAATCTATACGCCGCCTCGCCAACACGCTCTGAGATTTCAAATGGTCCAAGGTATCTCAAACTCAACTTCTTCAAGCGTCGAACGCGCGATACACCCTGAACGACTTGATTTTAGATACACCATGTCGCCAACATTGAACTCCACGTTGTATGCTTGGCGTTATAGTTCTTTGACTGTCTATCCTGAGCGATCTTCAACCTTTACTGAATTGTACGCACCATTGAAATGGCGTCTTACACCGCTTGATGTTTGTAAAACTTCGATTTGCCTGCCTCCAACCAAGACAATGACATACGACACTTCCTCCCGTACAAAGCTTCGAAAGGCGCCATTCCAATACTTGCCTGAAAGCTGTTGTTGTACGCAAAATCCACCATGTACAGGTGATCTTCCCACTGCTTTCCAAAATCTAGATGCACATGCGAAGCATGTCTTCCATCATCTGGTTGACCCTCTCTGTTTGGCCATCCGTCTGCGGGTGAAAGGCTGTACTAAACTTTAGCTTGTACCAACAGACTATGCACCAACCTCCAGTCATTCGACGTGAAGCGTCCATCTCGATCACTAACAATACTGCGGGGCACACCATGCAATCGTACAATATTATCCACGTAGAGTTTGGCTAACTTTTCTACCGGATCTTCCTTCCTGTTCGGAATAAAGTGTGACACCTTTGTCAACATATCTACGACCATCCATATGGCGTCGTTTCCTTCTGCGACTTCGGCAAGCCATGCACAAAATCCATAGATATGTCATCAAATTTCCATTTTGGGATAGGAAGGGGCTTCAAGAAACCTCCGGGCTTCTGTCATTCTACCATCACCAATGCGTAAGTATGTCACTTGGCCACGAAAAGTGCTACATCCTTCTTCAAACCCGACCACCAAAATAATTTCTTCATGTTTCTATACATCTTCGTGCTTCCCGGGTGGATTGAGTACTTGGTATGATGAGCCTCATACATCAACTCCTCCCAAAGATTATCCGCACTAGGAATGCATAGGCGACCGTACTTGCTTAGCAACCTATCCTCAACATCAAACTGTGCATTCGACCCATCCAAAGATTCTTCCAAGATCTGTTTCATGCTGTTATCCTGAACCAAAGCCCGCCGAACTCTATCAGCTAGGTCACACTGCACCTCTGTCCAAAATAGTTTCGCCTCAGTACTAGATTGCTTGTCGACGCAAGATATCTCCAAAGCCTCCAACTCATGGACCAATCTCTCATAATGTACCGATAACTAGTTGGCTTGTGCGGGAATCTTACGACTCAACGCATCCGCCACTGCATTTCCCTTCCCAGGAACATAATGAATCTTGAAGGTGTACTCTCCTAATAACTCCATCCACCTCCGTTGCCTCATGTTCAGATCCTTTTGGTCCAACAGATACTTCAAGCTCTTGATCGGTGTAAAATATCGACCTTTATACCATATAGGTAGTGCCTCCAAAGCTTTAGAGCAAATATCACGGCCGCTAACTCTAAGTCATAGACCGGATAATTGCTCTCATGAACCTTCACTGTCGAGAACCATAGGCTATCACTCTCCATGCTGTAGCAGAACACATCCCAAACCACTGCCTGAAGCATCACTATAGATCTCGAACCCTTCGGTTCCACTTGGCGAACATAAAATGGGGGCCGTGGTCAACCGCCTCTTCAACTCTTCAAAAGCTTGTTCTCACTCCGAAGACCACACAAACTTTTGATCCTTCCTAATCAACGTCGTGAGTGGTAGCCCTATCCGCGAGAAGTTCTCTACGAAGCACCTGTTGTAGCCAGCAAGCCCCAGAAAACTCCGGACCTCTGCCATTGTAGTCAAAGTAGGCCACTCTCGTATCGCCACTATCTTCGCGAGATCCACAGCTATCCCTTCTCCACTGACAACATGACCAAGGAATGCTATCGAGGATAACCAGAATTCACACTTGGAGAACTTAACATACAACTGATTCCTCCTCAACGTCTCCAACACCATGTGAAGATGATTGTAGTGATCCTCCTCGCACCGCGAGTACACCAGGATATCATCGATGAATACTATCACAAAAACAATCCAGGTACTCTCTGAACGTCCTGTTCATCAGATCCATAAACACGGATGGCGTATTTGTCAACCCAAACGGCATGACTGTGAACTCGGAATGCGCAAACCGCGTACTGAATGTTGTCTTTGGGATGTCGCTCTCCCTTATCATGAACTGATAGTAACCGGATTTCAGATCTAGCTTCGAATATACCTTGACCCAACCAACTTATCAAATAGATCGTTAATCCTAGGAATCAGATATTTGTTCTTCTCCGTAAGCTTGTTCAATTCCCGATAGTCGATACAAAGATGCAAGCTCCCATCTTTCTTCTTAACAAAGAGAACTGGTGCGCTCCAAGGCGACGAACTTGGACGCACATAACTTGCTCGAGCAACTCTTGCAGTTGCACCTTCAACTCTGCCATCTCTCTTGCCGCTATCCGATAGGGGAGCGTGACACCGGTTTGGCACCTGGTACCAGCTCTATAGTGAAGTCTATCTCCCGCTGAGGAGGGGCTCCTGGGAGATAATCTGGGAACACATCGGGATACTCAGACACATCTGGGATGCTGTCTGAACTAGGCTTAGGCATCGAAGTCTGCACTAATGTGACAAACAGCTCTGCCCCAGACCGAGCTGCCTTACTCACCTGACGGGCCGACATCAAGATCTTACCCGATCCCTTCATGCCCGCGAAAGTCGCCTCATGACTAGCTCTCAACTGACCCACTAGAAACTTCGATCAACGTATGCATGCTGCTCCGAGAGCCTGACCATACTAAATATTACGTTGAACTCTCCTAGCGGTAGTAACAACACTTGCAAATCAAACTTTGACTCACAATCCAGACTTAAATGCAACAGATTCTATCTGTGCGCATTGAGCACTATAGTCAACAACACATCCATTATGTATTTTGCCATCGGAAGATGTACTCCGACACGCAATACAATTCCTTTGGGCAAACAGGGACGCGAAGCCCCTTTAACGCACAGTGGTCCTGCCGGATAAACGAAATTCAGAATAAAGCTTAGCACAAGTGGTTCTAGGCTAACATGTACAAAGGCAACAAGTGTCTAAAGCTAAATGCTAGAATTTTAAACATTACCTGTCACCACGACCGCGTGCTTTCTGGCCTCTTGCTGATCCAGCCTGTACACATTAGGCCTCCTTTCGGACATTAAGCGTCCGCTCCAACATCTACGGGCAAAATGCCCCACTTTTCTGCAGATATAGCAAGCGCCTGGGACTCGACTTGTGGTTGTCCCCAACGCACCAGACGAAGGGGCTGAGTTCGAAGTCTTCAGCTTCTTGTTCCACCTGCGGGAATCTGACTTTGAACTTGGCCCTTTGAACTGTGGTTTCTTAGTACTAGAGTCCTCACCTGCTCCTGACATATCTTCCTTTATATTCTAAGCACCATCCAAACATTCTCGGGAAAAGTGCCCTTTCTAGCCACAATCTCGACAATTGTACATAACTTTGCTAGTCCCATCCTTAACCCCCTCTTTCGACATTCTGAGGGATGCAGTCCTCCTAGGATTTGCAGAGTTCGATACCCTACTCACTGGCATCGGGTGAATCCTCCCCAAATCTACTTCCAAAGATCTAGCCGACTCATCAAGGCTCGGAATCCCATAACTTTGATCCTACCAGTAGGATTCGAAACTCAGCACGCAGCCCATTATAGAATCTATCAACTATAGACTGTTCGTCTCCAATTCAAAGCATGGATAGCGGCTTATGAAAAGGAACTCCTGCAAATACTCATCGACTGAGTGCGTACCCTGCACTAAGGACATGTTTAACTGCTGGCATGCTGGCCTTCTTAAAGTCATTTGATCCGACACACCAACTGATATTGACGTTAGCCCAGGAACAAAAGGTTGCACATTGCTTCCCTGTTGTGCACTAGTTACAACGAGCACCACTTCAACAATCCTTCTTATGGTTTCAAATGACGGAGGGTTCTCAAGCACGTCACTGGGTGCACTATAATCCTCAGAATCCAGACATTCTATCGGCTCTGCGCCACTCCCGGTCACCTATAGTCGCACAAAATACCAATAAGTGACTAAACAAAATTGCAAAAAGCAACTATAAGAACACGTAGGTTCCTCAAAACAAGTGTATTTTTCATTCCTAAGTGGACATTCATGGGTTCTTTTTGATGTTATAACGATGACACACACAAGTGCTCACCACCCCTTAAAAGAATTCGCCACGAATTCATTTAAGCCTGACCGTAACCAGAAGTCTGATACCAAATTGTAACACCCCCATCTGTCGCATGGCATATAACAGAAGGTCCAGCTGGAACCCGATGCCATATACCATAGACAGTCGGAAGGGTTACCAAATGAATATTCAAACTATCCAATTAAGACTACTCGTCCTACACAGAGCATTCTAGCGGAATCTTTAATGTTGAAAGAACCCAATCTTAAATCCAATACATATGAATGTCCACGACCACAACCACAGGAATGAAACCCAAATACACTAAAAGGTACATGGCCTTACGGCCTTACAGATGTTCACTTAATAAAAACCATGTCTTACATACATCGCTCGCAGGCCGCCACACATGATAAAAGTAAAAACAACTATTCTACGGACTTCTAGGGCCAGCAGAGCAACATGGGCTCCAGCCCGCTATTTGGCACTGGGCTCCGCAGCACCTACAAGCACATTCCACCACACAGTGGCAAACAAAGCAACGGTCAGCTAAAGCCGACCAAATTATAATGACCCGCCCCTTACTCGGGATGGCGGCGCTCTTTCCCTGCATAACATTAGACAATAAAACCTTTAAGCGCAATTATACTATGCCACAGGTGTAGGCTCGCACGGCCAAACACCCCATGCACTCAGGGCACATTAACGGTGAATCCTGACCAATCAGAGTCTTCACCACCATCCCAAGATAGCAACCATGTGAGCATTTAGCCTTTCTGACCACCGTCTAAGCTCCCGACTATGCCAACGGCCAGTCCCCATCTTCGGGTCTCTCGCACCGAACCACATATCCTAGGTCCGATTCCACTTGCCCGTTGCTCACACCGCCTTGTCAATTTAAGTCCTACGTGCGAGCCAAGCTTCTCTCGGATCCCAAAGTTTTCCAAACAATCTCATAACCCAGTTATGATCAAGGCCGGTTCCCATACTGCCAAGTTAGCAGAACACGTTCCACTCAGTTTTTCGGGTGCGCCTTGAAGCTAACCTCCAAGGATCCCTGCTACAATCTACCGCGTAGAACCCGAATAACCCAAAGCACGGAGTCTTCTCTGGCAAACCATAATAAATGCAACATCACCGATCCAGACAGTACACGTCCGGGTAGGCTTCAGACACAATGCCTATGCCAGTACTTACGATTCCGGACTCTATATGCAACACAAGGGGGACTATTTCACATCAACCCCAAGGAACACCACGCACTCACCGCACACTCGCGGGAGCGGGATCCCTATGCAGAAAGAAAGAGCTTCACATGCTCAAGTTGATAATCGTTACCCTTGTAGTCCATTTTGGCGCCATGGAAAACTACACGGACAGAACTCTTCGCAACGAACTTTCCTCGTGGATCTGCTCTCAGATTTCGAAACGGTGCTTCGATGCTTCGTCGGAGGTCGGAAACCTCCTTCTTCCTCTTTCCTCTAACACCTTAGAAAGAGAAATCCTTTGAGAGAAATGAGGATTAGCTCCCCTATTCCCATCTTTAACAGAGCAGGAAATCATCTGGGTCGTTGGATCTTAATTAAAGAAAATGAACGGCTCAGATCCGTTCAAAAATCCCCATACCTGGGCCTAACAAGGCTTGGTACACGGCCGTGTCCCAGGTCGTGTGCCTCGATCCAGGCACGATTGTCGAACACAAAAAAGACACACGGGCTCAGACACGCCCGTGTCCAACCTGACACGCCCGTATCGGGTCTCTCGACGCGCACGTGTCCGGCGGCGTGTCATGCATAACTGCCACGCCAACCGACAGGACCCAACTGCACATGGGTACTGACACGGGTAGGCACACCCACGACCGTGTCAAAAAATAAAATCAATGACACGGTCCCGTGTCATATAGCCGTGTTCCTGGGCGTGTTCTTCTCGGGAGGAAAACCACCAAAAATCACCAGCCAGACACGGCGTTGGACACGCCCGTGTCCTAGGCCGTGTAGCCCTATACAGGCACCAAAACACCTTTTTACGCGATGGACTCCAATACAATTTTTGGTGCGTTACACCTTATCACTTCCTAAAGATACCATCCCCTCCTTCTCAACAGCATGTATAATATCATCAGCCGTAATAATAACATCATTACCGTTATACTTTTGCAGAGAAGAGAACTTTGGCTCAACCTCGATGAGGTAATGTCCGCACCCTGATTCAACGATCCAGTCCTCCTAATAGTTGATGGAGGATAATGCACGAACATAAGTTCCCATTATGAAAGCACTCCCCCATCCACCATCATTAGTCCTGGATTTAACCTCTTATTTTCCTACAGCATGCCCTGGCTGAAGATTGACCCTACACTGTTTCTGAATGTGACCAATCTTATTGCACATATAACACTGTGACCCTGCTCTCTTTTTTCTCTTCATCCTGCTTAGGAGCCTTGCTCCTCTCCTGCTAAAATGAAGTAGATGCATATTGCTGACAGGTGGATTCTTCTTGTCCCATCTCATCTTCTTTCTAGAATAAAGAACCTCTCTCTCCCCCTGAGATGGATACTTCAGCCATTTTCCTTGCCAAGCTCTCCTGTGGAACTAAAAGGTACTCCGACTCGAGTAATGATGGCTGATTGGCCAGCCTTGCACAGAATTCATGAAGGCAACATAATCCTTCTGCAGCCCATAGATGATGTGTCTCTTCAACTTCTCCTCTATAATAGGCTCTTCTGGGTCCAATGACGATACCTCAGCGTAGAGAATCATCATCTTCAAAAAGAAGTATAATATGGATAGATCACTGTGAGTGTCCTTCGCCAACTCATTCTCCAAGAACTGTACCCGAGCTACGTTCTTTTTGTTAAACAGGTCATCTAAGGCCATACAGATCTCAGCAGCTGACCGACATCCAATGATGTGGTTAAATAACTCCGTGAGATGGTTCGCTTCATAGTGAACTCTATATTCGCATTCTTCCTCCTCCAAACTCTCATCGCCTAAGCATTCCTTGTTATAACAACACTTCTTACCCATCGTCTTCACTGATGAGCTCCCAAAGTTCTTCACCAAAAATATATCTCTCCATGCAAGACCTCCACTTATTAAAGTTAGTCTGTGTTAAGAGCTCTATCTCAAGTCCTCTTGCATAACCGACATCCATATCTTAACCATGATTACTTAAAAATTTGAAAGGATATCGCATATCTGAGGTTGATCAATTGCTAACTCATCAACACCTCTTTGATACAATGTAAAATTTCCAAGATATCAGGTAGATGAATCTAATACCATGTAAAAATTTCTAACTGAAGCTGAGCAAGGTCGCAGGAACACTCAACCAAAAAACAAATTCAAGTAGAAATCAGTAATAACAGAACCACAATAGTCTCAATATAGAATCAATAATCTTCTTTACAGGGACAAACATACATTGCGAGACATGGTTTTGTAATGTGCCCTATGGAAAAAAAACTGCATACAAAAGTAAAACTGACTGTCTGAGGATAGAAATCGCCTAAGCCGCAAACTGCCAAGATAGCCCGCCAAAATCGCCAAGTGGCCAACCTGCAACACAAGCCGCGCAGACTCCCTTGTTGGATTTCATGGTGTAGTGGTAGGGCGAATTTAAAAAAAATCGCAACCACCAACAACAAATAGTGATCAGATATCCGATGACAACGACCATAAAAGGCAAAGAAACATAATACCTAACTCATCACATCTAACCATCACAAGGGGTTAGAAATTGTACCTCTAGAGAACAAGGTCTCTAGACGGAAGAGGGAAGAAGTTGGAGAAGGTGGTAGCAATTCCGCCACAATAATGAGGTCGATGCCTCGCCTTTAGTTCACCTTGAACCCTAACCCTAACAGTCAAAGAAATCTGCTCCATTGATGAGGGGAGTGGAAGGAAAAGATCTATACTTTCTTCTTCAAGCCTTCAGAGACGTCCTGTGGTCGAGCCACACTTGTCGTCGGGAAGAAGACTAAGCAAAGGATAATGTCGGGGCTAATCCATCTTCTTCAATTCATCGGACTGTCCAGAGGCTGAGCAACACTTGTTGCTGGGAAGAAGACCAAGCCCCCACACTGTCGTCGGAGCTCCTCCAGGAATTCGTGAGTTGGAGCTCTGCGTGAGCGATGGAAAATCGCGAGTCGGTGCCTTTACAAGCCCGGGAAATCGCCTCGCCTTTTTTTTATGTGTCGTCGTCGGGTTGTGCAGGGCAAAACTGAAAAGGCCCGCCCTAACCCTATCTCCCCTTTACTTTTTATCTCACTCTCAACTCTTGATCAAAACCATTGATCAAAACTTATATATATATATATATATGTAGATATATATATAGATATGTATATGTATATATATATATGTATATGTATATATATTTATATGTATACATCCAATAAATGATTGCTTTGATCTTAAGTAAAGATCAACCCTCCAATTTTTGATCATTACATAACCTCAAAACAAGTAGGTTACTTTGATTGATTGAGATAAAAAATTATGTCATCACACAATTAAAATTAACGCTATGAACCAATTCATCCCGCAGATTAACAATCGCACAATTTAACAAATCGTCTTGGTCTAAACATGTAAAAAATGACATTTACAAAGCACACTTTCTGTACTATCTTTATTTCATGTTGTATGAAATAAAGCGCACAAGTAAGTCAAACAGTGACTGTTCTAGTTCATTTGGTGTGACCTTACAGAGGAACCATGTCGTCGCAGCGATAATATAATAACTTATATTATGGACTACAAGAGGCTTTATCAAAGTATTATAGTCGCAACAACAACATGGTAGTCGGTAACAAAACATAATAACCCGTGTCTACCTTTGTCACGTGATAGTATGAATATAGTGCAAAATAGGACCGTGTCATTACTGCACTATATTTGTCATTCTCGGTCTCATAAGTGAGTTGTATTTATAACTACTTCAGTTATTTGCATACATTACAACCTCGCTTTACCAAGGAGCCCGACCATACCACTACCCAAATTATTTGGGGACAAACGATATTCCTATATACAAATTTCTTACGTGTAAGTGTGAACAACGAATCACAAAATATATTAACATCAAAATATGGCCTTCAACTATAATCACATTGTACACATCGACGCGCTACATCTGCATATCTTCAATACACTAGACACGTTGTAAACATTAATGACACTTAACACATCCCATATAATGTTACAACATGAAAATAGGTCAACCTCAATATGTATGAAAACACGCGCATACACATTCATATGATTTAACGACATTCATTTATCAACATTTATAGAACTCAAATGTACTTTAACCAAAATGACAATCTAAACCTGGTTATCAATGTTCCTCTTTGATTACAATGGTTGTGAGGAAAAAACATAAGATTACATGACATAATAAAACTAACTGTTCTAAACTTCAAGACCAAGAGCATCTTCTTGAACCTTACATGAGGTATATCATACAATCAAGGAACAAAATATAACAACATTATTTTGATCATGAACACTTATTAAATAAGAAAATAAAGCAACTATCAAAAACCCCATATCCTTCATCCCTGTTATTGAAATGCTGATGAACTGGAAAATAGTTTACACGCTGATGAACCAGATGAACTTCTTGAACTATCCGCAACCCTGACAAAGTTACTTCAAGCTGCCTAAACCGCAACCTGTTCTATATCACGTACTGTTATCTGCAAACTGATCCACACTGAGCTTCCCAATTAGTTTCCTAGTTGTCAGGTGTTAGTCATACAACATGTACAGTACAAGTCAACTACACTTAGTTGCACGATTAAAAAAAGTCTAACCGCAAGTTCAAAGTTCGAGCTAAGTTATCACTATTTCTGTTATATTTGACGAGCCGGGGACCCCTATTAATAGGCGACAAGGAGAGTGCGTTCACCGCCAATAGTGATAGGATAACCATCTACCATCCTGCAACTAACACCACTAGTATGTACAAGAGTGCAGATACCAGAGTCAGACCATGAATAAATGCACACAACATGCTCATTTTGTGTCAACATAAGCAATCCATCCACGCATCCTGAGCCAAGACTGCGCCTAAGGTGATCTGTCGGACTCTGTACCAAGACTGCGCAATATTGCACTCTTCATGAATAAGCAACCAAACTGGAATTGTCACAATACCGTGACCATGTTCACACAACCAGCGAACTCTGATATTTAATCGCGCGAGCAGTCTACAACGAACTCGGTGATTATCCTCCGCTATCTGCACTAACTGCCTGCCTCAACTTGAACCAGAGCCCCAGCTCCATGCGGACTCTGCGGTCTCACCAACCAAACCATGACAGGAGTGGTTAGCAAACTCTAATCACACCGTTACCTCCAAGGGTGCTTGCTAAACCAGACGGCAGGAAGATGAATAATAGACAAAACCAGGCTATATGTCAACACCTAGCCGCCAGACTGATAACGGTCTCTGCGGTCTGCCCAATTAGACAACCTACTTTCACTTCAACAATTTTAACAAGCATGAGGACACACACTTGACAACATAGTGAGGGGGACTGCATGTGAGCTTAGTACAAGTATGCGTTCTGGAGAGTTGAGTACAAGTGTGCACATGGGAAAGTGCATTGTGCGGTGACGTGTTCGAGAGAGGGGTTACCAAGAATGGACAAGTAGCAGTAAAAGAACAAAAGTTAATAAACAATATAAGTCAAAGGGTTACCAACCCAAGATAGAAATGTTCTCAAACCACAATATCCAAAATCATAAAATAGTAAGCATTGAAGATTTCAAAAAAAGTTTAAATTTGTGAAGTTGCAGCAAGTGCGCTTTAGTGTTATGCTTCATTAAAATCTGTCGGTAGCCACATTATCCAACATAAACCATTAGACTAAACATCTCGAAAAGGCACGGTGGTGGTGGCCACATTGTCCAACACAACCCAATAGCCCATAAGAAGACAAAAAAACCCACAAGGTGTAATGATTCACAAACCGTCACTGAGGTGGTAGTCCTTTATCTACTGCCAACCAAAGGCCATAAATAATCATACAGTATACAAATAAATGAAAAGAACTCCAGACTTAGCATCGGATTTCCACAACGATGCAAAAGGAAGAAAACCACAAAGAATTTCCTAAGGTATACTCAACAAATTACCATTTACTTAATATATTGGAATGTCACTCCACGAAAAAGTTTTAAGTCCACATAGATTCATCGACAATACTCAACAAACTGGATGTTTACTCTACGAATTTTACTCGATGAATTTAATTAAAACCTATTGATACTTGACGAATTGAATTGACCTCAATCAATACTCGATGAATTTAACTTAACGAATTCTTAGACACTCGACGAATTACTAGATCCACTCGACGCCAAGGCCTCACTTGATGCCTTTCTGCTTCACTCGATGCCAAGAATGGATTCACCAGACACCAAGGCCTCACTCAACGCCTTTTTGCTTCACTCAACGCCTTTCTACTTCACACGATTCCTTGACTGGATTCACTCGACGCCTTTTGCTTCACTTGACTCCAAGACTAGATTCACTCGATGCCAACACTAAAATCACTCGATGCACTTGACGCCAAGGCAACACTCGACACACTAGACACACTCAACGCCAAGGCAACACTCGATGCACTCGATGCCAAGGCTACACTCGACGCCTTACTGAAATTTACTCGATGCCAAGGCTTCACTCGACGCCTAAGCCTATTCCTGCCAAAAACTTTCTTATCTAAATGGAAGTTATTAGACTTAGAAATTTTGACAACATTTAAACCTTGACCATGAATAAGTTTCATAAAATAAGAGAAAAGTGGGGTAGACAAGACACATGAGTCCAAACATTGATATAAGAACCCCATAGTAGCACAACAAGGAGAAAGAGAAATTTACTGCTATTTTGCATAAGGTAAAATTATGAGTAGACAAAAGAAGTGACATGAAAATATAAGAACTAACAGTAGGATTGATAGAAAATGAAATGTGAGGAATTTGTAAGAGGCTAGACACGGGAGAAAACCACCACTTGCCTTAAATCTCCTTATCTCAACCTTCTTAACACTCCACGACACAGATCGACCGAAAAAGAAAATGCGTCAACGATGAAAAACTCACTGCCTCTATCATGACCCTCTTGAACAGGCCCCTTTTGGGGAAGAATGATGAATAGGGTTTTCTTTTTATAAGTATATATTTATAATATTATATTATTAATATAATAAATAGAAAAACTCAAACAACGAGCGTGACCAATTCATCTTGGTTTTCAATGAAATTCCCACCAAAGCTAAATAACGGTACAACGAATCCCACGATGAAGTCAAAATCAGGATCTGACAAACCATACTCGTGTTAAAATTTTCCAAAGTTAAAACAACAACAATCCTTAAAAAATTCACCGAGATCCCAATGAAGCCTGGATCACAACAAAACTTCACAAGCACGCTTTAAATTGATTACTTCAATTTTTCAAGTCAAAACTCTAATTCTGATGAGTAAAAAAACTGGCTGACTCGCCCCACGAACAAAATCTTGCAGTAACGATGGCGCACCATTAACTATGCATCAACGTAACGCTGTTACATCATTATTACGACACTAAATGGATTAAAATAATTATAGAAATTTCTGGGGCATTACAACCACCACCACTTAGAAGAGATCCAATTCAAGACTTGACCTTGCCGCCAATGTGCACCCCGCCAATGCCACCACTTGTGCACAACCACCACCACCTACGAGCATACAACCATCATGCATTGTACACGTTTCTGCAGCTCGGAAATCTTACGCCCTTATTTATTAAACGTGCAATGAGAACTAAGGTGCAAAAGGTCATGAAGCCTAGGTGTAAGGCTCAAGGCGCAGACACGCACCTGACGAAGGCAAGACGCAACCACATCTATTTTAAATAATCAGCTTCACATCATTTCAGCTTCCCGATCAAATTCTTCATCTAGACTACAAATTAATCATTCATTACTATCGTTTATATATCTTAAAAATAGAATCAATATGGTCACTTGCATCATATCTAACTCTCAACGCACAATTATCTTTCACAAATACTAAATGAATAAAAATTTATTTAGTTCTTACATTATTTTTTCTTAACATTTTGAAGAAAAAAATTACAATAAAAATCATACTCATGCGCGTCTTTTTCATTCCAAAAACACAAATAAGTCGCACGGAGGCACAAACTTCGGAGGCCGGTGAGTCCTGAGCCTAAGATGAGCCTTTAATAACATTGTCGTTACATGCCTACTTGCCGGTCACTGATGTCAATGCGACATGCCAATGCCTACTGCAATCGTGCATTATCGCTCTCCTCCTTTGAGATTTTTCCTCTTTAGTTTGACTTTTAGGTGTGATTTCAATATTGTTTTGCTTTCATCTCCTTTTATGGAGCCAAAAAACCAATAAACTAAGAAAAACTTACATTACATTAGTAATTAGGTGGGTGATTGGGTGCAAAGTTGAGGTTGTTTAAATTTATGGGAAGCTGAAAACGAGGTCGTATGAACACTCAACCAAAACCGAATACAAGTAAAAATGGGCAGCAATAACAATATAAGAGTTTTCAATCGAAATTAACGTTTTTACAGTGCGAGGTATACATTGCAAGACATGATTACAATGCAACAAAGGGAAAATAAAAACTGCCACAAGAAGTTAACTGCGCTGATAGATAGTTGTAACCCCATAAGTCTCCTAACTACCAGCCTAGTCCGCTGAGACCGCCGAAGCTGCCTATCCGCGGCTAACCATGCAGACTGCTGTTATTGGAGTGCAAAAGGAACACGAACAAACCCGCTGATAGACCAGTCGAACTGCTCTGCTTCCGCTACTTCAAGAAAGAGATCAAGTCGCTGAGACCGCAACTTACTTCTAACCGCTGACTATATCCGAGAAATGCTCCACACGAAGCTTCCATTAATAGTATAGCTGACTGATGTTAGCCACACAACCTTCAAAGATTCAAATTCCTTAGGCGCATTGGTTAGAAAATGGTAATTGCAAAAACCAAACGTGAGCTAGCTCTTGTTGTTCAATGCTAAATTTGACTAGCCGGGGACTCCTATTTATAGGTGTGGGGCGTAGTGTAGTCACCAGCCATAACGATAGGATAACCACTCGTCAAACCTGTCGACTAACACCACATATCCGCACAGTGTGAATACCACCATCAATTCGCCAAGGTGGCATCAATCAAAAGGCTGGATAGATCGACCAGTCCGTCATGATTCACATCGCGAACACAGTATAGGAGAACTGCCTAACACCGACACCACACTACACAACCCCGCATACATTACTTCCAGACCGTGCAAAACTGCAACGCACGACTAGAGCAAAAAACCATGTCCACTCAATCTACCGAACTCAGCGAATACCAGAAGCAGTCCGCAACTAGGCGAATTCGGCGAGCTAGGCAACCTATAGGACTTATTCCCACAAGACCAAGTCCACCACAAGCTCCGCAGTCTCCAAGTAAATGTGTCACCTGAAACCAATTTCGCGCCCACTGAACAACTCCAGTCTGCCACATTGCAGACTGCTCCATCAGATCACACGACCTCCAGGTAAACCAGTCCGCACACCTATACCGTGTAACATCCCATGTTACTTCTAGGCCCCTTTCACTTAGATTGGGTTAGGAATGGGGTGGGTGATGGGGGATTTAGCTAGGTTTGACCCTGGGTAGTGGGTTGTAGTCATGTGGGCCCACTAAGGAGCCAAAGTCAAACTAGGTCAAACTAGCCTAAATAGGAACCCTAACCACACCATGACCCCACCACATTGCCCTAACCGTAAAACAATCTAAGTAGACCGTAGGGCATGCCATTAAGTCAAGCCTTTGACCCTGGTTGACTAAAGTCAACCATGGCCTTAATTTGGTCAAACCTATACCTATAGGCCCAATTAGCCCAAGTGGGGCATCACCTTGGCCCAACCCAAGTTGGGTTATACCACTTGACCCATGACCATCAAAGTGGGGTCAGCCCACTCACCTGGGTTGACCAAGTCAACTCAAGTCAACTCAAGTCAACCCATTTAACCTAAAAGGGAGAAATGAACCCAAGCCCATTTCCATTGGGCTAAGCCCATCCAAATCAGCCCAAGGCCAACCCAAGTGGTCAAAGACAATTTTTAATCCCCAAAATCAGGAGAGAGAATGCATGCAAAGGGGTAGAAAAGGGATTTTAAGAGGAAGAGGAGAGAGAAATGGGGATGAAGAGGAAGGGTGGCCACATGACCACTCCTTCAGCTGCAATTCTCTGCCCAAAACATGCTGGCCGGCCTCCTCTGATTATTCCAGAGGATTTTGGAAGCATGCTGGCCACATGGCACTCTTGGTGACACAACCAAAGCTCAAACCGAGATCACATTGGAGTTATCTCCACATATATCCCCTCCCAGCCAAAACTAACGACTCCATTAGCTTCAGTGACCTCAGGCGAGTAGGAATCGACTACTGGATCGAAGGAAATGGTGCAGGAACCATGAATCCAAGAAATGTCGCCGGAGCAAGGTCGGTAATGGCCACTCGCCGCCAAACTCGCCGCCGCGCCGCCATACAGGTTCGTTTCACCGTCCCTCTACCCGTACTAGAATCCTAGATCAACTAGGGGAGATATCGGGCTCAATTGAGCCCGATGCCATGGGAGAAATGAGAGATTTTTCCAAGCTTTTCTTACCGCTCGGGATCGCCATCGCCGCCGTCTCCCGCCGCCTCACCACTGGAAAATGATAGCCACCACCACCGTGAAGGTGATGGCACCGTTGGCCGGGGGTGGCGCCGCCTCAGCTGGCCGGAAACAGCCAGCAAAGATGCTCCAGCCAGATTCAATCCCAGCTGTTGGCTGGAGGAAGGAGATAACCCGATCCCGTCCATTCCTGCTTTAAGATTCGTGCTGTGTTTTATTTAAAATCAAATTATTCTGTTATATATATTAAATAAAATGAAATCAAATATCTGTCACACTTATTTCATGACTTTGCATGTCACTTTTAGGCCTCTTAGAGGCATTTCCAGAAATGGGACTCTAAATGAAAATTGTAGCTGACTGTATTACCTTTAATGTGCCACCCTAAACTTGAGAATTGGTCTAGTGGTTTGACCTGTAGGAACATTTGTCTAGGGCTGGTCCTAAATAAGGACAGAAATTCATTTTGATGCCCAAGGCAAACCAGTAATCAACATGGAGCCAAATTTTGGGTACATGCATGATTAGGGCATATTTAGCCCCTGCCAAAAATGGAGAATTTGTGGGGATAAATTCCTATAGTTTTTGCTTAATCATCAAAAAGTAATTAAATGAAATAATTTGCGTTGTATGGCTCCAAATGGCCCCAAATTTTGGTGGCATGCCGTTAGGGGAATTATCAGTGTATGTTTACAATTTCAGCCAATTTGGACCATAGCAAGTAGGTAAATCCACTTGCATGTGTTGGCTTGTTATAGGCTTGGTGTGCATTTAGCGTAAAATGAAATATTGTGTATTCATCCAACTTGGAACACTCAAAAATCATGATTTTATTTATATAGACATATTATGGTGTAATACACCCCTCATAGTAATAATGGGATTTTTGGAAGCAAAAATCCCATTATTTGGAATTTTTGAATAATTGGACTTTTTGATAAATAAATTTTAGAATAGGCTTATCCATGAGATAAAATACCCAATTTTTGTCAAGGTCAATATCATGTTATACTTAACTCCTGAAAAGTATTATTTCTTTGTTTGATGATGTTTAAGTGGAGTTATGTAGAAATTACAATTTTTGCCATTATCACATTTATTTAGAAATTGATGGAATATTCAGTAGAAAATTATGAAAAAAGTTTCTAGGGTTGTATTTGTGAATAAATAACCTTGGATATTTATCTCAGCATTTCTGGATGAATCAGTAAATTTTTAAAGCTTAAAATGACATTTTGGTATATTGTAAAGAATTGAATTTGGTAGACCATTACACTATAGAAGTTGATGAAACTCTGTCATTAGCCTTAAACAAATGATATATAAGCTCTGTAATTTTCCTAGAATTTTCAGTAATGTATTCCTCTTACTTCATTTGGAAAATGGCAATTGTATGAATTTTGTATTAATTAAGGAATAAATAGAAATAGTCAAAGAAAATTATAGATTTTGGCAGACAGCAATATGACACCAAGATACATCTCAGGAAAAATTTCGTAGGTCCGTGGATTTAAATTTGTGATACTTCATGTATTAAATGACCTAGGAGATTAAATTAATAATTTAATTAAAGCCCTTAATTACATAGGAAAATTATGGAAATTCATCCTAGTCATCATGTAGGTCCATACCATCTAGGATAAATGATTTGAGGCATATGGATAGAGGAATTGGAAGTTCTATTTCGGGGTGGTATTAGGTCATGGGCTGCGCATAGCATAAATGAATTAGAGTATAAGGACCGCCAGAGGATAGATCGACGTCGAGCTAGAGATTGAAGTTGGTGAATAACCCTGGTGGGTAGTATTGTTAGTGATGAGAATAAAAGTGCAAGTCCTTAGGTAGTAACTGGAGTGGAGGCTGAAGGAAGACCGTCGGATTACCGGTAATATCTTAAGTCATTAGGATTGTTCCAGAGCAACAAAGAGAGCTGGGGTGAATTATGGGTAGTCATCAACTAAAATAGATATCCTTGAGAAAGGGAACTTTGGGCATAATCTCATCGTAGTTCCTAGTGCCCCTGAGAGACCTTCACCGGGTATACCCTGGGCAGTCCTAGGATTCACCTTAAATCACTAAGTATAATAATTCGTAGACAAGAGTAGTCTAATAGGTTAGGACATTATGGTTTATTCTCACCCATGATGGATTGGAGGGAGACTTGTGTATTATGCTCACCCGTGATGGGTTGGAGAGATTGTGCTAAATGCTCACCTGTGTAGGGTTTGAGAGATTCAGGACGGGTTTGGTCCTGCGAGATGAAGGCTCGGAATGAAATACTTGCATGTGCATAAATATAGTGGCGGGGCATGCGGTACTGGCCATTCGTCACACCGATGGCAATACGGTGCACCACGAAGTTGTGAGGGTTAGAGGGGCCAGTGGGATGTTTTACATTACGGTCTGGAGGACGACCCCCGATAACGCACATCCGACCCAACAAGACTGACGGGTTGTCAGCAAAGTGCATACGCATAGACTCTAGAGTGCACCTTGGATGTGTACAGAGGCGTATGAGAGCGGTCTAAGGTCTGGTAGTGTTCATACCGGCCTAGAAGTTGAGATGCCCGCTTCGCTGCTGCCGTAGCCACAACGGTGGTACCCGAGAGTGATGCTAGCTCTCAAAAAGTGGGAACTAAAGGTCTGTGATCACAAAGTTGTTGTGTGTGAGTTGCACTTGCCTGTGCATAAATTGCATCATAACATTCATTCATATTAGGTCATACGCTTCATAGATCCTTATCATATAAATTAGTATGGGCTCTTTTATATGATAAGTTAAATTTCCTGGAAATCCTAACTTATATATTTGTATGGGCATTTATATAAGTTAGGGTACTTTTGTGATGGTAGATAGCTTTACCTTTCAGTTCTACTTTTACTTCTACTCTTTACTTCCTCTACTAGTACTGCACTTTGTTTTCTGGTACCATATACTTAGAACTGCTAGAGTAGAATAATAATATCCATTATAACTGCTAGTTAGATCTTGTCACCTGTTTCCACCTTTGATACCCCTTGTTGTCCTCCGCTTCGTCCTCTCGCTCGGTGCCTAGGAGTTGCGGGGCGAGGTGCGCAGGAAACGACTTAGTTTTTTTGACTAATGGTCGGTGACCATACTATTTTTAGGAGCCCGTGGAGATGGAGCACCAGCACGACGAGGAGACAGGACTTGAGGAGCAGATACCGCTACAGCAGACTACTACCACTACTGTGCGTCCTCAGGTGGGACGAGTTCTGATGTATTAGTATAACTTCCGCTTTTATTTGAGAGAGAGAGTTGATATGATGTACTGGGCATAAGCCCTTATTACTCATTCATTTTGTACTCATTGTGGACTATGTTCTGTACTTTTCATTTCATATATATATGATATGTACTCTATGACTTGTGGACTAGTAGATTTGTTACACTGCTATACTTCGTTTCTCATATTGGCCTACAGGTTATATGATCGTAAAAGCCGGCAGAATCGGCATGTTGCGGTGTCGACTAACCTGTGCGTTAGTGTCACCGTAAGACGGCGGTTCTGGGCATAAGACCCAGTAGCCCTCCTTGGTAAGGGGGAGGGGGTATTACAAACTGGTATCACTTGAACAAACGATCATATGAGAAAGAAGTCCAAAACACTGGACCACCCCTGCTCGAGCATTAGTTTGCGGACAAACTATGCAGCGGAAGCAGTGGTGTGCCCATGTGTAAAAGTCACAATAAAACAGTCCACTAAGTACAATGAGTTAGGCCAGTTCTGTTTTAACCTTACCTTTATGCAACCTCCACAGGTCGCCGCGCCGCAAAATGTGGCTCCTCCCCCTCCAGCTGCCACTCCATTCCTACAGACGGAGATGGGGCAGACTTTGATGGCGATCCTGGATGCCTTCAAATCCCAGCAAGTCCCGGCTCCGCAGCCAAATCCGGGGTCGAGCTGGCTAAGTGCCTTCAAGAGCCTGTCCCCACCGATGTACCGTGGGACAGAGGATGCGGTAAAGATGGAGGAATGGCTGGAGGCCATACATGAGATTTTAGCAGGCATCAGCTGCCCGGTCGGTGAGGTAGTACCTCTAGCCACCTCTGCACTAGAGGCTCATGCGAAGAGATGGTGGAAATCAGTGCGGGAGTCTGCATATGTCGACTAGGAGCTGTCGGACATATCGTGGGAGGAGTTTGGCGATGTATTTCTGGATCATTTCGTCTCTACTACGGACAGAGATGCCTTGGAGGAGAGGTTTCTGAACCTCAGGCAGGGGACTATATCGGTGATCGAGTATCAGAGAGAGTTCTCTCATTTGGCCAGGTTCGCAGGTATTCAGGATACTGATGATAGGAGGTATGCCAAGAGGTTCTACCGGGGCCTCACGGACGATTTGAGGCAGGCCTTGTTGTTCATTTCTCATGGCACCTCAAGGCAGATCATCGAGATGGCAAAGAAGTTGGAGGCTGACCAGCTGATGGTGCAAGGTAGAGGAAAGAGACCGTATGGTGGGTCGACATCAGGAGAGAGCAGCAGGGGCTCTCAGAGAGGCACGACTATCAGATACAAGAAGGGTGGGGGACGTCGTCGTCCCAACTTCAGGCAGCAGCAGGGGCCTCCTCCAACATTAGCTCCCCCACCTCTACAGGTGCATGATCCGAGGAGACAGGATGACCATGGCCTCTTGCAGGTAGTTTGTTACGGATGCCGCCAGCCCGGGCACTTTAGGTCGGAGTGCCAGCATCGATTCCATCCGCCTCCTCCTTCACCTCCAGTAGCCACAGTACAACAGGGCCGAGGCTGAGGCCGAGGCCGAGGACGAGGTTGAGGCCGGGGTTATCACGACAGGGGACGCAATCAGGAGCAGATTTACGCTTTGGACCTCACGGAGCAGAGGAACCCCGAGGAGGTTATCACAGGTACTTAAGATTATTATTAAATTCCTTGAGTTTTCAACTATATAGTACCTGGAACTATAGGGTAACAATTAATTTTAACTTAAACAAACCTCAAGTATAGTTATGATCAGCGACAAGCCCGCACATACTCTCTTCGACACCGGTGCTTCGCACTCGTTCGTATCTGAGGCCTTCAGAGACGGACTCGAAGGCATGGAAAGATTTCCGGGACTAGAGATGAGGGTGCATCTACCCGATGGGTCAGAACTGCGGACCACTGCCCATTGTGATATGGAGGCCGAGATTGGCGGCAAGGCATTTGAGGCGCCAGCAACGATTCTGAAGCTGCAGGACTTCGACTTGATTTTGGGCATGACATGGTTACATCGGAACCATGCTCAGATAGATTGCCCATCAAGGAGGATCACACTAAGGCATGGCGACTCCCATGTTATCATCGAAGGTATTAAGCCTATCTACCCCCTATTGTTATCTTCTGTACAGGCTCTGAAGGCCCGCGAGAAGGGAGAAGAAGTTTACCTTATCTGCTTTGAGATGGTAGGTGCAGAGACTTCTATTTTAGATATTCCGGTGGTCCGGGATTTCTCCAACGTGTTCCCGGAGAAATTGCCCGGGCTACCACCAGCCAGAGACTTGGATTTTAGGATTCAGCTAGTACCGGGAGCGAGGCTAGTGTCCCGGGCACCTTACAGGATGGCTCCTAGAGAGTTGGCAGAGTTCAGGACTCAACTTCAGGAGCTAGTTGAGTCGGGATTTGTGCGGCCCAGTTCATCGCCGTGGGGAGTGCCAGTTCTCTTTGTGAAGAAGAAGGACGGGTCGTTGCGACTATGCATAGATTACCGGGAGCTGAACCGATTAACGGTCCGTAATTCCTACCCACTGCCTCGGATATATGAGTTATTTGATCAGATGCAGGGAGCCTTCTGGTTCTCTAAGTTAGAATTGCGATCCGGTTACTAGCAGCTCCGCATTCGGGAAGAGGACATACCGAAGACGACATTCAGTTCACGCTATGGATTATACGAGTTCATGGTGATGCCTTTTGGGCTCACGAATGCCCCTGCCGCATTCATGAGTCTAATGAACCGTGTATTCGAGACCTTCTTAGACCGCTTCATGATTGTATTCATCGACGACATTTTGATATATTCCCGGACTCATGAGGAGCATACTGAGCATTTGACACAGGTCTTGCAGAGGCTGATGGAGTCCCAGATGTATGCAAAGTTTTCAAAGTGCCAGTTTTGGCTACAGGAGGTGGCTTTCCTGGGACACACGATCAGTGGAGCTGGATTAGCAGTGGATCCAGCCAAGATAGAGACAGTGAGGGATTGGCCACGACCGAAGACAGCATCCGACATTCGCAGTTTCTTGGGGCTAGCAGGTTATTATCGTAAGTTCGTGGAGGGGTTCTCGAGGATAGCACCCCCCCTCACGTCCTTGATGAAGAATGATGCAGATTTTGTTTGGTCAAAGCAGTGCGAGACATCTTTTCAGGAGATGAAGGACCGACTCATCTCATCCCCTATTCTTGCGCTTCCATCTGGGAGTGAAGGATTTCAGATTTACACAGATGCCTCTTACCAGCGGGTGGGTGCTGTCCTGATGCAGCATGGACATGTTATTGCTTATGCTTCAAGATATTTGAAGAAGCATGAGCATAACTATCCAGTACATGACTTAGAGCTCGGGGCTGTGGTATTCGCCCTAAAAATGTGGAGACATTACTTATACGGGATTCATTGTGATATTTATTCAGATCACAAAAATCTTAAGTATATCGATACGCAGAAGGGCTTGAACCTGCGACAGAGGAGACAGCTGGAATTCCTCTGCGACTATGATTATAAGATCCACTATCATCCGGGAAAAGCAAACACAGTAGCAGATGCCTTGAGTAGGAGGGCCGGCACTTCTGGACCGGAGCCTCGGTTGATGTCTACAGAGCTGCTACGGATGATGGAAGACATGCACATTACCATGGTATCTGAGACCGAACCAGTGGCATATCGAGAGTATTTAAGCTCAGTGATCAGTGGTGATGATATACGGGAGCGCATCCGAACACATCAGAGGCTGGATGCTGCATTACAGCCGATTTTCAGTGCCCTGGAAAGGGGCAAGGTTGAGGACTACACGCTACAGGATGATCTTCTTCGATTCCGTGGACGCATTTACATACCAGCAGGGGGCAGTGTCCGGGATGACATACTCAGAGAGGCTTATTGCTCCAGATATTCAGTGCATCCCGACATCACCAAGATATGGGCAGATTTGCGGAGGTCTATATACTGGCCTGGGATGAAGAGGGAGATCACCCATTTTGTCACATTCTGCGAGACTTATCAGTGCGTGAAGGGGGAATGTAAGAGCGTAGGAGGTTTGCTACAGCCACTGCAAGTCCCAGAGTGGAAGTTCGAGGACATTGCTATGGATTTTATGCACGGACTACCTCGCTCCCACTCTGGGCATGATTCTATATGGGTCATAGTAGACAGACTGACCAAGGTAGCGCACTTTATTCCAGTCCGGAAGGATGCTCCAGTTGCAGTTTTGGTGAGACTATTTGTGGAGCAGTTTGTCAGATACCTTGGCATTCCCATGACAATTGTTTCGGACCGTGATGGTCGGTTCACTTCGAGCGAGTGGAGGGCCATGCATGCTTACTTGGGCTCTCGGATTACTTGTAGTACTGCCTTCCACCCGCAGACCGACGGACAGACCGAGCGGACCATCCGGACCATGGAGGATCTACTCTGACTGTGCATATTGGATACAGGGAAGCCTTGGGAAAGGCTACTACCACTGATTGAATTATCCTACAATAACAGCCACCAGGCTAGCATCAGGATGGCTCCTTATGAGGCACTTTAAGGGAGGAAATGCCGGACACCGCTATCATGGGTTCAGGATGTGGATACCAAGGCTCTTGGATCTGATTATATAAAGGATACTGAGGCTCAGGTACATTTGATCAGGGATCGGCTGCTAGAGGCCCAGAGCAGACAGGCGAAGTATTATGATGCTCGACACCGGAAGGTGGAGTTCCAGGTTGGAGACAGGGTTTTCTTGAAGATACGTCCAGTACACGGTGTCTCTCAGGTGCGGAGGCACAAGAAGCTCAGTCCTCGATACATGGGGCCGTACTTGATCCTGGAGCGGATCGGCCCCTTTGCTTACCGACTGCAGCTGCCACCGGAGTTGGGTGCACTACATGACGTTTTCCATGTATCTTCCTTGCGAAGAGCTCTCCAACGGCCGGAGCAACATGTTACTACTACAGCCGGTCCGATATCGCCAGATAGATCCGTCAGATTGGAGCAGATCCGGATTGATGATACAGATGTCCGAGTGTTGCGGAAGAAGAAGGTCCATCTTGTGAAGGTGCTGTGGTCCAACCATGGATGGGAGGAACACACCTGGGAGCCGAGGGATCTAATGCTGGAGCAACACCCGGAGTTGTTCACTTCAGGTATACTTTAGTTTATACGTTTAAAATTTCTTATAATTCTTGCAAGTAGAATCCCGTAGACCCGAACTCAAATTTCGGGGACGAAATTATTTTCTTATTTATTGGGATTTGTAACATCCCATGTTACTTCTAGGCCCCTTTCACTTAGATTGGGTTAGGCATGGGGTGGGTGATAGGGGATTTAGCAAGGTTTGACCCTGGGTAGTGGGTTGTAGCCGTGTGGGCCCACTAAGGGGCCGAAGTCAAACTAGGTCAAACTAGCGTAAATAGGAACCCTAACCACATCATGACCCCACCACATTGCCCTAACCCTAAAACAATCTAAGTGGACCCTAGGGCATGCCATTAAGTCAACCCTTTGACCCTGGTTGACCAAAGTCAACCTATAGGCCCAATTAGCCCAAGTGGGGCATCACCTTTGCCCAACCCAAGTTGGGTGATACCACTAGACCCATGACCATCAAAGTGGGGTCAGCCCACTCACCTGGGTTGACCAAGTCAACTCAAGTCAACTCAAGTCAACCAAGTCAACCCATTTAACCTAAAAGGGAGAAATGAACCCAAGCCCATTTCCATTGGGCTAAGCCCATCCAAATCAGCCCAAGGCCAACCCAAGTGGTCAAAGACAAATTTTAACCCCCAAAATCAGGAGAGATAATGCATGCAAAGGGGTAGAAAAGGGATTTTAAGAGGAAGAGGAGAGAGAAATGGGGATGAAGAGGAAGGGTGGCCACATGGCCACTCCTTCAGCTGCAATTCTCTGCCCAAAACATGCTGGCCGGCCTCCTCTGATTATTCCAGAGGATTTTGGTAGCATGCTGGCCACATGGCACCCTTGGTGACACAACCAAAGCTCAAACCGAGCTCACATTGGAGTTATCTCCACATATATCCCCTCCCAGCCAAAACTAACGACTCCATTAGCTTCAGTGAGCTCAGGCGAGTAGGAATCGACCAATGGATCGAAGGAAATGGTGCAGGAACCATGAATCCAAGAAATGTCGCCGGAGCAAGGTCGGGAATGGCCACCCGCCGCCAAACTCGTCGTCGCGCCGCCATACAGGTTCGTTTCACCGTCCCTCTACCCGTACTAGAATCCTAGATCAACTAGGGGAGATATCGGGCTCAATTGAACCCGATGCCATGGGAGAAATGAGAGCTTTTTCCAAGCTTTTCTTACCGCTCGGGATCGTCATCGCCGCCATCTCCTGCCGCCTCACCACCGGAAAATGATAGCCACGACCACCGTGAAGGTGATGGCACCGTTGGCCGGGGGTGGCGCCGCATCAGCTGGCTGGAAACTGCCAGCAAAGATGCTCCAGCCAGATTCAATCCCAGCCGTTGGCTGGAGGAAGGAGATAACCCAATCCCGTCCATTCCTACTTTAAGATTCGTGCTGAGTTTCATTTAAAATCAAATTATTCTGTTATATATATTAAATAAAATGAAATCAAATATCTGTCACACTTATTCCATGACTTTGCATGTCACTTTTAGGCCTCTAAGAGGCATTTCCAGAAACTAGACGCTAAACGAAAATTGTAACTGACTGTATTACCTTTAATTTGCCACCCTAAACTTGAGAATTGTTCCAGTGGTTTGACCTGTAGGAACCTTTTGCTAGGGCTGGTCCTAAATAAGGACAGAACTTCATTTTGATGCCCAAGGCAAACCAGTAATCAACATGGCCCTAAATTTTGGGTACATGCATGATAGGGCATATTTAGCCCCTGCCAAAAATTGAGAATTGTTGGGGATAAATTTCCTATAGTTTTTGCTTAATCATCAAAAAGTAAATAAATGAAATAATTTGAGTTGTATGGCTCCAAATGGTCCCAAATTTTGGTGGCATGCCCTTAGGGGCATTATCAGTGTATGTTTAAAATTTCAGCGAATGTGGACCACAGCAAGTTAGGTAAATCTACTTGCATGTGTTGGCTTGTTATAGGCTCGGTGTGCATTTAGCCTAAAATGAAATATTGTGTATTCAGCCAACTTGGGACACTCAAAAATCATGATTTTATTTATAGAGACATATTAGGGTGTAGTACACCCCTCATAGTAATAATGGGATTTTTGGAAGCAAAAATCCCATTATTTGGAATTTTTGAAAAATTGGACTTTTTGATAAATAAATTTTAGAATAGGCTTATCCATGAGTTAAAATACCCAATTTTTGTCAAGGTCAATATCATGTTAGACGTAACTCCTGAAAATTTTTATTTCTTTGTTTGATGAATTTTAAGTGGAGTTATGTAGAAATTACAATTTTTGCCATTATCACATTTATTTAGAAATTGATGGAATATTCAGTAGAAAATTATGAAAAAGTTTTTAGGGTTGTATTTGTGAATAACTAACCTTGGATATTTATCTCAGCATTTCTAGATGAATTAGTAAAGTTTTAAAGCTTATAATGGCATTTTGGTAAATTGTAAAGAATTGAATTTGGTAGGCCATTACACTATTGAAGTTGATGAAACTCTGCCATTAGCCTTAAACTAATGATATATAAGCTCTGTAATGTTCCTAAAATTTTCAGTAATGTATTTCTCTTACTTCAGTTGGAAAATGATAATTGTATGAATTTTGTATTAATTAAGGAATAAATAGAAATAATCAAAGGAAAATTATAAATTTTAGTAGACAGCAATATGGCACCAAGATACATCTCAGGTAAAATTCCTTAGGTCAGTGGATTTAAATTTGTGATACTTCATGTATTAAATGACCTAGGGGATTAAATTAATAATTTAATTAAAGCCCTTAATGACTTAGGAAAATTATGGAAATTCATCCTAGTCATCAATAGGTCCATACCATGCTAGGATAAATGATTTGAGGCATATGGATAGAGGAATTGGAAGTTCCATTTCGCGGTGGTATTAGGTCATGGGCTGCGCATAGCATAAATGAGTTAGAGTATAAGGACCGCCAGGGGATAGATCGACGTCGAGCTAGAGATTGGAGTTAGTGAATAACCCTGGTGGGTAGTATTGTTAGTGACGAGAATAAAAGTGCAAGTCCTTAGGTAGTAACTGGAGTGGAGGCCGACGGAAGACCGTCGGTTTCCCGGTAATATCTTAAGTCATTAGGATTGTTCCAGAGCAACAAAGAGAGCTGGGGTGAATTATGGGTAGTCATAAACTAAAATAAATATCCTTGCGAAAGGGAACTTTGGGCATAATCCCATAGTAGTTCCTAGTGCCCCTGAGAGCTCTTCACCGGGTATACCCTGGGCAGTCCTGGGATTCACCTTAAATCACTAAGTATAATAATCCGTAGACAAGAGTAGTCTAATAGGTTAGGACATTATGGTTTATTCTCACCCATGATGGATTGGAGGGAGACTTGTGTATTATGCTCACCCATGATGGGTTGGAGATATTGTGCTAAATGCTCACCCTTGTAGGGTTTGAGAGATTCAGGACGGGTTTGGTCCTACGAGCTGAAGGCTCGGAATGAAATACTTGCATGTGCATAAATATAGTGGCGGGGCATGCGGTACTGGCCGTTCGTCACACCGATGGCAGTACGGTGCACCAGGCGGTTGTGAGGGTTAGAGGGGACAGTGGGTTGTTTTACACTGGGGTCTGGAGGACGACCCCCGATAACGCACATCCGACCCAACAAGACTGACGGGTTGTCAGCAAAGTACATACACATAGACTCTAGAGTGCACCTTGGACGTGTACAGAGGCGTATGAGAGGGGTCTAAGGTTTGGTAGTGTGCATACCGGCCTAGAAGTGGAGATTCCTTCTCCGCAGCTGCCGTAGCCACATCGGTGGTACCCGAGAGTGATGCTAGCTCTCAAAAAGTGGGAACTAAAGGTCTGTGATCACAGAGTCGTTGTGTGTGAGTTGCACTTGCATGTGCATAAATTGCATCATAACATTCATTCATATTAGGTCATACGCTTCATAGATCCTTATCATATAAATTAGTATGGGCTCTTTTATATGATAAGTTAAATTTCCTGGAAATCCTAACTTATATATTTGTATGGGAATTTATATAAGTTAGGGTACTTTTGTGATGGTAGATAGCTTTACCTTTCAGTTCTACTTTTACTTCTGCTCTTTACTTCCTCTACTAGTACTGCACTTTGTTTTCTGGTACCATATACTTATAACTGCTAGAGTAGAATAATAATATCCATTATAACTGCTAGTTAGATGTTGTCACCTGTTTCCACCTTTGATACCCCTTGTTGTCCTCCGCTTCGTCCTCCCGCTCGGTGCCTAGGAGTTGCGAGGCGAGGTGCGGAGGAAATGACTTAGTCTTTTGGACTAATGGTCGGTGACCATACAATTTTTAGGAGCCCATGGAGATGGAGCACCAGCACGACGAGGAGACAAGACATGAGGAGCAGATACCGCTACAACAGGCTACTACCACTACTGTGCGTCCTCAGGTGGGACGAGTTCTGATGTATTAGTATAGCTTCCGCTTTTATTTGAGAGAGAGAGTTGATATGATGTACTGGGTATAAGCCCTTATTACTCTTTCATTTTGTACTCATTGTGGACTATGTTGTGTACTTTTCATTTGATATATATATGATATGTACTCTGTGACTTGTGGACTAGTAGATTTGTTACACTGCTATACTTCTTTTTTCATATTGTCCTATAGGTTATATGATCGTAAAAGCCGGCAGAATCGGCGTGTTGCGGTGTCGACTAACCTGTGCGTTAGTGTCACCGTAAGACGGCGGTTCTTGGCATAAGACCCGGTAGCCCTCCTTGGTAAGGGGGAGGGGGTCTTACATGCCGACCTCCAGGATCTAACATCCAGACCACAAGCACAGGACCATGTCGGACACAGGCGCGCTCCAGAAGAGTCTGCCACAACATCAAAGCCCGACTCGACGAACTCCAGGAGAGTCCTCCACATCCGCGGTTAGCCAACCCCAACCCCCGGTATACCAAGAATGCTTGCTGACCCAGACCCCAAGAACTACCGGCAACCCGTCAAAAGCTATCTGTTAATGCTTTCTGCCAGGCCGCGACGGACTCTGCGGTCTGTGCAGTTTGACTAGTCTAACTGTCCAGCTCCACATTCACACTTACTTCAACAATTTCAACATAGGTAAGGTTTGATAAATCCTTGGTTGAGAGGTCAAAACAGCTCAGTATCTTTATAATTATTTAAATGAGATTAGGCATGACAAAATTGAGATGATTTGGTAATTAGAAGGAAAGAAAAAAAATTAATGTGGCATACTAACTTTGAATAAGCCTAATGAAGTATACAGATTGGAGCTAAAATGCTCTGCCAAACATATTGCAGTCTAGATGCTTCGATGTTCCTGAATGAACAGTGTATAGGCTTGCTCGCTGGAGAGGGAATGAATAGTGAAGAGGAAAAAAGGCACTATCCTGAATCTAAATGCTTCCATTAAGCGGTCCAAAGTGTTGCATAATGGTCGAGGCATCTTCGTCCCGGTTGGGTATCAGAGCTTGGTGCCATCTGTGCCGTCGACATCCCCTATGCAGGGCAGTAGATGGGAGAACTTCGTTGATGAAAAGGGGAGCACTGCGTCCGCTGGTATGTACCCACCCAATCACTCAATGGGGGATGTAGAGCGGGTTGGTGGGCAAGGCAAAAAGAGACAACCGGGTGGGGGATTCTCCACCACCCATGATGCTGCTACTTGTCAAGACATACACTACACACAAGGTGTTACTGGATATGACGCCTCTAACTTTGATTGGGCAAATCCCAACCGGTCTAAGACTAAAGGTAAGTATGATCCTTTCACCTTTACGGAGAGCATTCTGAATTTCTGTTCTGATGGCAGCACTTTCCAAATGGACGTGGATCAAGTTCACCAAGCCATGGGTAATTTCAAGTTTGCACTTGTGGGGAAACTGTTGGGACGGAGACTCCCATTCTTCTTCCTGCTCGCGGAGTTGGCGGCGATGGCAGCCTTATGGAGAATTTCAACTGATAATGCTGATCACTGATGTTTTCACTTGCATGTTCCAATCTGCCGAGGCTCGTGTTGGTATCTTGATTGGTGGACCGTGGTACATTAATGACTTTATTATTGGCTTGGATGTGTGGTCGTCGGCCTTCTCATCATCCCCGCTCACACGTTTGTCCTCCCCACTATGGGTTTGCTTGCCCAGTGTTGAAACCGAAAACTCGGTCTCTGTGGAGTTCACCCTTGGGGAACGGGTGATCGCGCACTTACTTCTCTCCTGCGAACCAAACGACTGAGGAAGTAGAACAAAGAACAGATCCAAGGGCTCGGCATGGAGGTCCCACCACACACTCGGAAGATCTTAGAGCGCTTCCCCTCCCTTAGCCAAATGCCGAGCTAACGCTACCTCAAAAAGCGCTAGAAGACCGGGGAACAAGTGATCATGCCTTCTAAGGTTCCCCTTGGGTCCTATTTATAGATTTCTGAAAATGGTCTGCCAACAACCAATTTTTGCTATTCTAAATGGCTATACCGAGTCTAAATTAGTCTACCAACAGCGTAACTTCGATGTTCTGAATGGCTAAATGCAATCCTCTGAGGGTATCCGGGTAATTTTGCCTCTAGACCCTACTAGACGAATGGTCTATCAGAACACTTGGCGGAAGGGGCGAATGCTGGGAGCATAAGACATTCACTGACTTGAAGCTCTTATTGGGGGCAAGTGTCTTGGTGAGTCCCCATTCGCCCATCTTGGAGACATCCTTTATCACGTGCGCACTGAGTGCGCGAGACCCTTAGGCGAGTGCTGATGGAGCTTGCACTCGCAGAAGGGTTACATGATCGCCCGCAGGGCTCTGTGAATGACCCTCTCTAGGCTTTGGGCAAGTGTAGGCCCATGTGTCTTATTATGCGAGTGCCGAGGTGGGTCCACTCATCGAATATAGTTTTGTACACAATCCCCTCTCTTTGTGTTCTTTAATAAGGCTCAGAAAGAATCAACCTACCTCACATATTGGATGAGTGGATGCTGATCGGGAACAGAATCTTCTGTGGGCCCCGTCATGGCCATATAAATATCCCGCTAGTGGCAAATGTTCCCTACTTTAACCCTCCGTCGCAGTTCTCTCCTCCAATCGCGATCTCTCTTTCCAAGGAAGCTCTAAACTGCCTCATGCTGTCCAAAATTAAAACAAAGCCCTGATCGGCTCACTTGCCTCCTGGCTCTCGCAGAGATCACCCGGGTCATCCCAAAAGATTAAGAAATCTAAAGCGGTCCAGTGCGATCCAGCTAGGGATGAGTCGACCTAGCAAAAACCTTACCTACCCAAGATATGCATGGTATTTGCATTCACTTTGCTCAGCTCTCCCCTTTTTGTTGCCGAGATAAAATGTTGATTTATCACATCTATTTGCAGATCGCGCCTGTGGAGAAGGAAGTTAAGGAGGCGAGTGCTAAACCAGACTCACTGGGAGATGGGCATGGCCAGGCTGCCCGTGAGACCACTCATCCTCTTCGGCTGGATGTTTCCGTGCAGGAGAAAAGTAACCCTTCTTCTAACTGTTAGATTTTTTATCTTCTATCATAACCATCTTTTCTTGGCAGCTTCCGCTTTTGGAACTTTCGGGACGGGAAGACTGGCACCAAGATTCCCCATTCACAGGATGCCTGCAGATCTCTCCTCTACACCTCCCCCGGCGGATGCCACCAAAAACCTTTCGTTGAGCCAGCCATCTTCCAACCTAGCCTAGCAAAAAGAAACATATCCTTCGACACCCCCATTGAGGGGCGGCCTGGCACTTTTCGCTGTCCTTCTGTTAGGGACGTGGGTGCCAGATTAGGTAACGACTTACCTTCCTCGCGGGGAATGCTAGAGTCAACTATATGTAACACCTTTTGTCGCAGGTTTTCGTGAGATTTCCACCGACGTTGATATTGATGAAGTGGAGATCTCGCCTCTCCCTTTGCCGAAGTTGATTGCCTAGTATTTAGGCGATCCCCAGGATATTGAGGGGACGAAGCGGCGGTTGGTCGAGGTACTCTGGAAACAATCCATATTGCTGCGTGGGATCGCCAATCGGGTGCGGGAGAATCAGGAATCTGGTGAGGAGTGGCTTCTTAGCTTGGAGAATGGCTATACACAATTAGTTGCTAATCTGTCAGGAGAGGTTGGTGGCGGGACCGAATATCCCGGTCTTCATATTGTACGAGCTGAAGATCAGCTCCATCTCGCTCAACGAGAGCTTCAGAAGATTTGCTCTATTCACTACGCGCGCGCAACGCCGGGTGTGATGATCTCTTTTGCTAACAAGTAATAACGTGATGCGGATTCATTCTACACTCTAGTATAAACTATGTAGATGGGAATAAGCTAGATTGAATTAACTTTAAGGGAAGTGCACCTATCAATCATAGTATAGGAGAAATCTACATCCCGTGTCATATTCCACAGGGTCCTTTCAAGTACTCATACTCACCCTCACTCTATTATCAACCTATAATTAAAATTGATTCTAATCTAAATTAACCTACCTATGACTATTTGGATAAATAAACATTGAAGGATTAAACATGATAAAAAGTCGAAAGCTTATGAGCAATCACATGAACATACTCATTCATTAAATCAATTCTATGTAATCATGAAATAATAAAACTATCAAATTTATTGTATTGTAAAGGGTAAACATCTATCGAATTCTCTCTCGAGCAATTCAAAATCTAAACCTAAGTTAGTAAATTTTCTCTCGAACAATTTACAACACTCAAATTTGCATTAATGGAAGTACCCTATCTACTACATAAATTCATGAAATCTTATCTCTAAAATACCATGAATCCATTTATTCGTATTCCAATTATCCAAACAACATATCTCTCGATCATGAAATTTGAATTACAAAAAGATCAGACACTACAATATGAACATGTAAATATCATCACAAACATCCAATTTCTCAATCTAGAGATTTGCAATTCATGTAAAACAAGTAAACAATTCATAATTAGGATAAAACTCTTTGTTTGTAAGCCTACATACGAATAAAATACCTCAAATTTTATGGAAACAATACGATACATGATTAACAAATTGTTCCAAATTAAAGTTTATGCAAAATAAAAGATAATTAAAGGTGAATCACCAAGAGATAGGGAAGATTAAAAGGGATTAATGAAAGATAAAATGCATACAAAAATACACTTCAAATCCTACTTCTCTTGGATTCTCCACTTTGTGCTCCAGAAGTTCTCCCCAATGAAAATGATCCAAAAGTAGTCCCTTCTAATTTTCCTACAGGTATTTTATAGTCCCTTGCAAACAAGGTCGAACACGGGTTCCAATACGGCCGTGTGTCAGACCGTGTTGATGGTTCTAGGGCGGTTCCACACGAACAGGCGTGTCTGGTAGTGGGCCGTGTCAGATGACACGGGTACTGACATGGTCGTGTTGTTCTTCATGTTCTTCAGACACGGGTTAGTTAGCAGTCGAGGTTGAATTGACACGGGTAGCCACACGGGCGTGTGCCCACCCGTGTGAGTCTCTGTCTTCTTCTTCCAGTTTATTTAATTCCAGCGCACATAAGACACTGGTAGGGACACGGGCGTGTGCCTACCAGTGTATGCCTAATTTTTGTCTTGTCATCAGCTATGTTGACTCCGTAAACTCCTCTGTTTGCACCAAGACTTTTAGTTCCATTGGTTGACATTACCTACATTATAAAAGTGAAGGAATAAATTAGATAACTTAATACAAGGAATAACAAAAACCCTAACTGTGCTCTCTTATTTATGATAAGACAATTTCTCAACTATTCTCGCAAAATTACTACAAAAAGAGGTAGAAAACAGTAGACACGATTACAATTATGATAGTTAAAAGCCTATCATAATCGCACTCATTAAATACCCCCAGACTTAGATGTTTGCTTGTCCCTATGTAACGCCCCAAAATTTATAGAGGGACGACCAGCGTTTCTGGCCAAGCTTGGGTCTTAGCTGAGAAGGAAAATTGGTTTCTGGCAGGGGGCACACGGCCTGGGATACGGGCATGTCCCAGGGCATGTCAGGCTCCAGTCGACGATTTGGTCGAGAGGTCGACGATTTTGGAGTCGACGATCGTCGAGCAGAAAACACGGCCTGAGACACAGGCGTGTCTCAGGTCGTGTCGAGCCCGTGTAGACGATCGGCCCGGGGAGTTGACGAATTTCACTCGACGATGTGTCGAGACAAGGCACACGGCCTAGGACACGGGCGTGTCCAAGGCCGTGTCAGGCAGTCGACGAACTTCACTCGACGAAGTGTTGAGACAGTGAACACGGCCTGGATCCCAGGCTTGTTGAGTTAGACATGGGCAAGGACACGGGCGTGTTCAGTACCCGTGTGAGTCTCGGGTTGTTTTCGGGGCTGTGTCGATGGAGGCACACGACCGACCACATGGCCGTATCAGTTGGGACACGAGCGTGTCAGGCCGAACACGGGCGTGTCGGATGCCCGTATGTTGTTCCAGGCACATCGATTTTGACGGCAAATGGGGGATACGGCCCTGTACACGGGCGTGTCACAGGCCGTGTTCGGCCCAGTTTTAGCATTTCAGGACCGAATCAAGGCCGTTCGTTTCTTTATTTTGGGATCCAACGGCTGGGGGTTGTTCTTGATGGGTTATACACGAGATTGGACCCTTAGAAACCCTCATTTCTTTTGAGTGGTTCTCTTTCTAAAGTTCTAGAGAGAGGGGAGAGCAAGGAAGAAAGTGAAGTAGAGATCCGGCTGTTGGAGAGGTTTCGGTGCTCCAAATCGCTAGCCGAGTCCAGATCCGTGGAGGCTAGATCGTTGCGAAGGTTTTCATCCGGCTATTTTTCCATCGCTAGGAAGAGGAGTCGGAAGGTAACGACACTTCTCCTCTCGGTTTTAGGATGCATGTTTTAGCATCTTTTCTTTTCTAGTTTTGGGCACCAAACACTCAAATGAGAGGGGTTTGGGTCGCCAAGTTTCAAGAGGAACCTCTGGGTCGATTGAGTCCATCCCCGGCATGTTTTGCATTAGAGATCCACTCTGTTAGTAGATTAGGCATGGTGTGTGAAGCCGTAGTCGCGACCGTTAGTCCGACTAGGTGATGTTGCATTCGATCTTTAAGGATTCGTAGAGATCCGTTGCGGCAAGATGCCGTTTGTGATGTGGTGATGTTTTCCCCTTTTTCTCGAGTGACTACGTGTAGTCGGAACCGGACAAGGTTAGCTCCTCAATGACGGTAGATGGTTTCCTTGGTGGACAAGGTTAGCTCCGCATTGGTGGTAGATGGTTTTCTTGGTGCGCGGGAACACTGTAGTACAAATGAGGGACTAGGGTGGAATTGTCTTGGTTTGTGATGTGCCAAGGCGTGGCTGTGTCTCCGTGGTCGGCTTGCTATCCCGTGACGTACACGTCATGTGTGGAGAGTGTCCCGGCGAGACTAGTCCCCTTCTGTGAGACTGACAAGAATGCCAAGCAAGGGGCAAGCCCGGGCAATGAGGCCATGAGCGGGTGGGGTCCGGCAAGGCTTCTTAGAATCGGTCAGTTTGTGTTTGTTGGAATCCTGACATGAGACGTCAGAGCTTGCAGGCAAGCCCGAGTCCAAGACCTTGAGCGGGTGGGGCCTTAGCAAGAGTTCCATGTGGCGGCTTGTGCGCCTTTGGGGGGAAATGTGTTACCACTTTGTTTCTGGCTTTATGTCAATGGGGAAGCGATGAGTACCCAATTGATGTGATGATGTGGTAGATGCATACGCTATAGGGTGCCTTGGGTGAAACACGGGTGTTGCATTCATGTTGCATAGTAGGCCCTAATATTATATGCTCAACAGTAGAGAACATGTATGATGTTTGAGACATCCAAGCCTGTTTCTTCAGTTTCTTTTCTTGCTAATGAATATTGCATACGAATTGCTAACTTACAGGTTGGAGGAGTACCCCGGGGTCCGTTAGGGGCGGCCGGGAGGAGATTGTTGGTTACATAGTTTGAGGTCAGCCTTTGCTGACCCACGTTACTCATAATTTTTATAGGGCAAGGATCGCAAGCAGAAGCTAGCTCGCTGGCCAGAAAGGCCTAAGCCTCGTGAAGTGTTAACTTTTTGCTGTAGCTCTAATCTTTATGACATTGTATGTTTTGATGCCCTTGGTGACTGGCTTTCATGCCGAGGTAGACTAGGTGTGCTTATGCACTTTCAGGACTGATGTATTATTTGAGTTTGGATTCATTCTTGATGTAAGGCCTTAAGGCCATTTTGTTACTCTTGTTGGTGTGGATAACTTCTAGTCTCTTTGGTTGTTTCCGCTGTGTTGTGTTTGAATTTTTGAGTTTGGGTAGCTATATCATTTCATAATACTGAAGCTGTGGTGTCTGTATGTTGTGGGGCCCCGGCCGGACCCATATTATACGGTCATTACAGGGGAGGTGTTACAATTTAGTATCAGAGGCAGGTTAGATTCAAGGTCAGTGCGTAGAGAAGTTATCCACATAAGAGTAACGCGAGACCATGAGTGTCCTTATGTTTAAGTCTTGAGATTAGAGACCGATCCCTTGTTTCTTGTTTTCTTGAAGAGTGCAAGCAACGAGGCGGGTACGTCGAGAGCAAGAGAAGAACATTCGACGAGCAGTGCCATTGCTCCAGGTATTTTGGGCACGGGTGTAAACCCGACCGACTTCTACCGCATGCTTGCAGAAGCGATGGTGGCAGCCCAAGCTGCAGCGGCAGCTCAGGTAGAAACCCCTGCTACACCGGACACGGCGACGGCCGTGCCAGGTGGAGAAGCCAGGCGAGTGGAGCCTTTGGCGGAAAGGGTGGTTGTCGGACATGGAGACCGACACATGAAGTATTTCCTGAGCTTCCATCCCCCGTCGTTCAAGGGAGTTGGTACGCCAACAGATGCGGAGGATTGGTGGGTTCGAATTCAAGAGCTATTGAGGGCGGCAGAGACACCAGAAGAAAAGAAATCTGAGTATGCGTCGTTCATGTTGGAAGGAGACGCCAAGTTGTGGTGGGTGAGCCATAGCGGCCACCAGTTCCCTGGACGCACCCCGTCAATGGAGGAATTTGTGGATGCTTTTCTAAAGACGTACATTCCCGTTTCTACACGGTTGGCCCTTCAGAGGCAGTTTCTGCACTTAATACAGCAAGACAAGATGGTGGACGAGTATGTGCAGGAGTTCACCCATTTGGGTCGTTACGCGGGAACGACGATGGCAGATGATGTAGAGAGGGATAACCTCTTCTACCAGGGGCTGAGGGAGAATCTGAGGCAACCCCTCATTTCCATGAAGAGAGCTGGTTTCAATGAGCTAGTTGAGGCTGCCAGGATATTGGAGAGTGATCTGGAGCGAACCCAATGTCGTAAGGGTTTCACTCCCAAGCAAGGGGAAGGGAAGCCTCCCCAATCCCAGGGAAAGTCTGAAGGGAGTAGGTGGAGGAAAAAGCCTCAAACTTCCAGGTCCGGTGAGAAGAGCAAGTGGACGCCTGGAGGTTCTCACTCTAGGGGACCGCCGACGTGCTATAACTGCGGTAAGGTGGGTCACATAGCTCGTGTTTGCCCTCAAGGAGGAGCAGAGCAAGAGGCAAGGCAGGAGCAGACTGTGCGCTCTGGCTCCAGTGCCGCAGAGAAAGGGAAGATGGCGGAGTCAAGCGCTTCTCGGTTCCAACCGGTGCAACCAAGGTCCTACAACCTTGGACAGCAGGAAGCGATCCGCCAAACCAATGTGGGGACAGGTATGAGGAAATTTAAGTTTAAATTTTGTGCTTCATACTTTTAGACTTTTATTTGTGATGTCTATGTTGTAGGCTTCGTATTAGTTTCCGGGTACCCCGCTATGGTATTGTTCGATACGGGAGCATCGCACTCCTTTCTTGCGGAGAGCTTCATCCGGAGAATAGGAGTTGAGTCTTTCTCGGCGGACGTGGAGCTGAAAGTGCGCATGCCTAATGGGTCATCCATGACCACGAGGGCCAAAGGGCGCATCTTTTGGGAGCTGGACGGAGTTGACTTTGTTTTGGTAGCAGCGGTTTTACCATTGGTTGAGTTCGATGTCATTTTGGGCATGGACTGGCTTTCAGAGCAGCGCACCAGTATTGATTGCCTATCTAAGGTAGTGACCCTAAGGAGCAAAGGGCAGGCGGAAGTCAAATTTGAGGGCCTTTGTGGAGTGGTCTATTCCCTGATTTCGGCCATGCAATTGATGCGGGCGGTTAACCAGGGTGGTGTAGCGCTGGTAGCGTTATTGGAGGTTCGCCTCTCCCAGTTGTCTATTGAGGAAGTGCCCGTAGTGGCAGAGTTCAAGGATGTGTTTTCGGATGAACTTCCTAGAGCGCCTCCTCGGCGGGAGATCAACTTCTCGATCGAGTTAGTGCCAGAGGCTAGGCCGGTGTCACGTCCTCCGTTTAGGATGACACCAAAGGAGTTGGCTGAACTCAAAGTACAATTACAGGAACTATTGGAGCAAGGGTATATCAAACCCAGTTCTTCACCGTGGAGCGCGTCAGTGTTGTTTGTAAAGAAGAAAGACAGTAGTATGCGGCTGTGCATAGACTACCGAGAGCTGAATAAACTGACCGTTAAGAATAAGTATCTGATTCCTCGGATAGACGACTTGTTCGACCAGTTGGTGGGGTCGGTGGAGTACTCAAAATTGGACTTGAAGTCAGGCTATTATCAGTTGTGAATTCGGGACGAGGACTCCACCAAGACTGCCTTTGGTACGAGGTACAGACACTTTGAGTTTACGGTGATGCCGTTCGGGCTGACGAACGCGCCATCTATGTTCATGGACCTTATGAGTCGAGTATTTCGGGAATACTTGGATTCTTTTGTGGTTGTCTTCAATGATGACATCTTGGTGTATTCCAAATCGGAATTGGAGCATGAGACCCACTTGAGAGTGGTCTTGCAAGTGTTGAGGGAGAATCAGTTGTATGCAAAGTTCTCAAAATGCGAGTTCTGGTTAGCGAAGGTGGCATTTTTGTGCCACGTGATTAGTGGGTATGGGGTGCCAGTGGATCCAACAAAAGTGGAAGCCATCAGAGATTGGCCGGTTTTGAGGACCGTGGAGGAAGTCCGAAGTTTTCTTGGACTAGCCAGGTATTATAGGAGATTCGTGGAGAATGTTTTGCGGATAGCTCTACCCCTCACCTCACTCACTCGTAAAGATCATAAGTTTGTGTGGACTCAAGAGTACAGTCAAGCATTTGAGGCACTGAAGGAGAGACTGATGATGGCACCAATCCTAAGTATACCACAAGGGACCGAGGGATTTCAGATCTTCAGTGACGCATCGGGATGCGGTTTGGGTTGCATTTTGGTGCAACATGGCAAGGTGATAGATTTTGGGTCTAGGCAGCTGAAGCCTTGTGAGAGGAATTACCTCGTCCATGACTTGGAGTTGGCGGCGGTAATTTTTGCGTTGAAAATATGGCGACATTATGTGTATGGTGCAAAGGTGGAGATCTTCACGGATCATAAAAGCCTGAAGTATCTCTTGGATCAAAAGGACTTGAACATGCGGCAGCGCAGGTGGGTTGAGTTTCTTGGAGACTACGAGGTGGCGATTCAGTACATGCAGGTAAAGCCAATGTGGTGGCGGATGCCTTGAGTAGAAAGTACTCGGGGCAAGGGAATTTGATGGAAGCTCATGATGAGCGGTTGGTACGGGAATGGGAGTCCCTTGGTTTGGAATGTGTGGCGATAGGCGAGTCCAGCGTGGCTCGGTTGAACTGGATTGAAATGCAGAACGACTTGTCCGATCGCATTCGGGAAGCGACTCGGTTGGATGTGGAGTTTCAACCATATATGATGGAGGCTCAAAAGGGCGAGAGCAGCGCCTGGGAGATGATTGATGGGATTCTGAGGAAGGACGGAAGGGTTTGTATACCGCAGTTCGGCAAACTCCGTGAGGAGTTGATGTTTGAGGCTCACTTCACAAAGTACTCCATTCACCTGGGGAAGTACAAAGATGTACTTGGATATGAAGAAATCCTTTTGGTGGCCGAGGCTGAAGCGGGACGTAGCTTTGTATGTGAATCGTTGCCAAACTTGCGCCTTGGTGAAGGCCGAATGTCAGAAGCCGGGCGGGTTCCTGAAGCCCCTTCCAATCCCTGAGTGGAAATTTGATGACATCTCCATGGATTTTGTGCATGGTCTGCCTAGATCGCAGCAGGGTAATGATGCTATTTGGGTGATCGTGGATCGATTAACCAAGGTGGCCCACTTCATCCCAAATCGGAAGGAGGACAGCATGGAGAAGCTGGTGGAGTTGTATGTTCGCAACATTGTGCGACTGTATGGGATTCATAAGATCATAGTCAGCGATCGGGATGGACGATTTACGTCCAAGGACTGGAGATTGGTTCAGAAGAGTTTGGGCACGAAGTTAAAGTTCAGTACGGCCTTCCATCCTCAAACTGACGGGCAAACAGAAAGAACGACCCGTACTATGGAGGATATGCTGAGAATGTGCATTCTTGACTTCGACAAGAAGTGGGAGGATCGCCTCTTCATGGTGGAATTCGCGTACAATAAACGTTTTCAAGCAAGTATAAAAATGGCGCCATACGAAGCTTTATATGGGAGACGGTGTCGAACACCGATGTCTTGGACAGAGGCGGGAGACACCAAAATTTTGGGAAAGGAGGTGGTAGTTACGCTTGTGAGTTGGTACAGACCATTCAAGAGCGTATGAAGGTGGCACAAGACCGGCAAGCATAATACTTTAATGCTCGTCACAGGAAGTTGGAGTTTGTGGTAGGTGATTGGGTCTATTTGAAGATCAAGCCGTTCAAAGGCATCTCACGGATTCGCCGACTCAAGAAGTTGAGTCCAAGGTTTTTGGGGCCTTTTGAAGTTGTTGAATGGGTGGGAGAAGCAGCCTATCGGTTGGCGTTGTCCGTGGAGCTGAGTGGATTGCACGACGTCTTCCATGTCTCCGTCTTGAGGAAAGCCTTGGTGGAGGCTAGTGTGGTGATCGAGCCGACATCGGTGCCGATAGAGGAAGAATTGAGGACGTGAGTCCGTCCAATTGCTATAGAGGATTCAGAGACTCAGCAGTTGCGGAATAAAGAGGTTAAACTCGTGAAAGTCCGATGGGACAACTGCGGTCGTGAGGAGCACTCTTGGGAGCGAGAACAAGCCATGCTAGAAGAGTATCCAGAGGTCTTCAAATCAGGTACCATTTAAGTTGTGTTCCCTTTTGCTTTGTAATTTCGGGAAGAAATTCTTTTAAGGGGGAGCGAGTTGTAACGCCCCAAAATTTGTAGAGGGACGACCAACGTTTCTGGCCAAGTTTGGGTCTTAGCTGAGAAGGAAAATTGGTTTCTGGCAGGGGGCACACGACCTAGGACACGGGCGTGTCCCAGGGCGTGTCAGGCTCCAGTCACGATTTGGTCGAGAGGTCGATGATTTTTGAGTCGACGATCGTCGAGCAGAGAACACGGCCTGAGACACGGGCGTGTCTCAGGGCATGTCGAGCCCGTGTCGACGATCGGCCCAGGGAGTCGACGAATTTCGCTCGACAATGTGTCGAGATAAGGCACACGGCCTAGGACACGGGCATGTCCAAGGCCGTGTCAGGCAGTCGACGAACTTCACTCGACGAAGTGTCAAGACAGTGAACACGGACTGGAGCCCAGGCGTGTTGAGTTAGACACGGGCAAGGCCACGGGCGTGTCCAGTACCCGTGTGAATCTCGGGTTGTTTTCGGGGCTGTGTCGATGGAGGCACACGACCGACCACACGGCCGTGTCAGTTGGGACACGGGCGTGTCAGGCCGAATACGGGCGTGTCGGATGCCCGTGTGTTGTTCCAGGCACGTCGATTTTGACGGCGAATGGGGGACACAGCCCTGGACATGGGCGTGTCGCAGGCCGTGTTCGGCCCGGTTTTAGCATTTCAGGCCCGAATCAAGGCCATTCGTTTCTTTATTTTGGGATCCAACGGCTGGGGGTTGTTCCTGATGGGTTATACACGGGATTGGACCCTTAGAAACCCTCATTTCTTTTGAGTGGTTCTCTTTCTAAAGTTCTAGAGAGAGGGGAGAGCAAGGAAGAAGGTGAAGTAGAGATCCGGCTGTTGGAGAGGTTTCGGTGCTCCAAATCGCGAGCCGAGTCCAGATCCGTGGAGGCTAGATCGTTGCGAAGGTTTTCATCCGGCTATTTTTCCATGGCTAGGAAGAGGAGTTGGAAGGTAATGACACTTCTCCTCTCGATTTTAGGATGCATGTTTTAACATCTTTTCTTTTCTATTTTTGGGCACCAAACACTCAAATGAGAGGGGTTTGGGTCGCCAAGGTTCAAGAGGAACCTCCGGGTCGATTGAGTCCGTCCCCAACATGTTTTGCATTAGAGATCTGCTCCGTTAGTGGATTAGGCATAGTGTGTCAAGCCGTAGTCGCGACCGTTAGTCCGACTCGGTGATGTTGCATACGAGCTTTAAGGAATCGTAGAGATCCGTTGCGGCAAGATGTCGTTTGTGATGTGGTGATGTTTTCAACTTTTTCTCGAGTGAGTAAGTGTAGTCGGAACCGGACAAGGTTAGCTCCTCAATGGCGCTAGATGGTTTCCTTGGTGGACAAGGTTAGCTCCGCATTGGTGGTAGATGGTTTCCTTGGTGCGCGGGAACACTGCAGTACAAATGAGGGACTAGGGTGGAATTGTCTTGGTTTGTGATGTGCCGAGGCGTGGCTGTGTCTCCGTGGTCGGCTGGATATCCCTTGACGTACACGTCATGTGTGGAGAGTGTCCCGGCGAGACTAGTCCCCTTCCGTGAGACTGACGAGAATGCCAAGCAAGGGGCAAGCCCGGGCAATGAGGCCATGAGCGGGTGGGGTCCAGCAAGGCTTCTTAGAATCGGTCAGTTTGTGTTTGTTGGAATCCTGACATGAGACGTCGGAGCTTGCAGGCAAGCCCGGGTCTAAGACCTTGAGCGGGTGGCGCCTTAGCAAGAGTTACATGTGGCGGCTTGTGCGCCGTTGGGGGGAAATGTGTTACCCCTTTGTTTGTGGCTTTATGCCAATGGGGAAGCGATGAGTACCCAATTGATGTGATGATGTGCTAGATGCATACGCTATAGGGTGCCTTGGGTGAAACCCGGGTGTTGCATTCATGTTGCATAGTAGGCTCTAATATTATATGCTCAACAGTAGAGAACATGTATGATGTTTGAGACATCCAAGCTTGTTTCTTTAGTTGTTTTTCTTGCTTATGAATATTGCATACGAAGTGCTAACTTGCAGGTTGGAGGAGTACCCTGGGGTCCGTTAGGGGCGGCCGGGAGGAGATGTGTTGGTTACACAGTTTGAGGTCATCTTTTGCTGACCCACGTTACTCATAATTTTTACAGGTCAAGGATCGCAAGCAGAAGCTAGCTCGCTGGCCAGAAAGGCCTAAGCCTCATGAAGTGTTAACTTTTTGTTGTAGCTCTAATCTTTATGACATTGTATGTTTTGATGCCCTTGGTGACCGGCTTGCATGCCGAGGTAGACTAGGTATGCTTATGCACTTTCAAGACTGATATATTACTTGAGTTTGGATTCATTCTTGATGTAAGGCCTTAAGGACATTTTGTTACTCTTGTTGGCGTGGATAACTTCTAGTCTCTTTGGTTGTTTCCGCTGTGTTGTGTTTGGAGTTTTGAGTTTGGGTAGCTATATCATTTCATAATACTGAAGCTGTGGCGTCTGTATGTTGTGGGGCCCCGGCCGGACCCATATTATACGGTCATTACAGGGGAGGTGTTACACCCTAAGCAAACTAATTCAAACACTTGGGTTACCAATAAATAATTTTACCTCCGCATACTGGTTGCTATGAATTTAAAGAGAACTTTGATGATGTAATCATATAGGAAATAGTTTAGCAGACGTTTCTAAGTATAGGTTTATCTTAAAATTCCTCCAATATATCTTTTAACTATCTTTCACTCTCATAGAAATAGAGGTATAGTCATCTATGACAAATATGTGGAGAAAATAACAATCTTAATAAGATACATATTAGTATTTCAAAACTTACAAGTACCCATATTGATAGTCATGAGCTTACCCTTTTCACACCCTCTCCACGACACTAGTTAGAATTAGTGAGGTAGGATCCTTAGGACTTGAATTATGGTGAAGCCTTTTTGGCTTAGGATAGAAGATTATAGGTGGGGTAATCAAAGATAAATTTGATGGATTTTGTTTTCTTTTCTTTCACACCTAAATCACAATTGAGCTTTTTGTTTTGTAAATACCTTAACATACATCAATGTTATTAAAGCCCCCCCAGACTTTGCAATGATTATACTTCCCATATTTTTGGAAGATACTCCAACTTTTTATTTATTTTTTTAACTAAGGGGCCATAGTAGGGATCATTCCGAGTGGGTGCAAGTATACACGCACTCAGGCCACATATCACTATGTCTTTTCATTTCATGGGTCCATAGTAGGGATCATTCCAAGTGGGTGCAAGTATACACACACTCAGGCCACGTATCACTATGAACAAATTCATTCCAAGAAGGTCACAATGTTAGGTGTGCTAATAGGTAAGGATTTGGCCTTGGTGAATTTTAGTGGTAGAGTATCAAAAGGATAAGGATTAGGTCCAAATTGGGTGTGCAAGGGTATAATGTTTAAGGTTTTGGGATTGCAAGGCTCAAGCTATCCAAAAGGAGGCCTAAGTCATTTTCGACCTCACTAATTAACCTATGCACATGTTTTGTGGACCGCTAGAGGGTAAGTTCTAGGCATCAATAGAGAGTATTTTTCATTTTAATTCCCTAACACCAACTTATAAAAAAAATTTACACTCATCGACTCACTTTATTATAGATAATTATATTTTCTAAAGCAGAGTGATTGATAGTTAATAATATAGAGGATTAATCTTAACAATAAATTATATAAAGATAATTAGGCAAATGAATTTCTATACTTAATTACAAATCAACAAAGTTGAACACTTAATGAGTCTACATCAATTCATTTTAATCATTGCGTGAAGTTAAATTAGATATTTATAATCCCAAACGAATGAATAATGAGAGCTTAAAAGAGTAACAAAAACCAAAAGAATAAAAGTTTTTTTAAGGGGGGTATAACAAACTTGAGTATTATGATAGAAATATTATATTCAATTGTAACCATGTCTATCACAACAATTATAAAATGGACGAAAGAACATCCACTCCCAGACTGAAAATTTGCAATGTCCTCATTACAATGTAAAGTGCTGAAAGAGTAATTTCACTAATAATAAAAAAACTGCTATCACGAAAATAGAAGATCATATGAAGAAAACAGGAGCTAACATGATATCATATATAATATCTGAATTACACTGATATAAAGAAATACTACAATACACAGATACATGGAAATGCTACAAGACACAGATACAGGTCAAAAGTAGGGCGGCTGGTCGGTCTGGTCGTCGGGGAAGTGTGGCTGGCCAGGAGCTGCCGGTGCGCGAGGAGCAATCCCCAGGTGGTCCCTGATCTGAATGAGGAGGTCCTCTGTCCGCGTCTGCGCATTCTCGATACGCTGAAAGCGTGGCGAGTGCTCGGTCTCGAAGAAATGTCGGAGCTCCCGTGAATATTGTGAATGAGCTGGAGGGGGAGCAGTAGAAGACTCTCCGCGATCATAAGTGGAATGAGACGGAGGCACCAGCGGCTCATCGAGGTTTGAATCCACCTCGTCGTCAGCGTCGTCCTGCGCGTGCAGTCCACGCCTCGCAAGAGAATAAATAAAGCCTCCCCGGCCTTGACGGGCGGTAACGAGGTGGAGGGATCGAAGACTGGCCATCGTAATCGGCACGGTCTTCGTGACCACCGTCATATGGGGGAGGGACGAGAAGATGCTCATGCTCTTCACCAACCGTGTAATGTAGGGTGCTACGCAAATAGACCCTATTCGGGAGTTGTCGGTCTGGTGAAGAATGTAATGGGAGAGCATGAAACCAAGGTGGAGCGGATAACAAGACGACATGCTGTAGAGGTATAGTACGTCCTGCCGACTAACAACAAAGGAGCTTTCGCCCCGGCCGCTCAAGGTATGGCTAAGGAGGTGGTGAATATAATGGAGGGAGGGAGAATGCAACAGGGAGGCCTTATACCTCTTGGCATCATACGGACTAAGATCAAAAGAAAGTCGGGCCCAGATATTATCGTCAAGGTCACGAGAGGGGAGGTCGAAATGGAGCTCGAGGTAGGCAGCACTAAAGAGGAATGATTCCTCAAACACCCCTAGGTATTGGGTGAACTGTAGAAGAGTAAGTGTATAAAAAGTGCACCCTACTCGAAAGGAAATGAAGCCCTCGTGCTCGTGAGCAGAATCAGTGATATTAGGCCTAATATTTAAGTAAAAGTGGACAAGAACTCGAGTGTGAGTTCCTTAAAGCCTAACTCCTCAATCTCAAAGAACTGCTCCCAACCCGTTATAGATATTAATTCCCGGACTCCCCCTGCTAAATTTATCTCTTAGAGGACACTCCAATCAATTATTCGGATGTCTTGAAATTTCTTCGATTGGAGGCGGTTGTAGCGGGAGATGTGCGCAGGATCGGTGAACACTACTGATGCAGCAGCATCGCACCTCTCAGTAGATAGAGCCTGGAGCTCTGGTCGATGACGGCGACCACCTTGTCTCTTCCGAAAGACATTATCTGTGGAAAAATAAAAAGATTTTTTTAAAAAAAAACTAAATTGGTGGAGAACAATTTGGAATGAAAAGTGGAGATGAAGAAAAAGATGCATAAAAAAGGAAACGAAATGTTGCCTAGGAGGAAAGAAGATGAATGTTGGACACGAAGCCGCGCACGTTGAAGACGAAAATTCAACCGGAACTGGAGGCAAAAACTTGCACAGGACTGATGCTGGGAACAAGGTGAAGGAGATGAGGAAGAACAACACACGACCTCTATTTAAAGGAGACGAACACGGGTGCGCACACGGCCGTGTGTGCACCTGTGTTAGGGAATCTAAACCCTCGTGGAACATGGGGAGCCTCGGGATGTGTGGTCAGAGTCACGGGAGGGCATCGTATCAGGAGGACACGGTCAACAACACGGCCGTGCTTTGACCCATGTCTGATCTGGCACAGTGCATTAAAAACACACTGGTTTTTGGGTGATATGGTCTGGGACACGGGCGTGTCCCAGGGCGTGTCCTACTTTGTGTCGACACTCGAGTCTTTGGTCGACAAAAGTGGTCAACAGAGGGAACACGCCACGCTACACGGGTGTGTACCATCCGACACGAGCGTGTCGGAGGGCGTGTCTCTCCCTCTGTCGACAAAATGGTCTCGACAATCGTCGAGTGAAGACACGTCATATAACGTGGGTGTGTCTGGGCCGGCACGGGCGTGTACCCACCCGTGTGGTTCTCGGGTTGAATCCTTCCTACTCTAGATTTTAAATGACACGGCTGGGCCTGAGGTTGCGTTGAGCACACGGCAACCCACACGGGCGTGTGGTTACCAGTATCATCCTTTACCTTTCGAATTCTTCCTAGGTGAATTTTATTACATAATTTTTCCTTAAGACCTAAATAGATTTATACGAAAAATTTTATAACTTAGGAACATTACTAGCGTTTTACATAATCCTAATCTAGACGGATGCAGGTCTCTTGACGAGTGAAGTCTTTAGGAAGCTCACCATAATAAGGTTTCAGTCGGTGTCCATTAACCTTAAAATCTCCCTTCTCAGGGTGGGTAAGTTCGACGATACCGTAGGGGAAGACTTCTTTAACCTTGAATGGTCCGGACCACTTAGACCTTAACTTCCCTGGGAATAAACGAAGACGGGAATTGAAAAGGAGGACTTGGTCACCCTTTTGGAATGTCTTGGGTTTGCGAAGGTGACGGTCATGAAATAGCTTGGTCTTCTCCTTATAAATCTGGGAGTTCTCATAGACCATGGTTCTTGAAAGAACTAGTGCCTAAACACCTAGAGGGGGCGGGTGAATAGGTGCACTTAATCTTTTTAAACTTTTAAGGCAGAAATACAGTACAATAATTGCAATTCATAGCACAGACAACACAGCAATCACACAAGCATACAATCACAGAGAGCACACATGATTTAAAGTGGTTCCCCAAGGTCTGGGTACATCCACTTTCCCCCTTCGCCTATCTAGTAGTGTACTAGATTCGGTCTAACTTCTCCACTACTTCTCAGATCCTCAGATCTTACAACTCAGAACCCCAAATAGGTTCCTACAACTCAGAGTGATCCCACTCCTACAACTCAGGCACAAAAGACCCTACCACTCAGTCTTCACCAAGACCTACACTCAGCCTTCAACAAGGCCTACACTCAGCCTTCAACAAGGCCTACACTCAGAGAAATGTATCTCCTACAATCAGGCACACAAGCCCTACCACTCAGCCTTTATAAATATAGGCTTACAACTCAGATCCCTTAGGATCCTACAGTAAATAAAAAATACAAGGATTAATAACCACAACTCTGATTGAGAAAGTTGAGTTGACTGGCTTCTTGATGAGTTCTTGAAAGAACTTTGTTGAGATCAACCTCCCTTGGCTTTCTTCAAAGCTTCTTGAATTAGAACACAGTAGGGTTGTATCTCTATGCAGTTGATCTTCAATCAACTGCAGACTTGAGAATCAGATCTCAATCTGAAACTTTCTTTATCAGCCTGGTTCAACAGCTGGTCTTCTTAGAAGGAGCTTTCTCTCTCCAACTTCTTAGATCTTCACTTGAAGGTCTTTTTCTGGTTTGTTGTTTTTCACTTCAATGATTGCTCTGTTCTATATATCTTCTATTGAAGGTATAAGCCTTTATATAGGCTTTCTTCATGGTGACCGGCTGATCCGGTTTCTAACGATCTTCTGACAGCTCTGACAGTAGCAGTTGACCGGTTGAAATGGCAGCTGTCAAGTCATCCAGTCACTTCTTGAAATCTCTGTCACTGTCTGAAAGTGTCGAGACAGATAGTCTTTATGTGTCGACACAAATAGACTAACTGTCGACACAAGTAGACTAAGTGTCGACACTAGCCTTCTTGGTGTCGACACAACTCCTTGTGTTGTAGAAATAACTTCTCGACACTGCTTCTTCAGAATGTGTCGACACTGATCCTGTGTGTCGACACAAGTCCTTCTTCTTTAATACTTAGTTGATTTCTGTAAAGTGTCGACACAACTCCTTTGTGTCGACACATCTTCTTGCGTTGAGACTTGCCAAGTGTCGACACATCTTCTTTGTGTCGACACATGCCTTCTGTGTTGAAACTTTTGCTGAGTGTCGACACATCTCCTTTGTGTCGACACATTCTTCATGTGTTGAGACTTTTGCTGAGTGTCGACACATTCTTCATTATGTCGACACTTGTACTTGAACTCTGTTGAAGTTTGCTGAGTGTCGACACACCCTCGTAGTGTCGACACTTGTACTTGAACTCTATTGAAGTTTGCTGAGTGTCGACACAGCCTCCTAGTGTCGACACTTGTGATGTCGACAAAGTTCCTCTGGGTGTCGACACAGCTTCTGAGTACCGACACTGATTCTTTAGACATTTCTTCATTGTATGTCGACACTTCCTGTATGTGTCGACACTTTTCTTCTGGTGTCGACTCTGCCTTCCTAGTGTCGACACAATTACTCCAAATGTCGACACTGCTTCTCTAGGTGTCGACACAAGCCTCCTTAAGTGTCGACACTTTTCTTCTAGGTGTCGACACATGGACTTAGAAATTTTTCTGCTTTCCCTGCAATTACTTAACCTGCACCAATAAACTCAAAACACATCAAATACACCTTGATGTATATCATTGAGTAGGGTGAGACTTCTTCAAATCAGGTACATATATTCCAATGTACCCAACAATCTCCCCCTATTTGGAGAAGTCATAACCCTTAGTCAATGATATACACCATACATAACAAATTCTCAGTATGATGTAAAACAGTAATATATGACAGGGAAAATACTTAAACATGCATCAACAGAACATGTATATACCATTAACTCAGAACAATTAATGTAATAGATTTGAACCATGACACAATGTTCTTACAAATTCCAACATTTTCATTAGTCAAAAGTTTACATAGGATTTTAATACAAATAATTACAATTTGTAAACTTAAGAAAATGTTATCCTATTGCTGCTTTGGTTCCTTGATTACAATCCCTTTTCCAGATTGAATCTTTGCTTAAACTGGGGCTTCAGTGTCATCAGCAGCAGCAGGCTTCTTCCCTTTGAGATATTTCTTTTTCAACTCTTCAGCCTTGATCTTCTGCCTTTCAAAATAGTGATAAGGCTTGGGAAAATACTTGCTAGGCTCCTGTGCATTAGGAGGTAGCTTTCCCAGTTTAGCCTTTCTTCTATACTGTACAATGGCTTCTTGTCTATTCTCATGCTTTCTCCACTCCAGGTCAGAATACCACTTGCCTCTATCCAGGACATTGTCCTTAGCAGCCTTCCATGCAGTCAAGATGATATTCCTGGAAGTGGGGCTCCATTGTTCAAAATCAGGTCTCAATTCAGCTTGCTCTCTGAATCTTTTCTTAGACAATTGAGCCTCTTGTTCCTTTAATAAGGCCTCTTATTCTTTCAGTATGGCCTCTGGCACAGGCTGTACAACTTTCTCTATGATGACATTCTGATTTCCCTCAGGAGGACTATACATTGACTGTATCTCTTGATGTATCATGTCAAAGTCTGGTGGAGGGTATATCACTTGAGCCACTTCAGCTTGCTCTCCTCCAAGGTATGCAGGATTAATCCCAGACTCCGCAACATTGTCATCATCACATAAGGGTGGATATCCAAGGGTGGCTCTGATGGAATTTGAAATCCATTTGGCATGATCAGAGCCTGCCTTGACTAATACCCTCTCCCCCTTTATGACTTCTCTCTCTATATGATCCCTCAGATCATCTTTCTGAAATCTTATCTGGGCATTCAGATAGTTTACTCCATCTTTATAGAAGGGTTTTAACCTTTGGAGCTTGTCAGTAATTGCCTTCTGAGAGTCTTCAATGGCAGTTTTAACAGCAGTTAGGCTCTATTGCAATTGTTTGTCAAATTCAGCCTTGGCAGTAGCACTTGCTGTAGTCTGAGCAGTAGCTAGATTCTTCATTTCAGTTATAATAGCATTATGTGAAGCAGTAAGATTATCATTCATTCTTATCTGGTTCTCCAGGACATAGCTTTGCTTCACTTCTAGGTCATCAAGTTTTGTCTTTATTTTCTCTTGATGTGTGGCCAGATAGACTACTGCATTTCCTCCCTTATGGAAGCAGTCAGTCATTTCCTTCTTGTTAAGATTTACTTCAAATCTGATAGATTTGATGCCTTGTGCAAGATCAAATTGCAGTGACTTATGCCCCTCATCTACATACTTTTCTAGAGCTTGCCTTTGCTCATCTAGCTTGATTTGCAATGCTACCAGCAGTGAAGTGTAATCAGTAGTGGTGGTAGGCTGTGGAGCAATGGTCTGTAGGGCTTTCTTATAGTTCTGGCTCCTTCTTTTGAAGACCTGGAACTTCCTCTTCTTGGCTCTAGCAGCCTCCTCATCCTCTGAAGCAGAAGTGCTAGCTATGTCTACTCTGTCTTTAAGACTAGGATATGAATCCTTCTCAGTCCTTTGTGGTTCTTCAGCATCCTTTGGCTTCTCTGTCTCTTGTGTAGCAGTTTCCTCTACATTCTCCATATGCTCCCCCTCAACATTGACCTTCTCCCCTTCAGCAGCAGCTTTCTCTATCTCAAAATCAGTTTGTAGAAGATCAGGGAACAGTTCTTCTAATGTAAATTCCTGTTGGGAATGGGCTGGAGATTCTCTGATCTCATCAACCACTTTATCAGCAACAGATGTGTCCTCCATGACAACATCTAGTGGTTGTGGTTCTATCTGTGTTTGCTGATGAATATCAGATAATGAATCAGTCAAAACTTCATCCTCAATAGTGAAATCTAATTGACTAATTTCAGTGATTACCTCTAGTATGGTTTGAGTAGCCCTTTCACTCTCTAGTTGAGTTGGCTCTTCCACAAGTAGAGGCTCCCCCTGGGGTGGATCCAGGTGAATTGGGCTTGCCGAGGGTAGCTCCCCCTGCCTCTGTGCATCTTCTTGTCTTGCTGGAGACTGACCAGCATTTCCAGTTTCTTCATCATCAGGAGTAAAAACTACTTGCTCTTCAGAGCTGCTAGAGGATTCTTGATCCACTGTGGCTGTCTTCTTCTTCTTCTGCTGGGGTGTTGCCTTTTCTGGAGTTGGCATTTCTTTTGTCAGCACTCTATCCCATCTAGAGAAAATTCTCATATCCATTTTCCTCATGTGGTTAATCTTTGAACATGCAGCTTGGTTCATTACCTCAGGTATACTACCAGCTAGGTATAGACTCAGTATTCTACCCAGATTGGGCTTCTTCATACTTTATTTTATCTTTTCAAACACAACTGCAGACCAATCAGTATCAAGTTTGAAGATAATCCTTGTCATCAAACTGAACATATGGGCAGATATTCTATCATGTCCTCCAGGTTTGCTCAGGATGACCTTGCCAACTATTTCAGACAAGAATTTCCCTTGGATGTTCATTCCTTTCCTATTGAACACTGATCCAATCTTCAGGTTTGAATCCAGTCCACACCATCTCAATGCCTCTCTAGTCTTAGAAGCAGATACATCTTCTTCCTCCTTTGTTCTTGGTAGTTGAAGTATCTTCCTCAGACTTTTCTGTGTGATCTTAACTTTGGTTCCATGAACTCTGGACTTAATCTTAAGTCCAGTATCATCAACTGAAGCTGCACTCAAAAATTCCAGGACCTCCTTCTTCCAGATCTTGATGGGTTCTGAAACAAGGTATTCCAGTCCAGTTTCGGCAATTAGGGTTACCACACCTTTGATTTCAGGTTCCGCGTCATCAAAGGCATGTCGCACGAGTTCATATCCTTCATTAACATTCTCTTCTAGCTTGGGTGCCATTAGGGTTTGAAGAAATTTGAATTTAGAGAAGATATATGTCGACACACAAGTTTGGTCTCGAAACTTTGGTGAGCGTGTCGACAAACAATGGCGAAAACCTATTTATACCTTTCTAGAATCGAAGATGAAAGGGCGCGTCAAAATACTTAAATTGTGTCGCCACTGTTGAAAAGTTTCGACACTTACTTATAATGTCTCGACAACAATGTGTCGACACAAGTATAGTCGACAGAATATATATGTCGACACTTGTATTTGTGTCGACACCACTTAGCTCGACACTTAGTCGAGACTCTACTAGACTAATTTTGTGTAAATCCTAAGTGTCGACACCACCTTGGATGTGTCGACACCTATACTGCATGTGTCGACACTAATTCTCTGAAGTGTCAACACAGACTTCCTAGATGTGTCGACACCATTTCTCTGAAATGTCGACACCTCTTCTATGTGTCGACACAGATAACTCTGTGTCTCGACACCATTTTACTTAGCCAATTTTTGTAAACTATTCTAAGTTTATCATCCCTAATTCAATTTTAAATTTGTTGAATTTGGTTTCATCTAAGGGATTAGTATACATGTCAGCTAGCTGATTATCTGTATTAATATACTCTAGTGAAATATCTCCTTTTTCCACATGTTCTCTTAGAAAATGGTATTTTATTTCTATGTGCTTAATCCTACTATGGGAGATAGGATTATTTGCAATAGAAATAGCACTTGTAGAATCACAAAATAAAGGTGTTCTACTTACTTGAATACCATAATCTTCTAGCTGGTGTTGTATCCATAGTAGTTGTGCACAACAGCTTCCTGCAGCAACATACTCTGACTCAGCTGTGGAGATAGCCACACTGGTATGTTTCTTGCTACTCCAAGAAACCAGCCTTCCTCCTAAAAATTGACAGGTACATGTTGTACTCTTTCTATCTTCCTTGCAGCCTGCAAAATCTGCATCTGAATAACCTGTCAGTACAAAGTCTCCATTCCTAGGGTACCAAAGGCCTAGATAAGGAGTGCCCTTGAGATATCTCAAAATTCTTTTGACTGCTGTCAAATGAGATTCTTTAGGGCAAGCTTGGTACCTAGCACAGACACATGTAACATACATGATATCTGGTCTACTTGCAGTCAGATATAGTAGGGAGCCAACTATCCCTCTATACAAAGTTTCATCTACAGGTTTCCCTGCATCATCTTTGCATAAAGACATTGTTGACCCCATAGGAGTTTTCATGGTAGTGGATGATTCCATACCATACTTCTTTATCAATTCTAGGGTGAACTTAGACTGACATATGGATAAACCATCCTCAGTCTGTCTAATTTGGAGACCCAAGAAGAACTTAAGTTCCCCCATACTGCTCATTTCAAACTATCCTTGCATTAGTTTTGCAAACTTTCTGCAAAGACTACTTTCTGTAGACCCAAATATTATGTCATCTACATATATTTGGACTAAGATAATCTTGCCTCTGGATTCCCTAAGGAATAGAGTCTTGTCTATTTTCCCCCTTGTGAATTTATTCTCAATGAGGAAACTAGACAGGGTTTCATACCAAGCCCTAGGGGCTTGTTTTAACCCATACAAAGCCTTCCTAAGTCTATAAACATAATTAGGTTTAGTAGAATCAACAAAACCTGATGGCTGTTCTACATAGACTTCTTCCTTCAGATTTCCATTCAGAAAAGCTGACTTAACATCCATTTAGTAGACCTTAAATCCTTGTAATGTTGCATAGGCAAGGAACATCCTTATTGCTTCCAGTCTGGCTACTGAAGCAAAGGTTTGATCAAAATCAATACCTTCTTCCTGCCTATATCGTTTTGCAACTAGTCTAGCTTTATTCTTTATAATTACTCCATTTTCATCCAACTTGTTCCTAAAGATCCAATTAGTTCCAATAATGTTGTGGCCCTTTGGTTTAGGAACAAGCTCCCAGACCTTGCATCTTTTGAACTGGTTCAGCTCCTCTTGCATAGCCTCAATCCAATGAGGGTCCAGGATTGCTTCTTCAAATTTCTTTGGCTCTACTTGGGATAGAAAGCTGGAGTAGAGAACTGAACTTAGATTTCTGCTCCTTATTTGTACCCCTTGTCTGAGATCTCCAATAATTTGATTGGCTGGATGATCTTTCAAATGCCTATTTGCTGGAGGCAGCCTGTCTTCAGGTTGTACACCTTCAGCTTCTTCATTCAGCAGCTCCTCTTGGTCTTTTTCAACAACAGGAGTATCTTGTACTCCCCCTGGACAGCAACCACTATCATCCACTTACTGACTTGCAGTAGAACCTTCTTCAATAGTAAGCTTGTCCATTTTCTCAGTCACACATGTGGAGCTGCAAACACTTCTAGACAATTCATTGTTAATGAGTCTAGCTTCATCAAACACTACATGTACTGATTCTTCTACAACTTGAGTTGTCAAGTTGTAGACCCTATAAGCCTTACTGTTGTTGATGTACCCAACAAAGATCCCCTCTTGGGATTTGACAGCAAACTTGGTTAAATAAGACTTACCATTGTTAAGTATATACCATTTACAACCAAAGATCCTGAAATAGGATAGATTTGGTTTTCTGCCCTTCACAATCTCATAGGGGGTCTTATTGTGGCTCTTGGTGATAGTAGCCCTATTGATCACATGACATGCAGTATTAACTGCCTCAGCCCAGAAATATTCTGGGAGAGATGTGTCACTCAATAGGGTTCTACCAGCCTCTATCAAGGTTCTATTTTTCCTTTCAGCAATACCATTTTGATGAGGTGTTCTTGGGGAGGAAAATTCCTGAAATATCTCAAACTCTTCACATAGCTTTATCATACTATCAGACTGGAATTCAGTACCATGGTCACTTCTTATTTTGACCACTGTACTGTCTAACTCATTCTGAATTTATTTGACAAAACTATAAAAGATACTAGGAGTTTTAGATTTTTGCCTTAGGAAGAATACCCAGGAAAATCTTGAATAATCATCTACAACCACAAATGTGTAGACCTTCCTACCTAGGCTGTGAACTGGCATAGGACCAAAAAGATCTATATGCAAGAGGTATAGGCACCTCACAGCATCTTTGTTCTCAATGCTATTAAAGGTAGATCTGGTCTGCTTGCCTTTCTGACAAGCTGAGCATATCTCATCCTTTATACACTTAGCCTGAGGACCATTCCTCACTAACTCTTTGCTAAAGAGTTGGCCAATTGTCTTGTAGTTGAGATGAGCCAGCCTCTTGTTCCATTTGACACAATGTGAGACTCTTTCATCAGCTACAAGACAAATAGGAGAAGCATTGTTCTCACACATAATGTCTAGACAATAGACATTTCTCTTCCTATATCCTGTCAGAATGATCTTTTGATCACTTAACCTACTGATATGGCAACCATCTTTGACAAATGAGATGTCATATCCTAAATCACTCAGCTGACTTATGCTAATGAGGTTATGTTTCAAACCCTGTACATAAGCCACTTGAGTAATTGTAATTAGATTGCTAGAAATGTTACCAAAGCCTTTGATGATTCCTTTTTCTGAACCACCAAAGGTAACCTTAGGACCATCCTTGATTGGTGTATAGTCCTTCAGCAATTCCCTAGTTCCAGTCATGTGCCTGGAACATCCACTGTCCAAGTACCATATTGGGGCATGGCCACTTGGACTTACCTGCAAAATAGATTACTTAACCTTAGAACCCAAATAATTCTTGGGTCCTTGGTGCAAGTTAGTCTGACTCTTAACAAAACTACCTGTAGCTTTTCTAGCAGGCAGTTTGCTACTCACCTTGGCACTTGAATTATGCCAACAATCTATGGCAAAGTGGCCTACCTTGCCACAACACCAGCATTCAAACCTGTTGTACCTTTGTTTGGATACAACCCTAGCTGTAGTATCTACAGCAGGCTTCTTGTTGAGTAATGGGGCTTTGCCCTTAGATTTGGACTTTACTGTCCAGGCAGGTTTTGTAAACCCTAATCCAATTTTACCCTTATGAGGTACAAACTCATCTATCAAAGGTAGAACAGATTTTGGTTTAGAGAAACTTGCTACAATATCTCTCTCCTTCTGAAGACTAATCTCCAGATTTCTAATTTGATCATTTTTAAATGTAATAGACCCCATCTGAATAACTGTGATATTCTTCAGTCTGGCTATTTCATTTAATTTCTGATCTAATAACTTATCAAAATCTGTTGCAGCCACTTTAAGACTAGCAATCTCCTTAGCCTGAGTCTTGGCCAAGAGTTTGCTTTTCTTCAAAGCCTGCAACAATACTCTATATTCATCAATCAACTGATGAATGTCTCCTTCAGATTCAGATCCACTCACATCACTTGATGCTAATGTATCTGAATCTGACTCAGTACTAGAAATGGAACTTGAAGAACAATTTTGTACCTGACTAGGTCCAGGCTGATCCTGGATTTTATCTCCTTCTGATAAGGCCATCAGTCCCTTGCACTGAATGTCCTCCTGCTCATAGATTGAGTTCATTAGCTGCATGAACTCATTTTCTTCTTCTTCAGCAAACAAGCCAATATAGGCTTCAGCTTCTGAATCTGTTTCTCAAGATGACATATCTGTCAGACTTTTATCCTTCTTGGCAACAAAGGACCTTTCCTTTTTGCCCTTGATCTGTGTCTTCTTCTTGTCAGTGGACTCTTTCCTCTTTTCTGGACAATCAGCTATTACATGTCCTTGTCTATTGCAACAATAGCAAACTATCTTTGAGGATGTAGTTTTACTAGACTTGGACTTTCTCCTGTCATTCCTTGATGACTTCCTGTTGTGATAATAGTCATCTTTTGTCTGTGAAGTGGATGACTTGGACCTCCACTGCTTCTTCTTTAGAAACTTCTGAAAATGCCTAGTAAATGCAGCAAAGTCTTCATCACTTTCACTGCTTTCTGACTTCTTGCTATCTGAAGTATCTGTCTCAGCCTCAGCAACTTTTTGAGGTGGAGATGGAGACTTGCTTTTATATTTCCTAGTGGCTTCAGTCTTGAAGGCCACAGCTCTTTCTTTATGTTCCACTCTTGTAGTCTTCTCTTCCTCCTTCCTAACCATTAGCTGCATCTCATAAGATAACAGCTTTCCAAACAAAGTTGGAGGAGGAATGTCTGCTAATTTGGCCATTTCCCTTATGGCACAAATCTTGGTGTCCCAATCCTTTGTCAGAGATCTCAAGAACTTATCATTCAATTCATAATTGCTGAACTCTCTTCCATAGGACATCAATTCATTGACTATCCTATAGAATTTCTTGTAGCATTCAGTTATGCTATCAGACCTGCCTTGTCTGAAGCTTTCATACTCTTGATTTAATAAAGACTTCATGTCTTGTCTTACCTCTTCTGATCCTTCCATATAGATTATCAGTGTGTCCCTCATTTCTTTTGATGTTTTACAATGAATCAGATTCTGAAATGTGGCATCATCAATTGCACTTACAATAATATTCTGGGCCCTCTTGTCCATAGTGGCCAGAATTATTTCATCCTTGGTCATTTCTGAATAGTCTTTGGGTGTTCTCTGATTGGCATCTAGAACAGATACTTTCATTGGCACATATGGTCCTTCTTTAACAGTAATATATATTCTGGGGTCAGAGGCTTCCATAAAAAGTCTAACCCTTTCTTTCCAAATGCCAAAGATCTCATTTCTGCAGATTGGCAACTTCATGGATCCTAGCTCTTTGTGATTCTCAGTTGAACACATTTTCTTGATTCTTGATTATACTGATTCTGCCTACAGGATCTTTACTCAGACTGTTATGTCCTTTTTTGAGAAACATCGCTTTGATACCACTTGAAAGAACTAGTGCCTAAACACCTAGAGGGGGGGGGGGTGAATAGGTGCACTTAATCTTTTTAAACTTTTAAGGCAGAAATACAGTACAGTAATTGCAATTCACAGCACAGAGAACACAGCAATCATACAAGCATACAATCACAGAGAGCACACAGGATCTATAGTGGTTCCCCAAGGTCTGGGTACATCCACTTTCCCCCTTCGCCTATCTAGTAGTGTACTAGATTCGGCCTAACTTCTCCACTACTTCCCAGATCCTCAGATCTTACAACTCAGAACCCCAAATAGGTTCCTACAACTCAGAGTGATCCCACTCCTACAACTCAGGCATAAAAGCCCTACCACTCAGTCTTCACCAAGACCTACACTCAGCCTTCAACAAGGCCTACACTCAGCCTTCAACAAGGCCTACACTCAGAGAAATGTATCTCCTACAATCAGGCACACAAGCCCTACCACTCAGCCTTTATAAATATAGGCTTACAACTCAGATCCATTAGGATCCTACAGTAAAAAAAAATACAAGGATTAATAACCACAACTCTGATTGAGAAAGTTGAGTTGACTGGCTTCTTGATGAGTTCTTGAAAGAACTTTGCTGAGATCAACCTCCCTTGGCTTTCTTCAAAGCTTCTTGAATTAGAACACAGTAGGGTTGTATCTCTATGCAGTTGATCTTCAATCAACTGCTGACTTGAGAATCAGATCTCAATCTGAAACTTTCTTTATCAGCCTGGTTCAACAGCTGGTCTTTTTAGAATGAGCTTTCTCTCTCCAACTTCTTAGATCTTCACTTGAAGGTCTTTTTCTGGTTTGTTGTTTTTCACTTCAATGATTGCTCTGTTCTATATATCTTCCGTTGAAGATATAAGCCTTTATATAGGCTTTCTTCATGGTGACCGGCTGATCCGGTTTCTAACGATCTTCTGACAGCTCTGACAGTAGCAGTTGACCGGTTGAAATGGCAGCTGTCAAGTCATCCAGTCACTTCTTGAAATCTCTATCACTGTCTGAAAGTGTCGAGACAGATAGTCTTTATGTGTCGACACAAATAGACTAAGTGTCGACACATGTAGACTAAGTGTCGACACTAGCCTTCTTGGTGTCGACACAACTCCTTGTGTTGTTGAAATAACTTCTCGACACTGCTTCTTCAGAATGTGTCGACACTGATCCTGTGTGTCGACACAAGTCCTTCTTCTTTAATACTTAGTTGATTTCTGCAAAGTTTCGACACAACTCCTTTGTGTCGATAAATCTTCTTGTGTTGAAACTTTCCAAGTGTCGACACATCTTCTTTGTGTCGTCAGATGCCTTCTGTGTTGAAACTTTTGCTGAGTGTCGACACATCTCCTTTGTGTCGACACATTCTTCATGTGTTGAGACTTTTGCTGAGTGTCGACACATTCTTCATTATGTCGACACTTGTACTTGAACTCTGTTGAAGTTTGCTGAGTGTCGACACAGCCTCGTAGTGTCGACACTTGTACTTGAACTCTGTTGAAGTTTGCTGAGTGTCGACACAGCCTCCTAGTGTCGACACTTGTGATGTCGACAAAGTTCCTCTAGGTGTCGACACTACTTCTGAGTATCGACACTGATTCTTTAGACATTTCTTCATTGTGTGTCGACACTGCCTGTATGTGTCGACACTTTTCTTCTGGTGTCGACTATGCCTTTCTGGTGTCGACACAATTACTCCAAGTGTCGACACTGCTTCTCTAGGTGTCGACACAAGCCTCCTTAAGTGTCGACACTTTTCTTCTAGGTGTCGACACATGGACTTAGAAACTTTTCTGCTTTCCCTGCAATTACTTAACCTGCACCAATAAACTCAAAACACATCAAATACACCTTGATGTATATCATTGAGTAGGGTGAGACTTCTTCAAATCAGGTACATATATTCCAATGTACCCAACAGTTCTCCACTCGTCTAACTCGTTAAGTTGAAGTTTACATTTCTCCCCTATAGAATTAGTATCAAAATTCAAAGAGTGTATTGCCCAATACGACTTGTGATCTAAATTTATAGGCAGGTTACAGGATTTACCGTAGACTAATCTAAAAGGGGTGGTCCCTATAGATGTTTTGAAGGCTGTCCTACATGCCCACAAACAATAGTTAAGTTTTCCAGACCATTTCTTGCTATTGCCTTCTATAGATTTTACTAGGATCCTCTAAAGCTCTCTATTGGAAACTTCAACTTGACCACTAGTTTGTGGATGATAAGGAGTGGCTATCCTATGTGTAACTCCATATTTTTCAATACTTTATCTAGCTGCAAATTATAGAAATGTGAACCCCTATCACTAAAAAGTGCACGTGGTGTGCCAAATCGTGCAAATAAGGATTTTAAAAATCGGACTACTACCCTACTATCATTAGTAGGCAAATCTTGAGCTTCAACCCACTTCGATACATAATCTACAGCTACTAAAAAATATTTATTCCCAAAAGAAACTTGAAATGGTCCCATAAAATCAATACCCCACACATCGAATGCTTCATATTCAAGAATAGAGTTTTGTGGCATTTCATGTAATTTAGAAATATTACCTGCTTTCTGACAAGAATCACATGAAAGCACATACCTTTGGGCATCCCTGAATAGAAGGGGCCAATAAAAACTGGAATCAAGAACCTTTTTTGCCTAGCGATTTGCTCCATAGTGACCACCGGCAGGGCCTGAATGACACTGCTCCAAAATTTTTCAACCTTCCTCCGCTGATACACACCTTCGTATAACAGAATCTGCACATATCCGAAAAAGAAAGGGGTCCTCCCAAAAGTAATATTTCAAGTCAGGGAAAAATTTCTTTTTCTGCTGATATGAAATTTTTTTTGGAAGAACCTTAGCTACAAGATAGTTTGCATAATCTTCAAATCATGGATAATCAAGATGTATATTTGTAGATATGATAAATAGCGATTCCTCAGGAAATGTATCAGAAATTTCAGACTCATCTAACATTGATCGTAGTGGATTTTCTAAACATGAAAGATGGACTGCCGCTAAGTTTTCTGCTCCTCGTTTACCCCTAATTTCTAAATCAAATTCTTGTAATAAAAGAACCCAACGGATTAAATGAGGCTTGGCTTCCGCCTTGGCTAATAAATATCTTAGGGCAGAGTGATCGGTATATACTACCACTTTAGATAATGTTAAATAAGATCTAAATTTATCGAAGGCGAAAACCACTGCTAGGTGTTCTTTTTCTGCAGTTGTATAATTCTCTTGTGCATTATTAAGTATTTTTCTAACGTAGTATATAGGGTGAAAGTGTTTGTTTCGGCGTTGTCCTAAAACAGCCCCTACCGCAAAACTGCTAGCGTCACACATGATCTCAAATGGTTGACTAAAATCAGGCGCGATCATAATAGGAGAATTAATTAACCATTCTTTTAAGAACTCAAAGGCATGTAGACACTCTTGCTCAAAAATGAAAGGTGTGTCTTTTTCTAACAGCCTGGTAAGTGGTTTAGCTATTTTAGAGAAGTCCTTAATAAACCGGCGGTAAAATCCCACATGTCCTAAGAAACTTCTCACTGCCTTAACGGAGGTTGGCGGTGGTAACTTTTCCATGGTCTCAATTTTCGCTCTATATACTTGGATTCCTTGGCTTGAGATTTTATGGTCAAGTACTAACCCTTCTTTGACCATGAAATGATACTTCTCCAAACAAAGTGCTAGGTTAGTCTCCCCACACCTCCTAAGAACTTTCTCTAAATTATTCAAACATAGATCAAACGAGTCGCCAAAAAAAGAAAAATCATCCATAAATACTTCCATGATATCTTCAACATATTCGTTAAAGATGGCTAGCATGCACCTTTGAAAAGTGGCGGGTGCATTACATAACTAGAAAGGCATACATCTATAGGCAAAGGTACCAAATGGGCAGGTGAAAGTTGTTTTCTCCTGGTCTTCTGGTGCTATAGGGATTTGGAAGTATCCAGAAAGTCCATCTAGAAAACAATAATAGTAATGTCCTGACAAACGTTCTAATATTTGGTCAATAAAAGGAAGAGGGAAATGGTCTTTCCTAGTGGCATCGTTTAATTTCCTATAGTCAATACAGACACGCCAACCTGTTACCGTTCGCGTGGGAATTAACTCATTCTTATCGTTAGGTACCACTGTTAGACCACCATTCTTAGGAACGACTTGTACAAGACTAACCCATGAACTATTTGAAATAGGATATATAATATTAGCATCTAATAACTTAACAATCTCCCCCTTAACTACCTCTTTCATATTCGGGTTTAGCCTACGTTGTGGTTGAATAGAAGATTTACAATTTTCTTCCAAAAGGATTTTGTGCGTGCAAAAATTGGGATTAATACCCTTTATATCAGATATTTGTCATGCTAGTGCACATTTACATTTTTTAATACAGTTATTAATTTAGCTTTTTCAGTATTAGAAAGTATAGAAGAGATAATAACTGGGTAAGAAGAATTAGTTCCTAAGAATGCATACTCAAGATGATCCTGTAAATTTTTAAGTTCTACTATTGGTGGATTCTTAGTATTATTCTTAAAAGCTTCATGATCTCCTTGAGTAATCAAACTATATTCGGTCGTTCTATTCATCGCAACACTATTATCTAGAAAAAATAAATGTTCAGTAATATCTTTATTTTTTTCTTCTTCTAGATAGCAGTTAGTAATGCAAATTTCTAAAGGATCTGTATAATAAAAATTGGAATGCATAGAAGTCATAAAATCATCAACACCATGAGAAAAATTGCAATAATCATCATTATCTAAAGATTGTTTCATAGTATTGCCAATTTGAAAAGTGACTTCATCTTCCTCTACTCGCAGAACTAATTTACCATCAAAAACATTAATAAGCCCTCTAGAAGTGGCTAAAAATGGACAACCTAATATAAGAGGTACTTCAATATTTTCATCCATATCTAGAGTAACAAAATCAGCAGGAAATATAAACTTATCTACCTTAACTAATACATCCTCCACTATTCCTCTAGGATACTTAACCGATCGATCTGCTAGTTGAATACTCATTCTAGTTGGGCTAAGTTCCCTAGACCTATTTTCAAATATAGTTTATAAGGCATTAAATTTATACTTGCTCCTAAATCAGCGAAAGCTTTATTTATTTGCAAATATCCGATTAAACATGGAATTGAAAATGAACCGGGATCCTTAAGTTTTTGTGGTAATTTATTTTGCAAAATAGCAGAACATTCTTCACTAAGTGTTACTAAAGATAATTCCTCTGTTTTCCATTTATTAGAAATTAAATCCTTCAGAAATTTAGCATACTTAGGCATTTGAATAATTTCAGAAAAAGGCAAATTGACATGCAATTGTTTAAATATAGATAAAAATTTACCATACTGCGCATCCATGCGCTCCTTGTTAAGCTTTGCTGGGTATGGTACTGCTGGTTGATGCTCCATCGGTTGTACATTCTTCTCGCTTTGTCCTTCGCCGCTAGACTCCACTTGGGGTGCTTCCTTTGTAATACTTGGGTCTTGTAACTCCTTTCCGCTCCTCAATTGAATGGCTTTTGCATGCTCCCTAGGATTTGTCTCAGTATTTCCTGGAAGTGTTCCTTGTTGCCTTTCAGAAACCATCCTTGCAAGATGTACAATCTGATTCTCCAAATTCCGAATCGAGTCCTCTTGATTCTGGAAGGCTACATCGGTAGTTTGCATGAACATTGGTGTGCACATCTTCTAATGTAGGCTTCCTTGGTTCCAATTGTTGTTGTTGTCCAAACATAGTTGCTTCCCTTGATTGCCTTGTCCTCCCCATGAGAAATTGGGGTGGTTCCTCCATCCAGGATTGTATGTAGAACTATATGGGTTGTTCTCTTGGTTGAAAGGAGGTCTAATATTGTTGCCCATATAGTCAACATGCTTTTGTACTGAAGGTTCACAACTAGGCACTCCACTACATGAAGGGTCCCATTGTTGTGGTGCCATGGAGGGTGATGTTAAGGCAAGGTTGTCCATCTTTTGGTGAAGCTTCTCCACTTGAATGGATAAGGCGGTGACAACATCCACTTCAAAAATTCCTGCAGACTTACTAGGCTTTTATCTTACGGTAGTTCATTGATAGTTGTTCATAGCCATGTCTTCTATCAACTACTGAGCCGCCTCAGGTGTCTTGTTATTCAAAGTACCTCCACTAGCCACATCAATCATCTGTTTAGTGGGCTAATTGAGACTATTGTAGAAGATCTGAATCTGAAGCCATGAAGGTAAATCATGGTGCAGACATCTCCTCAAAATGTCCTTGAATCGTTCCCATGTGTCATACAATGATTAAGATTCCAATTGCATGAACGTAGAGATGTCATTCCTTATCTTTACAGTCTTTGCCGGTGGGAAATACTTCATCGAAAACTTCTCAACCATTATATCCCAAGTAGTAATCGACCCTCTAGGTAATGCATTCAACCACTGCTTCGCCTTATGCCTTAACGAGAATGGAAACAATCTCAATCGAATGGCATCATTGGAAACACAATTGATCTTGAATGTGTCACATATCTCCAGGAATCTGGCCAAGTGGGTTTTAGGATCCTCATATTGCAGGCCATCATACTGGACATACTGTTGAACCATCTATATAACACTAGGGTTCAATTCGAAGTTATTGGTGACTATTGGTGGTCTAACGATGCTTGACCAAGTTCCTTGGAGATTAGGTCTAGCAAAGTCAGACATAGTTTGCTCATTCTGGTTGGCCATGGTGTCCAAAGTTTTCAGATGATTCTCTCCTTGGCTAACTCTTTCTTCTTCTAATAATTCATTTGAAATATCTGTGGTATTAACTCCCACGTCCCTTTGGTTGGTGTTATGAATAATTCGCTCTGGGTCAGGATGAAATGGTGCTAGCCCAGAATTTCTGCCCCTGGTCATAGACTAACAGACTACAAAATAGAGATTAAGCGATATAATTATTCCATAAACTAATTTACAATTATATATATTAATAAACTAATATTGGTAGATTAATAAAGTTGAGGCTTTCAAAATATTGAAATAAATTCCCCGGCAACGGCGCCAAAAACTTGATGATCTCTTTTGCTAACAAGTAATAACTTGATGCGGATTCATTCTACACTCTAGTATAAACTATGTAGATGGGCATAAGCTAGATTGAATTAGCTTTCAGGCAAGTGCACCTATCAATCATAGTATAGGAGAAATCTACATCTCGTTTCATATTCCACAGGGTCCTTTCAAGTACTCGTACTCACCCTCACTCTATTATTGTACCTATAATTAAAATTGATTTCTAATCTAAATTAACCTACCCATGACTATTTGGATAAATAAACATTGAAGGATTAAACATGATAAAAAGCCGAAAGCTTATGAGCAATCACGTGAACATACTCATTCATTAACTCAATTCTATGTAATCATGAAATAATAAAACTATCAAATTTGTTGTATTGTAAAGGATAAACATCTATCAAATTCTCTCTCGAGCAATTCAAAATTTAAAACTAAGTTTGTAAATTTTCTCTCGAAAAATTTACAACACTCAAATTTGCATTAATGAAAGTACCCTATGTACTACATAAATTCATGAAATCTCATCTCTAAAATACAATGAATCCAATTATTCGTATTCCAATTATCCAAACAACATATCTCTCGATCATGAAATTTGAATTACAAAGAGATCTAAGACCAAAATATGAACATGTAAATATCATCACAAACATCCAATTTCTCAATCTAGAGATTTGCAATTCATGTAAAACAAATAAACAATTCATAATTAGGATAAAACTCTTTGTTTGTAAGCCTACATACGAATAAAATACCACAAATTTGATGGAAACAATACGATACATGATTAACAAATTGTTCCAAATTAAAGTTCATGCAAAATAAAAGATAATTAAAGTTGAATCACCAAAAGATAGGGAAGATTAAAATGGATTAATGAAAGATTAAATTCATACAAAAATACCCTTCAAATCCTCCTTCTCTTGGATGCTCGACTTTGTGTTCCAGAAGTTCTCCCCAATGAAAATGATCCAAAAGTAGTCCCTTCTAATTTTCCTACAGGTATTTTATAGTCCCTTGCAAACAGGGTCGAACACGGGTTCCAACACGGCCGTGTGTCAGACCGTGTTGACGGTTCTATGGCGGTTCCACATGAACAGGGGTGTCTGGTAGTGGGCCGTGTCAGATGACACGGGTACTGACATCAGCCATGTTCACTCTGTGAACTCCTCTGTTTTCTCCAAGACTTTTAGTTCCATTCGTTGGCATTACCTGCATTATAAAAGTGAAGGAATAAATTAGATAACATAATACAAGGAATAACAAAAACCCTAATTGTGCTCTCTTATTCATGAGAAGACAATTTCTCAACTATTCTCGCGAAATTATTCCAAAAAAGGTAGAAAACAGTAGACATGATTACAATTATGATAGTAAAAAGCCTATCATAATCGCACTCATCAGGGAGCGTGAAGGGGAGGTCAGGGACGGCAAAGATGGACCCTGGTAGGCCTACCGGCACTCTCCTCCCGCTACCTGTAATTATTTTATAAATTCTGTAATAATGAATGTTGGCTTTCATGCCGAATGCTGACAATGAACTACTGTTGTATATTATTTTGATCTTGCTTTCTTCATCCGTCTTTTGTCACATATATACATGTATTCTGTTCTCGCGGATGCTCTTATTTGTGTTGCTCCCCATGCTTGAAACCGTGGTGCAAGTGAGACGGTGCGGGATCTCGCCTAAGGCGAATGCGGGACCTGGGGAGAGATATCTGAATGTGCTATCCACAGGTTTTAATGTTAGGGTCATTTACGACCCAAATTTTTCCTATAAATGGGGCATACACCTACCACATAAATCACTACCTTCGATAGCACTTACTCGGCACTCTTCATTTTTTCAGTACTCGCGCTTTGCTTTTTGTTGTTCTTCTAAGAGAGATGTCGGTAGAAGGGGATGGCAGGAACAAGTGTGCGGCGATATTCACTGGCTACCATTTTGTCAACTTCAACATGTCCAGGGAAGAATATCATTCCATAGTCAACCTTTTAATCAAGCCAGGCTTCACCGCATGACATCCTTCATTCCATGAAGCCATCAACCACTTCTCGCCTGTCAAACTCTCCATCCCCGCCGACCATTTCGAAGTAAGACTCCGCCTCCCTCTATGGCCTGAGATCCGCCAGTCCTTCCACTACTTCGGGGTAGTTCCCGTATAGCTGAACCCCAACTCCACAGCCCTGCTGGTTGTATTTCCTTGCTACATGCGGTCTTAGCAAATGGAATTCAGCCTCCCAGTTTTCCGCAAGTTGTTCAACTTTCGCGCCAAGAAGGACGGGTTCGCCTTCTTCTCTGTCAACAATCTGAAGGAGAAGGGTCTCGCCAATAAGAACCACAACTGGGTCAAGAACTTCATTTTCATCTCTGGTGATTTCGGCAACCTTCCCCTCTCGCCAGTCCAGCAAGAACAGTCTACCTATCCCCCTATTCTCGGCGGTCATGAATCCAACCTTCACCAATTCCATCTTAGGATGGATTTTGATGTCGTCTTCATGAGGAGGAACGTCAACACACTTCTCCCAATTCTCACTGAGGAAGGTAAGGAATGCATTAGCCATTTTAGGGGCCATCAACTTTGGAAAATTTTCTAACTTATTGTTCATGCAGAGGAGCGAGATCTTCCCCTTAATCCACCATTTTCCAAAAGCGTTGTCCCCTCATCTGAACTGGCGCATGCTGAGGCCGCTGTTGCGGCCTGCAAGAGTTCTTTGAAGCTGTTGTCGGGATCCAGCGTCAAGAAGAGGAAGCTTATCTCACCGACACCTCTGTCCACTCCCAAGAAACTTTCAACATCTGAGAAACTGACAGCCATTGAGAAGGCAAAGGATGCCGAGCGGCCAAAAGCCTCCGAGAAGCTCAAGGCTGCCAAGAAGCCCACCACCACTTGTCTCGGCAAGGGCAAGGAGATCATCATTGACTCTCCTAAAAGCAGCATCGATAGTGTGGTGAAGAGGGCAGGAGTGGCCGACAGGACGTCATCACAGGAGAAGTCAGAACCCAGGAACCATTGGAACTTTGGTCTGGGAGAAGATTGTTGAACGATAGGGAAGAGCCCTTATTGGTGTGGGATCGAAATGCCAACAAGGCCTCTTTCTCCACCGTGCTCCCCCTTGCCAGGAGGGTGACACTGTCTTGGGCCAGACCTAAGTGCTGGACTTTGACATGTATGGGCGGGGCAGCGCCGCCTATTATGATAGAGCATTGACGAAGTGGCTCGCCTATGAGAGCTTGCGTGCCCAATTCCGTGCACTCTAGCATGCATATATGTCAGTGCACCGCAACATCCGCCTTGAGTGACAACTAGCGTTTGTTAGCGCAGCGCAATCCTCTCGCAGCTCGGAGGTCAAAAGGCTGAAGGAGGAGCTCGCGGCCTCACAGAAGGATCTCTCCCTGCGAGAGGCGGGAGTGGTAAATATCTTCTTTCCTGCTTGTGTATTTGCCGAACTTTCTACTCTTCTCCTGATCCTTGGTAATTTTGCAGGATGTCGCGACCGTTGCTGCGAATGACGCGCGTATTTCCTGCCTTGAGGATGAGAACCGACGGATAAGGGCCCAAAATCAATGGTTGATCGACTCGCCGATTCCTCCCCCGGGCACCAAGAAGGAGGCTCTGCTAGATACTCCGCATGAGATTGACTTGATGATGCGGGAAAATTCCTTCATGGGAGCTAGGTACGTGCTCTAGATGATGCACCAAGAAGGCTTCCTCAACAGCGATGACGAGAAGGTGACGACCGAGATCTTGATGACGGACCTCTTCAAGACCATTCCTGAGCCTGTGCTGAGAGTTCATGAGGACTTTGACAACAGCGAGCATTCGGTCTCGTCGTCCTTAGGCTCTCGCCCCTCCTCCTTTTTGTTTTATTCTCTCTTGTACTTTTTCGTTTTGGTCTTGAACCCCTTTTTGACAATGTAAAAACTTTTAGATAAATGAAAATCATTGTTATAAAAAATTATTACCTCTTCTTTTTACTCTTTGCGATGCCGAGTAACGTGGTACTTTGAAATGCATTAAATTCGCGCTCTCACTTAGCTCGGGGCTGGAACATATCACGGCCCCTTAGGCCGACTCATTGCTTAGGATTACACTTCACGGTGTTCTCGCCCTTTTAGTCCACACACGTGTAGATTCTTGGTATTGCGAGAGCGATCTCTTAGCACTTGCATTAGCCTTCCCTCAGTATGGCGAGATCCCCTTATTTGTCGAGATCTTGCTGAGATATTACCCCCTCTTCAAAGAAAACCTTAGCCTCCAGATCTATTTTATTGATGAGGTTAGCTGAGGACTCGTCTTGAAAACTTTGTCCACCGAGAACACCTGCCCTGCCTGCTGGGTGAAAACCTGATTGCCAAAGAAATTCCGGATAGCCTTGGATCAAGGGTCTTACTTCCCCTCGATCAACCATCGAGCGGTACCACCAGCCCAATCAGCTAGGTGAGAGCCTGACGGCGGGTTTTGAGCATCAACCGAACTCAATCGCAGGGTCATAACGACATCCAACGAGGATCCCTGACCTTTCAACTAGATGGAAGCCTGACAGCGGGAGAATCCAGGGACATAACCCTAGAGCGAGAAGATGTTCATTTTGCCAACCTTCGGGCGCTACCACTGGCCCAATCAGCTAGGTGAGAGCCTGACGGCGGGTGTTGAGCATCAACCCGACTCAGCCCCATGTTAATAATGACGTCCAATAGGGATCCCGACCCTACTAGTTAGATGGAAGCCGGACAATGGGAGCATCCCGAGACCTAATCCCATAGCGAGAAGATGTTTCTTTGGCCAACCTTCGGGCACTACCACCGGCCCAATCAGCTTGGTGAGAGCTTGACGATGGGTGTTGAGCATCAACAGGACTCAGACCTAGGGTCATAACGATTTCCAAATGGTATCCCAGCCTTGCCAGCTAGATGGAAGACTGATAGCGCGAGCATCCTGGGACCTAACCCCGGAGCGAGAAGATGTTCCTTTGGCCAACCTCCGGGCATTACCACCGGCCCAATCAGCTAGGCGAGAGCCTGACAGTGGGTGTTTAACATCAACCGGACTCAGCCGCACGGTCATAATGATGTCCAACGGGGATCCTGGCCCAACCAGCTAGATGGAAGACTGACAGCGGTAGCATCCCGGGACCTAACCCCAGAACGAGAAGAAGTTTCTTTGACCAACCTCCGGGCACTACCACCGGCCCAATCAGTAAGGTGAGAGCCTGACAGCGGTTGTTGAGCATCAAATGGACTCAGCCCCATGGTCATAACGACATCCAATGGGGATCCCGGCCCTGCCAGCTAGATGGAAGCCTGACAGCAGGAGCATCCTGGGACCTAACCCTAGAGTGAGAAGATGTTCCTTTTATCAACCAATCTTTGGCTCTACCAACTAGATGGAAGCCTAGAAGCGGAGCCATCCTACGACCTAGCCTGATAGAAAGTTTCCGCAGGCTTGACCGCTCTATGTGTGACTTAGGGTCTCGCCCTCCACATTCCGGAGACGGTACCCTAATGATCTTAGTGCCTCCCAAACAATGTACGGTCCTTCCCAGTTGGGGTTGAGCTTTCGCACTGTGCCTGACCTCCCCGCCGCATCCACCTTCTTTAGGACCAAATCGCCCTTCGTAAACTGTTTGACCCGGATGTGCTTGTCGAAGATCTGGCCATTCTTCTTTTCACTTCTTTCTAGTGGATGGCAGAGAGGTCACGCAGCTCCTCCACCATGTTGAGGGAGAGTCGTAGATCTTCCTCGTTCTTAGCTTACCACTCCACCTTGCCTGCCTCTACATCGACTACTCAGGGTATTCAGACATCAAATTCTATTGAAAACATTGCCTCACACCCGTAGGAGAGCTTGAAAGCGGTCTCTCCTGTAGCCGTGTTTGGAGTAGTTCTAAGGGACCAGAGAACCGAAGGAAGCTGCTCCACCCAACTACCTACTAGTTCTCCACTTTCTTCTTCAGGAGGTTCACGATGATTTTGTTCTCCGCCTCCACCTGCCCATTGCTCCTGAGGTGGTGGACTGTGGGAAATCTGAGGTCGATCCCGAGCTGCCCGCAGAAACTAATGAATTCGGTGCTGGAAAATTGAGGCCCATTGTCCGTGACGATGGACTGCGGCAACCCTTACCGGCAGATGATCTCTCGCCCAACAAAATTCCTGATAACCTGGGAGGTCACCTTGGCCAGTGCCTTCACATCCAACCACTTAGAGAAATAATCTATCATTACCAACAAGAACCTCCTCTGCCCGCTGTCCTAGGGGAAGGGTCCAACTAAATCCATTCCCCAAATGGCAAAGGGCAGGGCGTTGTAATGCTTCTGAGGCATTGGGATGGTTGTAGTTGGAGGGGGTAAACAACTGACACTTGTGGCACTTCTTAGTGAACTCTACGGTATCGTGGCCTAGGGTAGACCAGAAGTACCCTTGCCTGACGATCCTTCCTTCCAGGGTCCGACTCCTCGACTGACTCCCACACTCCCTAGAGTGGGAATTCTTTCACGATTCTCTGCACCTCCCTCTCCGCCACATAACGGGATAACATCCCGAGAGAGTCATCTGATATAATTGTCTGTCTCGGAGGACATAGTATGCCGACTTATATTTGAACTTCTTTTTGTCCATCCCCTCCGGATACTCCCCTATGGAAAGGAATGTTACAAAAGGGTCCATCCATGAGGGGTGTTGATCCACTTCCATCAGATCTCCCTCTTTGATGGAAGGGCGAAACAAATCAGTGATGGTACCCCCCACTCAGGGACCATGCTTTGCTAGTTGATCAACTTGATCGTTCTCCTTATCGGGCACATGTCAGATGGAGAAGGTCTTGAACATGCCAATCCTTTACCTTTGTTAAGTACAACTGAAGGGCAGGCTCTCTTGCCTCAAACTCCTCATTGATATAGGAAGCCACTATCATGGAGTCAGTGAGGACCTCCACATCTTGCACCCAAAGCTCCCTGGACAGGCGCAGCCATGCGATCACGACCTCATACTCGGCCTGATTGTTAGTGATGGGAAAGTGAACCACCACTGTTTGTTCAATCCTCATTCCCTGGGGGTTCTCCAAGATTACCCCACCCCTAGGGAATGCTTCTCTAAAGCGCCATCTACCATCACCCTCCATGGAACTGGGTGAGTCAGTTCTTCCTCTAGCACCTCGACCATATAGTCAGCCAGAAAGTCGGCCATTGCTTGGTCCTTGATCGAGAGGCGGGGGACAAAGGAGATATCAAACTCACTCATCTCCAACGACCACTTGGCCAACCTGCCTGAATGCTCCACCCTCTTGAAGATGTTGCGGAGGGGGTTGTCAGTCACCACTCAGATTGAGTGTGCCTGAAAGTAAGGTCAAAGGCTCCGAGCCGAGATGACTAGAGCATAGTCCAGCTTTTCTAAGATGGGATAATGAAGCTCTGACTTCCTCAGCACCAAACTGACATAGTATACGGGGAGCTGCTTCTTCCCCTCTACCCGAACCAGGATGGAGCTCAAGGCCTATACTTCGACCCCAAGAAACAAAGACAGGTCCTCCCCGCCTTTGGCTTTGGAGTAGGGGTCCTGAGTCAACTGCATCTTCAAGGCTTGAAATGCCTCCTCGCACTCCCGGGTCCTCTCGAACTTCACCCCCCCCCCCCCCCTCAATGTTTTGAAGAAGGGGGAGCACTTTTACCCGGCTCGAGAGAGGAACCTGCTAAGTCCTGCTAACTTTCTTGTTAGCCTCTGGACCTCCTTCGCGTTCTGAGGTGACCCCAACTCCATGATCGCCCTCACCATATCCAGGTTTGGCTCTACACCTGCAGGAGTAAGGAGATGGCCCAGGAACTTACACCTGCTTTCCCCGAAGACACACTTCAGAGAGTTCAGTCGCATCATGTTCTTCCGCATGGTGGTGAAGGTCTCCTTTAGGTCCTGGAGGTGAGAGTTAACATCTCGACTCTTGATCATATAGATCATATATCACTACATACATGTCCAGGTTCCTCCCCTTCTGTTCCAGGAATACTCTGTCCATCATCTTCTGGTATTTCACCCCTGCATTCTTCAGCCCAAAGGGAATCATTTTGTAGCAATAGCACCCATCCCCCCACGATGAAGGAGACATCATTGATGTTGGGGTGCATCCTGATCTGGTGGTAACCTGAAAAGCATCTAGAAAACTCATATTGGGAAATCAACAGCTGAGTCAACCAGAGCATTGATCCGCGGCAAGGGATAATAGTCCTTATGACACGATTTGTCAAGTAAAGAAAAATACACACACATATTCCACCGACTGTCTCCTTTTTAATCTTAACTACATTGGAGACACTGTCGGGGTATTGTATTTCGGATACAGATCCGGACTTGAGAAGTTTGGACACCTACTCCCTATAGGGCTCGTCCAGCCTCTCCGCAACGGACCTCTTTTTTTGCTGAATGTGGCCAGCTTCCGGGTCCAGGTTGAGACGGTGGCACACGACATCCGCCTAGATCCCTGGCATCTCTTCCACGCTCTATGCGAAGACGTCCACCTTCCTTTAGATACATGCCAGCATCCTCTCCTGATCTGTCGGGGTCAGCCCCCCACTAATGCGAACCTTCTCCACCCTGCCTCTATGGGTGAGAACCTCCATCTCTACTACCTCCTCCACAGCCTCTAGGTGAGACTGCTCTCCCCATTCTCCAATACCCTCTCCTCCGGGACAAGATCCTCCTCAGCTTCCATTGCTTCCTCTACGGCCATCGCCCCGGCCGGCTCCTCCCGAATGTCCTCCACCTCCACCTGGGTGCTGCTCTCCCTACCTCCATTACTCTCCACCAGCCTCCTGCTTCGCCTCTTCTATCCTCCGCTCCATCTCCTCAGCTCTCTCTTTCTATTAGATGGAGTTCATGGTGGTAACGTAGCATTCCCTGGCCAACTTGGGGTCTCCCGGGACCTGAAACTGTATCCCCACTACGCTGACTTCAAGCACTGATGGAAGGACGAGGGACGCAGTTGAAGGCGCTATTGACGGGCCTCCCAAAGATGGCATTGTAACTACTGGGGAGTCCATGATGACGAACCTGTATGTATGGGACTGCCCCCCAGAGTAACATGAAGTCCCAATCCTCCTTCAACCTCCTTCCTCTCCCTGAGAATCCAAACAGTGGCCCATCCGAGGCAAGAACCCTCTTCGCCTCAACCTTCATTGCATCTAACGCCTTCTTGAAGATGACGTTGATGGAGCTCCCTTTGTCAACGAGGATCCGACAGACGGTGAAATTTTAGATGGCCGTCTGGATGACCAGCGCATCGTAGAAGGGATCCTCATGATTCGGCATGTCATTCCTTATGAAGGTGATCTTCTCTTTTGGGGGCGGGGTCTGGGATGTTGAACCAACGCTCATTCTATACATGGTATGGAGGCTCGCCTTCCGAGTAGCCTCAACCGCCACCCCCCATGGATCACTCTGATCACTCCCAGGTTTCCAACATCCGCCCGGTCTTCACCTATCATCCTCAGCCCGAGGCAGGACCTCCTCAATCTGCATCTCATGATGAACCTTTTGTTGCTGCTACTCCCAATTTCCTCTCATCTCGTGGAACTCCAGGCATATGACCGTAGTGTTCCATTCCTCTGGTGGAAGTCAGAATAGGGAAACTCCACCCTGACCTCCCTCCTCCGTCTCTGCTGACCGTCCTCTTTGCATGTCTATTGTCATAGCCTGATGTTGATCAGGTAGGGGAGGTCTCTAACTCTGCCTCTAGCCTAGGGGGTGGAGCTGAAGAGAGTGTCGCCCCTCTCCTACGAAGAGTCGATGGGGGCATCAGGAGTAGAACAACAGGGTTTGCTCGAGGCAGCTGGAGTGGCAGGACCAAGGTATCGGAGGGGTTCAGATCTCCTCACTCCTGCCCCTGCCACCTCCTAGCCCCTTCTCTTCCTCTTGGCCCACCTTGTCAGCTTCTTTCCAAACTCAGGGTTTGACGCCTCCCCCTCACTTCCCTTGCCTCCCTCTCCATCAAATCTTCATAGGAGAGGGGCAACACTCTCTTCAGATCCATCCTGAAGAAACCCTCCTGCAGCCCCAGGGTAAAGGCCATCATTAGGTTGTGCCCGGACATCTCTGGACCTGGGGTGACCTCCTACTTGAACTGGTCGACATAACTGCCCAAGGCTCTCGTTCACCTTATTGTTTGATGTGGAACAGGGACTCCGATTCTTCTTAGTCTTCGTGGATGTGTGGTGAAAACTCAA